>OX596350.1:7500000-8750000 GCA_951394395.1 Colostygia pectinataria
ATATTTATTAAGTAGGTAGTACATTAACCAAACAAGTCAAAGATAGAAAGGCCCTGAACTTGCGATAATTGAACTGTACAGACAAAATACTGTTTACTCCCGAGTAAAAAACTATACATTCGTTCTCTTTCAATCAAAATGGCAAGAACATCGTTTTCAATGGGTCAATTCGCAACAAAGCGAATGTCATACGCTTTGTTGGTGTTCCTAGAGTTATTGGTACACTTGTTAAATGCACAAATAGGCCTATATCATAGATAGCAGTGCAAAATCATATGAAATAAGTTTTCATACGTCACACCTGCTCCTTACCTACACACACACTGCTCTAAATCACAGCAAAATGATTTCACAGATTGTTCGGTATTCATCGGAAATCATCGTGTCAGGTGCATTGCTATTTGCTCTAAATCACAGCAAATAATAAAATCATCACGTCATTCCGTGTGCAGAAGTACGTACAGGTCTCTACTTAGTAGTTAGAGCGAGGAACTCAATGCAACAACTGGCACAATGGTCTTTTCACACAGCATTTTTTACTTAAAAAAAACACAATATTTGTTAATATCCTTAAAATAATGTTGTCTAAGACCCTTTTACTAAATAAAGATTTTTGTATTTTTGATTTGATTTGATGCGAATGGTGTGAGCTCACTTCTTTCAAAACTAACACATTTTAAAGCGATCAGCAGAGCACTGTCGTCGAGCCCTTCTATCTTTGACTTCTTTGAAGTAAACTATTTAACTGTTTTATTTTTCTGCAGAATAATAAATTACTGATCTGTCATTTATTTATCTTTAATCTGGTTTCTAAAAAGGTAAACAATGGTGATACCATAGAAAAAAATAAGTTTTTTTTATAGGGAACTATGTTAAGCCTAGTTCGGACTGCTTTATTAATTTAGTAGAGTAACGTGTAATTTAGTGGCTAAACTACTCGCTACTGCACTGAAATCGTTCGCATTACGGTCCAGTATAGTACACAAGTGTTTCGCAAAATGAACGGGCTACAACGCAATAGAGTGAATAAACTGATTAAGCTAATCGTAACGGCTGTTTTAGAAAAGGTGGATGAGGAAATTTGTGTGATAAAGAAAAAGAAGTTCGAAAATGGATCAATAGAAGAGATAAACTAGGAGCTACTGATTGTCTTCTGAAAGAATTAGCATTGGAAGATCCCAAAGAATAATTCGATAGTTTGAGAATGTCCGAAAGTTGTGTGAATTTTCTGTAAACGAAAATATTCAAATCCAGCGTAAAAATACAATTTTGAGAAGTGCGATTCCGACATTTTTGCGGCCACTAATGAACTCTACTAATCAACAGGTTCAGACTTGTTTAGCCGGCGAACCAGTGAGCACGGGCGCGTGGTGGGAGGCGCTACTCGCCTGATAAAAATAGAGTAAAATGGATCGACTCGACTTAATCGTTCACTAAACTACTCGACTAAATTTTTGTGGTTCGCACACATATATCCATCAAATTACTCGCGACTCTACTAAATTACTCTAATCCGGCTTTACGCTAAATTAATGAGTATTTTTTTTTTCTAGCCAAGACTTGTAAAACGAATTAAAATAGATGATTTAGGCATAGTTTTGTTCAGATATTAACGTTTGTTATGCAAATACTTGGAAAAACAATATGTTTTTGGGTAAATATACACATTTGGTTCATTTTCATTCGTTTAACGAATGTGCTTGTCGGAATGAGTCTCCACCAAGGTTTCTTTCTTTCTTTCTAGATAGATACCTACTACTTTGTAAAATATCGGGTATCACCCCAGAAAAGAGGCAATTGTAATTATTTTTGGAAGTCCAATTCCTTAGGGAGTAATGTGCAGGACGACTTAATAGAATAGTTTAGAGAAAGCTGTTAAGACATTAGCATTGTTTTGTTGTGCAGGCCGATATAATAGAATAGTGTAGGTAGTAAAAAGCTTTAGCGTTAAAACTGTAATCAATAGCATGGTTTTCGGGTATTTTTAACACAGATGTCAGCAAATGTTTCAATGTTTAAAAGTTTTACTGCGTTATGGGTTTATTAAAAAAAACTTACGGCTATTTATTCTACTTGGCTTCAAGCTGTTGTTTTTGTTAATCTTTGTTGGTAGACAGGTCTGATTCTGATTAGTACTACAAGCGAAGCCGCGCATGCACAAGTGTTATCGATCCAAAGGTTTTGCTTTTCTGAGATATTACACAAAATTGACATTTGACAATGACATTTGTTTGTTTACCTTTTTTTTTTTTTGCCCAATGGGCAGTTGTTTAACTTTTCCGACTTGAATTGAGTAGATAAATTTCAAACTGTCATAAGTCCACTGCGTGTAGAATTTGGGAAATTGATGTTTTGAGTTTCACATTTGTTTTAGGGAATAGTGTAATAAAACATTGTTAAGCAGTTAGTTACTGACTATTCGTACTTGCATTATTTAATATTATAATGATAATATTAATAGAAACTCGGATAAAATTAAAAATACATTGGACTTATTGACAATTGATATGCCCATAGATGACTTATGGTACTTTGATATAAATTGTATGGACTTAAGGTAGTTTGCAAAATACCAATCTCCATTGTAGATTGTAGATAATAGGCCGAATCAAGGTAGGTGGGGTACGCTGATGATTAATTTTAAAATAATATTTTTTTAGTTAATTTAGTTGAATTATTTATTTATTATGTATCTATTACAACACAGAACCTACACAAAATCTAAAACCTCATCCATCAGGTATTCTTCAGTATTATTTAAGTCATCTCTGTTTTCCTGCACTTCAGTACTATTCTCCTGAACATCTTCTGATAAAACTTTTTTATAGTACTCTAAAGAATCCAAATTTCTCCAGTTTTCACCATAATGTTTCTTGAGTAATGAATCGACGTCTTTAAGTTTCTCTCTCTTTACTTGAACTCTAGCTGTTACTATTTCAGGCTGTATCGATGAAATGTTTTTAGTTCTTTTCATTATATTTTTGTCAGTTCCGGTATCGTTTCTATACGATATCTCACCCCGTACGGTAATTCCACGAAGAGTGCGTTTCAGAATAATTCGCTTGCATTTGCTCAGTTGAAAGTGCTATGTCTGAGTACCCTTAAGGTTTTCTTTTGTCACTGATTTCCAATCAAGAACTGGTACATCTTTAACCAAATGGTGTACCGATGCATGTTCGGATATTATTTGACAATATTCGTCTGGTTGTACGATACATTCCTTTTCCCGTATTTTTTTCTCGGTAAGTGCAAATACGCGGTCCGGCGGTATAAATGAGTGGCCTGTCACAGGGAAAATTAATTGTACCTCTGTTATAAGATTACATTGTTGTAACCATTTCATTACCATTGCTATGATCATAGAATTTTTATTTTGGCCTCCACATCCATCGGCGACCATTCGGATAATTGTCTTGCCTTCCAAATTCAAGCTGTTTAGGCAGTGGTATACAGCTGTGCATATTTCGTTGGAGCCTTTGCTGGACTGGTCCTCAGTCCACACGTATGCGTGTACGTTTTCGGTGGTAAGTGGGTCGTGTGACGTGCCAACTACTACAGTAAAATTATATATATAAAGTTGACGCGAATAATAGGCCGACTGGTCCGGGATCTTAGGCAGAGGTAAATTCTTTTGGCAATCAAAAGAGATAATTTGAACATCTGGGTTGACGTCTCTTAAGAAAGAGAAAAAGCATTTTGCCCTTAATTTGTGAATTCGATATTGAGTTCGAATATTTTGTTTCTCATTTTCGTCAGCGGCCACTTTAAGGCGTTCAAGTAATTGCAGACATGTAGAGCATACGTCTGTGCGGGGTGAACCAAATCCTATATTAAAGGATGTATTAAATACTTTGCGGAAAAATCCTATCTTCACTTCAAAATCCGGTAAAGCTTCATCGTTGTACATGCGATGCATTTTTTTAATGTTCAGATCTGGTTGTAAATAGATACGGTGTTTAATATGACCTCGTGAATAATGAGATTCCAGTGGTTTAAATTTACGGATAAACTTTTGTACAGCCTCCTTTCGAGAAGCAAAAGTAAATCTCTTTCTATCCCCTCCTCGATTTTCTTTGGCAACTGAACCAGAGATGAAATTCCGTTTTGTGACACCTTGAATACGAGAGGCCTTTACTCTCAAAACATCTGCAAAAGTTTTGCTGCAAACAGGGACTCTTTTTCCTTTCTTGTTCGAAATGAAATATTTAACAGTATAATTTCGACACTTCTGGCCTGTTCTAGGGCGTTTTCGCTTAATAGCCTCTGAATGTACGTGTTGTAAGATAAAATTATCTTGGCTGATTTTTTCTTTACATTTATAAAAGTTTTGATGAAATAAAAAAATATCATTGCTTTTGAGTGTTTGGCATTTAAGGGATTTAGTATTGTGACAGCAAGAAGGTCTTTTCGGTAGTCCAGGAGCTGAATACCTAAAACAATAAGTAAATATAGTTTAAAAAACTAAAAAACAATTTGAAGCTTTTATATTACAGCGGACGCCCACGGCTACTTTTTGTAAACTCGCTACAGCATCGCGACTGTATCGATGCAAGCACACGACCATCTCAGACGACATTGGGGGAAAGAGCGGTGTGAGAGGAGCGCGAGCACCCCTCTCCACTCTTCGTTACCCCGATGTCATCTAAGACGGTCGCGCGCTTGCATCGATACAGTCGCGATTCTGTAGCACGTTAGCATCAATACAAAAAGTAGCCGTGGGCGCGCGCTCTTAGTAATTGGAACTGCATGCTGATTCAAATGAGCCCGATCATCAATAGTTTACCACTATTCGTTATGAAGTTTCGTTGTCTAGCAGCCGTCTTCATCATCGAATCAGCACGCCATAATATTGCATTGATATCGAAACTTGATATTATGTAAAATTTTAGCTCAATCGATAAGGAGAAATTTATTGCACACCTCTAGTAGGTATACAAGATATCTACCTACTACGGTACCTACTCAAATGAGGTACCTACTTTAGGTAAATACTATCTAGGTATAATAAAGTTATTAACAAAATGTTCTTTGTCAGACTCAAATGAAACCTAGCCAATACGACTGAATCTGAATACGGCCCTGTGTTCATGATGCCATGATGACGTCGCGTGATTGACACCGGTATGAAAACCAAAAGAGTTTGTACTTACTTTGCCATCTTCTTTCTCGTATTTTCTTCTAGAGACTTCAACCTGTTTTTTTTGCGAGCCTTATCAGGCTCAACAATTTCAATTTGGTTCATATTTCCATCCATTTTCGTTAAAAAACAACGCGCACGCAACTAACACTTCGAAACTCTCAGCAAGACTGACGCCATTTTGACTAAATTGACGCTCTGTGGTTGGTTACAATGGACATGTGGTAATTTGAAATATTCTCATTGAGGACTTATTAGAATTTGAAAAAAACTTATAAATTTAACGGTGTTTTTCAAAATGATCCCTGGCACTTATGGGATTTTGAAGTGAGCTGGTAAAGTGACATTTAAACGGCAAATACGATAAAACCATAAAAATGAATTTTGTTGTTTGTGGACTTATGGCAGTTTGAAAATTATCTACTCAATTAAAAACCAGATTATAGGTAGATAATTTATTAGGTGATTTTTTCCAACTTTTTGTTTTTATCTAAGTTACTGTAAGTTTTATTGTCAGTATTTCGATTATATTAATATAATTAAAATTGTAGAAAACGTTCATAGATGTTATTGAAAAAGCTGTTTAAATAAAAAAAAAACTAAATATAAATCGATAAGTATGTGTTTTCAAAACGACATTTATTAAAATATCTTCGTATAATAATCAAACAATTGTTTCGAAGACAGGCTTTCTAAATACTCTTTCAATTTCTTTACATATTCTTTCTTTATGTTACAAACTGCCCGTCCATAAACTCTTTTCTCAGCAGTGGTTAAAGATTCATAAGTTTTAATTGTTCCATTTCTTGTCTTGAGTAGTTCAAATAACTCTTTGCCAGTCCTAAAAAAAATTTGAATTACATCATCATTTTGATTTGGTGGAACCATGGTGAAGTTCCTTCTGTTCCTATTATCAGTCTTACTTGAGAGTTAAGCCAGTGTGGCCTCTCAAGCTCCTCAAGGGTCATCACATAATCCACCACACTAAACCAATGCAGATTGGTGGATGACACAATGTCTTCCGAACATTAAGTTCTTGGTTTTCTTTTCTTGGTTTGCTTGGTTCTTGGTTTGGGTTCTTTGACGACCAATGTGGCGCGGTGGGCGAAGGTCCGTCTGCGACGCGGAGGTTGCGGGTTCGATTCCCGCCTTGGGACAAATGCTTGTAGGATCTGCAAATATTTGTTCCGGGTGTTCTGGGTATTTTCTATGTATAATAAAAAATATCTATTTATTGTATTGTATTAAATATACAGTTGTGGTCATATAATTAAGAACGATTTGAAGTTCTAGAAGTTTTTTATTTAAATCGTATCATACACAGAGATGTGTACCTTTTGAGAAGCAACTATTTATGTTATATAATAGTCACATTAATAGAGCAACCTGACTTAAGAATAAAGTATGAAATCGCTAACTATTTTTTGCACATTTTATTGATTTTATCAAAGTAACACATTCAAATAGTACTGAAACTGGACAAATAATTAAGAACGATTTATCTAACTGCTCGGGAATTGTTTTGTATGACACTTAGATTTAAAAAATCATAATATTATGTAGCACAGGAAACATAAAAAGAAATATTTAACTAAAATAATAGTTAATAGCATATCCACGGCTTTTAATTACAGCTTTACACCGGCGAGGCATTGACTCTATTAATTTTTGACATTTCGCAAGAGAAATAGAGTTCCATTCTTCTAAAAAAACGTCATACAGCTCTCTTAAATTTCCACACTTTGTATTTGAAACCTTTTTCTTTACTTCAAACCACAGATTCTCTATTGGGTTTAGATCTGGACTGTTAGCAGGCGAGTCTAAGACAGAAACTAATTGCGCTGTAAGAAATTCCTTTACGGTGCGTGCAGTGTGCTTTGGATCATTGTCATGCTGGAATGTCCAAATGACCGGTAGAACGTCTTCAGCGTATGGTAACATTGTTTCTTCCAGTATATTTTTGTATTGGAACTGATCCATGTTACCTTCTATCAACTTTACAGGTCCTACACCATGTCCAGAAAAGCAACCCCAAATTTTCACATTTCCACCACCGTGCTTTAATGTAACTTTCGTGTACTTTGGGTCGAATGCTGTATTCGGGGGACGTCGTACATATCGTTTTCCATCAGAATATACTCTGTTTATTTTCGTCTCGTCAGAAAAAAGTACATTTTTCCACTGTTGCACAGTCCAGTTTTCATACTTTCTCGCAAATGCAAGCCGGGCTTGCCTGTGGCAAAGTTTTAACATGGGTACCTTTCTTGCTATCCTACCGTGCAATTTTTCTTCTACCAAACGTCTTCGAATAGTGCGTGCTGAGATTGCTGAAAAGTTGTTTTCACCAAAATATTCTTTTCTAAGCTCATTGGACCCTTTAAAAGGATTTTGTTTTGCCATACGAACGATGTTTCGGTCATCTCGAGGAGTTGTTTTTCTCTGTTTAGGTACACGTGGAACATTCGAAGTAGTTTGATACGTAGCAAAATGCTTTACAGCGTGGAAAACCATCGTTTTTGAACATTGCAGATGGTCGGCTATCTTTTTATAAGACCAATTCTTCCGGCGAAGTTTTATTATTACTTCCCTTGTAGATTTATCACAACTTTTATTTTTTCTTATTGTTTTTTCTAAAGAAGCAATCACCTTTAATCTTTTACAGCACGTAATTGCGCCAAAATTATACAAACAGTAACAAATCGACTGAGTGTTCTCTATTTAAATTTGAATAAAGGTATAAACTACTTAGCGTTCTTAATTACGTGACCAGCCAGTAATAAGGAATACTTAGTTTAAAAGTAGTGTAAAAAGTTTGCCTATTGATTTTTAGCCAATCATGTGTATCAATGAATACAGTGGTAATATGGAAATGTTTTACGATGCCGAGAGAAATAAAAACAAATGCATACAATTAGTTTTGCATCTTAGTTGGAAAAAATCTTCCCTTTATATCAGCATTCTTAATTATATGGCCACCACTGTATGTCAGTCATCCAGTACCCATAATACAGCTCTGTTTAACAGCAGCTTACTTTGGGCTAGATGATGCTGTGTGGATTGTCCGGCATTATTTATTTATTTATTTATTGAACTAGACATGCCAATTTCGTTACAATGTAAATCTTCACCACAGATCTCATCATTGTTGTTGAAAGAGAACCTAACGTACTGAGATTGCGGACCTACATTTTTCGAATAGATGAATCAATAGGTGTACGACAGGGTTTCGTGCAACCTACGACGATCGGTAGGCGAAGTTGTTACCGGTACACCCGTCACTCAATAAAATGTATAAAGCTAACACGCACGTCGCAATCACCACACGCATAGTTTGTGTACGTAAACGGTGATGTATGTGTGAGTGTCATGGTTGTCCCCACCCAACTATAGCAAGAGCGAGAAGCACACTTTCGATCGCTCTGGCATGCGCGCGGCATGGACCTACACAAAATCAAAATAGCCCTTGGCTTCAGTGCCGGCAAACTTGCGACCGGGTGAGGTAAGTAAAACCGGTGGGAGGTACGGAGTGGTCTTTCTGTATGTAGTACTAATATCTGTTCTGTGATGCCGCTGTGCTCATGTCACTTATTTACAATGTTTACTTCGTAATGTTCTTACTTCGTAATTGGCAAAAGAGGCTCAACAAGTATAGGAATATATTCTGAATTTTCATTAAAGTCTTCATCTGCTGTATCAGTTTCCTCGTCATCAATAACGCTCATGTAGGGTTCCTGGTTTTTTTGGGCATCACTTATTCTGGGTCCATTTCTGTTGAAAAAAAAAGTGTGTACCTAATAAGGGTTCTTCTTCGTATATGGACTCTGTGCTGTGGCATATGTTTGATTGTCGCATGGCAACGTAAACAAACAAAATTTTGAAAGAAATGGCGGCGTTTCTTCCAAAATTCCTTAGGAAAGCCATTGACTAAATTACAAACCAACTTTACCCTACCATTTCAATTATTTACACTTGCGCTAAATTGGATAAACTGCCACCAAAGGACCAATTTCATAGTGGCCTAGGTCTTTGTAACACCCAAAGATTTGTATATAGTCAGATTCAGATAAATATGATACTTTATTTTTTTAATAGATCTTGCAAATATTTGTCCCACAGCGGGAATCAAACCTGCGACCTTTCGCTTCTTAAACTAGCAGATAAATTTGCCAGCTGTAAGGCTGTTATCATATGGCTTGAACCTTGAACTCAAAAATTACATGATAATTTGTTCTAAATACAGAGAAGTAGGTCTATAATAGCTAGTCATAGTAAAATGTGTGACTTTTACAAAGTACCTAGTTGTTTCACTTACTCTGTTGGCTCTAAAGCTATTTCTCTGGTTCTTTCTTGTTGAGTATTGTTTTCAGTCTCTAGTGCAGTAGTTTCTTGCAGTATATTGCCTCTAGGGATTCTGTAAAAAATATCACCATAATTATATCAGTATGGTTTTTGCAATACAGAGAAGACTTGTCATGTAGCTATGTTGTTATGTGAAACACTACTTTGGGATTCAGAATGAGTAGGTCACGACATGCCACGAAAGAATAATGTAAACGCGGCTTTATACTAGTGTGGAGTGTTCTGACGCGTCATAACACCCACCACCGTTCTGTCGACGATGGGAATCAACCGCTCGCCGGCGGCGCCCCGTTACGAGAGAACGCGTCTTGCCCCCATACCATGAACTTTTTGTTCATGATACAAAAATTTTTTGACAATTCAGTTTAGGTCCTAATTTGAATCGCTCTAAGAGTTCATGGTAGGGGGGCTGACCTGACACTGCGCTTTAGTAATATAATAACACCAATACAAAATGTATGGACACGATAGGCTTATGATGTAAACGCGGCTTTAAGGACAGGTTAGTTAAGAGTTATATAGTGTTTCACTATTCCTCATGCTATTTGTTGCTTCAAAAAGCATGTAAGAAAATTTACTTACTCGTTGTGCTCCTCAACAAATGAATTGCTGGAATAGTCATAATCCATACTAATTGTATCATCATGCACTGATGCAATAAGATCATCATTAGTGGCACATTCTAAATCAGAAACTTCATTGCTTTCGCATTCTTTGTTTTCAGTACTTTTTCGTTTTTTAACATTTAAAGGTAATTTGGGTCTCAAATATGGCTTTGTTTGAATTATTCGTTGTGCTTTTTTTATAGCAGATTTGGTTGAAATTGTATCATAGAAGTGTTGCTTTTTAGTAAGACTAAGCGAAAGCCATGATTGAGCTGCATTATGTAAGTTTTCCTGAAAGTATAAATTGAATTTGCAATTTATCTATTATGTAGGTACCTACCTACCTTTCTTATCTAATGGTACATAATGTAGGTAAGACCTAAAGCTCAAGAATCCAATTTGGTAGCTACAACTCGTGTGATTTAACTGCAGACTTCACAGTTGTTTTTACAAGTTTATTACTTACTTTATTTCTTGAAAATTATTTTACCATAGTCATTTGTTAGTTCATGCATCATAATGAATTTGTTAAGACTAAATAAACTGTTGTAGACTATTCTACTACTACTATTCACCATCGCCTTGTGAGAGCAGTAGTGCTAGCATGTCATAGTCCAGTCAATTATGATATAAAAATAGTGGCCAAATTACAATAATTCTGACAAAGCTTAATTTTGGTGGAGACCTTGGGCATACCATTAAAAATAACATATCATCTCCATCGATTTCATGTGTGCTAAGGTAATGTTTGTCTAGGATACTTTTATTTTTAAACCTTCCCTGAACTTTTACAAACATTTCAAGACCAAAATTAGCCAAATCGGTCCTCATAGGTAGCAAGACTAACGCACAGTGATTCATTTTTATATATAAGAGAAGATAAATCAAATGACAACTACAAGTTACTAGGTACCTACCTAAAACAGAAAATTTATGCAATTTAATGATACACATTATAGCTTAAAAAATATAAGTATTATTCATTTGTATGAGAAACTGAAATGGCAACGAAATCTTTTATGCCAACTATGCATTGCTTATACATCATTTAAGCCAGGAGTTATGTTAAGTCGCCTGGGTTGTAGGTTGGATGTTAGTCAATTAAGTATACCCATAAGTGAATTTATATAATTTTATTTTTTTAGAAAACTAAATTTAAAAATAATAAACAAATTAAAAAAGAGAGGGAGAGTGGTTGTGGGATAGAAGTTGCATTCCAGCAAGTCTACAGTTAAGTCGCATGGTATGTCCTATTTTCTGTCCCTAATTAATCAGTTTAGTGGTTATCAAGCTAAAGAGGAACAAACATTCAAAAAATGGATGTTTGGTCCAAACTTTCGCAATAAAAAAACATAAAAAAAATAATATTAATCAGTAATCTTTTGAATTTTTTAATCTGGGGGTCATCAGAAGTAACTCTACATACATTTGTTTTTCCTCCTTTCTTTTCACAGTAAAGTTGAATAAATAAATGCTTTGCATGGCTGGGTATTTCAGAGGTTTTCAATTTCAACATTTTATTCAAAGAGAAACAGCTAAAGTTTAGCCCAAGAGAATGTAAGCACCATGGTACAATCCAAGAGAATGTAAGGGTACAATAATGAACCTACATCAAACTATCCTTAGCTACACTAACTAACTCAAAGATTATAAAGCTAACTTTAATCATGCATTGCACTGCATGGCCAGAGAGAATATATGCACTACGTTTAAGCATGGCTAACAAGGAAGGAACCTATCTACTAAGATAGGGCTAAACACTATGTATCAGTGTTGCCAGTCAAGTATTGTCAAAAGTCACCAGAGATATATACTTTTCGTGTAAAAAGTAACATTTTTTATTTTTCAACCAGTTTATTACCCTTTATTAGGTAGTTAGGTACTTCTTAGTACTTACTACCTAGTGTATCTAACAGGCTGATGTGACGTGACGAGTCGCGAATTACTTTTACAGGGTTTAGCGAAGAGTAGTAGAGTTCGCTGTGATAGAGCTCGTCCGGGGAAGGACTACCACCATACCTATTTCTGCCGCCAAGCAGTAATGCTCGCATCACTGTGTTCCGGTGTGAAGGTATGGTTTCCGGTGAAATTACTGGCACATGAGGCTTTCGATCTTAGCCTCAAGGTAACCCGCGAGTGATACCTCTGGTATTGCAAGCGTGCATAGGCTGCGGTAACCGCTTACTATCCTGTGGACTGTACGCCTGGTTGCCACTTCAGTTGTATAAAAAAAAACCTACCTTGTGGAATAATTTGTACAAAAAAAACCCACATTTTAATGAGGTTTTCAACTCACTTTATGTTTAGTAGGATTCAATAATTACAGTACAACGGCGAGCCGCGAAAAGTTCTGGGTGCGTTTCGTTAATTTTGATGAGCTACTCAAATTATAATTGAATGTCATGCAACAGCTCAGTTTGTTTCACGGCGGCGTCAACGATGGACGTGAACAGCGCCTTGCAAGAGCTTCCCGAGGACGATGACTTCAACGGAGCGAAATAACTTAATATATTATTACTAGCAATTCGTCCCAGTTTCGCGCGGGTCCAATGAAACCGTGCAAAGCTGGGGTCGCTAGTTATATATATAATAATATAACCTATGTTATGTTATTCAAGAATAATGTAGCATTCTATAGTGAAACAATTTTTGACCAGTAGGTTTTTTTTTATACAACTAAAGTGCAATAAAGCGTACGGCCCACTAGATGGTAAGCGGTTACCGTAGCCGTATGTACACGTGAATCACTTACGTGTTACCACCCTGAGGCGTTAGATGTACTTAGATTAAATTATTCATACAAAAATACAAAAGTACAAACATACAAAAATAGGTACAAATAGAAAGAAAGAAAGAAAAGAAAGAAAATACATTTATTGACTCCCCAAAGAAAAACAAACAAAAAAAAGAATAGGCAACAAAAGAAAGCTAAAAACAAAATCCTAACCTACCTAAGTAGGTAGGTACCACCTCCTTACAAATAATAATAATAAACCTACATAACAATAGTATAATTCTTAAAATAATATGTAACTAAAATATTTGTCTATTGTTACCTAACATACTACTTATAATCTAAATTGTGTGGGGTCAATAGGTCGTTGACTCAGCATGATGCTGCATCACAGATACCTACCCAATTAGTAGGCATCAGCAAAGCAACGCTGGTATTCTGTCAGGACCTTGGTTGGATGACATCACGGGCAACTAGGCTGCTACACTATTTATTAAAAAGTTAATATCTAAAAAATATAAAATCAATAATACTACTAGTTTAAACTAAGTTTCAAAAGTGTTAAATTAAATAAATAATGAGGAAATAAAATAAATAAATAACAAGGTGTTTAAAATATGTATGTATATACCTACTTATTCATTTTTATGTTACTGCTCAAGTAGTGCCTTCAAAGTCTCTATGCAGACCACAGGATAAACAGGCAAGTCAAGTCGTGCATAAACAAAGGCGCAGGCGCACCAACACAGAAAAAAAATCTTTTCTATTTAATTTATTAGTATAGCTAACGATGTATAAAGATTGTCCCGAATTATGGGACACGAAAAGGGAAACGTTTTCTTTGCATTTTTGCACGTTAAAGTAACAACAAGAAAAAAATTATCTGAAATTTCATATTATACTGTTTACGAGAAGTGAGCGCGTGAGGTGAGTGGCCCCGTCCGTCTGCTCATGATTGTCATAGTACTAAGTAATTCCAAAGTCATACTGAGATAGGTTAAAAACAAGAAAAGTTGGTAACTCCGTTTTTGTTTCGTCTCGTGTCAAGCGGAATATTATGGGTTCATGTCCTGCTCGAGGCGAAATATATTTTGCGATATTTTATTCCTAATCAAAAATATCAAACAGACGAAACTAGTACTTACCTCAGACAACAATTTTTTGTCTGTTTGATACCACAGAACAGATATTAGTGTTTAAGTAAGTTTTGATAACAATTAAGTTCCGCAAAGAACGTCTTCTGCGGTCCCTAGACGATCATGCGGCATTACATGCATTTACGTGAATCATAATGCTGCATGATCGACCAAAAAAATCATATCATGCATTTTAATTGCACTTCCAGTCCAACCGCAGTATAGTGTAGAGCTCGCTCAGTAAACAACAGCGTCTCGCTACTTCGCTAATACAATAAATAGATAGACAAGTCATCAGCGTAAATACTAAGGAACGAATAAGAAGGAACGAATGGTACGATTAAATGCTGTTGGCATGGCAGATGGCAGCACTAGTTTTGTCCGCCATTTTTTTTATCGGGAAAATAACATTATAGACGTCCGTCCGTACCGTAGTTAACGTAGTGCTTTTATTCTTTCTGGCTGGTTAACAAAATAAAATATTAAGCGTAAATTATTGCAGTAGTTCGCACGGCGGCGGATATAATCTATGATTCCGTGAATTTTATAACTTTTAAAGGACGTTCGTTCGTCAGTGAAAATTGCAAAGCAAAAAAAGCAAGTAACAAACAAACAATACACCCAGCAAACTCAGCAAAGCCATCAGAACAGAAAGCCATTTATATAAAAACTCGCCGTTTTGAATAATTACCTGCATAAATTTCTATCGAAGCAATACATATGAGTGATAAAAAGTAAGTACCTTTTTATTAGTAATGCTAGTGAACTGAACTGCCCCCTTTACGATTATTATTAAATACCATAAATAACGTATAGAAACAAGATTATTTACCATGGTTTGTTACAAACAAAAATGGCCATGACGACAGAGGCCATCGGGCAGCCTAAAAAAAAACTGATGTTGGTTATTGATTCAGTGCATCGGAAATTAGCCATGGAACATATCATAGATAGCAGTGCAAAATCATATGAAATAAGCTTTCATACGTCACACCTGCTCCTTACCTACACACACACTGCTCTAAATCACAGCAAAATGATTTCACAGATTGTTCGGTATTCATCGGAAATCATCGTGTCAGGTGCATTGCTATTTGCTCTAAATCACAGCAAATAATAAAATCATCACGTCATTCCGTGTGCAGAGAGAGCACTACTATGACTGCTATTTAAGCTATTATTCACAGCAAATTATATCAAAGAGCGTTCGGATTTAATCGGAAGTAATCGTGTCTGTAGCAGGTGATTCGATTGGTGAGGAGCATTCGGTCGGTAAAACCGTCCCGAGCGAGAGCGAGACACGCTAAATGCCTATTTACGGCGTGCGAAAAGAGCGAAAAATACATTGTCGATACGTACGTCGTCAAACGAAAATGACCTTTGACTGTTACCTACTTCTATGAGTCAAAAAAGTTACTCGAAATAAACAGATTTTATTTTTATTTATTTATTTTGACCGAACTTGGCATCTTAGTGCGGGTTAATTTTAAGCTTTAATTTTAGTGCGGGTTAATTTTAACCTACATGCCCGAAAAGTTCTGTTTTGCATTTATTTTGTCTAAGAAATCGTCAACAAACTTTCTTTTTTTTTTCTGGTGGCTGTCTCTTTTTTGTGGCAGTGCAAGGCAAATTCATTCTGCCACGTCAAAAAACGTCACTTTTGACACTTTAAACACTTTGACACTTTTATTGACTTTGACAGAATTTGATATAATTATTGATTGCAAATAAAAAATAAAAATGCGCTCATCAGCTGTGCGGGGGAAACATACAACAGCTGTATATATATAAAACCAACAATCATCATGGCGTAGAGAGCGACTTTGCTCATTATATATCACCTTCTGTAGCACTAATAATCTGAGATAGCACTATAAACCGACCATCTTCTGTCTCAGATCCTCCATTGTCAACCTTGTGTTTCTTCTTCTTCTTGTAGGCCGTCTCAAGTGCGACAACATGATAATAATATACCAAAGTACGTCATCCGTTCGTTCATTTTTTTCACGACTTTTTTTTATTTTATTTAGCTTAGAGTTTAAATTATACAAACGATACCTACCGGTTATTATTTTTGTATTAAAGCAGACGTATCTGGCTTTCTTTTGGTATAAAATAAATAGTTAGACATAAAATAAGAAATAAAACAAAGCAATTAAATCCGGACGTGAAATTCGACCCGCCATGACGTCACATAAAACATATTAAATCACGGTAAAATATTCGCTTCCTTATTTGCCTAGTGTTGTATATCAAAAGAATCGCAGTTCAACACTAATATATTCGACTAAGTTCCTGATCGACTAAAGTTGAATATTAATAGAATCCACTAAGGTTTCTTATTGGATTGATTTGTGGCCTTTTAGTACCATGGACGTATGCTGGTAAAAACTTTTGTGGTATTATAGTGCCACTGGACGTTCTAGTGGATATAGTGTTTCATTGTGTTTCAAGTTTCAACCCTGTCGACATTGACATTGGCAAAATTGTGGCAAACTCAGCCACAGACGCCACAAATTAAAAGAAGAAGAAGAGATAGCTTTCACCAAATGACATTTTTAATTTTTTTTTTTTGTTAAGTTTTAATTTGTTTTGTTATTTTTATTTTTATGTTAATTGTGTGGCGTTAAATAAATATTTTTCTATTCTATTCTATTCTATTCCATTTTAGACCGTCAAAATGAAAATCATTGCCTATGAAAAATAGCATGTGAAATAGCAGTGACAAAATTTTATAATATCATCATATGATAATGATTTTAAAATAGCAATCATTTCCATGACTATCGGAAATGTTTGCCAACGCGCGCACTGCACTGATGGCTTTTACGCGATCAGGCGGAAACGAGTGGCATCAATTAGGTAGAATGAGGGGCAGTGGTAACAGTATTCTAAAAACAATAGCCGATAAATACGATTGCTCCATACTTCACCATTGGGTGAAGCATAGAATAATTTGAGTTTTGTTCCATTTTAAATATTTTTTGATAAGTACGATGTAATGGGCAATATGTCTAATATAATACCTACTTAAGTTGCTTAAGTTATAAACCTGTAATTTTGTATGTTTTTACTATGGACCTCGATGTCTGAAAATAAAGAATATATTATTATTATTAATACGAACTTACAAAGAAAAATACAGTTGGGGTGTAGCAAACGGGGCGCTGAGGAAAAAAGACAAAATATTTTTCACGAAAAATTACATCCCTAATTAACGTATATATTTTATGACGTCATCGGATAGGTCTTGCCGAGAAATGAAACTTTAGTTAAGGACATTGACATCTAAGTTCAATGACCTCGGAGCTAGAGATCAAAATGTAACCTTCATTTCATTTGCTGCCAACCCCGACATGGATCGGTTAGGTTCGAAATGTATGCCGAAAGCCCGACGCTACACGGAAAGCGCGGCCGCTGCGAAGCCCGGCCGAAAGACCGACACGGGGACAGAAGATAGTAGTGCAATAAAATAGTGCGGGAGCCAGAAGCTCAGGGAGGTCCTGAGCGAAGCGAGCCGGCGACCTCCATGGCGCAGCCAAGGACTCGTGTGAACAAACCACTCTTAGGTGCGACAGTCTAGAGCTTCTGGCGGGAGCCCACACAGAGTCCAAAACAGAGTACCTCGACTTATATAGGTTAGGTTTAAAATGAGTGACAGAACCGATGGTGCGTGACACCCCTTAAAACGGCCAGTCCGTGAGATATCAACGTTTTTTTAACTTCTGCAGGCACGGCATTTGTCATGACCGCAGGTCAAAGGGCATGACCTCGGGGTCAAAGGTCAATGACCTCATAAGTGACCCGTCGTGGTTACCTAATACTCCCAGTATTAGGGTGGGGGAATCCCCACCTCTCCCGATAGTATGTTTTGGCAAGGTTTTTGTCAAAAAAATTTTTCCATAGCGCCCCGTTTGCTACAATCTGACCGTCGGTCCCGGCTTTTTCAAAGTTGTTATTCCATGACAGAGGCCTTCGGGCGGCCTAGAAACTCTGTCACCAGAGTTGGCCACTGACTCATACGAACGAACGGTTAAGCTCAATATCTTTGTCAGTAAACAAAGAGTATTATCAATATCTTTGTCATTAAATATCTTAGCATGTCTATCTCGAACAATGATTTACACAGTACCTTATACTTACACCGAACAATGCATTTGTTGGGTAAGTAATAATAAGTAAAATTTGTGTCACATATGAAGGACAATAGTTGGTGGGCACACAGGTGTTGGAGATGCATTAGGGTTTAGTTATGTACTACCCTTTTGATTTTAATTGATGAATGTGTCAAATTAAATAGTTTGCAATTTTATTTTCAGATATGGTCTTATTTTATCAGACAAGGGGAAGCAAAAAACACTTAAGTTTCAAGCTACCCGTAATGTATTTGGAAATGATTCTGATTCTGAAGAAGAAACTTCTAAAAAATTTCTTCTGCGTCCAAGTGATATTATTAAGAGACAGGTGAGAAAGCATACTCTAGGTCAATATTAAATTAGCATTATAATACTACTATAATATTTATATAATATTGGGTTGCATGGAATTATTAAATTTTCCAAAAGAATGTTTAGTTTAGCTCTGGATGGTAATGACAGTCACACAATACAGATACAGAACAGACAACAAAGTGAGATACTTAATAAGTTTAGTGCTAAAAATAGTGAAAAGCATCAAGCAAGCATAAAGTGTGTGATATTTTTTTTTTTTTATAAATTCCAGACCAAGATATCTCAAGAAAAAGCCATAACGGAAGATCCAACAGTATATCAATATGATGAAATTTATGAAGAGATGGTTGGTACAAAAGAAAAAGAGAAAAATAAAACAAAAGAAGAAAAAAGGCCTCGTTACATTGAGAACCTTCTAAAATCAGCAAACAAAAGAAAAATAGAAAACGAACGTCGCATGGAGAGACAGGTGTATATTAAGTCTATCAAACATTATGCTTTTGGCTGCTACAAACTGCATTAATTATTAATAATTTGTTTCTACTCGTATTTACATTACAGATTCAGAAAGAGAGAGAACAAGAAGGCGAGGAATTTAAAGATAAAGAAGTGTTTGTGACTTCTGCATATAAAAAGAAGTTAGAAGAAATGCGTCAGGAGGAAGAAAAGGAAAAACGAGAAGAGTATTTGGAGAAGATTGGAGATGTTACTAAACAACATGATCTAGGTACTATTTTTAAAGCTATCTAATTTATGTAATCCCAAAAATATGACTACACACAGTTTTCTATTTGATATGAAGAAAAGTGCTTTAGCATTGCGGTTTGGGGGTTCAAATTTCTTCTAAGCCTTTTTTTTTTGGGTTATATATATAAATATTAAATTCTATGTGCTATTTTATGAATTATTTACTACTAAAATATTATTTGAATACTTATCAGAAATGTTTATAAGTATGTGTAAATTAGATGTGATTTATATTTCAGGGGGATTCTACCGTCATATATATGAACAAAAACTGGGCACAAACAAAACTGTTGAAAATAAAAAGCAAACAACATCTGATGTAGATACCTCTGAAAAATCTACACTAGACAAAATAGGAAAACATCAATCTGTTGACTCAACAAAGAAAAGAAACTACAGAAAGAGGAAATCATCAGACTCTAAAAATGATCTCTCAGAAGGGGAAATTGAAGATTCAGATGAAGAAATTAACAGACATAATCTTGAAAATATCAGATTGGCTAAAAAGAACAAACTAAATGAAGAAAATATTGATGCAGATTCAGATTTTTCAGTTGATGATCCAAGTGATGAAGAAACTGAGACAAAGCCTAAAGAAACTAGCAATGAAAATAAACTGAAAGATGTTACCGTGAAGAGTCCTAAGAGGTCTGGTACTCCTGAGATAAAACCAGTTATTGAAAAGGATGACAAAAAGCTATCAAATGCACAAATAACTGATGAAAAGCCAAAAATTGATATCTGGAAGAAAAGAACTGTTGGTGAACTGTTTGAACAAGCTTTGAAACGATATTATGAAAGGAAAGCTGCTAGAGGATAAATAATTTTATTTCACATTAAAAATTCTAATCTGAAATAAAAAAAAATTAAAAATATGAATCAATAAAGATATTTTTATTTCATACTTGGCTGCTTACACTTTATTTAGTAATACACATAAATACATTTATTAGAATTAAACAACTACATAGTGCGCCTTGCAATGAACTGAAACAAAAAAAAAAATTGTATAGTAGGTAAAAACATAAAATAATCTCTTGATTCTTCGTTTTTGTTTATAATGCCAGTTTTTATTGATATCAGAAGCCTGTGACCTGTGATGAATATTTATTCTTTATATTAGATAAAATTATTTGAACTCTATGCTAACATTTAGTATCTAGTTATTTTGTAGATCCCGAAAACACTATTTCAATTTGTAGTCCAACAATTCAAAAGTTATGAGCATTAATCTAGGTCCTCATGGTTTGATATCTGGCTGTCGATCTCCGTTTTCGGCATTATCTAGGTTTCCATAGCTCCAATCATATTGGCATCTATTATACAATTGTAAAGCATAGACTTTGCAACAAATTTTATTCCAAACAATTTCTCATTCTCTAGCATGAGAAATTGTTTGGAATAACACATTTCTTGAGAAGATAAATTGTATTTTGTAAATGCGGACCATTTTTCAGTGTTTTTCCTTTATATAATGGTGCAATAAAGCACTGTTAAACTTTTATTATAATGGTCATGCTTACCTATAAACTCAGACACAGGATCATTTTCACCTTCAGCTCTCATAGTTCCTGTTATTTCCTCATTCTCGACCATAGGTAACACAAGCTGTACGAATTCTGGTGTGTATGGTGGAGCAATTGCGTCAAGGACCTGTAATTTTTTTGTTTATTTATTAAAAACGCACAGCAAGTTATAACACACATTCACATACAATACCTACTTCGTACTTACATTACCTTACATATACACTACTTAATAATATTTATTGTAAATACTTAGGTACTCTCGACTATTTGACGGACGTGTGGCGCGCTAACGGATAGTTACAATGGAGCCGCATAATTTATCTTTGCGTGTGACGTCACACGCAATTCCAGTTTCTGAGGCTCGAGCAACTCGCTCGCGGCCCGCGTTCAGCCGACCGTCAGTCGGGTGCAATCGCTAGTGCAACTTAAGCACTATATAGCTCTGGACCGCCGCCGCCGCCAATTCGCGCTTACGTGTTTTTACAGCTTTAATATTTCATATTTCATCTACGCTATACTCATTCTTTCGTGCTTGCTTGCTCACTGTACCCTTCTGAACTTATATAAATGTAGTGCTGTGTGTCGTGTTGGACAATAAACCTGTGAACTTTACCTGGGCTTATTAATTTCTAGGATCTTCATACTACAACCAATACCCAGGACACACCACCTATCCTACAAAATATCAACACGCAAATGATCACTGACAGTAATTTATAATAACAAAAAACAAACAAACAAAACACTCGTCACTCTAAGCACCGCACCGGCGCGCCGGCGCACTATGGGTCAGTAGCGTAATTATCATCTCTAAATTCTGTAACTTTCTCAGTTTTCAAAATAACTTAATGAATCTTTCGCAATTATAATCCTAGATTATATGAGCTATAAATGAAAACAAATAAATAAATAAAAACCTTTTTTAATATAAATAAAATGCCACTTAAGTAAATAAAACTTTTTTAATGTGTTTTTCGCCTAAATTAACTAATCCAATGGACATCATTAAAACTAAATTCTACATTACCACGATATAAAATACTACTTACATAAAAAAAATATATTCTATGTACTTAAGTAATTTTTTTAACGTTAAATTAAAACTTACGTTTTATATGAGTGACAAGTTACTTAAAAAAAATGTTTTAAGCATTCTAAACTACAAGTTGGAACACTACAAGGAAACTAATACATAATAATTGTTATATACCTAATTATAACAGAAGTACTTATTGTAAATATATACTTATTAAAATAATATAACGTAATTAAATAAAAATTCTAATATATTCGTAAAAAGTAAATGATAGTTTTTGTAGGCTACAAATCTAAAAGATTTATAGCCTCTTGCCACAATTCTTTCGGAACACTTTCACTTGGTCTCCTCAGGCTAGAGATGTACGGATCAGATGTATAAAGTAATGAATGGAAAACATCCTCATTTGTAGCTGACCTAGAGCTTTTTCTGGAGTGCTCCAACCGTTTTTTTTTGTAGTCCTTATTTCGGGACTCTTGGGCATCTTCAGACAATTGTCCAATAGGTAAAACTGCAAAATGTTTGATAATATTCTCTCCGTGAAGTAAGACCTTGTGTAGAGAGGAGGGCATGTAATACCACCTATATTTATCAACATATAATTGTGCAGTACTCCGAGTGTACTCACCAAATTTTTGAGGATTAATTGCATGTCCAGATGCCAAGGTCTGCAAGATGACGTACAATCTTTTAATTATGTCTTCATCAACTCCCGTAATTTCAGCACTGCAATGGTAGTTCTGAAAAAATCTACGAGCAGTATTCCCATCATTACTATTGCCGGATCCTTGTCGTGGTTTGTCTACATGTAAACCCATTTGATCTCTAAACTGCTCTTGTACACTTCTTTTTTTCTCTTGTTTGAGTTTCTTGTTTTCCGGTGTTGTTGCTGACCATTTTTGAAATGACAGATTATAAGATATATGTAATATTAATTCCATGCATCGTATCCACGCATGCAGTGTTGATAAGCCATACTGGTAGGCATCTTGATTTTCAGGCTTAGATGCAACCTTAATTAAATCGTTCATTTCAGTGGGTCTAGCACCACAAACAGTACACACTGCTCCAGAACTGGTATCAGTTAGCACCTGAGTGACTTTTCCATCAACCATTGTTATAAATAATTCATGATTTATTTCAATCATTTCATCATTTCGCCCGATTTTCGAAGTCTGTAAACTTTCTATTTGTGATTTTATATCATTAACAACAGCTCTGGTCTTCTCTGGAGTTTCTTTAGAAAATTCCATTAAAATAGGTCGACAATACCTCGGAGATGAGCAAGTTTTATTTTGCCATATAATTTCATTAGAGCTCGTGTTAATTAGTTTTATAGGAACTAACGAAGCTATGAATAAGTTAGCATCTGATATTAATTCACTTTCGCCTTCTAATCTTTGTTTATATTCGCTCTGTCCCGAAGAACCGTCACATCCCCACTTAGAATATAGTTTAAGATTTTGTAATCCAGGCTTATTTGTAGACTCAATCTTCAAAATACGAGCCACAGTATGATCTAACAAATCCTGTAATTTTACTTTAGCACCGATATCTGTTATCTCTATACTGCTGACAGGTGGGTAGCAAGACAGTTTTGCAGTTTTTAACAGATTGTACGATGGAAAAACTGAGCAGTTTTTTTCATCTAGAACAACTCTTAAATATGCGTATTGCGACTTTGTTAAATTTAAATCTATGTATAAACTTAAAGCTTCATGAATGGAATAGGCACTTACAGTTGATGTTTCATGGATTATTTGCTTTTTTATCGTTTTCTTCTCATATCTGCTTAATGATTTTAGCAGGGCTACAAGGGAAGCTTCTTCTGATTCCCCTTGTGATCGAAGTCCCTGTACGTAAGCGTTTTGTATAAACTCGAGTCTATATTCTTGCACTAATTCCATGTTCTTTCGTTTCTTGGTTTTGTCCGACTTCATATGCTTTTGAAGGACGACCACGACCCGTGGATGTTCCTGGTGTAGGACACGTTTCTTCATCATTGAACATCACTTTGAACTCGCTATCTAACCACGAAGCGTTTTGTTCCAAAAATCGAGATCTGGTTCTTTTAGCTTTCGACCAACGATCACGGAATTTTTGTAAAAGATATTGTTGTATGTTTTCAAAAACTATTTGGCGTTTAGATGGTGTTAAGTTATAGTTTTCTTCCAAATACTTTAGAATGTTTTCCGAAGTGGGGTCGTTATCAATGAAAAAAAAAACATAATTCGCGTTTGGATACAATGAATTCACACATTTTGTTATTTTTACTAATACACTTGTTTGTACGAAAATAGCAAAACAATTTATGTTTGTAGTTGGAACTTGAATCCCTTTTTATAGTTACCGTAATTTAGAACATATTTGCACACGTTCCTCGATCGATTGGAAAATTTTACAATTTCCATTGCGGTTTAAACCACATTTTTTTTTTACTTGATAAGTTGATAACATTTTATCAAATAATGCGGTTATACCCTAATTGCGGCGAAATTAATTATGAAATAAAAATGAAAATTATATTTGCACACGTTCCTCGATCGATTGGAAAATTTTACAATTTCCATTGCGGTTTAAACCACATTTTTTTTTTTACTTGATAAGTTGATAACATTTTATCAAATAATGCGGTTATACCCATTAGGGTATAACCGCATTATTACCGCCATTAGGCGGCGAAATTAATTATGAAATAAAAATGAAAATTATATTTGCACACGTTCCTCGATCGATTGGATTTTTTTTTATTTCCATTGCGGTTTAAACCACATATTTTTTTTTACTTGATAAGTTGATAACATTTTATCAAATAATGCGGTTATACCCTAATTGCGGCGAAATTAATTATGAAATTAAAATTAAAATTATTTTGAAAATAATTAAATTTAATTAAAATTTTATCAAGCAATACTAAAATTAATGGCATCAAGTAGATAAAAACGAGGATGAATGCTACAATTTAAACCAAATTTTCCAAAAAAAATCACTTTTATGAATTTTCAGATTTTTCCACTATACACTATTTTGCCTCTGAGTCAAAATGGGGCAAATCGGGGCAGAATTTTATTTTATATCCTATTAGTATACAGACCAAGGAACGTTATAGCAGTCGTATCTCCTTGTCGGGAGACAGCGGTAAATATGAAAAGTCGATTAGAATTTTCAAAACCGAAAAAATATTAGTACTTTCGAAAATTGACTGTAAAAGCTAATTTTGTTAATCATATAAGAATTTGCTTGAATTATATAGAAAGCGTAAAGAACCACGCTTCTAATGATGTATAATAAGTAATAGTTTATTAAAAAAAAAAACAGAAAAAAGTCGATCTGAAAGTGGCATATCACAATTTTTCTTAAGTCTATGAATCTACTTCCTTACATTCAAGTTCGAGATATGGCTATTAAAATGTGTTTTAGCAGCCTTTTTTTTGTGGTATATGATAGTTCAATTATCCTACTACATATATTCATTGAGAAATATATAAAATCAGAGTTTTGTATAAGTGATTAAAGAGACGATAATTACGCTGCTGACCCATAGTGCGGCGCCGGCGCTAAGTAATGAAATGATCAAACGAAACAAATCTCTTCGCAGTTTTCTTTCTCACTCGCACGCGCGGCAAAATATATCTAGATAGTTTTGTTCTTGTTTGTATATCCAGTTTTGGGCTGTAACTATTAGCACAAAATATTACCTGTGGTATTACTCTTGGATTAACGATTAACGGACTTTTGCATATTAACGGAAGTTAACGTGTCCGTTAATATTTTTAAAAGTTAACTTAAAAGTTAATCTGTAAATCAAAATGTCAACTCAGTTAATTAACGGATTAACGAGTTAATGCCCAGCTATGCTTATTTGCCACTTACGTCGGCACGTCCAAGAACTAAAAATTCGAAAGACATGTGCCATCCACCAATCAGCATTGGGCCCGCGTGGTGGATTTAGACCCAATTACTCTCGCCCGAGAGTAATTGGGTCTAAATCCACCACGAAAGATCGAGAGTAGGCCAGTGTCCCAACAGTGCGAATATTATAAGGCTGTCATGATGATGAATCGACGAGTGACGTCTTGAGCGTTTTCGACGATTTGAATAGTTTTTTTTAAATAATAGATTTTTGGTGTAACATAGATATTATTTTTTTTCAAATTTAGCCGACTAGCCTATTGTAGCTGTAGCAAATGATGGATGTTGCCTTTTTTCGTCACGTTAATCTAGTTTTTATCAGAACATTTATATATTACTAGTCGACCCGCGCGGTTTCACTCGCTTAATTTTCTTTTCGCAATTTTTCCATATTTTCTCACAGTTTAAACCTTTCCTGGACTCCTACGAACGTTTCAAGACCAAAATTAGGTAAATCGGTCAAGCCGTTGTCGAGTTTTTCATTTTTATATATCAGATGTTTGATGTATGGCGCAAAATAAATGATTTCTATTGTATTTTAGTTATTTACCGTAAGAAAATATATTCTGTCACCCTACACTATGCATAATAAAATAACTTACTTCAGTAATAAAATATCGTATCAATGAGATGTCAGTGTCACCGCGTTGCCAGCATTGCTTGATGTACCTCAGCACCGGCACTACGCAGCCGCGACTCAGTAAATTGACCATACGATCAAGAAGCATTTTTTTCAACTCCAACTGAAGAAAGATATACATGATTTAGAGCTAATAATACCACTCAGTAATTAAAATAATAATCAGAGAGATAGTCGAAATCGATAGCTTCTAGTGTATTTTTTTATAGTAATCAAATTCTCATTCAAATAGTTACTCATAATAGCTAGAGCACGCACCAGTTAATGTAAAATGTATGAATAAAGGTGCAAAATTATGCAAATTTTCATTTTGTATTTGTTTAAATGTGGTAAATAAATCTATGTCTATGTCTAGTAATGGCAAATCAATGGCTGCAAGTCATTGATGCTACTAATCAGAGAACCAAGATGTTTTCTTTTACTCTGATTGGTGTTCATAGCAGATTGCTGTATTTTGTAGTTTAAAATATTATCAATCTCGCATCTAATTTAAAAATTAATATGGTTTTTATATTACATGAATCCTTTTTTATAAGGTGAACACATAATTTTAGTACTTCTCGGGTAACCGGGTATTGTAAGGTCAGAATTGCAAAGCCTGTTGAATACCAAGGAAAATAAAATAAAAAACAAAAATCTGACTGCAAGTTAATTGGAAGCGATATAGTCAGGTACCAATAAAGAATTAAAATGTAAAAAAGTTACCTGAACCAAAATTTCTAATTCATCTTGCGGAGATTCAAATAGTTGCACAAGTAACCTCAGTAGACGGTGATGCAACAGCTGATGGCAAGAGGCTACTTCATCGAGAAGGGCCAAGTGCACAGGGCAGTGCTCTGTGCACAGTTTGAAGTACGAGGGTTCTGTCACTACGCACTCAACCCACACTAGCACACCCATACCAACGACAGGAAATCTGAAAGAATGTAAGTACTGTCTGTTTTTCTGGACCAATACAATTTGGGAGTCTTCAAGGCCAGAGTGAACAGGTTCTTTCTAGGCAAGCGTGCTCCATCATCGACCACACTATCACTTACCATCAGGTGAGGTGGTGGTCAAACGCTTGCCTATAACCAATAAAAAAAAAACTGTCACTATGTTGTTCGGAAACGCATTTACACAAGTTATCGAACCAATTGAATCGAATCGAATAGATAAACCTCCGTCAAATGGACCTCAGAAACCGAACATTAGTCAACCAACCAACTCCCTCACCAAAGTTGGCCACTGGCTCATATAATCTGCAAACTGTAAAATCTCATACACATGCATGGTTTAACTGGTGGTAAGTCTCTTCAGCAAGAGTCCGTCTTGGTGGGTACCACCGCAGTGTCAGATATTCTACCTCCAAGCAGTAGTGTGCAAGCATTACTGTGTTTAGGTTTGAAGGACACTGTAGCAAGTGAAATTACTGGACGAAAGAGACTTAACAACAATGTCTTGGGGTGATAAACGCAGTGTAGTTCCACGCAAACACTTAAAAACTTTAAGCTTTGGGTGGCATTGCATCTGTAATAGTCAGGCGTGGTGCTTAACATCAGGTGGGCGCCTTGATTGTCTTGTCACTTGCTGATATAAAAAAAGGTCTCACTCACACATACGTCATGTGTGATTGTCATTGTTGGCCCCAACCATTTATAGCAAGAGCGAGATAGAACGCTTTCTCTAGCGCAGGCATGCGTGCGCTTGCACTTACACAAAATCAAAATAAACGCGTGCCCTTAGCTTCAGTGCCGGCGAAAGGTGCCGTGTGGTGCCGGCAAACTCGCGAACGGGATGGGGTAAGTAAAACCGGTGGGATGTAGGGAGTGGCCATTCTGTACGTAGTATCAATATCTGTTCTGTGTCAAAGGTATGATAAGTAGATTCGTAGGTAGCGTTGTTACCTGATGCAATGATACAAGGTAGGCAGCTCTGCAACAAGGTCACTGTAGCTGGCTGAGCTGCAGGTGACAGCGTGCACCTTCTCAATGGCTTGCACCGTAGCCTTCAGCTCGTCCTTCACGGGCTTCCCGGGAGACGCGCCCTCGCACACACTAGCCGCGTACGCTAGTAGATACATGTACTTGGATTTGTGCTCTGGGTTCAGCTTGCTTCCGGATTTGAATAATGAGTCAACAAGGAGTTCTGTAACGATAAAACTGTAATTTTTAACCTACCATATGAGAGCAATAAATGAATTGAGTATTTCCACTAGGTACTATCACAGAACAGTTATTAAGTAACTACTACATACTGAATGGTCACTCCCTATCTACCACCGGTTTTACTTACCTACTTGGATTTATTGCTCTTAATTATCGATTGAACCAGTTCACAGCTGATCCTTTATACTCTATTTATGAGTGCCTCATGCTGGCTCAAAGTTAACATAGATAAGTCTAGATAGCCAGTTAGCTATTGAACTAAGTCAAATCAATCAATCGGTCAAATAACCAGAACTGTGAAGTAGCATAAGTACTCTCTCTTACCTCCTTAGTCACAGAAGAAACAGTAATTTTAGCTCCCTGCTGTCCAAATCAAAGTGTCAGTTGGGACACTGAGTCCCAATAAATTTTGTCCAAATCGACAGCAACTTGCTAAATATGGTCTTTCCTTGTCATTCTTATGTCAGATATTAAAAACACATTAGCCAACAAAGGTTTAATAGGATTATTATGAATAAGGCCGCTAGTTTTTACCTAGAAACTGAGGTATTCTCAGGAGGTGGACGGGCGGCGGCTCGGACTGCGTGTAAGCCCTGAAGAGCACGGAGATGTCGGCCGGGTTGAGTGCGCCGCGCGACAGCATGGCCGCCAGAGCCGTGCGCGCGTTGCGCCACGACTCGCCCGACGTCAGCGCCAGCGTTATCGGAGTCACGTCGTGCCCGCTGCCCAACAAATAACACAGCTTTCATAACTTGACCATGACATTATTATTATTATTTTTTTACTTTCTGAGATTGTAATGAAATATGTAGGTTTTCATTTAGTTTTAATTTTTTTATAATAATATGTGACATTTTGATCTTGATGTTAAAATATTTGATAATACATACTTTTGTTATTGTAAAGTTAGGGTGCTTTGGACCTGTCAGTAAACCCTTTCTTTGTTTTTTTTTTTAATACTTAAATATAAATATAAAATATAAAAATATAATGACAGCCTGGCCTTCGGCGGCCTAAAAAACCTGTCACCAGAGTTGGCCACTGACTAATTTAGTTAAACCTATTTATTATCTTGTTTGCTTGTATAATAATACATATGTAATCATATATATATATATACATACATATATAAATAATACATATGTAATCACATCGTCACACCGCAAAGCCTCAAGACAAAAGTCTACAATCAGTATTTGTGTATCCAATGATGACATACAGCACTGAGACATGGTCGCTAACTATTAGTCTCATTGATTTCTCATTTATTTATTTTTCGACAAGTTACATGTTCTTAGATTATGTCACACTTATTTTATTATGATATTGTAAATAAATACAATGTAAAATTCAAATATACCAAATACTACTATAAATAAACAAGAGAATAGTACCTCTGTTGAGCACATCTTGTTATCTCTTGGCTCAGTCTTTTCATGATGGCTCCACCTTTAGGCTCTTGTGACAGTATATGCACAATAACTTGACTGTACACATAGGTATGTGCACCATGGCACACCATTTTCTGTAAAGTGAAATAAAATCATTTTAGTAAGAATCTTAATAATATTATTATAGGGAAAGTTTGGCTGTTTGTATGTCTGTAAGAGCTTCCCGCTCAAACGACCAAATGAATTTATATGAAATTTGGCACAGGCATAGATTATGGTCTGGAATAGCTTAGAGGCTAATTTTAATCTCAAATTCATGTGAGATAAAAAACTGTTTAACCGCGGGAAACACCCATCGGGGGTAGTTAGTAAAATATTTTGTTTAATGTACTTTTAGGAATTAACATACCGCACATTCATTGACACTATTTTGCCAATCATCAGAACTTTGAAGAAATCCAACTATAGCTGATTTGAGCACTCTTGAGAATACTTCTATTTGCTGGGCTGCAGTAGATATGCTGGTGATCTCACCTTGGAAGCCTGCATCAGATATAAGCTGGAATATATAAATACATGTATCTATAAGAGAGCAGTGGTGGTCTAGTAATAGTCTCTGATTGGTGTTCAACCTTTTATGGCGGATGTATTTCGTAATTTTATTTTATAGTAAAAATATTATCAATCTCGTAGGTATATCTAATGTAGGTACTTTAAAAATAATATGGTTTTATATTCCTTGAATCCTTTTTCCTAAGGTGAGTGGTGAGTTGGTGAGTTGTTATTATGGTATTTAAAGTTATTATGCTATAGCTTTATACATACAGTTGTGGTAATATAATTAAGAACGATTTGAAGTTCTAGAAGTTTTTTATTTAAATCGTATCATACACAGAGATGTGTACCTTTTGAGAAGCAACTATTTATGTTATATAATAGTCACATTAATAGAGCAACCTGACTTAAGAATAAAGTATGAAATCGCTAACTATTTTTTGCACATTTTATTGATTTTATCAAAGTAACACATTAAAATAGTACTGAAACTGGACAAATCATTAAGAACGATTTATTTAACTGCTCGGGAATTGTTTTGTATGACACTTAGATTTAAAAAATCACAATATTATGTAGCACAGGAAACATAAAAAGAAATATTTAACTAAAATTAATAGTTAATAGCATATCCACGGCTTTTAATTACACCGGCGAGGCATTGACTCTATTAATTTTTGACATTTCGCAAGAGAAATAGAGTTCCATTCTTCTAAAAAAACGTCATACAGCTCTCTTAAATTTCCACACTTTGTATTTGAAACCTTTTTCTTTACTTCAAACCACAGATTCTCTATTGGGTTTAGATCTGGACTGTTAGCAGGCCAGTCTAAGACAGAAACTAATTGCGCTGTAAGAAATTCCTTTACGGTGCGTGCAGTGTGCTTTGGATCATTGTCATGCTGGAATGTCCAAATGACCGGTAGAACGTCTTCAGCGTATGGTAACATTGTTTCTTCCAGTATATTTTTGTATTGGAACTGATCCATGTTACCTTCTATCAACTTTACAGGTCCTACACCATGTCCAGAAAAGCAACCCCAAATTTTCACATTTCCACCACCGTGCTTTAATGTAACTTTCGTGTACTTTGGGTCGAATGCTGTATTCGGGGGACGTCGTACATATCGTTTTCCATCAGAATATACTCTGTTTATTTTCGTCTCGTCAGAAAAAAGTACATTTTTCCACTGTTGCACAGTCCAGTTTTCATACTTTCTTGCAAATGCAAGCCGGGCTTTCCTGTGGCAAAGTTTTAACATGGGTACCTTTCTTGCTATCCTACCGTGCAATTTTTCTTCTACCAAACGTCTTCGAATAGTACGTGCTGAGATTGCTGAAAAGTTGTTTTCACCAAAATATTCTTTTCTAAGCTTTAAAAGGATTTTGTTTTGCCATACGAACGATGTTTCGGTCATCTCGAGGAGTTGTTTTTCTCTGTTTAGGTACACGTGGAACATTCGAAGTAGTTTGATACGTAGCAAAATGCTTTACAGCGTGGAAAACCATCGTTTTTGAACATTGCAGATGGTCGGCTATCTTTTTATAAGACCAATTCTTCCGGCGAAGTTTTATTATTACTTCCCTTGTAGATTTATCACAACTTTTATTTCTTCCCATTGTTTTTTCTAAAGAAGCAATCACCTTTAATCTTTTACAGCACGTAATTGCGCCAAAATTATACAAACAGTAACAAATCGACTGAGTGTTCTCTATTTAAATTTGAATAAAGGTATAAACTACTTAGCGTTCTTAATTACGTGACCAGCCAGTAATGAGGAATACTTTGTTTAAAAGTAGTGTAAAAAGTTTGCCTATTGATTTTTAGCCAATCATGTGTATCAATGAATACAGTGGTAATATGGAAATGTTTTACGATACCGAGAGAAATAAAAACAAATGCATACAATTAGTTTTGCATCTTAGTTGGAAAAAATAGCCGTTTTTTCATGGACCTACTATTTTCTCCTATTAGTAGGACCACGAGGGAGACCTATTTCTGTCTTTCCTATTATATACTATAAATAGAAACAACCAATAATTTATACACCCTGTATATATTATTGTGTAATTACATTCTGTATATAAAAGTATGTGGTTACCAAAAGAAACAATGATAATAAAAGTATCAACTTCATATTATTTAGGTAAGTATTTACGGCTGTTTTCTCGTGGTCCAAGGATTTTGTCCCATTAATGGGACCACAAGGGAGAACTGTTTCTCGTAGTCCCATTCCTATGCTCAGTAACGTATTTATCCTCCTGTATATAGGTATTCTTCTTGCTAACATAACGTAACCTACTCATTTCGATCTAAGCGGATGTCACTTATTCATTAGATCGAAAAACAAATACTAAATTTCTGGCGCTTCGGCGGCCGCTGCCGCGGCACGCTCGCTACGCTCGCTCGCCTCGCGCGTAGTTTTTCACTAACCTAACATAACCTAACCTACTCATTTCGATCTAAGCGGATGTCACTTATTCATTAGATTGAAATCAGTAGTTTAGGTTATGTTAGGTTAGTGAAAAACTACGCGCGAGGCGAGCGAGCGTAGCGAGCGTGCCGCCGAAGCACCAGAAATTTAGTATTTGTTTCAATCAACTTTAGGTTGTAAATACTTACCTAAATAATATGAAGTTGATACTTTTATTATCATTGTTTCTTTTGGTAACCACATACTTTTATATACAGGATGTAATTACACAATAATATATACAGGGTGTATAAATTATTGGTTGTTTCTATTTATAGTATATAATAGGAAAGACAGAAATAGGTCTTCCTCGTGGTCCTACTAATAGGAGAAAATAGTAGGTCCATGAAAAAACGGCAGAAAAAATCTTCCCTTTATATCAGCGTTCTTAATTATATGGCCACCACTGTATATGCTATAGCTATAGCTAAGCTTGGTAATATTATTTTTTTGTTACATTGTCTAAAATTAACATTATATTTATACTTAAATAATATATATATATTTAAACTTAAAGTACTTTTTTAATGCTTTACATCATCATTTTAGTAGTAATATACTAGTATTGGTGAATTTTACACATCTGATCTCTGATAAGCTTTGATGGACACCTGTCTCATAAAGGAATTATTTGCGGTAGGAGTTTAATCTAGAACAAACCTTGATAGTAAAGTTAAGCATAAGACAGTCTGGATACTCTTCAGCCAGCCTGTATATCAAAGAGCGCCAAGTGGGATGCTCAATCATTTCTGTCAACCAAGCTGGAGTCTGTGAAACATAAAGGAACTTTATTATAATAATACTAGTTGACCCGCGCGGTTTCACTTTTTCACTTTTTCACGCAATTTTTCTCACCGCTTAAACCTTCCCTAGACTTCTACAAACATTTTAAAAAATAACGAAATCGGTCCTCAGCTGTTATCGAGTTTAAGCGAGACTAACGCACAGCCATTCATTTTTATATTTAAGCAGAAAATTTATACAATGTGTTCAGGTAAATACTCACAATAAAATATAATATGTACACAAAGGGAGGCCTATACCTATACCAGAAGAGTGTGAAGTCTGTGGATGATGATGATGATAATAATAATAAATAATGCTGGACAATCCACACCACATCATCTAGCTCCAAGCTGATGACGTGTTATCCAAGGATGATGATATTTTTATAACAAGAGTTTATGGAAAGCATAATAGGCTCAAAAACAACTATAGGTACAGTACATAAAGGTACATACCTCACCCTCTTCAGTGAAAATAGTATCAGCCTTCTTGGGATCAAATGTTTTTAATATCATGTCTTTCAAGTGATTTTCTACCATGGCTTGGACTTCAGTTACTTTTACACCTGTTCAAAAAGAATCAGTAAATTATTAACGTACAGGGTGTCCAGTGGCAGATTATGTTTATAAAAATGAACAACTCAAGAAGTTACAAACGGTGCGGAGGGACTGTGGCGCCATTCGAAACGAAACACCGATAGTGCGGATTTGTCAGTCACAATGCGGCAGTGATCAAGAGATCACCGTGATTACGCTATTGAACTACTGAAGCATTTTTAACGTGCCTCCTTGTCAACAATAATTTTGTTCTCGATAAAACATACTGATCTCAATAGAACACTGGCTGTGTTTCAGAAATGGAAACATTATATTAATGTTACGAATAATCTTAAATTTTTACCTGCAAGAATCAACCATTCTGCTAGTAAATTAGCCATTTGTGCTACAGCGCTATAGTTTAGAGATAGCTGTTCTATAACTTGTTCTGGATTGCCACCAGCTTGAAAATAGCGCTTTAATTGTCCAAATATTCCAGGTTCCATGATATAATCAGGAGTTTTAAATTTTTCCAAACATTCTAGCAGTACCTCTTCTGGGTTTTCAATAACATCTTCATTGCCTTCTTCCTGCAACAATTATTGTTTTTGTTGTCGATAATTCCAATCTAACATCTAATAAAGTCAAAGCATCTCAAAAAAAATTTTTACTTACTTCATAGTGATTTTGACTGGAGCCTTCCCAGGTACGTTCTTCTTCATATTGAGTAGGCATTTGTTGATTACGTGTATTTTCAGAACTATTTGTTTATTCACATATAACAACACGTAAATAAAATTTTATGCAAATAAAAAACCATAAAAAATTATTCAAAGAAACAAACACAATCCAGAATCCAATCACAAACACACCAAGAGCCAAGAGAATGTAAGCACTACGTTTAGAATTAGAAAGGGTACTAGGTAAACGTAGTGCTTACATTCTCTTGGGTACTGGGTATGTGATGTGGATAGATTGGGTACTGTTGGTTGAAGAGAATGTATGCACTACTCACGACGGAAACATCATCATTCATCATCGGAAGGCGGCTGGTGTTATTTCTAAACACATAATGGTAGATCTGTCTGTCACTGTCAAACTGGATTAAAACCTACTTCTTTTGAGTTGTTTCTTTTATTTGCCATATGGGAGAGTGTATACAGGGTGTAATCGTTAAGTGTGCACAGGCGATTATTCCGTAACTATTGCAGATATCAAAAAACTTTAAACTGATATCGAAAGTACTTTACCTAATGAGTAAAATGACATTAATAACTTTTTAAAAATAAAACGAGAAATATCCAAAAAAAATACATTAATCACTCCCATACATTTAGTATGAGATAGTAGAAAGGTTTTAGTTTCCTTATTTTAAGTGGAATAGTACCTACTCATTTTACCCTTGTCATTTTATAATTATGTACGATATGAAGGTATTAATGAATTTCAAGTAGATACACGTGTAGATTAATTATCTTACCACTTCAAATTTATAATAAACCTTGTTTCAATATTGTATTGATTTGAACTAGCTGAAAAGCAACATACTAAATAAAAACAAAAAGAAAGATACTCTTTGGTGTTCGTTCTAAATTCAAATTCTTTATCGCGGGTTCTCGTTCCCGCCAATTTATTGTATTTTTCAATTTGCGTTAATAATCGTGATTGTTGCATTTATTGATTGAAAAATGGCATATTCCAATACAGAAAAGAGGGACATGTTAAAAATGTACTACAAACATGATTGTAACAATAGGGCGGCCATTATCGCCTACAGAAGAGAGTACCCAGATAGAGAAGTTCCTTCTGGTACGTATTTACGTAAGTTGGATAACAATTTGATAAATTATGGATCTTTTAACAGAAAAAAAGGTTCGAGAACAAGAGCTCCGGAATTTGATAATGACTTAGATAACAATATTATTAACTACGTAGTAGATAATCCACAAGAATCAACGCGTTCAGTGGCCCGATAATTTCCAGTGTCGCACAATTATGTACACAAGTTATTAAAAAAACACAACTTCAAAGCATTTAAGATAAAACCTACTCAAACGCTGCACAATGATGATCCTGCTCGTCGGCTGGTCTATTGCAATTGGCTAGTCAATAATTATGTCAATGTAAGGTCAATTTTATGGACCGATGAAAGTAATGTTTCAAACTGCGGCATTTACAATAGAAAAAACTCGCATTATTGGTCAATTGACAATCCTCGCTTAACTACTGAAGTTAGAGCTCAGGTGCGATTCTCAATTAATGTGTGGTGTGGTATTCTTGGAGATCGGATCATTGGGCCATATTTTTACAGTGGAACCTTAAATGGACAGAGATATTTCTCCTTTGTACAAAACGATATGCCAAGTCTCTTAGAACCAATTCCAGACGATGAAAGAAGGTCGATAATTTTTCAACAAGATGGAGCACCTGCACATAATACAAATGTTGTAATGAATTTCTTACGAAACAATTATAATGGCTTAATAGCCAATAATAGTGCAACCCCTTGGCCTGCCAGATCCCCGGATCTCACGCCTTGTGATTTCTTCCTATGGGGATTTGTCAAAGACCACGTGTACGCTGAGAGAGTACACAGCCTAGAAGAGTTACAGAATCGTGTACGTCGTGCAATTGCTTTATTACTCCGCAAATGTTAAGGAAAGTTCATTTAGAAACTGTAAATAGAGCTCGTCATTGTATTGCACAAGGAGGACGTCACTTCGAACATATGCTTTGAACACAAAATTTTGTACTTACTAAGAAATAAAATGTATGGGAGTGATTAATGTAATTTTTTTGGATATTTCTCGTTTTATTTTTAAAAAGTTATTAATGTCATTTTACTCATTAGGTAAAGTACTTTCGATATCAGTTTAAAGTTTTTTGATATCTGCAATAGTTACGGAATAATCGCCTGTGCACACTTAACGATTACACCCTGTATAGTATAGGTTTTTGAGCCACCTGTGTGCCTAACAGCGTATACCAGTAAGTGCTAGAACCTTAATAATTCTTACCTTTGTTGTAGCCTTTTTTTTAGCCACGGAAACGCCCTGTTGTTTACGGACATTTGAGTGCAACTCATAGATCTCCGCTAGCTGTCATAAGGGCTCCGTCGACCATCTGTAAAAACCCACCTGGCACCTAACCTATAATAAATATTACATCTTTGTGACTTCGTATTTCTTTTAAGTAACCTATACGTAACAAATGGCGCCCAACGCGGGGCACGAACCCACGACCCTAAGATTAAGAGTCTCAGGCTCTACCGACTGAGCTAGCCGGGCAACGTTAACCAGTTAACATCCCAGGTCTTCAAGCTCTGTAAACAAGTAAAACACTAAAATAAAACGACTTTGAAAAAAAAATATGGCAATACCTACGATAAAGGTAACACTCATGCTCATTGTTATCACGATCTGTGTATGCTACCGGTGGGTGTACAGTCATTTATAAAGTCATCTTAATTAATATTAGTTGATCAACGCTTGTTGAAAAAACTCAGTAACCAAGAATCACTGAAATCACGTCTTCACCTTATGAAAAAGGATTCAAGTAATATAAAAACTTTATTTTTTACATAAGTTTGCAAGATTGTATTTATTTAGAATAAAATAAAACTGCAAAATGCAGCAATCCGCCATATTAAAAGGTTGAACATCATCTTGGTTCTCTGATTGGTGGCATTAAACAAAATTGCAGAAGTTTGAAAAAACTAAAAATGTTTTTTAAAATTCTCTTCTTCTCTGCCCACGACTTACGCACAAACTTGCCTGGGCCCTCGGGCACACCCCGGACACTCAATAAAATGTATGAAGTAAACACGTCGCAATAAAAACCACACGCATAGTTTGTGTAAACGATGCTGTTGTATGTGTGTGTCATGGTTGTTCACTGAGGTTGTTCCCTCCCACCCAACTATAGCAAGAGCGAGAAGCACATTTTCGCTCGCTCTGGCATGCGCGCGCTTGGACCTACATCAAAATAAACGCGTGCATTAGGCGCTGCCGTGCCGGCAAAAATAAGCCTATATTACTCAGGTATAATGTAGCATTCTAATTGTGAAAGAATATTTGAAATCGGACCAGTAGTTTTTGAGATTATCGTAACAAACAAAAATACAAAAATTCTAATCTCCTCTCTTTAAAATATTATTAGTACCTATAGATATAGACTAGCGACCCACCCTGCACCCATGCGAAGCCGGGCCAGGTCGCTAGTCTTTCTATATATTAAATAAGTAGGTACTTAGGTTCTTTGAAGGGTTATTCCTATCTGATTAGAATAATAACACGAGTGGGTTTATCTATATCTATACTAATACTAATACTAATATACTAATACTAATATACTAATACTAATACTAATATAATATTAAAAAGAGGAAAGATTTGTATTTTTGTATTTTTGTTTGTTACGAATAAACTAAAAAACTACTGGTCCGATTTCAAAAATTCATTCACCATTAGAATGCTACATTATCCCTGATTAACATAGGCTATTCTTATTACTAGCGACCCGCCCCGGCTTCGCACGGGTGCGGTTTCATTGCACCCTTGCGAAGCTGGGACGGACTGCTAGTACAAAATATAATTGCTGTCTCGCTAATACTCGACAAAGGCTGGACCGATTTGGATAATTTTGGTCATAAAATATTTGTAGGAGTCCAGGGAAGGTTTAAAACGTTAGAAAATATGGAAAAGTTACGAAAAAAATAAAGTAAAACCGCGCTGGTCAGCTAGCATAGCAAAGTAGGTATAAAAATTAATTTCTGTGCGTTAGACTCTCTAAAACTCGGGAACGGCTGGCTGGACCGATTTAGCTAATTTTAGTCTTGAAATGTTTGCAGGAGTCCACGGAAGGTTTATTAAACGGTGAGAAATTATGAAAACGTTGCAAAAAAAATAATGCGAGTGAACCCTTGCGGGTCTGCTAGTAGGTAATAAAATAAATGAGACGTAAAGTTTTATATTTATTCGCTTTATTACATAGGTACTTACCAACTTACTTCATAATAATATGCAATAGGACTTACAAGCAAATGTCTCGTTCATTTTAGAAAATCTAATACTTAGATGCTTAGTAATTACCTACCTTGGCCAAAAAGCCAGCTTTATTATAGTAAGTATTTCAATTTAAAATAATATGTAATCAATGCATTAAAAAAAATAACTTCTATAGAGTAGGTAGGTAACCTAGGTAGGTACATTTAAAATAGGATTTAATGTCTATAGGTAGATAAGTAGGTACTTACCTACTTATTTCTTGTAACCTATCATAACTTTAATTTAATCATTATCTTTACACAGGTAAAATTAATTAAGTTAACATTAAGTTTTGTAAGTATAACAGAACTTATCTACCTATAAAACGATAATTTAGCGGTGAACAAGAAGTTACAATTACTTACCTACATGCCCTACATTACTAGCATTTTTTTTGGTCTAATAGGAAATTTAATTCGTTGCGTAACCTTAATTTAGGTAAAATAATTTAAGTAATTAGAGCTACTATGTATGGATATTTTTTATTATTAAAATATCCTTGAGCTTTAATTATTAAACACCTTTACACAATGAAACTAAAACAATTTTATGTCGGTAAGTAGGTACCTAGTTTAGGTACCTTACATTACATAATTAAATATGTTAGTTAGTGATCCTAACATACCTATACAATACAAGTACACGTTCATCCCCATAAAAAACTTTAGAATACATCGGTATGTCCAAATTAGTTATTCACACATTCATTCTCTAAAATATATGACTTCTCATTACTGACAAAAGATTTTATGTAAACACAGTTTTTTTCAGAAATATCCGCGATTTTCCATGGGAAAAATGGGATATTTACTATGATTTGTGATTTTTATTGATTCCCGATATTTCGACGCAGTTACATGCACCGTGATCATGGTACATGTAACTGGTAGGTAATCAATGTTCGAGCAACACTTATTTATAGATTTATGGAAAATGACGGAAAAACAAACAAACAGGAAGAGGTGCACAGGTTTCTTAGGTGTACATATTAGATATTGCATTTTTGTCGATCAAAAGTTCATACGCATGTAACAATGAAAAAAAATGTTTTCACCCTTTATAAGTTCATGTAGAAAACGACGTCATAACTCACAAGTCCACGCTAAATCGAGGCACTAAGTTTGTATGGGTACCGTGGGTCAACCGTGGATCCACGGACGTGCGAGTATAACCACGCGTGGGTCCAATGTTGAACCACTGGACTGTGAACGTGTTATAAGTGGTAAAAGGTGGGATAGTTCAAAATAAATATGGCCAAAATCGTCAAACCATCATCCGTCATCCGTGATTATGATTATTATCATTTGAGACTTAACAACAATGTCTCGGGGTGATAAGCGCAGTGCAGTGCCACGCGAACACTTGAAAACTTTAAGCTTTGGGTGGCACTGCATCTGTAATAGTCAGGTGTGGTGCTTAACATCAGGTGGACACCTTGATTGTCCTGTCATTTGCTGACATAAAGAAAAAAAAACTCCACGAGTACTATATACAGGGTCATTCATTATCAACCTGACAAACTTAAGGGGTAGGTTCCACACCTAAAAAAAAAAATATATGTACCTATAATTTTTTTTTTTTTATGTATGTTTTGTCTTAAAAATCACTTGTAAACAAAAAAAAATCGATTACGTTTTTCCGCTCAATTATTATTTATTATTGTTGGGAATCAAGTTAAGCGACGTAATAATGAAATATTCGAGTGTGCGCGCCCCGTAGCGGGTCAAGGACACGCGCAGGTCAAGGACGCGCGGGTTAGTGACCCGCAGTTCATTGACGCGCGGGTCACTAACACGTGCCGAGCGCTGCCTTTTCGATTTCTAACAAGGATAACTAATTATAAAGCAGAATTACGTAATTTTTTTTTTTGTTTTATAAAAAAAAAACGTTTAGAAAAAAAAAAAAAAGTACAAGTATTTTTTTTTTTATGTGTGGAACCTACCCCTTAAGTTTGTCAGGTTGATAATGAATGACCTTATATATAGGGTCATTTATTATCAACCTGACAAACTTCAGGAACAGGTTCCACGCATCAATAAAAAAAATAGTGTACCTATGTTTTTTTTCTGTATATTTTCTCTTAAAAATCTCGAGTAGGTACCTAAATCGATTACGTATATCTGGTCAATTATTATTTATTATTATTGGAAATCGCGCACTATAATAATCAAAGACCCTGTATAAGGTCATTCATTATCAACCTGACAAACTTAAGGGGTAGGTTCCACACATAAAAAAAAAATAATTGTACTTTTTTTTTTTCTAAACGTTTTTTTTTTATAAAACAAAAAAAATAATAATTACGTAATTCTGCTTTATAATTAGTTATCCTTGTTAGAAATCGAAAAGGCAGCGCTCGGCACGTGTTAGTGACCCGCGCGTCAATGAACTGCGGGTCACTAACCCGCGCGTCCTTGACCTGCGCGTGTCCTTGACCCGCTACGGGGCGCGCACACTCGAATATTTCATTATTACGTCGCTTAACTCGATTCCCAACAATGATAAATAATAATTGAGCGGAAAAACGTAATCGATTTTTTTTTGTTTACAAGTGATTTTTAAGACAAAACATACATAAAAAAAAAAATATAGGTACATATATTTTTTTTTAGGTGTGGAACCTACCCCTTAAGTTTGTCAGGTTGATAATGAATGACCCTGTATACACTACCTTAATTTTTTATTTTTTATGCCAGCAAATTAATTGTGACAAGACGATCAAGTCGCCCGCCTGATGATAAGCACCACACCTGACCTTAACAGATGCAGTGCCACCCAAAGCTTAAAGTTGTTAAGTTCTGCGTGGCACTGCTCTGCGCTCATCACCGCGAGACGTTGTTGTTATGTCTCTTTCGCCCAGTAATTTGACTTGCTATACAGTGCCCTTCAAACCTGAACATAGTAATGCTTTAACATTACTGCTTGGAGGTAGAATATCTGGCACTGCGGTGGTACCACAGAAATATATCAAGATAGAATACAAGATTGTATGTACTTTGCGTTCCGAAAAGACGGGCTGAGGAACCTCTTTACTCATCGCGAAGCCCAGTCCCCTACAAATGTTTTTTTTATGTAGTTCAGATTCTATTTTAGATCCATAAAATAAAGAGGATGAGGTCATCCTCTTTATTTTATGGAATACATGCAGTATAAGATAACTATCAAATGCGCAAAAGTTAGACCCAGCAGCCTCTAGTTTTATCTCATTTATATCAAATGCGCAAAAGTTAGACCCAGCAGCCTCTAGTTTTATCTCATTTATATAAATGAGATAAAACTAGAGGCTGCTGGGTCTAACTTTTGCGCATTTGATAGTTATCTTATATTTATATTTAAGTAAGTACACCTCTAACTATTCTAAGTATTTAATTAATTACTAAGAGAATAATCGATACAAATTTTAGTACCATTGGCGCTATTCTAGTAGAATAATTAGCGTCATTCTGGGTTCAATATGCCACCCGCGACAAATCATGAATGAAACAATAAAACACGTCTTTTTTTCAAATCTACCTACCTAATTTAATATTAAGTTATAGTTAATAGCTACAACTATATAGCGTAGGTATAATAAGGAGGGGAGTGTTTTAGCAGATATTTGGTGCTGTTGCAATAACATTTATTCAAAATCAACATGTATCTAATATGTAACTACGAGTACTTTAGGTATCTTGTAATAATGCGAGACATTTTTATTACAATTTAATAAATATTATGTTTAAGCATATCACAATTTCTCTAAGGTCTAACAGTTAGGCAAAAGTAGGTCCCATTGTACTTATGTTTTATTCATTGAACTGGTGAGTATGTATGTAAAGTTAGTTATAGTTTTCATGAAATTTCTTACATACTGTTGAATAATGTTATTCAACAATCAACGTAAATTAATCAAAGCATTTATAATATTTTAAAGTGAAAATAGATATGACATGTAGTACCTAATGTTTTAGTTGAATAAATTAGGTACTGACAAAATCGAATAATTTTTATTATCATTCATAAATTCTTATCTATTTAATTATTTGGAATCCCAGGCAATAATTACCCTGCTTATAATTGAGAAAAATGTCCAAAATTTCAAAATTGGTTCAAGAATAGGATTTACTAATAAAATATGCTCCTACATAGATAATTTCAATTTCGTAATATGACTAGCCGTAATCAAGTCATGAAGCACAAAGATGGGGTGGGTACCTATGGTCAACTAGGCTCGTACTTGATTTGAGAAAGCTGCACAAAATATGAAAATCTATCACAGGTTATTTGTCAATTCACCGAGTAGTATAATGTTATATAAATAACTGTTCAATTAGGTGCATTAAAATAAGTAAAAATGTCTGTGAGTCGACCGAATGACTTTCCGTAGTGTTAACTCTACGCCATAGGTCCTGCTACGACGCTACGAAAGGACGCGTGGCCGCAACCGCAAGACGCCACCGTAGCATCTCCACAGGGTTTATGGACCTTTCGTAGTCTACGCGCTATACAACCACGCGTTGCACTGCCAGCTGTTTTTATTTTATTATATTTTGTTTTTGGACTCTACGAAAATTAGTACACTCCGTATACAACTACATAGTAGACTGTGTGGAACTCCGTAGACTATGCTTCAACAAAACCTACTTTTATATTGTTATTGTCTAGTATTGTGATTATTATATTATGTATTATATTGGTGGTCTACTGTAGTTAGTTATACATTTTTGAGAATGTAACAGGGTACATTGTATGTATTAATTTAAAAACTTCAAAGCGGTACTTTTACAGACAGGGTTATTCATAAAGACCGGTCATTGGGAGAAATCTTAAACGTAGATTGAACATCATTACGAAAACTGATAGTGTTGGTTGTAAGGAATAAATGTTGCTATAACTCTAAAGCTACAGCAAAAAAAATGCTAGGTACATATTTTAATTTTGTTTTTTGTTCATTTCCATAATACTAAGTAGTTTAATTTATCCATTTTTCACAATACGCGCAATCCACTTCTTAGATAAGTATTTGAACGAGACAAACGAAGCGATTCAGTTTTGAGATTGGACATAAATGCTTTTGTCCGTCGTCAGTCAGTCAGTCACTCTGTCCGGCTATTCTCGCCTACGCCTACAGTCACATTTTTCCACCAATCAGGGGCCAATTGCATAATAAAGTACAAACCAATATGATGAGCGTTTTTCCATATAAAAAAAACAACATGTATTTTATTATGCAATGGGCCCCTGGTTGTAACTAGGTATACAGGTTCTATGACTTTAGATATAGAATTTGTTTGACGTCGGGGATTTTGGATTGATGACGTACTTTCTCCAAAAACGGACAAAAAGAGGCTACTACATATCTCCGCCTTATGAGATCCGTATTGGATGGTTTTTATTTTATTTGTGAGGTATTAACTTTAAGCTGGTCTCATAAAAATTTGATGAGGATTTTCAGCGTGATGAGTAGAATAGCTCCCCAAAATGTAGTAAATTGCTCACTTTTAAAAGTTTGCGCTGTTCCGAAAACTACTATTACTGTCTGTTGTTTTTGTAATTTGCAGAATTTTCTATACATTAGTAATTTTAAAGCAACATTTATTTCTCAGAACATATACGATTATTCGTCATAAACATAAACATAATTGCATATTTTTTGAAAATTGTGCAGGTTTAAATTTCCTAGTCATAAACTTAAAGTTTTTCTGAAAATCTGTGAATGCAGTACTTAAATATTTCATAACTCATAAACCATCGCGTTAGTTCCCTTGATGACCACATACCAAAATGTCTACTTATAGTTTTAGACTTCCTACCACTGACTGGTATTCATGAATAACCTTGTATAGTGCTTCTCTATGTTTTAACCAGTAATTATTTAACCAGTACGTACAAACACATGTCAATAAAGTAGGTATGCAAATTCATACGTGTGCATCTCAGTTGTTTTCAAAATTATTGTTTTTATAAAGTAAAAACTTTAAAATAATAGAGGTAAATGTAGTTTTTATAAACAACTAGGCTAAATTCTGCTAAATGCCCTGGGAAAGTTTGAACAGCTATTTTTACATGGTCCTTTACTTATATGTTATTTATATAAACCACAAATGATTAGGTAAAAATTACATAAATTTTTTTATATTAATTAATCAATCAATATACGTCTTATGAAGATTTGAACCTAGCCTTAAATTTTCACAGCGTGGTATCTTCTATATTTGTGAACAAAGAGAAGATAGGTATAAAGTTTATAATCAATTTTAGCAAATATCTACGTTTTTAGATACTAATCGTAAAATATTTACAACGTAACAAGTTATATAATAATTTCATTGTTTCAAATCCGTAAAATTAAAGCACCTATACAATAAAAACATTTTACTTATTAGTTAAGTATATAAAAGCAATTAATTTACCTACTTAGGTACTTAAATTAAACAAGATAAGCGTAGGTTTTCAAAATAAACTACATTTGGTAGATGTATGTTTATGTACATATTTCTAAAATAACCATAACCGATTGGAAGTAACGTTACTCCATAGCAATTTTTTTATTTCATTTCATACAGCTTGCTATTAGCTCTAACTACAAAACCGACTCGTTGTATAATTTATATGTTTAGATTTTTCAAGATTTAAGACACACTTCAACCATTATTATATAAATACATTAATATTAATCTATGATTGCTCTTTTTCGTAAATAAAGCACCTATAATAGAGGAAATTTGTGATTGGACAGTTGTGTCGTTATTTTCTATTATTGTGCGGAGAAGGCCAACGTGGGAAATAATGTAGCGAGAGTGAAATGAGAGCGTTTTTACATTATTCTGCCATCATAAATGTCGTACACACTGCATTTATATAATGGAATATTATTTCGTTCCAGTTAAAGTAAAATTAATAAAAAAATTACCGCATGTTTTCATTGCTTAGATCTGTCGTGGGCGTGGGCGGTGTGTAGTGCATGTCGTGCAGTATAGTGTAAAAACATTCTGAAACGACGGGTATTCCGCAGTGGAGTAGTCTAGACGTCAGGTCGCAAGAGGTGGAGATCGACGGCAACGTCTCGTTTCTGGTTCCGGACGAGTCTCGGCGGCGGTACGTGCGCGGTATCGCCGAGCAGTGCTGCGTCTTCAGCCAACGAGTCGCCGGAGCCGTAGCCGCGCTCCTCACCCAGCTCACCCGCCTCCTCGCCCTCGCACCACGAGCCGGAGCCCGAGCTACCGCCCGCCTCCGCTTCCGCTTCTGTCTCTACCTCCACAGAGCAACTCACGCACGCCTCTAGAATGACAGAGGCAAACGCTTTTTACGCTATCATTTATTTTTATTTTTAGGCAATTGTATAAATTATTGTTCTTTAATAGGTATTGCTAACTTAGTACAGTACAGTAATTTATACGATCAGATGGTATTATAATCAGGCCAATAGTAGATACTATTGTTATGTACGAGTATATCAGACAATGGATCAAAACGAAATATCTTTTGTATTTACAACAAACTAACGAAAAATACAAAGAGAGTAATGAGTAGGTACATGCGAATTTAAATGCAAAAACAGGTAAACAGGTTTATTAAAAAAAATTCTACATGAAGACTGGAGAAGTTCTACATGTTTTTCAATCCATTCACTTTCAAGTAAGAATAAAATATATGGTAGGTATTTTTTAATAACGAGCATTGTAGGCATTAGAGCACCTACCCTACATAAGCAGGTTGTTTTAAAATAATTATATACTCACATGCAAATGCAAAAAGTAAAAAAATCACTTAATTTTTATATTTTCGGCGTCGGATGTGTTTTAGAATTTACGAAACAGCTAAGGATCAAGACTAAACAAGTGCGTTATCTTGAATATATAATGATCAGAGCCAGTGTGTTAACCTATAAAAACGGATAACTCCTAAGTTATCTGTTTTTATAGGCTACTTTTACTGCGATACCAAAGTGATCATCTTAAAAGTTTGATAGAAGCTTTTACAACCTACACAGGAAAGTATTTCCTTCCTACTAAGTTTTGTTTTATGAAAGTAATTAGTTTTCTTACGTTAATATAAGTATAAGTTTTGTTTGAGAGTTATCTATATCAATTACTTATCTAAACAAGAAGGATTTGTGTGACTGGGAATTGCTATAATTCAGTGTTTTTGAAGCGTGAGTCAACAGCAGGTATTAATTACCTCAAAGCATAGGTTTGCTGCAGTAATTTAAAATAAATAGTTAGGTAAATACATTTATTTTGAACTAGAGCAGTACACCTGAGGTTTAGAATATTTAATATTAACAAAGTAGTCAGCAATGCAGTAGCAATATATGCAAAAGCGAAGTGTATTTTTTTTAAAAGCAGTGAAAAGTAAATGTAATAGATGTGTTAAAAAATACTACCATTTAAAATATAGTATTATTGTAGGTAATTGTATTTTTATTCTGTGATGATCGGAGGGTGGAACAATTCGTGGCAACTTAAAAAATTGTACATATAGATAAATTTCATCGCGATTCTAGATTTGAATCTCCGAACTGAAAAGTTTTTTTCCACTATTTTTCTTACGCGATACTCTCTAGATTATATCCCAGTTTTATGTCCACGCATACAATACGATAAAATAATTAACCTACATACTTATTGGTTATATTGAATTTATAATATTAAAGTAGGACTCACGTTTGACCAAAAATGTAAGCGAAATTGCTTTCACAAAAAATGTCATGGTTCCTTGTGTATAGGATATATCTTATACTTTTGGATTTCCAAATACTGTTGTCTCAGTTGAAAAAACCTACTGTAAGTGATATAATACCTACTCAATAAATAATAAAACGTAGATAAAAAATGCATAGCAATACACACAGGTTAAAAAAACACGGAACCTATTGCTAGAATAAAATAATGTAAAGTATAGGAACTGGACAAAAAAAGACACGCATTCCTGGACCTAAAGACATTTAGTAGAAATTTGAAGGGAGTCCACAAAAATAAAAGTAGGGTAAGAAATAAACACTCTAATTAACATTCCACATCGATACGGTTAGGGTAGTAGGACTCACGTAGCCCACGACGTCCGATAAGAACGGGGCTCTCCCAAGTTGTCAGTCAGAGAGATGTTGACGATGAAAAATCTTCATAAGATGCTGCAATTTTGTAATATGCGCATATTTATACCTAAGGCAACGACGTGTAATTGGTTAATGAGCATTCAATGCGCTAACTACTTCCTACAAAGTGGTATTATAATCTACATTAGTACCTAGGTTTAAAAAATGCTTAGTTACGAAAATATTAGGGTACCTAATAATGTTAATTGCTCAGTTACCTACCTGTAGGTAGTGACGTGTACAGAAGTGTTGGTGCAGGAAAAGGGGGTCAGTTTCAAAGTGGACACTCCTAATGTAATACTGAAGGGATCTTGTTAGTGTTTACATATCAGATTAGGTATTTAATTAGTCTGGTTTGATCCGAACCTGAGCTGTCAGTTATGAGGCGAGGAGGCGTGTCATTACGGTCCGTAGGCACTACGATTACTACTTCATCGTCCCGCGGGGAATCACTGTTGCGGCTTGACGATGTTCTGTAAATTAAATTCACTTTTCCGCATTACAATGCTCAATAAACTGACTTGACGTGCTCTAGGTACAGCACGTCAAGTTCTATTTGTTGAGTCATGCAAGACCTTGGTTGGCATGTTTCGACCGTTGTAGTGGAGATGAAATATTATATAATTATCCAATATTGCCCACATTATATGCACCATGCATATAATGTGAATAAAAAAATAATTTTGTACCATAAACTTGGAACACAAAACTATTTCGCTTATCGCGATTCTATCGTTCACCACTAATTACAATCGATAGTTCACAACTGCAGAGGGAGAACATCACTAGCGTAGCAACAGTAGGTACCTAATAAAATTGTAGTGTAAAATTGCCAAACCACCAAATGCCACACTGTTACAGCATCCAGTTAGCAACGCCCGTTTGTTTAAATAAAGTAAACAATAACGGTACTAAATACTTATAAGAAAAGTTATGAATGTGCTCACTTTACAATAACTTTTTTTCGCACGAATCGCGTGCCGAGGTCTGAGTACCCCCTGTTCATGGGTCGCTTGACAGGCACGGGTGGCGCAGACGTGGGCGGCGGCTGCTGGTCGAAGGTGCGCGACACCGGCGAGTTAGGTTCGGAGCACTGCTTGTCCGCTCTCGTCGGCCGCATCCTCAGCGCAAGGGTCGTCACCTCGCACGGGGCCCCGCCGACCGCACCGCCGCCATCGCCACCACCGACACCACCAGTCAAACTATTACTACCTATCCTTCGCATTCGTCTATCCTCTTCATATAATTCTAATAAATGATCCAACTTATTTTCTATGTCATCTACCTGAAAAAAAAAACCGTTTGTTATAATCACAATTTTTTTTCACATAAAAAATTTACATGAGTAATAGAATATCACTAATAGTTAATAGTACCTACTTAGATAATAATAGATTTGTATTAGTATCTAATGCTGAGAATTACAGTCATACACCTGTGTCTATGTTCTCTTCATTTCTATAAAATCAAATTAACAGTTGCTAAACATAAACATTATTATAACATATAATTTCAATTTCTTTAACGATTAATTGCAAATTTTAAATATCGAGGACTATATAATTGATCATGAGAGGTAAATATTGAATATTAAAAACTATGCAAAAACAAAAACCACAAATAAAATGAGGAAACTGAGGGCTATTTGGTCTCATGCCAAAATTATATTTTATAATTTCTTAGAATTCTAGAATTCTAGACTTAGGAAATTTTAAAGAATGCGCTGCGAAGATGATCGCACGCACGAGCAAAACATGTCTATTCTGCACAATCGCCTGCGAGGGACAGAGGGTACGCGTCTTATTTAACATATTATTTCGTTGTTGCGATTACAGGATGTAGTGTTTTTTGAAAACAAGGCACCTATCTCACTGCGGTATTTTTCTACGGTTTTACCCTATACGATAAAAAACATAATTAAGGTTTTCAGATTAAGATTAACGATCACGATTAACCTACATGTCCCACTGCTAGTCACAGGCCTTCCCTTAATCACTCCAGTCATCTCAGTTTTCAGATAAATACGTTAAATTCATTTATTACCCCCGACGCAAAAAGAAGAGTTTTATAAGTATGACTGCTACGTGTGTCTGTCTGTGGCATCGTATCTCATAGACGGGTGAACCGATTTGAATGCTATTTTATTTTATATAAAGCAAGTTTTCTAGCTGTGGTTCTAAGACAAGTTTTATCATTTAGCCGTTTCAAAGTTATCAGCATAAGAAGAGTGTCGGGGGTTTCTTTAATTTTTTAATGTATGGTTATAGCGATACTTACTTGTCTTTCAATTTTAACTACTCTGGAAGCTAGACTGATTTTGGATGCGTAGACGTCTTTAGCTTTTGATCCTTGCTTACCAAGAATTTGGTCTAACCTGTTTAGAAATATAAAACAGCAATAAATAATTATTGATATATCATAATAGGTGTATTGTAATAACATATAACATAAATAGGCTAGATTGTTACTCTTATTTACTCGTTAGGTAATAGATGTAATAGGTATATGAATCTACAAGGTAGACCACGATGAATACAAATGCATTTCTATCGAAAATTAAAAACCCGGTGAGACTTCGTTGTCAGTCCGGATTTTTTGGTTTTTACCAAATTATATAATAATAATAATAATATTATAAAAAGAGAAGATCTGTATGTTTGTATTTTTGTTTGTTACGAATAGACTCAAACTACTAGTCCTATTTCAAAAAATATTTCACCATTCTAATGGTGAAATAATTCGTCGCTAGCGGGCTAGCGCTAGCGGGTCGCGGGTAGCGGGTAGCGGGTTATCCCTGAGTAACATAGGCTATATTTATTACTAGCGACCCGCTCCGACTTCGCACGGGTGCGGTATCATTGCACCCGCGCGAAGCTGGGACGGACTGATATACAGAGTGATTTTTTTAAATGGGACAGTATGGGGAAATCCGAATCTAAAGGAGATAGAGGAAAAGTGTCTAAGGAGACATTAGGTGTTTTTTTATGTAAACAAATTTGGCTCGTTCAAATTTGTGGTCAAGCGTGAGTTGTTCTTAAAAAATGATAAAGTTGGTCAATTTTTTTTTTGACGCGGATCGACTCTGTTTCATGTAAGGATTATTTCATTGTTTGGAAAGAAAAAAATCTGAACAGCAGAAGTTGGTCAAATTTACTGAAAACTAATCTTCATACAGTTGCAGTATTCGCCTTTTAATATTGTTACAAGTGCCTAGGCGTGTAAAAAAATATTTAAAATTATTCCATTTTTAAATTTTGATAATCGATAAGAGCTCCAGATGATTCAAGAGAAGAACATTTTTTTTAATCTTCGTAAACATCATGGCAACCGATAGTCTTGAAATTATAAAAAAAAGAATTCAAATTTGGAACGTAAGTTATTTCTGCAGCTGTGATTTTGTTTCCAATCAGTTCATGCTTGTAATTTTATTCATCATGGCGTTAACTAATTCACATAAAGTTGATTTGATTGAGGCGTATTTTCTTAATTATCGCAGTAGAGATAATGCACTTAAGTGGTATCAAGAACGCTATCCTGACCGTGTAGTACCGAATCGCAAGATATTTGATAGTTTAATAAAGAACCTAAGACAGGAAGGCTGTTTCAAGCCTAAGCGTAAAAGGCCGACAATAGTCAATAGTGAGTTTATAACTATTGCCGTATTGGGATATTTTGAAGCATACCCAAAAGCTTCGTTACGGGAAGCAGCTGAAACTATCGGTATTCATAAATCAACTGTAAGGAAGATATTGAAGGCTCATAAATACAAGTGTTACATAGAAGGTCGACTTGTACAAGCGTTACTACCTGGAGATAAAGACCGCAGGTTACATTTCTGTAATTGGTATGTGGCTCAGACTATTAGAAATAGATGTTTTCCTAATTTTATTATTTGGACTGATGAATGCAACTTTTCGAACAATGGCATGTACAACAGGAGAAATAACCATTACTGGTCAAAAATAAATCCGCTAAGAACTACAGAAACCCACAACCAAATCCGATTTTCTTTTAATTGTTGGTGTGCGATATTACATAACAGAATTTTTGCTATCAAAATTTACCAAGGAACGCTAAATAGTGAAAAATATCAGGAAATATTGAACATGGCTGCAGATTTAGTGGATGAGACTATTAGCTTAAGGAACTTTGGTAAGATAATCTACCAACAAGATGGTGCACCAGCCCACAACAGTAGGGCAAGTAAACTATGTTTGGACGAGCAGTTTCCAAACCGTTGGATGGGTACATATGGGCCGATAAAGTGGCCCCCACGATCGCCCGACTTAACGCCATTAGATTTTTTCTTATGGGGTTACCTTAAGGGTCGAATTTATGTATCCCGATACAACTCCGTACAAGAATTAAAAGATGCTGTTTACAACACTTTAAACACAATTCACCATAAGTCTCTGTTAAATGCAACTAGAAGTGTCTTGAAGCGTGCTCGTACCTGCATAAGACAAGACGGCGGCCACATCGAACATTTACTCAAGCAATAAACCAACTGTATGAAGATTAGTTTTCATTAAATTTGACCAACTTCTGCTGTTCAGATTTTTTTCTTTCCAAACAATGAAATAATCCTTGCATGAAACAGAGTCGATCCGCGTCAAAAAAAAAATTGACCAACTTTATAATTTTTTAAGAACAACTCACGCTTGACCACAAATTTGAACGAGCCAAATTTGTTTACATAAAAAAACACCTAATGTCTCCTTAGACACTTTTCCTCTATCTCCTTTAGATTCGGATTTCCCCATACTGTCCCATTTAAAAAAATCACTCTGTATATATTCAATCTTAATTTATCAGATTTAATATGCAATTCATATATTCAACTATCAACAAAGAGTTACAGATTTACAAAATTTAAATATTTGTTTTACAAATATTACAAAATATTTAAATTACAAACAGTTATAAATGTTAATAAAGTAGGTATACCTACCTACCCTAAAAGGATAAACAGCGACAGATGAAACGTGCGTTTAAAAATGTAAACAGGTCATGCATGTGATATTCAAAAGTTTAAGAACAAAAATGTTTCAAAACTGTCATTTTTACTGTTCAATTTAGTTGCATTTCTGAAATAAAATTCTTATATCCGTTTATTCTAGAAAAAAATATCAGGTGTTAATGAAGTACTAGTAGTAGTACTTAGGTTGCTTGGCACATTACACGTTCTGTCACCGTGTGCTATCATAGTGGCATTGATAAAAAGAGCGCACCTAAGCGCTTCGTGGAAATACTTAGGTGCGCTTCGTCTTGGTGCGCTTCAGGTAGGTGCGCCTCGAGGAATACCTCATAAAATGTAATTAAGTAATTTTTTTTAGAACAAAAAATGGTAAATATATTATATTATGATAAAAGTTGGTAAGTACTAGCACTAAGGTTTACAATTTAAATAAAAAATGAATTATTTATTTATGACCAGTAAGCGGATCTACGCAGTTCACAGCAGTCAGCAAGTCATTATCTCTATTTATCTAAAAATCTACAACGACGTTTCTGGCTAAGGTTTAATAAGACTAATTATTAAAAGCGTGCTCTGAAGCGTGGTAATAAATTGTTTCAGAAATAATGGTGACGACGGCGACGAGGACAAACTGTATATGCACTTTGATTGAATCTAAGGTAGTATAGACACACAACTTACCAATACATTAACAATTTATTAACAAAGATGTACTTTACTTACACTAGCACCTACATATAATTCTAAATTAACTTTAGTGTAACAAAGCCAAGTAAACCTTTTTTTCGAAAAAATGTCTAATACTGCTTGAGCAAAAGCCTTAGCTTTTATGCGATGCTCTTATGTGGTTCACATTGGTTACTTTTAAGCTATAAGTACTTATTTCCAGTAACCAAGTAAAAGGAAATAATAAATTAGTTTTAGGTAGTCAGTCAAATAGTTATTTATTATAAACTAAAACACAGTACGATACCGACTATTACTTACCTAACTATTAAAAAAGCGACTGTCATACAATCTACTGCAGCTAGCTTGGTAGTACATACACGATACTTACTCACAAAAACTGGTTTAAGTACCCATATATTATTTTGAATAATGAGGAACTCAACGACATAATATACAATGCAGCTTAAGAATGAATAATGTTTATAAGCAAATAACTTACTTAACTTATTTATTATTATTATGATTTAGTTAGCAATACACAACCTTAATGTTTAAGGTGTGTGGTTTAGGTACTCACCTATGTCGATTAATATTATGGTATGTATTGTGCATACCCTTAAAATAAGTTTCGTTACAAAACACCCTGATTCTACGTGCTAGAAAACAAAAGAGAACTAATATATACTATATAGGTTATTTATATTTTAACATAATAGGTTTTCGTTAACACTTACCTGTTTTTCAGGATTTTCAGAGTTTTAGAAAAATCGTTATTACGAGTATTTGTTAACGAGGTATGGTGAGTTTTACAAAGAGCAATAATATGAGTAGCGGTGGATGATAGAGCTGCAGGCTGCGGTTCGGACGCGAAGGCGACAGACCTGACAGCGCATCTTGCGCGAGTTGCAGACATCCATCCCCTCACCTGTACTGTAGATTCTTGGTTCGGTTTAGCAGATCCGCATGTCCCGACGAGTATTGCTCAATGACGTCTTTCACATCATAAGGTTTCAACGCTTCTCTAAACCTCTTGCGTGCCACAAAATACTTGAGCTACACGCGGAAACAAAACATATGCTGATAGCTATAATTTCATCGTTTTTTTAAGTACATAAACGACAACGTTATTGTAGGTTTTTTTTACCATATATTCTGTAATACCGATATTTTTCTTTAAAGATATCGCTTGACAGGTTTTTTAATTACGGTTAAAAATAGTATAATAGTCTGTATTGGTAAGTATAGTAGCTAACAACAAGAAAATTATATGGTGTTTAAGAGAAGACTGTAAAGTTTAACTCGTTCGTAATTGGCAGAGCACACCATAATGTTTTTGCACAGTAGAGAAATATGTTATTATAGTACCTGCTTATATTGTTTCAGTATTTTAATTGCATTTACGTAATCATAAATGTGAAAAATTCTTAGGTTACTAGAAGTTAGGTACTGAAACATTTTGCATTTAAAATACCTATAAAAAAACTACCTATATTCCCGATAGCGTGTTCAATGCAGTGTAAAAAGTTTCATTGTTATTGTTATTTAGCTTTAGCTAGGTATATAGGTAAAATGACATCGCTCCAGCGACCTGCTGATGCTGGAGCGATGACAACAATAGGTACTAAGGTTTTCTTGGTTTGCCTTTTATAAAACGGAGTAGGTAATCTATGCTTCAAATGCCTAAGTATAATTTTATAACATGTTAATAATGAGGTTCATACATGCATAGTTCATGATGCATTAACTTATTTTAAAGTTGGTAGTAGTATGTGCAAGGAATACAAGGAAAATAAGTATAGACTATAGACAATATCCTTCAGAAATTTTCAAGCAGATATGAAATTACTCAAGTATTTATTCGAAATTATGCATTATATTATTTAGCAATGCAGATACTATCTACACACAATAAAGAAAGTATTAGGTTTGATGCTAACTTTGACTACAGCTAACATGACAAGACAGTAGTACAGTACAGTCCAGCCAGACAGAGTATGGATAAAGTAATGGCGCATGGCAGTGCATGGTGTCGGAAGGGCTGTTGGTAGCTGTACCTAGTCTGGACGTGTTTCACCCGGCCGAGCAGGTCCACATGGCCCGCGGAATACTGCTCAATAACGTCCTTGACGTCGTATGGCTTAAGGGCTTCTTTAAACTTACGTCGGGCCACAAAATACTTCATCTGTCAGAATTCCATTATTTGTAAAACAGTTGCAATTCGAATAAGGAGTTATTAGTTTGAATCATAATAGTAATAATATTCAAATGTTGCTGTGTTGGGAACTTGGGATGTCTCTATCATTTGGTAATATAGGTAGATACTTATTGGGAAGTCAGTATTGATAGTAGTAAAATATTACTTCTAAGTGAGACAATATCTAAGGCACCTGCAAACCTTCACTATCGTCTAGACTAGAACATGAATATTAAAAGAACATGTTTCCATAACTGGTTTGAATGTTAAGTTTTAAAAGTATAGTTATGTATGAACATTTTGTTGAAACGTTTTGTTTGTTGACGTACCTTTCTGATGAAGCGAATGGCAGCTTTGTGGCGCGGTGTCAAACTCACACAACGGGGCTCGTCCTCCTCGTCTGCGCAAACAACAAAACTTTTGTTACACTGCGGAAAATAATAATACAAAGGAAACGTCCACAGCACAGATTCATTATAATTTAACAGTTTTATTGTTGTTATAGACGGTATGTTACCAAAATGTATGTTAAAATTGTTATGCTAATAAATATTGTGAGTTTATTTATTATTGTTTATATTATTATGTATGAATAATATTTGGATTAATTTTATTTTATTTTTAAATTACTGTTGTTAATAGGTCTGTTCTGTCTCATAATTAGCATTAATTATTTATATTTATTGATCGAATCATGATTTCCTCTATATAAATGTTTGTGCTATATTTTTTATATTTATAGGAACCTTTATAAATAAATGACAGGCGGTGCGTTTGTCACATAAAAAACAAAATGAACCGACAAAATACATGTTTTATTATTCTCACAGAGTTATAAATAGACTGTAACAATTATTAAATATTTTGCGTAACAATAATTATAAAAAGTTTAATTAAAAACAATAGAAACCGCTCAAAGGGTTGGTGACCTTTTAACAAACATCCCAAAATAAGACGTTATGCTTCTTACCTATTAATTTTGGCATTTATACTACTTTAGTATTACTCAGTGAGCAAGTAATCGATTGAAATAGAGTCGATTGATTTTTGTAAATATTTTTAACGGAAACGTACCAACACAAAATATAGTTTTTTGAGCTGCATACTAAACTTTTTTGTTGGTACTACCTGATAAAATCAGTTGCGCATTTCAGTATTAGGTAGAAACTACCTGCCTACTGATCTAGATAAGCAACTCACTATTGTTGCCTACCGGCGAGGATATCTGCAGTGGGTTTTGTGCTATTGAAGTATGTAGTTATTAGCCTGGTTATTTGATTATGTTAATTATAAGTACCTATGCATTGTCAGGCGATGCATTGCTTAACATTTTATTATTCGTAGTGAATTAATAATACCAAAAAAGCAACCGCACCACTTTAATGACAGCTGGTAAAAAAAATTACTTGTATCTGTATATTTAAGTTGCCACCCTGACTGCTCATATAAATTTGACGCTGATTATATTAGATATATTTTAAGGCTTCGTATACAAATCCCCTTAGATAATCCCTTGGGATTTCTATACTTTAATAGGGGTAAATGAATGAGTAACTTTTACCCTAGTAAATAAGTATTATAGGCCCGCTGTAAGGATATAGGGTAAAAGCACCAGTTATTAGCTACTTAAGCGCCTTGGTCAATTTAAATTGGTATAGTTTCTTTAGGCGTCATCCAAATGATGTTTTTATGGTGTTAGTGGAGACGGAAAAAGTTCTAGTATCATTTTAATAACAATAAAAATAATTAACATTGCTTATAAAGTTATAATATTCATTCAAATAAAAATTGTGTTACTGGCACCCCAGAATTAGTTACTGGCATGTTTGGTTTCAGTTATTGGCTGTAGCATTTTTTACGAAACACAGCAGATTATAGTCATTTTTTTTAAGAAATACAAGGAACATAATTATCGAGTTCTTAGCTCTGGTATAAACGAACTTTTCGAAGCCCTTGTATAAATAATTACAGTATAAAGTTCACCAGACAAACTGAATTAGTATCGGTTTCGGCACAAGTTTATTTCAGGCCATCGGATCTTGAACTGATCTCTGCATGCGGTGGTTACTCAACTGGGCATCTATGCTGTGCTCTTCAGCAAACGTCAGATTGGCGGAAGAACGCCATTTTCGCCAAATTTGACAAATTATAAATTGAATTCGTAGGTGACTGGCGGTGATGTACATGTATAGCCAGTAACTTAAAACTTAATGTTTAATGTTTATATATATATATTAATAAATAATTAAAACCATATTTAATGTTTTAAAGTAAAAAAATAATAAAATACATTTAAATTAAGACAAAATAACTTAAATAGTAACGAAATATGGATCAACTACAGAGATATGAGGTATGAGACAAGTTTCATTCGAATTGTAGTCAAACGCAATTCTTACCGTTTTCACAACAAAACCCCACCATAGTAGCCGGATTGCCGATTGTCAATCAATTATGATTTTTTTTATACGAAATTATTCGAAAGGTGGTACAAATCGGCACAAATATTAAAGCTAAATATGTAAACTATTCTCTAGAATGAAGGGAGATATTGTACTTAGCATCAGTAGCTTTTAGGAAGTGTTTGAGTATGAAGTAGCCAATAACTAATGCCAGCCAATAACTCATTCATTTACCCTATTGTGTGTCGGATTCAAACCTCTTTACCACCTTTTGAAAAAAAAACAAGGTACATTGTAAATACAGAATGATTCAAATTGATAAACGACGAGGAATATTTTGTTATAATTAAAGACGACTGTTCTTGATATTCGTAAACTTTTGAATCAAGCGAGCGAAGTGAGCAAAGCGTCTCTGCTTTAGGTCTGGCATGACTGCTCATATAACTACGAAACAATGAGTTAGATATTTTGAACACCTTTAGTGCTTACAATGTGATGACACGAACTGCGTATATCAAATTGCTTTTATGTTTTCAGATCATTTTGACTTCTCTTGACGCTCATATTCATTTGACGCTGACTGTACCCATACATATTATTATGATGATGGCAGATGGCAAAAAAATACTGTATATTTTTTTGCCATCGGAAATTTTTGATAAGAATTTTTTTACTTTCTCAAAAAAGGGGCAAAAGGAGGGCTACTAGATATCTCCGCCTTAAGAGATATTATTTTAAATTATTCTTATGAAAATTTGGTGAAGATCAAATGATCTTCAGCGTGATGTGCAGAATAGCTCCTTAAAATGCAGTAAATTGCTCACTTTTAAAATTTGTGCTTGCGAGGTCTTCTGTTCGCAGAACTAGGTACCTACTAGTATAAAAAAACAACATCATTATTAGCCCGAATAAAATGCTCAATAATTATTAAATTTTTCTAACGGAGAGGTAATTTTCTAAGATAACCCATACCTACTTTACGCCATATGTTACGTGTACCAAATAAGTATTTTACCTTTATTAGCTATGGGTATTTACAGCAGGCTTGCCTATCTAGGCAAACAGTAATCAAGCCCCGCCCCGGTCTCATGAATGTTGTATTTAAATCAAATATTGGCCTTCCACGGTATTTTGTTAATAACGATGAAGCATTACATAAATTGCTCTTTCATGGTTTCGACGAAATCGGCACGGGCGACATCATTGCTTCATAATTATTTTTTATTATGACTCCAAGCAAGCACCCTTTATTTACGCACCTGTCTCGGTTGAGTTATTAGCTGTCATAAAAACAAAGCCAACTCACCGGTTACAGTGTCGATAGGAACCTTTTATTGATTATATTGCCTCTATTTTAAGATATATATACCTACCTATTCGTTAGATGATATTAGAAGCCGAGATTTTGAGCTACAGTAACATGTTGCATCAAATATTATAGTCAGAGCAACTAATTATAGATACAACCAATTTGATCAAGGTCTGAAACAAAATCCAAACAAAGGAAGTGAAAAAACTACGTTGGAAACGATCTGCCGATAGCGCACATCAGCCGCTTGCTTGCACCAATAATAATGACCTACACAGCGTAGAAATGACATCGTCCATCAATATTTACTACCACTAAACTCACAGTTCTACTAGTAACTTGCATTGCGAGCATGGTATAGTTCGCACAGCGGATCTAGGCTTCCGTGAAGTTAGCCGTTTGTGATGCGCAAAGACAATTTAGTTTGAAAAAGCTCCATTGCGCATCGAAACGGCTAATTTCACTACGTCCGAGATCCGTTGTGAGAACTATACATAATATACTGCCCCAAGTTTTTGATTATCGGAAAGTATTGTACTGTGCCCACACATGCCAAAGTAACTAGCTTATATTCGTGGTTTTGCTCGCGTGGTTTTGCGCGCCTGTATTAAAAGTTTAGAGCTACTATGTCTATACCATAACTTATCTGAATTGGTCCAGGTGGTACGGCGTGAAATGGATACAGTAATAAATAGTAATTGATTGAACAAGCACGCAAACTTTCGCCTAATATTATTAGTAGGACTGGTACGGTAGAGATACCCATCATACAGACACGAGCCGCGACGGCGACGCCTCGGCCAATGCATAAATTGCAATACCTTGTAGCGTTATCCGCACGAGGATCGACACGATTGTTTGTAGGCATACCTACCTACCTAGCTAACAATTTGCGTGACGATGATAGCTCTAATCGCAAACGTTACGTACCATGCCATTCGTGACGCAAATTATGTTGCTGTAAAAGTGTGTTATGATAACAAATATTTTCAGGACACGTTTTTAATAAAAAAACAAAATTCAATAAATTCGAACGTAGCAGTGAATATTAAATTATTAAAAATTCAATATGAAAATTTACATTGTCATGGTCAATAACTAAATAGTAGATGAATAACTATGCTTTATATATTGTACCTGCTTAAGAAAATTACAGTTGTAGTTACAAGAAACCCTTATAAATCGTTCGGTGTGTCCATCCTACCATACCACTTTGTCATGTGTATAACAGCGTCAAGTTATAGATAACTTATTTACTTACCTAGTAACCTTCACTACATACTGTAATTAAAGTTCAAGAATATTTTAGATGGGTGATATTTTAGTAAGAGTAGTATAAATACACATACAAGTAAAACAATGTATCCTTAAAGTTCTAGTTAATGCTTTTCGACTTTACCATTATATTAACCACTTTTATACAGCAAGATATCTCGCCAAATGGGTTCATCACGCATCTCCTCGGCATGTCTCTAAGCAGTTTGACCTAAAAACTTGTAACTTGTAACTTCTTATCGGATATAACTATGAGACTGTCTGTAAAAAATGGATACGGATCAAACTGTTAAAAATATAGCAGCATCTAGTGAACCCGTAAATAATATTACAAACCTATTGATTGATCACAATAATACTCATACGCACAGGGTCTAGGTTTAATACGTCTAAACAAATACATTCAATCTAATGAATCTAGAGACACTTTACAGGGTGCAACTTCTATAAATTATACGAATAAGAAAACAAGAGACAGTTTCATCTAGCAAGTTTCAAGTTTTGTTGCAAGCGGTGTAGTAGTCGTTAATAGGTAAACAGATAAATGACTATTTAGCATTTCTAAATCTAAGTGAAACATCCAATTGTGATATGTACCTACGTCATTACGAAGTTTTTAAAGAATATAGTGGAAATATTGGAGACTGTGTCACATCAAATTAGATACAATTAGGTATGTACTAAGTAACTCGTACACAAATATCTAACGTTACGAAGGTTAAGCTACTCGAAAGCGACAGAAAGAGTTGACAGTGTATCTAAGACGGAAATCTAAATTGATGAGCTGTATGTAGCCATAATACATCTCGTTTTGAATTTCTTACCGTCTGAGTTTTTCTTGGAGAGCGCTGTCTCTGCCACCGAGTCCTCGCTGTGCGAAGGGTTGACAGATCGCGCGCGCCCGGTGCGCCCGTGCGTCGCGCCTGCAGAGCCACACAACGCTCACTTCAACACTTTCTACTTCACTTTCATATTCCTTGATTTCTGCGTCTACGCTTTTTGTATCCATCGCAAACTCATAAAATTGAAACTATGTAGGTATTGTTCGTTTTTCATTGTGATCAAGTAAATTACCTTTCTTATGCAATTTCTTAAAATTATTATTGAAAAAATATAATATGTTAAACTCAAGATCAAGAAAATAGAAAATTAAAATTTACTGCATTTACAAATAAAGGCTTGTAAATCAGTTTAACTCTCAGATATTTACACTAATAATTTTTACGTTTTAAAAATTATTGAATAGGGTATTTTACTTTCTTTTGGCCTAAATCATGGAACTAATGTACTACGTTGCCCTAAATATATTTAAAAGGTGACATTCTCTCTAGAATGTCAATCCTAAACGAGTTTGCATACTTACATGAGATTTTGTCGAAGCTTATATGCTAAGTGGAATCAGTCTTTCATCTTGAGATAAATTACAAGGTTTGTAGAAAACCTCTCAAGATTGAAAGGATTTCTTTTTATTTTCCTTTATGAGCATGTCATTACGAATCCTACTTACGTCATAAAGTAATTGCTATAAAATATAACATCGTAAATTGTAATGCTTTTCCTGGAATGTATCTTTTGATACGAAATTTTGGTAGAGCGTTTTATTTATACAATAAACGAGTCGTAATTTTATTAGTTTTGGCTTATTTTGTTCGAGATCGCCCGATGATCTCTGTCATTGTTTAGCGATGGAGCCATCAAAGCACGGAATCTCTGTTCTAAATACCATAAACTGTAAATTACCCATGTGGTAGCTAAGCTGAAAGTTGCACAATATATCTAATTATGTACCTACTTGTTCACATTACAAAAACGATAAGGTACGGTAAGATACGATGCCATGAGCGCTTTAATAAATCGAGTTAAAATCATAGTGTTACAAGCTTACAATAATATTTGTATTACCTAACAGCTTTACCATATTGTAACAGAGAAAATTTTCTTGATAATTTAATATAAACATAATATAAATCAAATCAACCTTCAAACTTGCTTCAAATAGAAAGTTATGTGTGAGGGTTTTACTGATGTTCTTGGGCATAACTTTTATTTACCCATTATCATCATCATCACCATCATCATGTCAGCCTTCTAATGTTTTCACTGCTGGGACACTGGCCTACTCTCGGGCGAGAGTGATTGGGTAATTAATAAAAAATAAAAACATAATAGTGCCCTACCCACTATTATGTTTTTTACTACACACTTATTATGTTTTTTACCTGCATGTTAAAATTGTTTATATTTTACAATAGTGTTGTAATCTCATGAAGTGAAATGTAAATTTCTTTTGAGAATAAAATATCTTTAACCTGAATCCACCACGCGGACCCAATGCGGACTGGTGGATAGCACATGTCTTTTGAATTCTTAGTTCTTGGACATGCCGATTTCCTCACGATGTTTCCTTCACCGTATGAGAGCACTGGCATTTCGCACATAAATTTTTCGAACAGAAAAATCCATTGGTGCACGACCGGGTTTAAAACCACGAACTTGGATCAGAAGGCGGGGTCACTACCACTAGACCACCGGTGCTCTCCAATATACAGTAGGTAAATTGGCAGCAGTTAAAATGTAAAATCAGTGCCAAAATTATAATTTGACTGGCTGAACAGAGGCAAAAAAGCAATAACATTTTCTATTATTAGAATTAGATAAGCACCGTAACTAATAGGCTGATCGATGGCAGATCCGTGGGCAGACACATAAATAATGACAAATCATTCTACGGGCTTACTTCCGCATAAGATGTTGCACACGTCATGCAGATTCTATCAAATTTGAGTTAGAAGAAATAATGCTTCATTGTCAATAATGTAAAGACCATCACAAATATTTACACAGATATTTTACATAAATAAGTCAGCCTCATGGTAGGAGAAAAATGCCTATATTTTCTATCTTTTGTTTATTTAGGAAAACAACCCTCGGGTTTTTATGGCACAATATTGATTAAATGTCAAAATAAATTTCTTGTTATAAAAAAAACTTATTCGAATAAATTTAACCAACAAGTAAGTTAGCGTGCTTGATAACTTAAATAAAATAATTAACAAAATTACAAAAAAAAAGTATTTATCTGATAGTTAATATAAGTAAGTTAATCTATTAGTTATTAAAAGTAAATGGACCTTGTAGATCACCTCTTTTAAACGTCTAGTGAGTAGATACGAGTATCTACTTATGAACGCCTAATTAGGTCATAGGCACTTGCTCTCAAACATAAAACCTGACTTGGGCGCGATTGGAAAACTGTAGAAAACCTACTATGATTCATAGTTTCATAGTCTATAAAAAAGTAATAAGTTTTTTAACCCAACACGGCGACACGAAAGCGGAGCGGAAGCGTCAGCCGCGCGGCGGACGCTGCAATGGCTTAGCAGTGGCGCCTTGCACACCAACGCGACCGCGACGCGGCAACACAGCGTTCAACACGCGAAACGCTTTCGCTCCGCTTTCGCGTCGCCGTGTTGGTTTGAACGATCTTTTACTGTTCTAACTACTGTATTTTTTTATTGTGTGTGGAACTTATTTCTTGAATACTATACCAATAATAAAATACTTTGTAAGTGTAAGTAAGTCTAAGTGATGGTATAAGAGTACCACTAAAACTAACAAAATTAATATGTTTTTCAAATACGCATTCTAGTCCAAAATAGAAATACTTAACTTCTATCATCTTCTTTTTAATAAAAATTTATTGCTGTGCGTTCGTTCGCGGGCCAGCTCCAGATAATATACTTATATATTTTTTAATTGTTGTTTCACAATATATATCTGCCAAAAGGTTAGCCAGGTCTATTAGATTACCAAAGATGCGCAGACAAAGTAGCGGGTGACTGCTAGGTTACCTTAAAAGTTTACGATTTACAATAATACCTATATATAAATGTAAATCTTTTAAAATTGCAGCAAACAACAACTAATATTCTTTTCATACTTTACGTTAAATTATATTATGAAGTTGAAGATTTATTCGTCTATTCTAAATATTCTAACAAAACGATTTCTACGTTTTCTATTTTTAGTTTAACCTCGTATGGGGCTACGACAACATTTTAAAATCAATGTCGAACTTGTTATGACTGCAATAAAGGAACACCTTTTTATTAAGGTCAATGCAGCGGTTGCTATTTAATGTCTCAGGCAAACTATCGATCCACTCGCTGTCTCTTTCTACCGCGGAGAAACCACTTTTGGGAATTAAACAATCGACACAATGTAGATGATCGTTTATGCTAAAAAACTTGTGAAATTAGTTTACCTTACGGAAAGCTTTGAATTGTCGAATGGAATATTTGCATAAGTATATCGATAACGCAATAATTTGATAATTGAGATAGCGCTCAAGGGATCGCTATCTCTTCCGTGACATACCGTTAACGAAATATGATAGATATTGACTTGGAAAAGCAACAAGCTAGCCCTTTTAGATAAATTGGATAAACAAAAATCGTGGGGCCGTGAATGTGCTTACCTACTGTATCCAAATAAAAATATAGAAAGAAAACTGACTGTGTTTTTATGACAGCAAAACTTGTTTACTAGCGTCAAACTCGTTTCATGTTGTTGTGATCGCAAGATAACCACGAGGGGAATCTATAAATTTTATAACGATCATGTTTTTGTAGGATAAACAACCCTATTGAATAAATACAAATTATAATGCCTATTTTTTTTTTGGAAAGCTGAACAAACCAGTCAGACGTAAATTGTTTTTAAGAATAGACCTTACCGCCTGCCTTATGTACTCTGTTTCCAATTGACAGTAGATAGAAGGTACTAAGGTAATAAATATTGTGTATGCTACCAAGTGTAAGATACCTTTATGATAAATCTCTTCTATGGTTGAATGGCATTTAGAGCTCTGTAAACAAATATTTAGGTACTGCCAAGGTTAATTTGTACACTTTTTTCCTAAATACATTAGTAGAGGTTTAATTAATTGGAAAAAATATATCTTACAGACTCCTATAAACTATATCTGGCATGCATAATAAAAAAATGCAAAGCAGTGTGGAATCAGATACCTTTTATTTGTTATATTATATACGTAACGGAACTTATGTAACAAGCTTTGATTGAAGCCATTCCAGTAACATGATGTACCTAAACTAAATCGCTTGTAATAATTTTAAAAGTCAAGTGATCCGCAGTCTATGATGATAAATGAACGCAAGTTGGGCAATCGTTGTAAAATCATCTCAAAAGTCTACCTCAGCACTTAAAATACGCGAAAGCTATTTATTTAGAAGCCACTCCGTCAAAAGAAATACGTGAAGCTTCTCATTGCAGTTTAAGTATTTCATAAAGTATATTTCGAAGCAATTCTTTAATCTACGCGAGTGCATTCATATTTCAAAAAAGTGAAAAATAACAAAAGAAAGAAGTAGAAAGTCAGTAGGATATTAGCATCGTGTCTGGAGCTAAGAAACGTAGCCATTATTGCCGGAAGACTGGAGTTATGTCCGGATTAAATGCTATGTCTAACATTTCATATCTGTGTATTCACATAGGTAATTCGGGAAAGTTTTTTCTAATAAGAATTAATAAGAAACGCAGCAGAAGTTATGGACTGTAATATTTCATGCCATAGTGCCGTCTAAGATATTGGAATAAAACCTTTAAAGCAGCTTTTCCAACAATGGAGTAGGCAACACGCCCGGTCCCCTCTGGATGTATGATTATCTACGGAACAGGGCAACAAATAATATCACTTTCCATTCCAACAAGTTTATCACATTACAGTCTCTATTGTTATGATTATTGACGGGATGTCATTCGGTTAGAATAATGTGGAAGAGACTTCAGTGTTTTTATGTTGTGTTGGATACCAAACATCAATTTGTTGCGGATTTATTTAAAACAGATACGTGTTCTTCATAGAGATTTAAGTACAGTAATTAGGGTATTTAACAGAAACCAGTCCGTGGTGGAAGTTGAACAGCTGATAAAATATATCGTTTGTTGGTATATGGTCGTATATGGACAGGTAGGTATAAAGGTAAAATAATAAAGTAAAAATGTATTATAAATTATGGCCAGATTGAGTTATTTTAGTTATTTGTTTTGGAGATGAACATAATAGAAGGTAAAGACTAAGTAAGCCAGGTTTGTAATTTTGAAAACAATTTCCTTGTCTATGGATTCCGCTTTGCCACAAACAAAAAAATGAAGACATCAAATCCGCTCAATGAATAAAAAACTAACTAAAAATATGTGTTTAGCGTAGTCTGATCAGTGAAGTGGTAACTGAGGTTTTTCCGATATCGCGTTTAGTTATGACTAGTTTTAATATAGATAACATTTTATAATGTTGACTTTATTATCTAGACAATTATGTTAGTATTGAAACTTGTTGTTTTGCGTAAGTAGTGTAAGTACCATAAATAGATAGTGAATGAAAGAAGCTTACCGAGATTTTCAGCGCTCGCGTTGACGTCGTATCTGTGTGCGGGCTTGGAGTGCGGCGCAGGGGAATGCAGCGACGTGCTCTTGTGCCGCCGGATCGTCGGTAGCCGCGACACAAAGGACGCATTGTTCTTGAACGACGCACTCATCACTCGGCTGTCAAATATACATACTGCTCGTCATCGTCGCTTACCCTTCTTTATCGTATTTTACGACTGCCAAGTGCGATTAGTAAGAATTGTGTATCGGTAGCGGAAATTATATTTCCCTGGATAAAAGAAATAGAGCCAATAGCTGAACCCATGTTTGATGTTTGATTTTTGATCTATGTGCTTGCGTGTTACCAACCTGAGACGTTAGATGGAAAGTCTCATGTGCCTGTAATTTTACCGGAAACCATGCACCAATGCTGTGTTCCGGTTTGAACCGGAACACAGCAATGCGAGCATTACTAAGTTCCGGTTTTTATATCCGGTTATGTTTGATTGAGTTTGTTATTTTGTAATTTGCAATGTCAATCAGAAGTTAAAATTGGACGCGGACAGTTACTATAGCTACAAATAAGTAAGTAATTACCAATAATGTTTGAGACATTACCTAACTTACTACTTACTATAAATATTGATAAGAGGGTAAAAGGAGGAAATAACACTTTCTTTTATGTTTTGTTTGAATTGTCATGGGCCGGTGATTTTCTCCCCGTGTAAAGGTGACTTGGCAGCATATGGGCAATACATAACAGCTGTACGATTCAGAGCCGCATGAGCTACGGAAATTGTTTTAAAACGACCGATCGTTTACAATGGTCGCTTTCCCGCATGCAGAAAGCGTTTCAGAAATTGCTCGCTTTTGGCAGTCACGTTTCTACTTTTTTAATGTAAAATACTTATGTATACTGTGTACTGTGAGGTGTACTGATTATAATGCTAAAAAAGTATGCATTACTACTAAGGTCCGCCTGATAGTAAGCGGTATCTTTTCAGTTTTTTAAAACCACTTATTTGGAAAACAAGCATGCAGCATGACCTGATGGTAAGCGGGTACCGCAGCCTATGCTACTCGTACTATAATGCTGACCCGTAGATAAAAAAAATTATGGGTCAGTAATTTCACCGGTAACTATACTCTTTGAATCGAAACACAAATGCAAGCATTATTACATTAGCGTACTGTTGATCGAACCACCGAACAGTAACTTACTCTAACAGTACTTCACCGGACTTCTCTATTACAAAGAACTCTACTACTCTACATTAACTATACCAATTACGACAGGAAGTTATATTATAAAATACTAGCGACCCGCCCCGGCTTTACACAGGTGCTTAAAAGGTATAAACCTTCCTCTTGAATCACTCTATCTATTGCTGGAAACCGCAGACGGTGGGGAGCAACTTTATTTTATACTAAAGGCAAGAACAACAGTAGCTAAAGCGATCGTTTCCTACGTTGTACTGCGTTGAAAGCTTCAAAGATGAAAATTTTACCGGCGCTTACACCCTTCGAACCAGAATAAGGTTGATCATTATTAGTTAATAATATTCAAGGAACAGATTCTACCCATAATATTCTACGATTAAAAATAAACTACAATTTTTACATTTTATGGTAAAAACTCCTAGTATCAATAAGGTTTATACGGTCAATTATTGATTCTGTTGCCTTTTAACATCCACTTGCTCGCCGCCTGTCAATCAAGTGTATAGGTGCTAGAAGGGATTGCACTATTGCCTCTTCAGGCAGCTGGTAGCTTCTATTTGGCAATGGTGATGCAATAAGTTAGAGTTATGTTAGGAAAGAGCAAAGAGTTTGGAGTTTCACTACGTGATTGAATCCGTAACGAGGAAATCCGTATAAGAACCAAGGTCACCGACATATAGAATAAGTAAGTTAATGTGGTAGTGGGCCAAGCAAGCCATATAACTCGCAGAACTGATAACCGATTATGATTATTACCATATAAATAGTACCTGGTCTGAGGACTGGGCAGCGGCACATGGTGTATTTTCCAGGTGGCTACGCTGATGGAATGTTCGTCGGCCGCATAGCACCTCCAGAGCGCTTGGATCAGGCTCGCGGCCGGCTGCCGGCGTCGGATCATATGCTTTTGACGCTGTTGTTGCTGCACTTTTAGCGCGAAGCCTGAACCCAATATGCCCTGGTAATTATTACAATAATTAATTATAGGTAAGCACTAATAATATTCTCCTCGTCTAAGTTCTTTGTATACTTATGTTTAGTAACTGCCGATTCCTTTTTGATTTTATGCAACGCTTTTGCATTTTAATGATATAAAAGCAATACAATAGTAATGTTTACGCTGGAGCTGTGAGGTCTATACAAATGTATGCGGTATTTCGTACTTGGGCCGGGGCCACCAGACAGACAGGATAACACCTTAGTGACTTAGTGGCAAACCATTTTACACAGCGCCCTCTAGCTCTAAACTAAGCCAAGCTTGTACTATGAGAAACAGATAACTGATAGATTACATAAAATACATTGATTTAATATAATTTTGTTAGCATTTTCATATCATTCATATTTATCGCAAACTATAATAATGCAGGAGCAAAATAAACAGCAGTATGCGATCAGGCACCTGTGTTGACACGGCACTTTGCTTCTAGCAAAGTGCACAGATTGTCAATTAGTTTTAATTTTAATTGCAAAGCAGACCTGGCTTAATTAGTGGTATTCGACATGGAAATCTATAAGCAACGTTTTTGAGCAGTGCTTACTGGTAAGGTAAGACTGCATTATAGCATTTTGTAAGGTTTGCATGTCGTTTTTGAGAAGCGCTGCAAGCAGCTCGTTTTTGCATTGTTGTTATTCAAGGTTTTAATAGTGTCCTATTTTTGTTGTTGTGCCTTTTAAGCCATTTGCGTAAGTGCCGGACCTCTTAAAATGGACGATGCTTAAATCATCTTTTATAGATGGAAAAAGCCTATGATGATGATGATGATGATGATTTGTGTTGTAATATTGTTCTATTGACGACCGATGTAGCGGGCGAGCGAAGGTCCGCCTGCGACGCAGGAGGTTGCGGGTTCGATTACCGCCTAGGAACAAATGTTTGTACGATCTGCAAATGTTTTTTTCCGGGTATTCTGGATATTTGTAATAAAAAATATCTATCTATGTATTGTATTGTATTGTATTATATTGTTTTAAGTATATCAGTCATCTAGTACCCATAACACAAGCTCTGCTTAGGTTGGGGTAGACGATGTTGTGTGGAATGTCCTTTTTTTTTTTTTCAAAAGTAAAATAAGTTTAATGAGTAGTAGTAATTGTACTCACTGCTAAAATTCTGCGTAATTGCATATTTCTCTAGGGACATAATTTACGTGAAAATGAATTATTGGTCAAGTACACTCGATAAACAAATAAGAAGAGTGAGTGATACTCACCGCAGGGAGTGCGAAGAATGATATTCCCAGTAGCGCACAGAAGGAGGCGATGAATTTGCCTTGCCACGTCTGCGGCACCATGTCGCCGTACCCTACGGTGCACAGCGTGATCTACAAAATAGTATAGCTTAGAAGTTTTCCATTTAACTAAATGTTTCCGAATAACCATAAATCAGTGTACCTATACATTAAAAGCAATCTTAGATCATTAAATAATCTATATTGATACTCACAACTCCCCACCACAAAGCTTCGGCAAAATTTTTGAACTTTGTATCAGCTACGTCCTTTTCTGCTAGATAAACCAAGAACGATGCGAATATCAACCCTAGAAATCCTATGTATAGTGTTGTTATTAACTCCTGCAAAGAAAAGAATACCGATCAATATACATGAATGTACCCATAAAAGTAAGAATTCTCTCTTCTCTACAAATAGTAGATAAACAAGATTATACAGAACGCCTCTTGATTATTATTATTCTGTTGTAAAGCCTATTTTTTGTTTTATTTTACACTAAAATCCATGTTGGTAAATAACTAGGTCAAATAAAACTGAAGGTAGGCATTTATGTCTTTCGCTTCTAGCTTAGCTCTTATTTATCGCCGACTCCTGCAGTTAGGCGAGCAGGCACTTTCTTTCTAACGAAGCGTGCGCAAAGTAAATATTATATTGGGGAGCGGAAAATGCGGCGTTGGCTTCGTTTTATTTGCTCTGCATTGTGATCATGCAACTTTAACCTGAACTGATTGTGAGTACATATTGAGTTTGGGTTTGCTATGTTTACATACCTACACTTTCAGCGATAGCAGTGTGGCAAAGGAAATTGCGGTCAGAGCCGCTACGGTGGTGCTTGCTTACTCAGCATGGTTATGCAAAAAAGAACCGACGACATAGCCGCGCTATCCAATTTTTCGTGTGTAGTTGAAATTTGTACTAAATGGTAATAACTAGAGTCTTTGTAACCGTTTATTTAAACGGAGTTACAAATAAAATACATTTTATAAAATACTACAGTAAATATTATGTGTGGTATTTACGTAAAACGGAAATTATCATGAGTGCGATTTGGAAATCAATAATAGCTACAATATTGTTTTTACGTAGTGCTAGACTAAACACTCTGGGACGTCTGATGATCGACCAAAATACTCATTATGAATACAATTTTATATTACTCACAGAAAAGTTTATTTAGCCATTGTTTGAAAAAAGTAATATCTGCAGTCTAATGTGTCACTCGCACGCCGCACGAATAGTTAGTATAAATTTTTATGATAGCGAATTTACTTAGGTAGGTAAGTAAAATAATTATTTTCTAAATACGTAGATAGTGTTTAAACTATATATCAACTTTAGTTATGAGTTAATCAAAGCGCATAATTAACGAATCTGCAGGCACGTTAAATAAAATTAGGCAAACTTGAGTATAAATCAGTCTGCTCGGGGCATCTGTTCTAATTTATTGTTTGTAAATGCTACGTAACGACGCAGGCGTAGGTACGTAGGTACGGGTGAACCACTTAGTTTTATGGATTTGAGTTACTTTAACCTCTATTACCTCTACCTATCTATATATTATTTAGATGACCTGACCTAAATTGTATAACACCATGGCAGATTTTTAATCTTTTAATGTTACTAAAACGATTATGGTTATACGTTAGGCCGTTTTTTTAAATAGGTAAATAAATTATAAGAACAAACCAATATGAAAATAGCGGCATGACATGAACCGGTATTGCGTAGACTAGATTACGTTTCCGTCATGTGTTCCGATACGGGTCGTGACGTGACCTAGGAATGCAAATTTCTTGAAAACGATTCCCTTCTGCAATGAGGTCTAGCATTAATATGCTTTGTAAGTCAACTAACGACTGCTATACAAGTGTATACACAATGCGTGCTGAAGGGTAATATCCTATGGTACCTCTAGGGACATTAACGTTGGTACTTGTATCTATTTTTGTGACCTAGTTATTATTTATCGTCTGGTTACTTTAATATCTGTTTGTGTTGAAATTGTAGTTATTAACAACTGTATTCTGCTTCTGTTGCTTCGCTACCTACATTTATGATTACGGCTGGAAAAAGTTGTTTTATAACAATGAGTTGAATCACTCAGGTAGGTATGCCTGTATATAATATGTATAACCAAAGACGTTGCAAAAGGCTTCTCAATTTATAATTGATTTTACATATCTTCTTGTCTCTTTTATTTAAATGATAAAAATTAATAAAAGTTAATTAAAATTACGCGAGAATCAACGCAATTTGAATCTTATTACTAATGCCATAAAGCTACCGGACGAGCAATCGTGAAATGCACTAACCTGTAGAGGTTTATTTCAGATTTACTCAACATGCTCATATGAAACTACTCGTATCTACATACCATAACTATCTACATGCACCATTAATGGGACAACTCAATGGTGCAAACGTAACCTCGGCCGCTTTTTTGGAGCAAAAGTGAAAGATGTTTCGCTTGAGTACGCGGCGATATTTAGCTTAGGTCTGAGTAAACCTAAAGAGTATGTTAACCTGACGATGAGCATAGACGACAGAACCGAGTAGTTTCCAGGTGCCGCCGCGCCGGTCCATGCGCACCATGCGCAGGATCTGGAAGAAGCGCAGCCCGCGCAGCGCAGACGCCGCAAACACCTGCCCCGACGAGCCCATGCCAAGAACCACCAATGATGCCAGAATCGTAGTCACATCTGCACAAAATATACCAATTATGATTACTTACGAGTACTGCACACACGTTGACATCTACTACCACATCAAAGATTTATGTCTAGCTAGCCAATCTGCCCCAGCTTTGCACGGGTTCAATGAAAACTTAAGCACCCGTGCGAAGACGGGGCGAGTCGCTTGTAATAAATATAACCTATGTTACCCAGGGATAATACCGCGATATCCTTTTGTTACGAAAACAGACCGATGACTGCTAAATACATTTTAAACATCTGACAAAAAAAAAACGAAAATGGTATCATGTGGGTAAGCGGTATTTCGTAGAGTAGGTCAGATTATTAAATGCTACTTAAGGCGAATCAATGCCCAGCTAATGAAACATATTATTGCAAAACGCTATTATCTCTTGTAATATTAAATTAGCCTATTAATCGCCAACGTTCAGTAATTGGTTTTGCATCAGTAATGCTATTTTAAATAGTATACAGTCAGCAAACACGGCATCGTTTGCCGAGCGAGTGCAAAGAAACGCATCATTAATAATCCAGAGACGGCTGAATAATTGCGGAAGGTTGGTTTTATAGTCCTCTGTGGTAATATCGCGTGGTTATATGGGCGACGGCGGGTCTGGTCCCCGGCGAGTGGCCAGCTCCCCAAAGACTTGAATAGCGGTCACACAAACTTGTGTCTGGGGATAGGGGAGGGCACACTAAAAATGCGAAGGTCATCACAGATTGCTCGCACCTGAAATAGGGTCAATTCGTCACGCTTTATAGTCGAAACGTGACTTTTACTTTGAAACGTAATAAAAACCGCAGGTTTACTAAAGATGTTGCCTGTCAATGCGATTGGCGATATCATATAAACCTACTCGTAGTTACCTAATGATAGAAAATGTTGATTTTACTCATGCTTACAAAATAACTGACTCTTTTAATCATCAAAAGATATTCTTTAGGCTGAATTGTTTGCTGATATTAAAATTATTACCACTCTAATTATTTTAACTAAATTACTCGTAGCTGGCACTGAGCGCCCGACCTATAACGATTGTAACCGCCAACGGGTGTATTCTTCATATTTCCACAAAATAAAGTTCTGAAAGTTTTCGTTCGTGTAAGACTTTTTATTTGGCATGCTAATTTGTTGAAAATAAAAGGTTATGGCTCGGCATTATCTTAGTAGAGCAAGGTTCTTGGCTTTTGTGTTCTTAGAAATACCTTTGTAGGTATTCTTTCAATCAATTGATATAACATACGGCATAAAAATAATTTTCTGTTGTTGTCAGTATTTGCCTCTGTATTTCACAAAGCAACAGTGAAAAGTCACGAAACCTTTCGTGAATTTTAAAACACGCAAAGTAGCCTGTTGCAGTACTCTGCTGATACTCTATTCTATATTGTAATGCAATTTTGCTCTCGAACATGACCTAATTTTATTTCTTTACCAGTTTTCTTTGGACTAATTTTATTCTCTTTGAAGTTTTCTTACACCAGGTAAAGAAATCTTGTTTATTTTATTACCTATTTTTATTTACTTATGTATTTTGACTAACTATTTACTTAATTAACGTTTTTAAGGTTTCGTAAATATGTTTATATATAACTTAACAACTATGTTTCGGGTCTGATGTACGCAGTGCAGTGTCACGCTGAACTTTAAAGATTGAATCTTTAGGTAACACTGTATCTGCCATGGTAAGACATGGCGCTTAACATCAGACAAACGACTTAACTGTCTCCGCACTTGGTGACATAATAAAAAAACTGCTAACATTAATAGCAACACAAAGTAGGAGTTCGCCCGTTCGAGTAGCTTTATTACAATAATTAAGTAATTACACGACAAGAGACGAGCGCTATTAAGTAAATGTAACAAAACAGGCTTACCGATAATGCAGAAGGGCCGCCGTAGAAACTTTAAGCGGCCCATTGAGCCTTGGTACCGGGACCTGCATCCTGATGACCATAACCTGAACAAAATTAACACCTTCACATAACTCTTCATATTTTTTGCTGCTATAATAAATACTGGCACACAGTAAATAAGTTGTGCTATAAATCTGTGTGTGGAACATATTCCTTGAATATTATGCACTAATAATACCCTGTACACACCGTACGTAGAGGCTTGAACTTTGATCTTGTAAAAATTGTTTGCTAAGAGTTGAAAATCTAAATAAAATCGTTACATTCATCATGACTTATAAGACGCATAACCTCGACCGCAAGTTCTAGAAAATATAAATGAATTTACTCCGTCTTTGGCTTAGAGCTTGAAAGAAACTACTAAATCTTGAAAATTTTAATGGTGTGGGTGAGGGAGTGAAAATCTGTGTTATAGGATGTTATCTGTGATATAGGTATATAAATATATAAGGTAGTGGTTTTCTAAAGAAAACGAAGTAAAATTTCCCTAAAACATAATAAACATCACAGTGAAGAACTAGATGGTAATAAGTAGCCCAGATTCCCTATTCATTTCATAACAATCTTGAGTTAGATAGATAGATAGATAGATAGAAAACACTTTATTGTACAACAAGAAAACAAGAACACAATTGGATACAAGAAAATAAAAGCTTAAAAACTAAAAATTGCGGAAGTACAATGGGCAGCCTTATCGCTGACAGCAATCTCTTCCAGACAACCGTAGGATGGGGAGAGACAACGAGTGCGTTATGGGGCGGTGACGTTTATAAAGATAATTAAGTTACTGCATCATCACCAATCATCATAATGATATAATTTTAGATTTGCTTCTTTACCTTCTATAAGAGTTCTGGATTCGTGTATCATAAGTAAAGTGAAATACCTACTGTACAGCTACTGTACCCTACTGTAAAGCTGCTCGAACAAATCCATCATTTGCTGACACTGTCAAAGCTTTTATTCCAAAAGTTGAAACACCCTATAGCAATCTTTGCGTTACTGGCTAACTGACACTCAACGCAATGTACAAAGTATTTTTAGTATGTACAGGTTTACTAACTATTCATGAAAGGTTCATGAAATTTTAACTCTTAGAAGACGCAACGGCAAGAGAAAATTTGCAATAAAAAATCAATGCAAACCAAGTCGGAGAGCGTTTCACTAGTCCATTATAAACTACCCAACGCAAAACTCATATTAAAAGATAGATACATTACTAGTACTGGAAGTGATCGCTTATAAATACTCGTAAATAAAAGAAAAATAATGACTGCAAAGAAGAAGTGATCCGTCTTTAGCGAGTGACGAATTGCCGGCTGCGCTCACGAGATGTTTGTTGTATCACATCTTTTATTTAACAAACAAGTGGACTGAGTAACGCTACTCCGACTACTAGGTATGTATAAATTATTTTATGTAACAAGCCAAGTTCATGTCAGACATCGCAAAATGTAAACTCGGTAAAATGTAAAGGTTTTGTCATTCTACATCTTTTGCTTCTGTAGACAGACAGAACAAGTGCATGCTTCTTATTACTTCTAATGCTTTGCCTGGTCACTCAATCGAAAAGAGGTCGCAATGTATTTACGCAATTTATAGTAATAGCACGTAATAGCCGATCACATACACTTTATCAATAATAAAGAAATAAATTGTTAGCTTACTTTTGAATCGCTAGAATGAGTTTATAAAACACTAGCGGCTCGTCCCGCTTTCGCATGGGTGCAATGAAAACTTAAGCACCGGTACGAAGCCGGGTCGGGTCGCTAGTCATTCATAAGGTAGGAGCCAACCGCACGTTTTAGCCGTGCGGCTACTTATTTCATAGTTCATGTCCACGCCCTTCTCTGACCACGGCTTTTTTATTTTGTTTAGATTGAAATTTTTATAATTTGTCATAACTTTTGAATGGAATGTCTGATTTCAATCATTCAAACAGTTATCTACAGGTATTAAAATACTCTTGAATACGAAATGATTTATTTGGATAAGGATTTATATAAAGGTATGGAAAACATGATCTGATTTTTATTAAAATGTAAAAAAGTAGTTATTACAATAGTATCGCAGTATCGCTGACTTTTTTGTAGATTCATTATGTTCTTTAATGTTCTTTAATATTGTAGAACATTTTTTTGTTCTATCATCAATAGTTTCTGCAGAGCATGCGACGAAAGACATTTTATGGCAATTTTTTTTACACCTTGGGTTACATTATTGAAGTTTTAGTAAGATTCCCTATTATTTTCTAAAATAAAATATAACCTATGTTACTCAAGGATAATGTAGCATTCTAATGGTGAAAGAGTTTTTGAGATGGAACCAGTAGTTTTTTAGTTTATTTGTAACAAACAAAAATACAAATCTTCTCTCTTTATAATATTAGTATATAAGTATATTATATAAAAAAATATTTATACTTTCTACAAAATGACCATGACAGTACAAATGAAAACACTGACTGAGTGCTCCCAAGGAACAATATACGCGTCGGGTAGTGGTACGCATGCCAATAAAGTGAACAGCGTCGCAGACAATGTAGGTTTATTATGACGCCACTATTAACTAATTCATGCTATTTACCTATTTACAGATCTTAGTCGGAAAAGTCAGTAATTCGGCGAGACATTCGAGTACGTTTCGGTAAGTGAATTCGAGCATTGAAAAGGGTAGACATAACTGTAGGCTGAGAAAAACCTACGGCTAATGAAAGGAAATTATGATAATTTACGACGCATATGACTTAGCAATGTAAGGAATACACACGCTTCTGCTATGAATAAGTTAAAGTAATAAGATTATTGATCCGGCATGAGCCTTATTAAAGTTCGTAGCAAGTACCGTAGCAATTTCGTAGCACCGCTACGAAAGCGACTATCACTTACCTTACCTAAACACTTCAGATATTAGCAAGCACCTTCACACTGGTAATATACAGTTGTGGTCATATAATTAAGAACGATTTGAAGTTCTAGAAGTTTTTTATTTAAATCGTATCATACACAGAGATGTGTACCTTTTGAGAAGCAACTATTTATGTTATATAATAGTCACATTAATAGAGCAACCTGACTTAAGAATAAAGTATGAAATCGCTAACTATTTTTTGCACATTTTATTGATTTTATCAAAGTAACACATTCAAATAGTACTGAAACTGGACAAATAATTAAGAACGATTTATTTAACTGCTCGGGAATTGTTTTGTATGACACTTAGATTTAAAAAATCACAATATTATGTAGCACAGGAAACATAAAAAGAAATATTTAACTAAAATTAATAGCTAATAGCATATCCACGGTTTTTAATTACAGCTTTACACCGGCGAGGCATTGACTCTATTAATTTTTGACATTTCGCAAGAGAAATAGAGTTCCATTCTTCTAAAAAAACGTCATACAGCTCTCTTAAATTTCCACACTTTGTATTTGAAACCTTTTTCTTTACTTCAAACCACAGATTCTCTATTGGGTTTAGATCTGGACTGTTAGCAGGCCAGTCTAAGACAGAAACTAATTGCGCTGTAAGAAATTCCTTTACGGGTCGTGCAGTGTGCTTTGGATCATTGTCATGCTGGAATGTCCAAATGACCGGTAGAACGTCTTCAGCGTATGGTAACATTGTTTCTTCCAGTATATTTTTGTATTGGAACTGATCCATGTTACCTTCTATCAACTTTACATTTTCACATTTCCACCACCGTGCTTTAATGTAACTTTCGTGTACTTTGGGTCGAATGCTGTATTCGGGGGACGTCGTACATATCGTTTTCCATCAGAACATACTCTGTTTATTTTCGTCTCGTCAGAAAAAAGTACATTTTTCCACTGTTACACAGTCCAGTTTTCATACTTTCTCGCAAATGCAAGCCGGGCTTGCCTGTGGCAAAGTTTTAACATGGGTACCTTTCTTGCTATCCTACCGTGCAATTTTTCTTCTACCAAACGTCTTCGAATAGTGCGTGCTGAGATTGCTGAAAAGTTGTTTTCACCAAAATATTCTTTTCAAAGCTCATTGGACCCTTTAAAAGAATTTTGTTTTGCCATACGAACGATGTTTCGGTCATCTCGAGGAGTTGTTTTTCTCTGTTTAGGTACACGTGGAACATTCGAAGTAGTTTGATACGTAGCAAAATGCTTTACAGCGTGGAAAACCATCGTTTTTGAACATTGCAGATGGTCGGCTATCTTTTTATAAGACCAATTCTTCCGGCGAAGTTTTATTATTACTTCCCTTGTAGATTTATCACAACTTTTATTTTTTCCCATTGTTTTTTCTAAAGAAGCAATCACCTTTAATCTTTTACAGCACGTAATTGCGACAAAATTATACAAACAGTAACAAATCGACTGAGTGTTCTCTATTTAAATTTGAATAAAGATATAAACTACTTAGCGTTCTTAATTACGTGACCAGCCAGTAATAAGGAATACTTTGTTTAAAAGTAGTGTAAAAAGTTTGCCTATTGATTTTTAGCCAATCATGTGTATCAATGAATACAGTGGTAATATGGAAATGTTTTACGATACCGAGAGAAATAAAAACAAATGCATACATTTAGTTTTGCAACTTAGTTGGAAAAAATCTTCCCTTTATATCAGCGTTCTTAATTATATGGCCACCACTGTATAAGGTCATTCATTATCAACCTGACAAACTTAAGGAGTAGGTTCCACACATAAAAAAAAAATACTAGTACTTAATATTTAAAAAAAAATTCGTAATTGTGCTTAATAATTAGTTATCCTTGTTAGAAATCAAAAAGGCAGCGCTCGGCACGTGTCAGTGACCCGCGCGTCAATAAACCGCGGGTCCTTGACCTGCGCGTGTCCTTGACCCGCTACGGGGCGCGCACACTCGAATATTTCATTATTACGTCGCTTAACTCGATTCCCAACAATGATAAATAATAATTGAGCGGAAAAACGTAATCGATTTTTTTTGTTGACTTGGGATTTTTAAGACAAAATATACATAAAAAAGAAACTATAGGTACATATATATTTTTTTTATGTGTGGAACCTATCCCTTAAGTTTGTCAGGTTGATAATGAATGACCCTGTATAAGCACACTTGCAATAGGTTGTAAATAAGCAAGCAACTTATTTTTTTAACATTAACTAAGTTATGTTTAAATAATTACTAATGGCACTAACCTTAAAAAGAACTCTATTGCGAACCAAATAACGACGACAGTCTCCATGTAGAATAGGACGATTCCGGCCTTTGCCTCGTACTCCTCGATAGTGGAGAACACCGACAGCGACAAACACATGAACACCATCAGAAACCTGTGTCACAAACATTCGATATTATAATTTAATTATGAAGTGTCGGTGATGCTAAAAGCTTTCATAATGGGATTCCCCTAGGCAATGTGAATGAGCGGTAAATTGCCAAATACAGCTCGCTGAGTATTCACATTGGATCTCTGTCCTTAATATAATTTGCGAATTAAAGTGAATAAATTAGAGGTTGGTAATACGAAAATGAAATTAAAAGTAATTGTTATGATTATGAAATATGATAGTTGATGATACAACACGCGTATAAGTATAAGTCATCTCGGATATTTGTTATAAGCAAACCATTTAACAACGTTTCCTTGTTTTAGAAGTCGAAGTGCTTGCGTGAATCGCGGATGGTTGACGGTTACGAGGGGAACGGAGGTGCCAGTTGTTTGATTAGTTTGCCTGTGTGTTAAAAGTTTACCAACTGCTTAATTTATTTTAATCAAGCTAATTTACAAAAAAAATCGATGATTATCCTCAGGCTCTGAAATCTGTATGTGGTTATAAAAACCTCGTCTTAATTATATATCAACATCGAAGTTAAACTTAAGCATCAGGATTATCCTGTGCTACATTTACTGATCAATAACAGACCCTAAAGTTTGTGCGTCGCGTCAGTCAGTTGCCGTTTCGCTTACACAAGTTATAATAAAAAATTCACTCATTAGCCGTATGCTGGTTGATTATCAGACCAGAAATTTGTAGATATTGATAACGCAAGCTTATTGTGAATAAAAAAAGAGAAGAAAAAGATAAGTAGCTAAGAACCATTTGGCAAGCTGACATCCAAAAAAAACTCACTGTGGACCTCACACGGATCACTTGGCTTCGATAAGGATGGTTTTTATTTTATTTTGAGACCTATACAAAGCAACAATATTACAGACAGAGAAATAAACATATACAATATGGCCTAAAAAATAATTCTTAAATATTATTAAGTGGGACTGGGCAGGCCACGTAAGTCGGATGCATCCAGAGAGATGGGCAAACATCGTCACTCCTTGGGTGCCTGAGGACGGGAGGCGACAACGGGGCCGGCCGAGAAGGCGTTGGCGAGATGACCTGGATTCTTATGCAAAAGATTGGTGGGAAACTGCCAAGGACCGGGATGAATGGAAGACTTTGGGGGAGACCTTTGCTCAGCAGTGGGACAAGATAGGTTGAAAAAAAAAAAAAAAAAAAAATTATTAAATATTTTATCATAAACGGGCTAAAAACAATGTTCTTACGTAAATAATACAACTTTTATATCTTAAGAATTGAGAAGAGAACAGAATATAAATCAATATATAAAGCGGTGTTAGCTCAGTATAATTTGAATAAAGTATTGTCGAGACGATGTCGACGCATTTGAAAAGAGATGGTAAAAAACTGTCAGAAATTCATAGGCACTTATTTCACAGACAGATTTTTACAGTAAAATATGAGGGTTATCTTTCTCAGCAGTGGAGCAAAATAGATTTAAGTATAACCAACATCTACTTGAATAATACAATAATAAGTAAGTTTACAGGTGAGTACTCTCGACCGCCCTCTAAGGGTAAACTGTGTATGAAAACTAAAATTATGATTTTATAAGTGTTCCAACAATATTAGACCCATTGTTATATAACTCTATCTATCGAATCGAGAATCGGATAATGCACGAAAATAAAATAAAAATGTTTTATTTGATATTAAGTCTGCCCCTATATTTTGTATGAAAACGAAAGTATTCCAAAAAACGTTAGACCCATTGTTATTTTCCAGTATTTGTTTGTTAACAGATAGAGAATCAAAATCATCATCATCATCATCATCATCATCCACAGCCTACTTCACCCACAGCTGGGTATAGGCACATAGGCCTCCCTTAGTTTGTGTCATCATTATGAGATTAATCAAAATATCCAATAAAATATGTACCTTTAAGTTGTTTAAGCATTACTTTAGAATCGTTAAACCAATCTAAGTACATATTAACTGGTACTGGTAGGTAGACAGACTGTACTCTCACTATTTCAATAAATTAAATAAATTGAATAAACTGAAGGGGAAGTCTTAGTTAATAGGGTACATAGGTAAAAAAACTAAAACTTATAAAATATATCGTGTGAATAGGCTTTGTTTTAATTTTTAAAAACGGTTTTGATGTCTATTCTAGGCTAGATAATGGCTTCTTTTATATATATACGATATAACGAAAAATGTTTATTTTGGAAAACCGTTTTATTAGTTTTCCATACGTTGTTCGGTAAGATTGGATTTCAGTTAGATTGCGCAATTGATGCGGTTGCATTGCTAACTTTATCTTAACTTCGCACCAAAGATCATCAAAACACAAAGACATTATTTGACGATGGTAGATCATAAGGTATCAGAAGGTAGTCAGAGACAAGTCCAACATTACAATTAGCACATGTCTACTCACAGTAGATGTAGCTGAATACCGCTAATAAAACACTAACTGCTTGTCATACGATGTTTTCACCGTTTTGAACATATGTTAATGAGAGAATGAGAATGAGAATATGGGCTAAATGATTGTGAGTCTGAATGATGAGGACATGGGCTGCTGATTGTGAGTAAATCTTACACAATCATGTGATAGAGGACTGCCTTTGCTCCCCGCGGCCTTTCAAGGAAGTTGTAGATCTTGGATTGTATCCGGCGGTAGCGCGCGTCGCGTCGCGTGGCGCGGTAACTGAGCGGTTTGCCCAGAAGCGACATCCGCGGCGTCGCCAGCCGGTCGCCGCCACTCTTACACTCACTGCAACCAACGACACCGCTCCTACGCTCAGCTGATCCTGACTGGGCATCTCACAAATCTATAGCGATTATATCAAGTGCTGTCCGTTTAGTTTCGTTACAGCTTTGTCTTAGTTTCATGCGGTCTGCGGTCAGAATGTTTGGCCCGCGTAGTTCACAATTTAAACAATTTACAGGATACAAACAGTGAATTGTTGAAAATATTTTAGGCATGACTATAACCGATATTATACACTATTTACCACAATTCAAAGTATAGCCGCGCAGGTATTATTATGCAAGTATACTACTTATATTGAACGCGGTATAAGTGATTTTGTCATTACTCTGGACCGGGATTTAAGACATCGTAACACCAACTTTCTTATAAATCATCATTTATGATGCTACTCATAAATCTGCATTTCATTGAAATATCAGAATAGAACCAAAATAATGATTTTCCCTTCAAAGGGAAATTTTTCAATTCAGTTATTCTATTCAATAATTTAGGTATTTTATTAAAAGATTTCATAGAATAGTAAATAAGAAATACCCTCCAAAGGGGATTTAGGGATTTTTTTTGTTTCAAAATCCCCTTTAGACTGAGCTTGAGGCTTCAAAGGGGATTTTGACACAAAAACTCACAAAATCCCCTTCAAAGGGGACGCTTACCCATTATAACTATATCGTTTTTAAATACTGACATAGGTAATCGTTTCGTCCGTCATGTTTGTAAATAAAAACGTTAGCACCAATGTGATTTCATAACTAGCCATGCAGAGGTAAGTAGGTACTCTAAAGTTAGTTCTTTAACAAATAAAAGTTAAAACTGTTGTGCACACCCACACATTAAAACTATTTTAAACTACGTTCATTTAGCACAGAACCGTAGTTGTGAATTGTGATAGTTCAGTTTATCAACACGTCGAAACACGATGAAATCTTGGCGATAAACTTGCCTTCTTGCCAATGGAGACGACCCAATCTGCAAACACCTAGCCATTACCTACGTATCTATAAGTATCGCAACACGTAGAAAGTTATCCCGGCACGTTTGTCTCTATGCATTTTGTTGGATTTAATAGTTTGCCTTTGCCGCTATCGTTCAGAGTGCGGTGTAGTCAACGTGAAATAGCATTTGGAACTTTTAAACAATTTAACTTCTGAGTGAGAGCAATTGTGTCATACATATCGTCGTTTGTACGATCTGCAAATATTTGTTCTGTCTGGGTGTTCTGGGTATTTTCTATGTACCTATAATAAAAAATATTCATCTATGTCTTGTATACCAGTCATCTAATACCCATAACACAAGCTCTGCTTAGCTTGGGGCTAGATGATGCTGTGTGGATTGTCCAGCATTATTTATTTATATTTATTTATAATATCTACTACCGACTAACATCGCTCTGTCACAGTCGTGCTAAGAATAGGAAAAAATATTTCTCTACAGGCTCTAACACTAGTGTTAGAGATAGGAAATCGCTTTCCCACTTAACGAAAACGTAATAAGTAACGAAAACTCGACTTTATTTAAAACAGCAAGAGATAATTTTTAAATAAATAACTACCCAATTCGCCAAAAATACTACAAAAAGCATGATTTACCGCGCAGTTTCACGTTCACTTTGCAGTAAATAACGAAGGTTGATCTCCAAATATCCAAAAAACTAGTTAGATAAAATATTATATACAAAATAAATTCATGTTGTAAGTTAAATATGTTGCTGACCAAACCAACATTATAATCTTTCTGATGCAGATTTAATTCGGTTAATGGACTTTAAAAAGCATAGGTATACCGATACTTAACTATCTAGTATAATATTTGTTTTATGTAGGTATGTTTGTAAATTATCAAACCATAGTAACAGTTGTACCCATGCTTTAAATATTAAAGTTCTGCACTAAGTATTAGTTATCACCCAGAAAAAATTTAGACTTATCTCCCTGAAACATACTATTTATGTAGGTATTAAATTTCTTTCACCCAGTACTTTCAGTTGCAACAGTTTACAACTACAGACATAATCACAGCAATGCTTGCATACTTTTTTGCTTGTATGCAGAATAACTGACACTACGGTTGCACCTACCGAGACGGACTTTAGCCGAAGAATCCTACCACAACCTAAGGCATTTCAGCTATGTTTAAAAAGCTTATAAAATGATTTTGAATAAGGGGTTAATTTTGAAATCAGTCTCATAAAACAAATTTGTTTAGGTACATTTTACCGAAAACAATCGGATCAACATTTGTATCTGATTTAAGTTGAAGCACTCGGGAAAAATCATATTATCTACGAGTGTTTGAAGTTATCATTTTCGCTCCGCAAGCTACGGTTGGTTTTCAATAGAACCTACTCACCTGAGATGAATATTGGGAAGAATATTTATTCAAGTAAAAATAATTAAACTAGCTAGCTCGGATAGGTGTATGCTTACTATACAGGGTATCTTATTATTAGTGCATAAAATTCAAGGAATACATATAGGTACACACAAAAAAAATACATGTACCTTTTTTAACATTTTGTCTGAAAAATCTCTAGTAAATTGATTAGGTTTTTTTGGTCAATTATTATTTATCATTGTTGGAAATCGCATGCCCCGTAGCGATTACGTTTCATTTACGGGGGGTTATTGACGCGCGGGGTTCATTGACAAGCAGTTCATTGACGCGCGGGTCATTAACACGCATACGCACGCTCCCCTTTTGATTTCCAACAAGGATAATTAATAATTGACCAGAAAAACGTTTCGTTTCGTCGTTTTTTTCGAGATTTTTCAGACAAAATGTTGCAAAAAACGAGTATTTTTTTTTGTGTGTGGAACATATTCTTTGAATATTATGCACTAATAATAAAACACCCTATTTAATAAAAAAAACAAAATGTATTTATAAGTAACGAATTCACCTTACATAGCATGTACCCTTAGTATATATTTTTTTTAGCCTTTTTTCGCCTGAAATACAGGTTTTCCTAGTTCAGGCATATCTAAATTTTATTATCTCTAAATATAAATATTAAATTAGCAATAAATTGTATTAGCACTAAGAAAATTATTAAAGTTATTATTATTACTATTATTATAGCATAGTATAGTTTCGGGTTCAATGCGTGACTGAAAGGTTATTTGCAAAAAAAAAAAAAAAAAAAAAACTATGGACTACGACGTGGATTCTAGCCAAAAAACCGAAAATGTTTTTGGCGTACGAAAAAAAGGTATTATTTTGTTGTCTGTCTGTCTGTATGTCAATACCATTTTCTAAAAAGAATTCTAACGATTTCGCAATAACTAACGTTGATAAAAAAAATAGGCTGAGTTTTATCTTCTTCTTCTTGTTTGTTTTATTTATTTTGATCATGCGAGCGAAGCGAGCTAAGATCTTGGTGACAACTACACAATTGATCAACTGAAAAGATATCTCAGTGCCGGCTGACATTCCGAAATGCTGATCAATCTGCATGAAAATGAATAGAAGATATCTTGTTGGTTCTATATTCCAAACTGATTCATTCATCTAAACGTATTCTTAATAGAGGCACGTTTGCTTTAGGCCAGTGGATAATTTGTCCCTACGGTATCATGTCGGTACCTATAAGTTCTGTGCGTATAGGTTAACGCCAAAGCAATTTTTAGGCCCTTTTATCCTAAACAGAGTTACCAATACCAAACCTACATTGTATATCTATTATTATATATTTTTTTGTAAATGTAACAAGTTTTAAGAGTTACCTACAATTAACCAATCGCCGCGGACACGCAATCGCAGCGGCTGCTGAGTACCGCCACAACCGCTCCGTGCGTGAGTTCTTAGCCTCAACATTCAAAAAATATTTAGATTTGGTTTTTTTAAAGATTTTTAATGTTTTGATGGAACCCTAAAACCAACTTGACTAGACTTTTTATAAGTTACAGGTTATTAATCTTCACAAAACCCGTTGTACTTATTATAGGTGTTTCGGTCAGCGGGGCTGCCAAAAACACTAAATGGCGCTCCGGAACGCGTCCCAATTAGAACTTTAATTATTTAACATTAGGTACTTAAATAATGTTAGTTAATGTAAAATTTATTAGATAGACTTTATTATTTAAAGCTTGAGAACATATTTTACTATAATTTATTAAAACATCAAGCAAGCTTACAAGACGAAGGTAAGCAAGTAACAAAGGCTGCGGTAAGTTTCGCCCTTAATTATTCTCACACTATGAATATAATATCAAGCAGCAGCAAGTTAATTACCTCAATGTGAAACTTAACCTGCTTGTAAACAAGATGCGGTGGTTTACGCGTGGCTTGATTTTCATTTCGTGTCTCATTGATTTTACGTTCGGAATTTCTGCCTCTAAAATTTGTTAATTACAACATCATGTAAGAGTACTCATGAATTCATTATGTTATAATTAACAAATTTTAGAATTTTATTATTTTAGGGAAACAGAAACCGAGCCGATACTGGCAAATTGTAACACCAGTGTTATAAAAGACACGAGAAAAGTATAAAGTAACAGTATAGCTGTAAGTAGCTGTATGCCGCTTACCATCTTGTGGGCCGTACGCTTGGTTGCCACTTCAGTTGTATAAAAAAAAAAAAAAAAAAATAGCTGCCTATATCGTTGGGAGGATAACATAATTAGGTATGTGTTATACCTACTTAAATTGTTTATGTTTTATTGTTATGAAATTTTAGGCTTGGTTCGGAAATCCCCTTAATAAATCCTCTGCGAAAGGGATTTCCAAACTTTTTGTCCGCAAATTCCCTTACTAATATACCTAAGCAAATGTAGGTAAAGTACCTTTTGAATCAATTTATGTTCAAGGTATAGGTACCTAGTGCAATATTGTTTCGGATCGTGTACCTACGTGTATATCCGTTACCAGTACCCTCAGTATATCTTGTAATAAAATAGACACGAGTCAATGGATGTAATGACCTCGGGCCGGTTTTCTCCCCAGGGATCAAGTTTGGCTCCAATCTTAAGTTTATTATCCTATAAATAAGATTACTACACGTGGTAACCTATTTATTAAAGATTTAATAGAAAACAATGTTATAACCTACAACCACATTATGTAGATCAATTAGGTATTACTTAGATACCTACCTGGTATTTTACGTTAACCACTTGCTGTATTTTTGTTATAATATATTTTGTTTTACTTATTATTGTAAAAAACTATCAAAAGTATTAAAATAAATAGGTTATTTGTGTGGGTGTGTAGCAAAATAGTTGTTCTTCGAAAAAAAAAAGTGTTTATAAATGTGATAGGATCTTTCTAAGTAAACAGAAACATAAAATATTAAAACCTCTATGTAACATATTTCGTTATTCGTGTCAAATGGTTATAATCAAGTAGTACCTATTAGACATTTTTTTGTAAGCGAAATGTTTTTGCAAATTAATTATAAAATAGAGTTAGATTTTAATAATATAAGTAGGTAATTATAGTGTATAACAAAAATAGTCTTGGTTACATAGACAATTTTTGTTATATATATTACATAGACTGTAACTAAGACTATTTTTGTATTAGTGCTTCAGTTTTTAAATGGCGATTATTCAAACAATGTTATTTATTATGTACCCTTTATATTATAGCTGTGTGTCTATTAGTACGCCGAAATAAAAAACCATTATCTATCTATCTATCATTGTTATTAATTAACAATTAAGTAAATCGGGTAAGCAGGCACTCAAATCTATTTGTCGTAAATAAAATGGGTGCTCAGAAACTAGCTCTGTTTGGGTAGAAGAATAGAAACTTAGCGTTGAATTACCTAGGAAGACTAGTCAGTATTGTTAAACTCTAACTGTCATTTTAACAGTAAACGATGACAGTTTTGAAAGACACATTAGCTAATAGAGGTTTAAATTACGATTATGAATAAGGCCCTTTAGTCTCTAGCAGAGAAATGTTAGCAGGCCTAGTTGGCTAGACAGATTACAGATATACTTTAATATTAGATAATCTTCCTATTTTCAGCACTCAAAGGACGCGACCACATACGGGTTATGAGAAAATAAGTAAATAATTAGGATGCATATTTTATACTCTAGCTACTGTTCAAACCAATCAGTTAATGTTTTATTCTAATGCAAAAATAAATAATTAAGTACAAAAGAGGACTCTACTTTAAACTACAGAAATAAGATAAGATGAATGTTAAGTACAGATAATGCATTACCTATGACGTATAGCATCTTCATGTACCCGAACACGCCTGGACGTTTTCATTTTCACCTAAACATTTTATGCCAATGAATAAATTTATTTTCTAATAAATCATGAGAGATTATGTTAGAAATACTTAAAAATTATTAATATTTTTGCATCAATTGTAATAAAACTTTCAACAACCATGGTAATGGAATTACCTTAGCTCTCTTGTAGAGTTGTCTGTTAATATGTCTTACGAAACTACTAGTTAGATAGGTACACGGCAACTTGTAGAAACAAGGTTAAATATTTATTGGACTTGACTCTGAAATTGAACGAAGCGCTTTTGATGGCTTAGGTATAAAGTTGTCGTTTAGTTATGCTCTTTTTGACTCGAGTTCAATGATATCGTTCATTTAAGATACACACCTGCTATATTAATCTAAAATATATTTATCTACTTACAATTTTCATTTTAGATCTGAAATTACGGGGTCAAATAAAAGGTCAGTCGGTAAAAAATATACCTCGCTGTTGTTGTGGGTACATATTTTATTACAATGTATATTTTATAAATTTACATTTGTAGCAGAAGTATGCCTAGTAGAAAAATATTTAAATCTAGTCGTAGTTGCATAAATTTTGTAAAAAAATTCACCATAGTGTTGTTATGAATATGTATCTGACAATTTGGCAAGTTCGCGGCGGCGCATTGTGGATGTCGGTCACTTTGTGGCCGTCATATTTAAATCATGTAATGTATTTTAATGCAAAAATCAGTTAGGCCTAGAATACTACCCGCTACTTTAATGGTAAACTATCGATCTAAATAAGTGATAATAGAAGGCCACTTTGAACGCCATTAAAACAGAAGTCATCGTTAGCAATTATCTACAAACGTACAAAGAACTATACACAATACCGAACAGGCATACCATTTTATTTATTATCATAAAGTTAAAATAAATAATAATTGTATTTTGATAAGTTAAATAAAATTTCTCTACTATGCAGACGTCGTGCGAAATCGAAACATACGTAATTAATTACTTACGTACCTTAAAATTCACAGCCAATCTAAACAACTGAAAACTGACATCCATAAATATTTACATTCCGGTAGACGTGAGTCGTGTAACCGCTGGCGCGGTGAGCGCGGGCGAGCTAGCTAGTCGCGCGGAGTGGAGTCGCGACGGCGCGGGTGCCGGCGGCGGCGGGCTCGCGGCACGTGGGGAGCGGCTCCGGGGCGCCGGCATAATACCCGCCACGAGTCAGCTATACGGCACCGCGCCGCGGACGAGACGCGCGGGACGCGAGCGCCGACTGACGCGTGACGCGCGCGCCCGCTCTTCGGCCGCCCGCGCCGCCCGCCCGCCCGCGCTATCGCCTATACCAAAGGCCCGAAACTCTAATTCGTAATGTTGACCATCTCTGACGAACCAGGTCATCCTGCCTGCATTCGATTCTTTTCTAAAACGGAGATCCCGGATGAGATTTGCATATTTAATACATTGATTCAATTCACGCCGAGATTACGCGCCTATCTACAGTTTAATAAAAAGTTACTAGCCTATAACTTAAATTAATTATTGAAAAGGGTGCCTAACGAACCATTTACACAACGAAATTTTTTCAATTCCTGATTTTATGAAAATAGTTTTATAGGATTACGAAATAAGCTGAAAATTAGTCCGAAAATGACCAGATTATTATTATTTCTTTAGAAGTTCCGTAATCCACAAATTCCACAATACATCTTTATATATCTCTATATAACGGGAAATGAATGTAGAATCGTTTATAAGTTCTGAAACGGAAAGGCTCTAGCTAAAACTTTGTAAGTTAAAAGCTTGTGATGGGTAGTACGTACATTGCGTCACTACTTAGGCTAGGCTAGCACGTATCCTCTATTATATATATACTTATTACTTTAACACCTAAAAACTGCAAGACCCTAAATAAATCACGGTTTAAAGAACTAAATCGGTCGGTAATTTCAGTTAAAAAAAACTTAGTATCATAGCGATATGGTATACAAACAACTTGCAAAAGGCAAAAGGTACGATTTGCTGTAATTTTGTGCCATAGATTTTTACTAGAATAGTACTAGATAATTTTCGTCTGTTTTTTATTTTCCATAGATTTTTCTTATAATAAAACCCATATTATTTTAATATTTTATAAAAGTTTATCATCATTGTAATACCTACTTTCTGACAAATAAATATTATGAATATGTATGAATATGAACATGAATAATCATATTAATATTTAACAAACCCCATAAAAGGGCCAAGTTAATACATTATGAAAGGTCGAACTATGTTATAGAATACCTCTGCAATATCTATCGCAAACATAGCACACCTCGTAAAGTAGGCCATTCACTGAAACACGATCTACGATAGCAGTTTTGCCTGAAGGAATATGTAATAATGCGGAAAGGAAAAGCTCGCGGGACCACCGCTAATCCTATTGTTTACGAGTTAAATTGAAATGCAGGCGCATTTCTGATATTATTGTGTTAGTAGGACGTAGGCGTTCCATTTATCGGAATGCATATTTTCGGATCGTAGGTAAGATAATGTTTACTTTAGAAATAGATATTTTGGCGTAGCTACAAGTAATGTTTTAGGTAGAGAATATAAAACATTTATGTATTCTTGAGCAAGTAGAATTTTTATATTTTTTTTATTATTTATAAAAAAACCTTATAAAGCTTTGGTAAGAATCTATCAAAAGCACGGCGGGCTGGTATGATAGGCCACTAACTACCAACATATGAAAGCATTCGGCTGACACGTTATGCTCAAACTCAAAAACCTAAAGCCTTGTTTTCTACACGCATGTAAGTAATCGCTATCACGCTATAAAGTAAGTTCGTATGAGTCAGTAGCCAACTCTGGTGACAGAGTTTTTAAAGCGCCCAAAGGTCTCTGTCATGGCTTAACAATTTTGAAAAAGCCGGGACCGACTGCTTAACGTGCCCTCTGAAGCACGGGAGCGCTTAGTTGAAATTGCCTTAGACGCTATGACCGACAAATACACACTGACAAAGAATTCTCGTATGGAACCCCAAAATGGGATTTTATTTAATTTGGTTTATTCATTTTAATCTTGTGGTTTGCAGACAAAGTGAGGTAGCTGAGACCAACGGGTCTACCTTTCACTGGCACTCTATTGCTGCATTACCTACCTACTACTATTAAAATCTTTCAATTCTTGCCTCTTACGTATTTATTTATTAGAAAAGATTAATTTAATTTTGCCTGTAGCTGTAGCCTGTGCACATTCGAAGTTAAAACCAATACATAAAAGCTTGTAAAAAGTAATATGATGCTGCTGAACAGTTTTATTAATGCCCAGAGTTTTCATATAACATTCCTTCCCTGTCCGTTAATAGCCACATTAAATTGTAACAGTATTGTAAGCTAAATTGAGTGGTAAGTAGATACTAATACTAGCCGCATATTTGTAAATAATGGAGCGCCTTTGGCTGACTTGCTTATACTGCAGTGCCGCCTACGCAACGCGTGTTCCGTTTCCAATTATTATGACGAGCAACCCTATCGCGTATATGCAGAGGAAATGAATTTTCCTCTGATGTTTATGAGAGTACCTAGCGGATCACTAGGCAACAATTGACGCACAACAAGACGCGCAAAGCACTCGACACCCATTGGCACAGATAAACAAGGTACCTACCAACCTTCCTAAATAAAATTGACCTTTCTTGAGAGTCATGTTTTAATAGTTGTGTAAATCGTCGACGAAATACTGGCTACCTCTGGGCCACGATTCACAATGCAGAGCAGTCGGCCGATTCTCACCTGTGTATGTGTGTCCAACAATGTATCGTGGGGCGCATTCACCTTGGAACTTACATAATAAGCCAATTTTAATTTTTAAAGCAAAACACAGGGGTTTTTATGTTTTTGCTCGCAGTGTTTTGTTATTTTTGTGGAGGAGGGTTATTTATTAAAAAAAATATTTATCTAAACTACTGGAAGCCAGCTCACATCTGAATTTATTTAGAATATTGATTGAGCTCTTTCTAGTTTGTATACTAATCAATCACGATGTTGTCGCGTTGGCGAATTTAAACCGCGTAGCAAGACCTCCGCGCTCCTTGCTACGCGCGTATTTGTCGCTGTTAGCAAAATAAAAAATCGTAATAGCACCTCTACGCTCCTTGCTACGTGCGTAGTGTCGCTGTTAGCAAATTTAAAAATCGTAGCAGCACCTCTACGCTCCTTGCTACGTGCAAAGTGTCGCTGTTAGCAAAATTAAAAATCGTAGCAGCACCTCTACGCTCCTTGCTACGCGCGTAGTTGACTCAATTTTATAGCATCCCAAAAAGATTTCGCCTCAAGCGGGACTTGAAACCATAACCTTCCGCTTGATACGCCGATGCTCTACCAATTGAACTTTTGAGACATGTCACGCTTGAGGACCAAAAAATCATTAGGATGTCTTCGGCTCAAAGCACCGATAGCTCAATCTACAGGGGAAGCGCTGCCGTTTTCCGAGCCTGTTTGTTTAATTAGTTGTTCGTTTTTTTTAATAATGTATTGTGATGAACACTATAAAAAAAACACGAAATTCTAACTCGTAGCAGCACCTCTACGCTCCTTGCTACGCGTGTAGTCGTCACTGTTGTTGGCGAAATTAAAACTCGTAGCAGCACCTCTACGCTCCTTGCTACGCGCGCAGCTGTCTACGCCTTGTGCCTTACTTTAAAATAATTACGGTAATGCCTACATATTCGCGTTTGTGTAATAACATTATTATTTTATTGTCGGACTTCAAAAAGGAGGAGGTTATCAATTAAGTAGACTGATGTTGTTTTTTTTGTATTATTGTTATGCGATCTTTCCTTATAAAGCCTTTCCAAGATTTAGCGATATAATTAAAGAAGTTCTCCTGAATGTATCTTTATATAGTATAAATAATAAACGAAGTAACGAGGAGCGATACGTCCTCCCTCCATAAGCGCTCAGCGCGGTTTGAGTCTGTGCATTGATCGATATGATTATACTCGTAAGTGCGCTTTGGTGTGATTTAAAAAAAATCGTATAAAAAAATGTCGATGCTATTAGACTATTTTATTTGTTGTAACTTAAACTTTAATTTAGTAGGTGTATTTTTATTGTAAACTCCTTACTTTAGCAGAAATAACAAGCGTAAAATTGGGAAAAGTACGCGTTTTTTTAGACAGTCTCTTTTAAAAATATTGAACTAACATGCTGTATTTTTCTCTGTTAAAACTGTGATTATTATAATTGCTTTTTCGGAAATATGTTAGTCTTTGTCATCTCATAGAAAACATGATCGAAAGTTGACTGGAATTGCTCATTTTACGAAACGTGTGTTACTAATTATTTTTTTAAATCATTTGTGTCTTAAGTTAATTAATATTTCGGCTTTGTTCTGTTGACTTAAATTTTAAGGGATAAAGCTTTTATTTGTTTTTATTTTCGTTAAAATATCTTCAACACACGAGACACGATAGTGTTCGATTCTTCACGGGCTACAAGAAAAATCAAGGATTGTCAAGGATAGGGCTCTTAAATTTTATGATGATATATGATATATTTTTTTAACATTATTTATTTACATACCCTACATAGGTTATTGCTTAGAAGAATAACACGGGTTATGAGGAGGTACTCAAGTTATGGGAACGTTTTGAACGGGTTTTTCTTTAGGAAATAACTTAACTAATTAAATATTAAAATAAAACTAAGTGATTACTTCATGCCGATTTGGAGGCAGTTTTAATAATGAGCATAGCAATCTACGGGCGGATGCAGGCGTCTCGACATACTAGACGCTGAATCCGCACTTTTGTGAACAACAGTTTAAAATTCCTAGAAACGCTAAAACTTAGCTCTAGATGTAATTCAATACAGAGAGGTGAGGGGTATTCATTTCAAGTTAACGCGTGTATTTTTTTTGTATGGCCACGCAACATTTTACTGTGCTGTGAAATCGTTGGACGATTTTTTTTTTGTAAATGATAATTCTGTGTACGAATTTTATATTACTAGAGATCTTGCTATATCTATTAGCACAGAATAGAGTCTCTATTGGGAAGCTTTTGTATGTAACAAAGAAAAAGATGGCGCTGTGCACATCCAATAAATAACTTGGTCAAGGTCAAGCAAAAGGCTAAGCTCAAGGGCAAAGATTTCTAATAGGTATATCGTCAAAGCTCAAGGGTATGTCGCCACACTCGTCGTCGTGTCGCCACTAGGATTGATTACGGATATTATAATTAAATATGTAGGTAGCTTTTACTGAAAAATGCCAATCCAAACCTTGACAAGTAGGAAATAAGTGCTTAATTTTTTTAATTCGTTTTTATGAGTTTGTGGTTATTGTTTGAGCACAGCACAATTCTTATTTTATCAACTACTAGCGACCTGTCCCGGCTTCGCACGAGTGGACATAAAATTTAGCCTATGTTACTCGGGGATAATTCTAATTGTCTAATCATTTTTGAAATCGGACCAGTAGTTTTCGAGTTTATTCGTAACAACCAAAAATACATCTATCAAATATCTTTCCTTTAAATAATAGATAGTCTCATAGAAAATAGGAATATGTAGGTATTCTAAAATCTTTGAATACCTACATTATCATTATTATTGTTATAAAAAAAGCGGATTTTGTCCCAGATGACATAGGATGGGGAGCACAATTATTTGGTACCAGATTTAGCAAAAGCATTCTGCAGTGAACTTTCAGTTTCTTATAAAATCTAGACCAATCAAATGCATCTTATGACTGCCCCTCACACCTGTTTATAGTAGTGATGCCTTTTGCGCTGTAGGTTGCGGGTTCGATTCTGACCCAGCACAAACTTTTGTGTGATGATCATAGGCATTTGTTCTGTTTCTGGGTGTATTTTATTATTTACTTGTGCTTGCTTGATTAATCTGCTGTGCTTACCTCAAATAAGACCCTATGATGGAACAAATCCAATGTCTTCTCATATGATACAGATTATAGCTTCCTGTGTTTACATGTTTATTTCTTGTTCCTTGTATGTTTAGGCATGCAATAAAAAAGTAGTCAATTTTAAATATGTGATTAAACAATTTAACTTAGGTGTACCTGAAATGTAGCCCATCAATCTAAACATAACAATATGGCAAGGATTGATTACTACAAAAGTATAGGTCATTAACTGAAACTACAATGTAAGTCATTATAGAAGTTTTATTGCATAAACAATATGATATTATCACAGAACTAGATCTTAGTTTTGTGGATATTATCAACTTTATTTAAACTGTCTGTCCATAATAGATATATAGTATGGTTAGCAGGTCCAGGTTTTACTAGTTTTGGCGCACAATGTATTTTCAAAGAGCAAAAAATTAATAACATCATTTGTTTAGAACCACTGAGCAAACTATACCCAGTTGTATCCAAGCTAATGGTAATATTAAAAACTAAATCAATGCAATATATTTTTATTTCTGCACTGAATTAAAATACCTAAACATTTTTTGTTAACTATGAAATAACAATAATGATGCTAATTTACTCAACTGAAATAATTCTATCCTCCTTTCTTCCATTTCTCACCAGGGGTGTAGTCAGTCATTGGTTTGCCTGATATTCCACAAGTCCCAATTCCAACTCTGCCTGTTAAATTATCAGGAGAAGCAAAAATACTCTTTCCCTTGATACCAGCTTTTTTTGTAGCTTTGGTATGAAAATTAAGCCATTTATTCTTCTCACTTTCTCTTTCTTCTTCAATCTGTTTAAATCGTTGTTGTTTTTTTTGCTTTTTCTTTTTTAGATATTCTCTATTGTAGCTTTTTCCATGTCTGTAATAAAAGAAAACTCGAGTTACAACATGGTACCAGCATAAGTAGTAGCCAACATGTCAATCCAGAATATTATCTGCCTCTGCATCATTATTTCAAGCGTAAGAAACAAATGCCAAAATGCAGTTACATAAGTTGCTAGTAAGTTTTTCATTAAATAATTTTATACAAAGTTTTATACAGTCAAGTTTATAATATCCCAAAAATTATTTTGCCTCAAGCGGAATTTGAACCTGCAACCACCGCTTGATACGCGGGCGCTCTACCAATTGAGCTATCGAGACATATCTCGCGTGGACGAAATAATCATTGGGATGTCTTCAGCTCGAAGCGCCGATAGCTCATCCTACAGGGGAAACGTTGCAGTTATCAAAGCCTGTTCAATGATTAAAGTTAATTTAGTTCATTGACGAAAGGTGTCGCATACAGTCCCCTAAAAGTTAGATTTCTAGAATTATTTCCCTGAATTATATTAGAATAACAGAAAAACACCCTGAAAATTTCAGGTCTATAAGTCTTACTTACTGTTTTGACTGTGTTTGTACTTACTTATCATCTGGGTTTAATGTTCTTTTGACTCCAGCCCCCAAAGGTTTTACATCGTTAATTGACACTACTTCAAATGTTGTGTAGCCATCAAACTTGACTTTTAAGGTATCTTCCAATACCTCTTCAATCAAGGCTTCATAAAACCTTAAATAAACATAAGAAATAATTTGATTACTATAATTTTATGTAACTATTTTAGCTTTTCTCTACATAATAATAACCTACCTGAAGATGTGTCATGGAACGCTTAGCTTGAAAAAGTCAATAAAATAATAAACAATAAGTATGATGTATTATTTGTTAAATTAAAATAAGTATATAGTGAAAACTTACATTGCATCAGCTCTCCATTTGGCCAGGCACTTCTCACCAACCTTCCATTTTGAGTATTGTTTGTCCGTATAATTACCACCTTCCTCCGCCGCCAGCAGGGAAGCTGTAACATCATCATCATTACTAGAACCATGAATAATAGGCACTTTTGCTTCACCTTCTTGGGTTTTAATAAGATCTTGTGTTAACTCAATTACTTCCTCTAGATCAGTTTTCAACTTCAGAAGCTCTTCATTGTCTGCGTCGGTCAGCAAAGCTGCTTCTACCTAAACAACAACACAAAATGTTAATTACTTGAAAGATTTGCTTTTTCATGGTTGTCATAATCAGCTAGTTTTTATTTTTGTTTACCTGCTGCAGTTGAAGCTTGTAATTTCTCAAATCGTCAGCCATGTTAATCGTAAATAAATGTTTTAGATAAATAACAATGACATTAAAAGCTCAGGGCTCAAAAACGCTTACACATACATGGCAAAATTACAATCAAAGAAAGAAACAAAGAGTAAAATAAATATTTAGGATTATTGATTTGTTTGATCGAATCAATCCAAGAGAATGTAAGCACTACGTGTATTCAATGATGATGATGACACCCCCCCACCACGCTAAAAACCAAAAAATACTTGCTTGTTTGCTTGAGAACAGTGTTGCCAACAGTTAAACCAACTCTCCAGCTTCACCAGGTTCCACCTTTTTATGAGCGTTTTCGTCTCAAGTTATTAAAAAAAAAACCGTCTATTTAGATGGTGGTAGCTCAACTGGCAAGCCCAAAAGAATGTAAACACTACGTATGGCGAGCTATGCTGAATGTGTAGGGAATTCAACATTGGTTGCTCCTGCTGTCACTGTCTGTCATACCTCTGGTTGGTGTCAAAGTCATAGTACGTACTACGTAGTACAACAACTTTCCGCTTGACACGAGACGAAACAAAAACGGAGTTACCAACTTTTTTCTTGTTTTGATAACCTTTCCCAGTATGGTAGTAGGGCAGATAGCGCCATCTGTCAAAGCCATCGGAATACTTTTTTTTTAAATCTCGAATCGAAAACCTCTCATTAAAACCACCAGAAAACCACTGTAGAAAAACGTCCCTACTCCCAAAGTCGCTAAAATTTTCACTACATAAAAAATACCCTTGAAAAGATTTAACTTCATTCTATTTCTCTTCTTGTTTTTTATTGCATTCACACTGTAATGTAAATAGTCTCACAACATCGGCATTGGAATGAGGCAGTAAATAAAGTAGAAATGTAATTGTACAGAAACGTAAGTTCACTAGCCACTAAAAGCAATATAACCCCACGCCAGTGGAAAATCCATTAGGTTACCAGCACTGCTTGAAAAAAAAATGGAGGATTGAAAACTTGACATTGATGTATGACATTCTTCTTTTAATTTGTGGCGTCTGTGGCCACAAAATATAAGAAATGTCTGACTCTACATTTTTTAAGGCGGTCTGTTTGTTTATTAAATTTTGCCATTGTCAAGAACACTTTGCGTTGATGACAGTTATAAGATATTGACAGACAAGAGAATGAGTGGGCATAGACAAAATCTTCACTCAGAGCAGCAGCCTTACTCTTGAATCCAATGACAATTCCGATCCAATCCCAATTTCTATTTACTGCTGTAAATTTTTTGTACTCTTGGAAACAAGGTTGAATTTGGCGCTAGGTTTGCTGTCAAAAGTACGAAATGTCATATTCCAATAGTTGTTCAATAACGATCGCGTTCAAGAGTAAGGCCCCTGAGCTTGCCCCTTTTATCACGCGCGCTCCTATAATCTGTCAGGAACTATTTAGTACTCTTAAATAAACAACTGGAATGAGCACTTCAAACTTATAATTAAAAATAACCTTTAGCTCACAGTCACAAAGCCTCACGTACGCAATACAAAAACGGTCCCAGCCAGTGAGACAACTGTATGTAGCTACCTACTGTGTGTCACGCTCTAACAAGAATCAATTTGCTGCCAGATAATAATGTTTTTAGAATTTTTGGTTTTTGGTAGTTTTAGCAACTCGTTAGTCGTAGTCGTTAGTCGTTTGCCAAAATAATGTAAGCACTACCTACGTGTCGGTCGCTTACCTACTCGCTACCGCTAGCGAGCGATACGAGTGGACGCGAGCAACAACCAAGTGTCTAAGAGTCGAGGAACATTTAAACTATGGTGTGAGTCAAGTGTGAGTCACACACACGTTTTTTTTTAATTGAGGGAAAATCCTTCTTGGATACCTCCCGCCCTCGGATTGACGGAGGGTTAAGTATTATTTACATTGTGTCAAGAGCAAAGCCAGTGCTGACTCCAAATTCGAGCAAAGTCAGTGCTGACCCGCTATTGACTCAATGTAATCCAATCTAACTTGTTTGTTTAGCACAGGAAGGGTAATGTTGGTTTGTAATTTAGTCAAAGGCTTTCTTATGGAATTTTGAAAGAAACGCCATTTCTTTCAAAATGTTTGTTTACGTTGCCATGCGACAACCAAAGCAAATATGCCACAGAGTCCAAAACGAAGAAGAAGAAGACTCAATGTAAACGCTTTCGAGTTAGTCATCATCATCATCATCATCAACTTAGTGCAGTCCACTGCTGGACATAGGTCTCTCCCATGGCGCGCCACTGAGCCCGGTCTTCAGCTCTCCCCAACCAGTTTATGCCGGCCACCCTGCGCAAGTCATCGCTCCATCTAGCCGGTGGGCGCCCTACATTACGTTTGCCTAAACGTGGTCTTCATTACAGAACTCGCTTACTTCAGCGGTTGTCGGTTCTTCGGCAGATATGACCGGCCTACTGCCCCTTCAGCTATACTGATTCTCTGGGCTATGTCGATTACTCTGGTTCTCTGTCAAAATACTTCGTTTCGGATCATATCCCTTAGAGAAATACCGAGCAAAGCCCGATCCATAGCTCGCTGAGCGACTTTAAGCTTATGGACCCACCCTATCGTAAGCGCCACGTTTCGACTCCGTAGGTCATAACAGGTAAAACGCACTGGTTGAAAACTCTTGTTTTCAAGCATTGCGGGATGGGCGACGAGAAGACTTGCCAAAGTTTACCAAATGCTGCCCAACCTAGCTGAACTCATCTACTTAACTCCTTCTCGAAGGTGTTTTTTGCCAAGCTGCAGTGTTTTTCCTAGATAGACGTAGGTACCTATTCCTGTACAACTTCGAGTGGAATACCAGTAACTGTAATCGGCTTTGGGGTTATGTGTTCATTAACCATGATTTTGGTTTTGTCTTTGTTCATTCCCAGTCCGACTCGTCTAGAAGCTTCAGCTAGGTCGTTCAGCATTTGTTGCAGTTCCTGCATCGAGTCAGCCCTAAGAACGATGTTATCCGCGAATCAAAGGTGTGAGATGTGTTCGCCATATAAATTAATAAATAAATAAATCCTCGTCCGTTCCAATTTAGAGTCTTGAATAGATTTTCCAACGCGTTTGTGAACAATTTCGGGGATTTAACATCGCCTTGCCTATAGCGCGGCGCAGTACAAAAAAATGGATAGATTGAGATTGGTGATTTTGTACTTGGACGGTCATTGTGGCGGCATCATAAAGACATCTCATCACCTCGATGTATCGTTAGTCGACTTGGCATCACTGCAAAGACTCGAGAACAGCCCAGGTTTCAATAAAGTCAAAAGCCTTCTCATAGTCCACAAACGCTAAGCAAAGGGGCTGTTTATACTCCTCAGACTTCTGTATAATCTGCCGCACTGCACACACCATAGATCACATTCATAAATGCCAAAATGATCTATGGTGCCAAATCCTCCTCGAAACCCAGTCTGCTCCGGAGGCTGGAACTCGTCAAGTCTTCGTACCAGACGGTTCGTAATCACCTGGGAAAACAATTTATATACATGGCTTAAAAGCGCTAAGTGTAGGCAGTAGGTAGGGTAGTTCGTGTAGGCTTATTTCTGACAAATCTTCTGTGTAGTAGCGAGTTAATGTGGCTGTTACATCTTCGCTACTGGGTTCGAGTCTTCGCGATGCATGCGAAGCATACAGCTGGCCATAAAAGTTTTGCACCTCGGCAAGAATCTCCAGCTAGGAGACGACCGTTGTACCAGCATCAGTTCTCAACGCTGTCAGATGGCTTCTACCTAGGCGCTGAACGAACACTTTGAACCCCCGGTTTTACTCAATCGCTATTTCAATACGGCGTGTATGCACAGGAGATCGCGTCGTACTCAGCTTGGTGATTTTTTTATTTAGTGCCTGTTGTTCTGACTGAGTTGGAAGGGCTGTTTGTCGTCGTTCTCCATATGCCGGAGACTTTCTTTCGAAAGTTTCGACTTCTCGCCCATACGTTGCATGTGACAGAATCGCGTAACCCTCTTCCCTGAGGACGTTACTCACATTTTCGAGGTCTTGGTCTAGGTCCTCTGTGATTGCCAAAGCAGCGAATCTGTTTTCCAGTGTAAGCTAAAATTTTTCGGAACCCATCACGGCCTGGAGCCCTGGCCCTTCACTTTCCCAGGCTAGGCACACTTCTAGCGTATGCTGCGCTGTGTCTATGCACAGTCACAGTGATGACATTTTTGGTTTGATTCTCTTCCAGCTATGCAACACAAGTACTTTCCAAAACATCCGTGTCCGGAAAGCACCTGAGTCAGCTGAAAGGTTAGTACCGCACCATGCTATTCTAAGGACATCCTATTGGTGGTTATTGCTCAGTAGTACAAGGAACATTTTATTTTTCTATTATACACAAAATCTGTAAATCTGTTTCATACTTTTCATGAGGCTACGGAGCGTGCCATGCAAATAAAGTATTAGGTACTGAGGCACAGTAACCGAGGCAACTTTTTAATCGATCGACCGACGCGACGAAAAACGGGGGAGGTTCTCAAGCCGACGCGTATTTTTTTACTAGTATTGCCTTTGCTTTTTTTAGGGAATTTGAGGTAAAATAGGTAAATGAACCCAAGTAAATAAAAAAAAAATATAGTTATGTACATAATAATTTATTGTTTGAGTGTAGCTATTATATGGATATCTAAAGTACCCACTTACCTAGGTTTGTTTAAAAAACTTCGGCTCAATAAAAATAGTACCTACTTATCACTATAATAAAATGCAGTTAGTGTGGCTTTATTATCTTTGATAATTGTACAGGACTAAGTTTACCCACATAATGAGCAATCACTTCATAAAATAAGTAAAATAAATAAAATCAAAGCAAAACATTATCATTATAAAATATCACATAGAATAGAAAATTATCGTGTTATATCAGTCATAACTAGTCATTAGTTAAATAAAACTTTTAGTTCATATCACTTACGTTATGCTTAACCAGCAGGTCAATTGTTACATTTTATAACTTTTTTAATATGTCCATTTAATTAAGTTAAAATACGAACAGAAAATTTAAATACCTCACGCTATTAGGGAGTTTCAGGGAATTTCAGGACAAAAATTTAAAAAATCCTCTGATTGTAGTTGAAGTAGTAGTACGAAGAAGTCCTTAATTGACAACTTTACAATAAAATTAGTCGGTATAAAATGTTTAACTTTGTTGAAAATCACCATAGCATAAGCACTGCCAAAAATAACGATTTTATGTAGGTATTCAAAAACATAACAAGTGCTAAAAGCGTTATCTTATCACACTGGACTGGCGGTTTACGAACGTTTTCAGTGCGGAGCGGGAGCGCAACGAAAACGTAGTGAACGCGCAGCAAAGACATTGCCGACGCGCAATGAACTTGCTGCGGATAGCACCATGTTGTACTCTTCGTGTACATCTCCCCCCCCCTTTCACTTCACTCCCGATCCCGAGGCGTGTACGCTGCATACCCACACTCGCAAACCGCTGCTTGAAAACGCTACGCCAATGTGATATGGCCCTTACAAACTTAGGCCCGTATTCAAGATCCATTTTTGTGTGAATCGTGACTCAAGCATAGATTTTTGACAGTTTTTCATAGAAAAATTATGTCAAATAGATGCTTTTGTCACGATTCACACTCAAGTATGGTTCTTGAATACGACCCTTAGAGACCGCGGTCACGTAGTAAGCGTTTTTTAAGCTAAATACATTATAAAATGAGCTTGCGTGAGCACGTATTACGATTTCAGAGATGCAATAAAAAAGAAATTCTCAAAATACAAGACTTCTATAGGCGTATCGGTTTCAAAGTTGGTATAAAAATTACACGCAACCATTTTATTTATGTACAGTAAACCAATCTGATCTGTAGATCGCTGTTAAAGCTTTTTTTAACGAATCTTGTTGAATTCACACCGAACGCGTGGAGTCAAAGAATTTAATACTAGGTATTAAAGTGTTTGCTAATGATAGATTGATAGATTCGGGCTCGTACTAAAGTAACTGTAAGCTCCCGGCCTTTTCAAAGTTGTTATACCATGACAGAGGCCTTCCGGCAGCCTAAAAACTATGTCACCAGAGTTGGCTACTAACATATACGAACTTACTTACTTACTTTACTGTAAGCTCAAGGTATAAACCGAGACTCAAGCAACGATTTTCTGACTGATTTATATAAAGGATTATCAAAATGCTTGAGTCTTTGCATTTAGTTCTAAAACGGACTTTTGAAAAGGTCTACGATCTGAATTGGTTGACCGTACACACAATAGATTAGCTATCCACGCTAACTAGATGGCTCTGCAGTGCGGTGGACTGGTGGTACCGGCGGCGGGACGCGAAGTCTTCGTTGTCGTCGTTGAGTCGCTCCTGCTCCACTGAGATATCTCCGTGCACCGGCGTCACCACCAGCTGTTCGTATTCAAGTGGCCTCTTTCTGTAAATGAAAGAAACATGGTAATATTATGTCCTAAGCTTACCACTTTTTTATATTTTTTTTTATCTAGCTTAAGCTGTCCCACGGCTGGGCAAAGGCTTCCCCTGCATCCCTTCACTTATCGCGGCCCTGTGCCATCTCCGGCCAACTTACTATTAAAAAAAAATTAAAATAAAAATTAAAATTCATTTGAATCACAAAGATCACTTTGAAACGTCTTACAAGCTAGGAAAATTAACGCAAAAAAATATGGTAGTTTGGTGGTTCGCTTAGTACTGTCGCCATCTTGGTTTATTGACAAGAATGAAAAGGTAAAACTGTACATTAATAGCAAGCACTAGTAACAATGTTTTTATGCATATAAGCTAAAATGTTGTCGAGCAGTGCGGGGCGTCTTCTAAGTAAGCTTTAGACATGATTTACGAATACTGACGTTACTTTCAATTTTGGTCTAAAAGGTCTATTTAGACTTAGGGTGGATTCGACCAAGATCTGGAATAGTTATTATGCGGAATAACAATTACATCAAATACAAGTAAACTGTCAGTTTACTCGCGAATAACTACGATTTATTCTGAGAATAGTGCCTTTCGAGTTTGGACGTTGCTTACAAATTCGGTCTAAAGATAGACTTAGGGTGGACTCAACCAAGATCTGGAAGTTATTATGCGAAATAAGAAATGTCAAATACATGTAAACTGTCAGATTACTCGCAAATAGCTACGATTTATTTGGAGAATAAAGCCTATTTAAGTTTGGTCGAAACCAGCCTTAATTAGTTTAACTCGTAGAGTTGTACGGTCCCTGGTCTAAATTATATTGTCTGTGCAACAGATATCTTACCCAATAGCTTGCAGGAATGATATTTTAAGCCAATGAAAGAAGCGGAACTCGGAGGCGCGTCCTGGCTTCACGGCGGGGTTGGCGGCGCCGATGTAGAACCACAGCAGCCACAGGATGCTGAGGCAGCCAAGCGCGTACGCCCAGTTCACTAGGAACATCAGCAGGAGCTTTATTGCTACCTGGTGAAAAACACATCTTTACGTTAGTTCACACAGAAGAGTGCACAGCTGAGGGGCTATCGTAATCGATTACACCAGAAAGACTACTCTTGAAAGCGGCAAAATATCGTAGTTCAACTTATGTCGGTCACAACTAAGTTTAGAGTGTTCGCAGACATAAGCTGAACCGCGAAAACTGGTAAACGATATATTGCTTTTGGCCGCAAGACTCTTGCCGACTTTGTCAGAAGCCAGAGTCTACTCTTGCGGCAAGAGTAGACCCTCTGGCTTCTACGAACTGGCGTATAATAGGTAGGTACTGTAGTAAGATTAGTGTGATAGTGTGATCATTATTATAAATCAATAAGAGTACCTAAATACGTACCCCAACTAAAGATAGCCAACGATTGCATAGATGTGAGTACCAGTTTTTGTTCTTTGAGTGAACACTGATACTCGGCCTGCGGGTGTCGCCGTCGCCATTCGAGAGCCGTCCGTTCATTATAGCCGGGTCAGTGGGGGACGGAGTGAAATCCTGGAATAGACCAACATTTTACAATTTTTATTTTTATAAATAATGCTGGACAATCCACACAGCATCATATTTAGCCCCAAACTTGTGTTATGGGTACTAGATGACTGATATAATAAAATACAATACAATAATAGCTATTTTTTATTATACATAGAAAATACCCCGAACACCCGTAACAAATATTTGCAGATCGTACAAACATTTGTTCCGAGGCGGGAATTGAACCCGCAACCTCCGCGTCGCAGGCGAACCTTCATCAGTCGCGCCACATGGGTCATCGTACAAAGATGGTGAAGGCTCAAAATCGGTCGTCATGGCGCTCTGTGGAGAAGACCTTGTGTCCAGCAGTGGACGTCTATTGGCTTATATGATGATGCTATATCTGACACTGATTGATTGATTGTGATTGATTTAGAAACCGGCTGTGCACCAATGGGTTTTTTAATTAAATTTATTTCCCAATGCCTGTTCTCTCAAACTGTGAAAAACGTCGTAAAGAAGCCGGCATGTACAAGAACAAGAATTCGAAAGACGTGCCACATACATTGAATAATAAATTTAATACTACGTTTTTGTATGACAAACGTTTTTTGTTATCAAACAGTGTAATTTTCAATCAATTTATATTAGAAGATAACATTATCAATACAGAGAATGGCGATTGACTTTGAAATATAATTTCTACGACTTCGAGTAACTTCAAGTAAGGCCGCTAAATAATTGAAATTTGAAACATAATCACCTTAATGCCGACTAAACACATAATAGAGAACATTATCGTTTGACAATCGTGTCATAAACGTATTGTTCACTATCAGAAGGTACTGTTAATTAACTTACGCCAACATTTTTGTGTCGTATCCTCTCTGGGAACAGCAAGTCAAGGTCACTACCAGTGGCTCCATAGACCTGCGGATCCCGTGGCGAATGTCCTTGAAACCTAAAAGGGAATTATTGGCAAAATAAACAATTTAAAAAGTATAACCTACCTCAACTTACGAGTGTGAAAGAAGCTAAGGGCTTTTTTCATAAACGTATTACACAATGTGTCTTTCAAATATATTGTTGTTTTTGTTTATGGAACTAAGAATGACAAGGGAAAAACAACGCTTAGCAAGCCGCTAAAATTGACTTTTTTATGAATACCTAAGGGTTTAGGGGTCTATCTGAGTTGGGCAGTAACGACGCGGCAGAGTGGCGCGAGTTAATTTGCAAACTTTTATCTAACTTCACAAGATAAAAGCTTTTTTATGCCTAGGTTGACGGATGTGACAAAATATTCATCCATCTAAATTAACTACGAAAAAAAAAAGTGTTTGCAAAATGACCGCAAATTGCGCCGCCATTGCAGCCCAGCCCAGATGTTGTGGATACCAAGCTTTAAAACAAAATCATACCTCATTTCACGCTTGTGTTGCAAATCAAATGTTTGGGCGAGGGCAAAGTAAGAGTAATCAATGCTAGCGTAAGTGATGAGAAACGGCATTGTGACGATGGGTGCGAGTATATTGATGTCGCCAATGATGATGAATGTTACTGTCACTATTGCTACTACAACCATTGAGTATAACGGCACTTTGTTGGGGCCTCTCTGGAAATAATTCAATAATAAGAGCTTGGAAAGCATGCAAACCAAAAACCCCATAATAAGGTAAGGTCTCACGGAGCGTCTCGGCCTTTCGCATATATGGAAACGTGTTTTATCCACTAATATTGCTTGCTCGCAGTATGCTGTTAAAATGAATGATAACCGCCGATATACCGCACGACGACCGATGTGGCGCAGCGGGCGCAGGTCCGCCTGCGACGCAGAGGTTGCGGGTTCGATTCCCGCCTCGGGACAAATGTTTGTACGATCTACAAATATTTGTTCCGGGTGTTCTGGGTATTTTCTATATATAATAAAAAAATATCTATCTATGTATTGTATTGTATTAAATATATATCTGTCATCTAGTACCCATAATACAGTTGTGTTTAACAGCAGCTTACTTTGGGGCTAGATGATGCTGTGTGGATTGTCCAGCATTATTTATTATTATTATTATATATTATTATTATACCAATACAGGCGCGGTATGGCCCTGAAATGACGGGTCGTGGGACCTTAGCTTTTAAAGCATTGAATAGCCCTGAGAAAAGATGTGATACTTTTCATTCTAAAGTTGTTTTAAATTATTTTATACAATAAAAAAAAATGGTTAAAGGAAGTTGAAGCTTGAAGCCTTGAAGGCCTCCGCCATGGCTTAACATTGAAAAAGCAGGGATCGAGAGATTAACGTGCCCTCAGGACTCTGTTAATTCATGGCTATGCAACACTTATTTATCAAGGGGCAATATAATTGCCTATGCTAAAAGAAACTTACACCATGCCCAAGAAATTCTAATCCAGGTATCACTCTCTCGTTTGCTATACTTTGTAGCACTCTGGGAGTGCCATACATAGCGCCAAGGCATGAACTCATAGAGCTGACATACAGGCCAGCTAGAAGAAGTACTGTCACTGCAGAGATCTCAGCAGTTATTGAATAGTTTGTGAGCAAAGCTTCTCTTGTGACTGTTGCTGCTAATGTTATCACAAACATAAGGTATAAAAAAGTTCTGGAAAGTTGGTAAAGTTTGAGTTAGATAATTTAATTCACTCTAAAATTGCTCTAAATTATATAATAAGTTTCTAATTTTAGAGTGAAAATATTAAAATAATTAAATATTTTGACACTTTGCATTTTAAAGTGTTATTTCATAATGCTTCACTTGCATATAAAATTGTTAGCAGACCTAATCAGGGTTTTACCATTTGTAAATGGCAATATTCACTTGAAAATCTCCACTTTTTTTTTGCTGTAAGTAAAAACATTATACCCTGTTCCAATAGCTGCTAAAGATCCATTGGGTATATTAACAGATGGATTTTTGAGATCTCCACTCATGTTGATTCCTGCCAATATACCAGTTATGGTCGGGAAGAAGACTCCAAAACATTTGAACCATGTGTAGTTGTCTTGGTAGTCTGACCATGTGTTGTTAGCTATTGTGCCTCCAAGCCAGCCCTTGAACTCTTCAGCTAAAATTCGAAAAACAACCATTACTACAGTTCAATTAGTCTTCAGCTAAATAATAATAAATCTTGTGCACTAATGTGCAGCCTTGACATATTTTTCATGTGAAGCTCTTTTGCCAATAAGGAAATAGGATATAAATAATACCAATAACTACATAAACCTAAATAGAATACTGTAAGATGATTACTTTACGCAATATTAATTAAATAACTTAAACTATTTATTTAGATTTAGATTTAGATTAGATTTATTAATTCAAAAATGATAGACGTTTACAGTATTACTACCAAAACACTAAGGTACTATCTTAAATGAAAACTTAAGAATAATTTTAACATTCTAATTACAGTGCATAGAATGTCAGCAAAAAGGTCGACTTGTTGGAACTCGTGTACAAATGCGTTTATGAGAGATCGCCCGAAGTGTTGGCGTGTTGTTCGCGTGGCAGGTCCGCATAGCGGGAGTTGCGAACAACCGGTGCCATCGACGCCCACACCGTATATAGTTATTAGGTACATAAAGACGCATGCTACCTAGTAACTCCGAATTACTAATTATTTTATTTTGTATCTTACAGTATAAAAAACAGACGAAAAATCTATTCCGCTTAACCTTTTAACTAATGAGGTCACACAGTTACCACAGTTAACCTCAAAAGAAAAATATCGACACGTGTTTCATCCCTCCACGGGACATCTTCAGGACCATCGACTTGTTCTCCGTCAAACGTGTTGCTCCGTCGTGACTTTGGCTCCAGTGCTCGACGGAGCAACACGTCTGTTAAGCAGAATAGTACTAGAGATTTTTCGTCTGTTTTTTATCTTGTAATGGATTTCCACAAAGTAACGCCTGAATCTATCAATTATCTTACAGTATGTTCCAAACTTACTTGGCATACTTGTTAGAGAACCAACGAAGAAATCCAAAGCTGCCAGCAATATGATGACTAGCAAAAGAAACTGTAGTTTGATCACCCATTTGACTCCAGCCACATTAATGGTTCCAAGGAGTATGACAGCGGCCACTGCAAAGGCTCTGGCTGCCCATGTATTATCTGTTGTCACCAAATTCGCCATTGATTCACCAAAACCAAACACATTTAAGGCACATCCCACAGCCTGTAATAGAAAAACAAGAGCTTAGTTTATTATTAGTATTTACTAAATCTGTGAAATAGACTATACTTGACGAATCAAAGATGTTATACTGTTAATCTTAATATTTTAATGTGTTGTCATCTTTGCTAATAAATTATTCTATTCTATTCTATTCTAGTGTTATGATAAAATTATTAATGATCTTGGTTTATTAATTAGAATATAAAATAGATAGTGAGAGGAATGTGATATTACCAAAGACCATTGTAGAAGTTAGTGATGCTCTCAGTAGCAGATGTATGAATTATTTATTGATGTCAAGAAGTTTCAAAAAAAGTATTATAATAGTTGAGTCAAAACATACCTGGCCAAAACAGTAAACCATGCCCAAAGCCCCTCCCATTCTGGAGCCGAGTGTATGAGCAAGAATAAAGTATACACCTCCACTTTCAATTCTGCATCTTTCACAAATACCAACAGCAGAAAGTACTGAAATCAACGCTACAAACACTGAAAACATAAAGGGTGCATTATTTGGTTAGCCTAGGATTTTTACATTAAATGTTAGAAGTTATTTGACATAAGTACTATGCTTGGGTAAAGTCAAGATGTGCCACTTACCAGCAAAAAGCACAATAAATACAGCATTAACAACTCCTGCTTGACCAACAATCCAACCAGAACGCAGGAACACAATCACACCAAAAATATTTATAAGACAGGAAGTAAACACTCCATCCCAGGTTCCAAAAAGCACCGGTTGTGATATGAAGAAGTTGGATTTCCACCAAGGAACATCACCCTTTAAAAAAACATAAGCTTTGTATTGAATGTCGATAGTAGCAGTAGCAGCAAGAATGTCACGTCTATTAAGTGATTTTACCTGAATATCTGCGAATATTTCATTAGCTCCAGAGGCTTGGTGGCCACCTGTACCATATTGTGATTCATTTCCTAAGTCTACGAAGCCACCTGATTGTCTTCTCATACGCGCTCGGTCAAACCCTGGCTCATCACTTCGAAAACTATCTATGTCTAAATCATTTCTTCTCTGTCGATTATTTTGGTCCATCTTTGTTTTGATATTCTACATTTACCGATTTTTCATCAAGATTTTAATTTCCGATACTTATTGTTTACGTTTACTATTACCATCGATCGATGCGATGATGACACTTGCCCGCTTGACTTACAATATAACACTGACATCGTCTGACATTGACTTTGCTGTAGAAAGAACGGTGGGATGAATAACGAAAAGATTGTCTTTGGCTTTGACTTTAAACATGTCTTTGGCTATTTGGTCAAAACGACATGGGTCCTCCCATTTTAATTATTTTTCTCGTGTTATTATAAGTTTTATTGCGTAAATTTGGTGGCAGTTTATCCAATTTGACTTGTTTACTTAGCACTTAGGGGTTGGTTGGTAATTTAGTCAAAGACTTTCCAAGTGAATTTTAAAAGAAAAGTTACCATTTTTTCTTCTTCTTCTTTTGTTTTATGGCCTCTGTGGCTAGTTTGCCACAATTTTGCCAGTGTCAAGTGTATCAGTTTGATTGTCGCTTAACAACGTAAACAAACGAAATTTGGAAAGAAACGATGACTTTTCTTTCAAAATTCTCTTGGAAAGTCTTTGACTAAAATAACAACCAACATCACCCCTCCATTTCAATTACTTACACTTGTGATAAGTAAACAAGTTAAATTGGATAAACTGCCACCAAATTTACGCAATAAAACTTTAATAACACGAGAAAAATAATTAAAATGGGAAGACACATGTCGTTTTGACAAGATAGCCAAAGACAATCTTACCATTTCTTTCCATACTTTGGTTTACGTTGAAGTGACATTCTAAATAATACACTTCACACTGGCAGAATTGTGGCAACTAAGCCACAGAGACCTTATAAGAAGAAGAAGAAGAAAAGAAGAATGACTTCCAATCCAATCAAAAGTTTCCAACAAAGATTTTAATAACGTCTCCAATCAATACAAACAAAATTAGAGAGACAGAACGAATTTTAATTTTACACCCTTATTGATAGCATGAGTCCTAAGGATAGTTAATTATGTTCCTTGGTTAAGTTCCTTGGCATGAGTGCACTTGAGGTCATGCTTATGGTCTACGAACAAGTAGCTTGAGGTACTTGCAAGCAATAACAAGAGTTTCTTCGGTAATTTTGCCAGTAGTAGGTACACGTACGACATGGTGGTCTTCCCATTTTATCGTGTTATTTTGAGTTTTATCCAATACGTACGTATAGTTCTCACGGCGGATCTCGGCCGTCGTGAAGTTAGCCGTTTCGATGCGCATTGGGGTTTTTTCAAATTATTTTGTCTGAAGGCATCACAAACGGCTCTCACGACGGCCGAGATCCGCCTCCATCGTAGTCTTAGCACAGGTGTGAAAGAACGCCATAATTTCTTTCAAAATTCGAACTTGATTCGTTTGTTTTCTATATACCTATACTTACCTACATTCACTCACTTGACACTGGCAAAATTATTAAAACATAGGTAACTAAAAATAAGTACCTGGTAGGTATTATTACTCTCGACGGATCTCTGCCATCGTGAAGTTAGCCGTGTTGATGCGCAATTGAGCTTTTTTGAACTAAATTGTCTTTGCGCATTACAACGGCGAACTTCACGATGGCCTAGATCCGTCGAGAGTAGGTACTTTAACTAATTACCTACCAAATACAAATCATTCCTCTAGGCGTACGGCAGCGTACCACCCGTAGGTACCTATCTGGTCGACATCCCACCACGCCGAACCAAACGCTTTTCATCTTCTTTTCTCATTAGTAGGTACGAGTAATGAATGGAACTCGTCCGGACAAATACAATTTATGAGTCTTCAAGGCCAGAGATGGCGCGGGTCGGGTGAAGCGCGGGAGCCACTCCCGCGTTCAGTCAAATTAAAAAACAACCGCGGCGGATCTGACCCGTGACCCGACCCGCGCCCGCCCGCGGTGTGTTTTGCGCGTTCAAGCTTTTCATGGCACTGCATGCAATGCGTTTGTCACCTCGAGAATCTGACTTAGGTACAGTCAGCAAAGAAAGTTGTTTACCAGTTTTGAAAGGTTCTGTGAAACCTAACTATAGCTAAGGTTTACTTTTCTAACGGAGCAAAGAGATACACAATTTATGACGTATTGTCTGATAACTGAGATGCCCGACATAAAAGTAATGGGATAAATTGTACCTACTTTACTATAGGTAATGTCACTTGCTACTGTGGCCTTCAATTTGGTTTAAACCAAAACTGCCAAAACACAACATGAAAGCTTGCACAAGACTGACACTACCTGCTATTTGGAGACAGAATATCTGGCACAGCGGTGGTTACCAAGAGGGACTCATGCTGAAGTGTCCTATAATCAGGTGATTCATTAGTACCTATTAGAAGCCTTTATGAAGGCAAGTGGCTGGCTAGATTCATCATCATGACAGCCTTTAAATCTTCTCAAAGCTGGAACTCTGGCCTACTCTTGAACAAAAGTGATTGGGTCATAATCCACCACGAGGACCCAATTCGAATTGGTTGATGACACATGTCTTTCGAATTAAATTTTTATTTCTTAGGTTGGATTCGACCAACATTTGTAATAACTATTCTGCGGAATAAGAAATGTCAAATACATGGAAACTGCCAGTTTTTTCGGAGAATAGTGCCTATTCGAGTTTGATTGAATCCACCCTTAGACGTACCGGGGGTGGCATGAGAGCACTGGCATTGCGCACATAAATTTTTCAAATAAAAAAATATGCACGACCGGGTTTGAACCCACCCACGACCTTAGGATCGGAAGACGAAGTCACTACCACTAGACCACCAAACATATTTATTTTATAAGACTAGGTCAACTTAAAATTACTCATTAGCCTAAACGTAAGGCTAGATTGTAATTATATTGAATACATTATTTTAAAATGTATTAAAAAAAAAAAACTAGACCACCAAGTGCTCCGGTGGCTAGATTAGTGACTTCAGAAGTACTCAATGTGCGTGTTGCACACGCACTTAGCTAATTGACCAAGCGAGCGAAACATCTTTGCTTCAAGTCTGGAATAAAATCGTTTAACTGACAGTTTGTTTTAAGAGTAGTAGAGTTCTTTGTGATAGAGCTCGCCCGGGGAAGGACTACCACCATACCTATTTCGCCGCCAAGCAGTAATGCTCGCATTGCTGTGTTTCGGTTCAAAGGGTATGGTTTCCGGTGAAATTACAGGCACATGAGACTTTAGATCTACGTTTCAGGTGGCAAACGCGCAAGTGATTACTCTGATGATCAAGTAGGCCGTACGCTTGGTTGCCACTTAGGTGGTTTACAAAAAAATACCTACGGGTTGTACCTATTTTAGTTTACAACCGATCTGGACGAAACTTGGTAGATAGACAGGTTTTACGACTCCTAAGGTTTTTGGTTATTGGGGACTTTTGATTGGAGGGTTACTTCTCCAAAAAGGGAGCTACTGGCTGGATATATCCTTTATGAGAACCACAATAGTTTATAGTACGTCCATGATGGGCGCCTACGCCAAAGAGGCGACTACTAACTGATGGCGATATATAAAATACATACATTATATAGATAAGTACCTACCAAAAAAAAAAGTAGGTACCTACTTACTTAATTATTTACACACAACACGAAAGTTATGGCCCATTTACACCATACAGTAATTGTATGCAAGAATTGTATAGTGTTGTTTATTAGTATTATGAAACTTATAAGAAAATTCAATGCAAATTAAGAAATGTAGTAGAAATAAAGGCTCATTTTAATTATATTTCCGATGAATAAAACTAATTAACATTAAGTTGGATAATCATGATGAGCAGAATAGCTCCTCAAAATGCAGTAGATTGCTCTCTTTTAAATGTTTGTGCTCGCGAGATCTAATGTTTGCAAAACTAAGTAGGTACTAGGCATCACAATAAATCCAATCTCAAAAAGTTTCCAAACAATATAAAAGAGGAAAATGGTTTGGTACTACAATAATTAAAATGTACCAAACCACCCGCTACCGTGGTCCAACAGCTTTGTCCAACAGTTTGTACCACGGGCACGGGTAAGTAAAACTATCCGTGATCCAGCTGTGGACATCGGTTAACCCACATCTCCACTTTTAACTTTGCTGAGCCTCTTTTTGGCCATGAGTTTCAAAATGATTTTATGTGGATATACCGATTATATATTTACCTACTTTGGCAAACGAATTTTAAATCAAGTCGATAGCTTTGCTGAAGTCTAAAAAACTTGAACGGATAACGATGTCGTTTTCATACATTCTACTTTGACGAATTTTAAAAACTGAGTAAATTAATCTATCTAAAGGTTATATTGTGTAATAGCTGTTGCCCGTGACTTCGTTCGTGGAATGTGGAAACCGTACCACTGTACCTTTTCCGGAATAAAAAGTAGCTTGTGTCTCGTTCCCGGTCAATTTCTATCTATGTTTTAAATTTCAGCCAAATCGGTTCAGTGGTTGGCAAGTTATAGAGGAACAAACATCCAAACGAACATCCAATATTCACATTTATAATTAGTGTAGTTGGTATGATGGTATCAATAATGATATTTTTTTTGTATTTTGCTAATAGAAGAATAAATCCGAAAACTGTCAATTTTCGGGATGGATGGAAGAAATCACAATATCGTAGACCCTCTTGATATTGATATTGACCCGTTGAGCTCCACGCAGCGTAGAGCTCGTAGATGGGCGTAGGACGAATCGGAAAAGAAACGGAAAAAATATTGTGGGCAAAAGACGTGTTCTGAAAACTGACTAGTTTTGACATGTGACATAATTATTATTATCGAAAGTGACATGTAAAGGAAAAAATACCCTGGTGATACCTCTGGTATTGCATGCGCCCATAGACTGCGGTAACCGCTTACCATCTTGTGGGCCGTACGCTTGGTTGCCACTTCAGTTGTATAAAAAAAATAGAAGCGTAACCAATTATCAGCAAGTGGGACGCATTTTTCTTTGCCAGTGATAAAGACCTTTGTATTTATAATCGTGAACTCGTCGTGCTTTACAACCCGATGAATTAGTACTGCAGATGTAATTTGAAGAAAGTCACGCTTACCGTCGGTTGGGTGCTTTTGCTAGGTATACAGGGTCTTTCATTACTGTAATAGGTTCCACAAACAAAAAAAAATGCATGTTTTTGTACATTTTGTCTTAATTTTTAAATAAGCGTTTCCCGTGTGCACGTCAAAATGTTTACGCGAATGAAGTCGCGGGCAACAGCTAGTCTATAATAATAAGTAGTAAGTAGTAAGAGTAGTAGAGTTCTCTAAGAGTAGTAGAGTTCTCTGTGATAGAGCTCGTCTGGGGAAGGACTACCACCATACCTATTTCTGCCGCCAAGCAGTAATGCTCGCATTGCTGTGTTCCGGTGTGAAGGGTATGGTTTCCGGTGAAATTACTGGCACATGAGGCTTTCGATCTTAGCCTCAAGGTGGCAACCCGCGAGTGATACCTCTGGTATTGCAAGCGTCCATAGGCTGCGGTAACCGCTTACCATCTTGTGGGCCGTACGCTTGGTTGCCACTTCAGTTGTATAAAAAAAAAAAAAAAATAAGTATTTATTTTTAGACGACAACGGTAAATTGAAAAGGGGTTTTACTTCGCATAAGTCTTACCAAAAAAGAGACGACAATCTCGTTTAAGATATTAATTACAGGTAGAAGTATTCAGTATCTTTTATTAAAAAAATGTATGTTTTATATAAGATATTTGTTTAGGCTATTCCTATGTATCTGATTGATCTAATCATTGTTGCCAGCTATTATTAAACCGTTTGAATACAAATAATATGTTTACATGTTTACAGTCATATAAATAGAAGTTGGTAGACCTGTACTTCCAATTGTCATGTGGACTAGAAATCAGTGCAATTCACGGGAGTATCTCATTTCTACGGTAGGTGAAATAATTAATTTTTTACTTCGCTTGGATAAAATCGTAAAATGTAATCCATGAGTTTTTCAACACGTAGATAAGTATTATATTTTCTGCAACGTAATATTCGGAACAACCGAGTAACATACTAAGGGTGAGTTGCATCATCTAACATTAACGTCAAATTGTTCGACGACGATTGGACAATTTGACGTTAACGTTAGATGGTGCAACTCACCCTAAAACTTATGCGAATACGAAATCGCTGTCAGAACAAGGTGATTAAGTTCCGGAGCTTTCACGTCCTAACTTCCAAAGAGATTTTGCAAGGTCACATAATAAAAAGCCTTCCCGCCGCGACCCCACTCGGATATTGGAGTTTCTCTGTAAAGTACATAATATTACAGAAAGGAAAATTGGTAGGCAGGTAATGGCTCGAGGCAGGGTCGGCACTTCGACACCGTTCCAAGCGCTATCTTAATCGTCCAGCGTTTAAGCATATTTATGTAGCAATAAGTTATCAGGAGGCTAATTACGGCCGCGAAACCACCTGTCCGCTATCATCTGTACATAGGCCTTCGCATATACTTCCGTGCGTCTTACGCGCGGTCCCACCCCCTCGGTGCGATTGGTCGGCGGGAGGGGTGCGCGCGCAGCGGCCCTCCTAGCAGACCGGCGCTGGCGTGAGATGCTGCGACTCCGAAGGAGCCGGTCGCGGGTGCGATGTGGCCTCGCGGACAGTGCTCTCGCGACCACGCTCACACGCCGCCGCCGCACCCGCAGCCGCCGTTCTTCTCCGTACTCACTTACGACTTGCGATAACAGAAGCGGTCTCGCGCCTCAACCTGCGCTACACAGAATGTACTTTTGGAACTCTATTATCAATACTTGAAACTTTCTAGTAGTCGTTATAGTTTAAAAAAATAGTTTTATTAAATTTAACAGTACCTAAAAACTTTTAAACTTTTAGATTAGTGGACGGATTTAATCTGTGATGTGCTATGGCTAGACGTAGAAAGGAGCAGGGTTGCGGAGGGGTATGTAGTGCGCGTCTTCTGGTCGGGTGCGCGTGGGCATGCGCGCTGTTTGCTGCTACCTCCGTAGGTGCACATGCCGACGTTGACACATCTACGGGACTAGGTGACAATACACTTACTAATTCAGGTAAGTGGCATTTGTCGGTTAACTTTCTAAAGTGCTTTTTATATTTTGTAAGTATTACACTAAAACTATACTTTCAGCTTCATTTTTAGAGTTTCTATACTTCACAGACAGAGTAAGTAGCTGTTGTTAAAAAAATATATAATGATTTTATGATCTTTTGGGGTCGAAAACAATAATCATATTTTTGAACGTTACGTTTTCTCGTTTTACTGAGACAATCGTAGTGGGCGGTGACTAAACAGAACAACACCTTCCTTACAGTAAATCTATAGTAAGTATAATCATAAAATAATGTTCTACAAGTAAACAAGTTTTTTAAACTGTGACCGCGGTGTTTTATCTCAGCGAGGAATAATATTTAAGAAAGCCTAATGCTTGATTCAGTTGCTGTATTTCGAGAGAGTCAAGAGATGAGCGCTTGTTTTTTCCACACACGTTTTTTTAATAAGCTTCTAATGTTAATATCAAGCTGTTAAATTAATGTAAAAACAGTAAAAGTTTTTTTAATACCGGTGTAAGCTATCCACTTGACTACATTAGCGCAGGATCCTATTTTTGGTTTGATTTGCGTTTTCCTGATTTAAAACAAAATAAGTACCTACTTAGCAAAAAAAACAATTTTAGGCCTACCTTCATTTAGTGAAGGTGATACAGCATTTATTGGTATGTTGTTGTTACTCACATTAAAAGTACAGACGTTCTCGTATCTAGGACAGGTTGTAGATGCTGGAAAAGCTTATTTCATCTAAAAATAGGCTTTTTCCAGCATCTACACCATTACTCAGTAGGCTATCTACAGAAATAACATGTTTAACGCGTGCAGAGCTAACTTAGTTAGCGTCTTAGTTAGAGTCGCGAGTTTATTAATCACGATGCACCTTTATAAACACTTTATAATAAGCATTTTTTTATTCTTTAATGTATACATTTTAGAATTAAAATATCCATTGGTTCTAGGCCGATATTTAAATACTTGGATTGAAAGTCGAGGCCTATCCCACTGAACCAACATGTACTGTTACTGGGCGAGAGAGACTTAACAACAATGTCTCGGGGTGATAAGCGCAGTGCAGTGCCACGCAAACACTTAAAAACTTTAAGCGTTGGGTGGCACTGCATCTGTAATAGTCAGGCGTGGTACTTAACATCAGGTGGGCGCCTTGATTGTCTTGTCACTTGCTTACATAAAAAAAAAATGCACAGCCTTACCGCTGGTCGTAGTTTTTTTTTTTAGTGCGTAGGGGTGTACTAAGGATTTTTTTGAAACTAAGGGCAAGTAATAAACGTAATAAATTATTTTTTTCCCACACTTTCCCTAACGCCGAGTGTAGGTTTGGGGTTTTATAGTTTGTATGGGAACTTTGCATCGCATCTTGCGATTTGTTTGAAAATTAGTATTAATATTCTTCACGGCAAGTTATAAAAGTATGTACTGAATTAATGGTATCTGTGAGAAATTGGTACCAGTGAGAAAAAGGGTACCAGTGGATCTATGGTACCAGTGGAAAATTGGTACCAGTGCGAAAAAAGGTACCAGTTGGAAAATGGTACCAGAGTAGGAAAATGTTACCAGTGCGAAAATGACACTAGTAAAAAAATGGGACCAGTGTGAAAATGATACAAGTATGAAAATGATGCAGCAGGAAAAGTGGTTCAGGGAAACCGCGCGGGTCAGTAGAGTATAAATGTTATAAAATATTATAAAAGCGGAGGAAGGTTCTGAAAACTTTAGAAGGGTCCTCCTTTTAGTATGTAGAGGTGTTAGGTTATAAGCTTTCAGGCTACTGAAAGAAAAAAGTTTTTAATATAGAAGTACGTTTCTCCGAAACAGTCGATAAGAAAATTCGATAAGAAAATTAATTAGCAAGCAGATTTCTCAGACAAATCAAACGATGACTTGTTTTGGGACAGTTTTATGATTAATAAAGCTGTAAAAGAGGGTTTTAAAAAAAAACGATTGTCTATAGACAATGTCGCTAAAAAAGTATCTATGTTTTCAGTACCTACCTAAGTATAAAAGTAGTATAATAGTAGTAGAGTTCTTTGTGATAGAACATGTCTGGAGAAGTACTACAAAGCAGTAATGCTCGCATTGCTGTGTTCCGGTGTGAAGGGTATGGTTTCCGGTTAAATTACTGGCACATGAGGCTTTTGATCTATGCTTCAAGGTGGCAACCCTCGAGTGATACATCTGGTATTGCAAGCGTCCATAGGCTACGGTAACCGCTTACCATCTTGTGGGCCGTACGCTTGGTTGCCACTTCAGTTGTATAAAAAAAAATGTATTTAGATCTTTTTATTCTTGTAAGCTGGTTGATAATATTTACTCGGTAAGTAATAGCAACCAACACACCAAAATTATGGAATTATAGTCTAAGCGAAGTTTTTAATACCAGCCTGATGATGAGGTTTCAGAATGAGGTCAATGGAGCTTCTTCACAAATAGTAGAAAGATTTAAGATAGAATCAGCTAGATATTATTGACCACAAAAACCACTACGTAAATTTTTTCAAGGTTAGCTTACTAACATCACCATCCATTTTACGGATAAAAAAAGGTCGAAATTGCAAAAAAATATGTCTTCTTAATTTCTCATTATTATTTTTTATTAACCTTATCATTTCAAGCAAGAAATCGGAAGTTGGTAAAAGATCTCAGCCGTTGTGGTCTCCTTGAGAGAGGATTTTGTCCAGCTGTGGGCCGACATGATGCTAATCATTAATTTTTTTTAACTTAGCGAGCGTAGTGTCTTATTGTCTTATCGTATTGAGATTGAATTTAATTGTCCTTCAGTCAGTCTTTTCTGGCCTATTCTGGTATTACTGCTTCTGGTAGCATTTTTCAGTCGACCTGGTTAAAAATTGGAATACAAGTTTTTGCGTTGGTTGGCTTTGAAGATTTTTTTTGTCCTCAGCGGTCTTTGATCATTCATCAAAAAAAAAGCTACTGGATAACTCCGGCTTAAGTTATGAGACCCAATTTCGATGGTTAGCTGAGTAAGTCAAAACGAGCCTGAAATAATGTTACATGAATTTCGAATTATGAGTACTTAGGCAATTGCATTGCTGGATCTTGTTCGTGTTACTCGCTCGACATTTGACATAACCCGAGTATTGTGATTGTCGAGCAATCATATCATTGATGAGCTATGTAAAGGTGATATCAGACGGGTCATTTCTCGTTCATTTTCGACTTTCATTCAGCACCTTTCACTCGAATTGTAACGTTTGAACACAAAATGAATCATTAATTCAAGTGATTCCGGGACTGGGTAGTACAATGTCAAAATGTCTGTGCGGACCGGCTGTCTATGTAGCTAAATGTATGAAGGTCAAATAGCCCCAGAGCACCCAGAGTCAAAATGTACAATCATCGTGGTCACAATGTTAGTGACAAATGGTTGACCTGTCTAATATCACCTTTATCATAAAAGTGAAATACATTCGTCTAGATCTAATAAATCACACTATATAATAAAATATTGGTAAAAATTTTTACACAGCGCCACATATCTCCGATGCTAGATGTTTGCATTGGTCTAACGCCATAGCGCAAGCGTTGAAACAGCGCATGTAGCTGATGCACGGCGAGCTGGACCGGGGCGCTGCGGCGCGGGAGCCTCCTAGGCGATAAGCTGTGTGCGTTCTAAGAATTCGTGCGCTTTCGTCTTCTATTGGCATTTTTCTCTGACTTATGCGTTAAACGGTAAACTGAAAAAAAAATCACAAGCCAGACCTATTATGCGCTGACCTAGGGACGCGATAATATTGCTGCGCAATGTAGCACACATTTCTACATAGCTACATACGTTGACTCTTCACTTGACATAGTCAATAATTTCAGATTTGGTTCTCCTATAGATCATACTTTGCTTAGTTTGGGGCTTGAAAACAAATTAGAATAATTGCAGATCATGCAACCATTTACCCCGCAGCGGGGGTCGAACCCGCAACCTCTCGTTTCTCAACCGGGCACTCGCCCATCACGGTCGTCTTGTCTGATTTCCGAAGACTACGCCAGATTGTATTTTTATTGGACATTTATTATCATCCCTGTCATGCATGCATGCACCATGTTCCCCTACATCTGTAACGTATAATGATTTGAAACTGTTTACAAATAATTTTTATGAAGAATTAAAAAAAATGTCAGCAGCCATCTCTCACCACCACAACGAAAGCAGTTTTGGTTAACTTAGTGACGAAGATTCTTATACTACCTACGACTCTACCAGCGTAGTGCTTATATTCCTTGGACTCTAGCGCTTGCATCGATAGTTTCCTACTATCAATGATAAGTCGGTGTCGTAAGAAAACATGTGTGCCAGCGCACACAAGTTTTCTTACGACACCGATTTGTCCAAGTTGTCACAAAAATCTACTACTGATGATATTATAAAAAATGAAATTCTCTAATAATAATAATATTAAAAAACAAACAAAACATTTTCATCACAAATCAGGAAATTGCTTACATCGTGCATCAAATAGCCAGCCAAAGTGATGCCAGTAATTTGGACCAGTCATAAATTACTCGTTTAACTGAATTACGCGAGTTGAAAGCATTCCGGCAGTGTCGAAACCGGTTGCCGTACCCATAGCCATTGCTGGCGACCACTGATATGTAGCACACTTCACAAATGAGCTTTGTGAATCAATGAAATTTAATTAGGGAAATGTTTGTGGTCGAATGTGTCTATACCTAAGCATCAGTCCTTCACGACCGCTGTATCAGCCAATATGTTGATATAGACTGTGCTAAACAATGTCTGTATTTTAATATCCTAGAGCAAAGGATGCTCGATGGACCAATGACATTTATGTGGTCGCAAGAAGTCGGTGAATGGTGAATAGCCAAGATTTTTTTTTTTCGGTTTAAGAAACTTTATTCTCATAAGAATTAAACATTCACTTAACTGAGAACTTATAAGTAAACTTTACTAAAGTAAGTTACATTTTTGCAAAACGCGAACGTGCAATTAAACAATTTGGCCAAATATTAATTACTTACAATAACATCGAAAGTAAACTATTGAAATAAAAATGTGACAAATTAACATGTTGTGGAGGGTAGTTAGTATCAAAGTAACAAGTCGAACCAACTGCGTGCGTCAAGGTGAATACAACGGAGTTTTTATGAAACATAGATCGCTAGCAACTAGATGTGACAATGGCGAGTCCGATCTGAGTAGCTAGAAATTGTTATGATTTGATAATATAATTTGGTGTTGTAATTGTTGTAGTGCATTATTAAGAGAAATGAGTTTTTAGCAATTTTTTGAATTGTAGAATTTTTTTAATTTCTTTTAGATTTTTAGGTAAATTATTGTAGATTTGTGCATTTTCAAAAGTAATGTTGTTTTTACCATAGTTGGTCCTCGGTGGTCGTAATATTATATTATTTGCACTCCTTAGTCGTCTTAACTGGTTATGATCTTGTTTAGTTTTGAAGGCGATTTCAGTATGAATATCCTTTGTTAATATTTTTCGGATAAGGATACATGTGTAGTAATTATATGTTTTAGTCAAGTCCATTATTTTGGTTTTGTTATATAGTTCTAATGTTGGCGTTAAATAGTCATAGTGAAATAATGTTTTAACTAGTTTATTTTGTGAAACTTGTAGAGTTTGAAGGTTGGTTTTTGCCGCTGAGCCCCAGACTTCAATCAAGTAATCGATGTGTGGCTTGACCAAAGAGTTATATATATAGTATCGTACATTATGTGTAAATGACTATCTAGTGTTAGACCTAGGTACGTTTCGCAGTAAGATCTGTTTATTGTAAAATTATTAATTTTAAGAGGTTTATAATTTGTAATTTTTTTATTTCTAGCTGTAAAGATTACATAATGTGTTTTGGCTACATTAAGGGTTAATAAATTATGCTGAAACCAGTCGTTAAGGTTATCAAGATCATTTGAGCGTCATGTATTAATGATTCAATATTTTGACCAAAGTAAAATAAGCTAGTGTCATCTGCGTATAGAGACAATTCTCCTTTGAGTTCTAGCTTGCTGATGTTATTAATGTAAATTAAGAACAAAAAAGGCCCCAAAATTGACCCTTGGGGTACTCCGTACGTTATTGGTGCTGTAGTACTTTGGAATTCCGCAACTTTGACTACTTGGAAACGGTCTGTTAGATATGAATCAAGAATTTTATGAGCTTTTCCAGTGACACCAATGCTTGTCAGCTTGTCTAAAAGAATTTTATGACTAACAGTATCGAACGCTTTTTTCAAATCAATGAATATACCAAGACCAATTTGCTTTGAATCTATGTTATTTTTAATTTTGAGGAGAGTCAGAGGTTGCGGGTTCGATTCCCGCCTCGGAACAAATGTTTGTACGATCTACAAATATTTGTTCCGGGTGTTCTGGGTATTTTCTATATATAATAAAAAATATCTATCTATGTATTGTATTGTATTAAATATATATCAGTCATCTAGTACCCATAATACAGCTCTGTTTAACAGCAGCTTACCTTGGGGCTAGATGATGCTGTGTGGATTGTCCAGCATTATTTATTTATTTATTTATTTAATTTTATTAACCAAGTCTACCGTTGCAGATAGGGTATTGGATTTAGGTCTGAAACCATATTGTTTTTTAAAAAGGAAATCTATTGAGTTCAAGTATGCTTCTAGACGAGTATAAATAACTTTTTCGAAAATTTTAGATATCACCGGAAGCACGGATATAGGACGATAGTTGTTAGGATCCGACCTGTTCTCCGATTTATGGATAGGTGTTACTTTAGCAGTTTTTAAAGTCGTGGGGAAAGTGCCTTGTTCAAAACAGCGGTTTATACAATTGGTAAGTTCTTCAGTAATTTGATGTTTAATACATTTAATAGATTTAGTATTTATGTTGTCAATACCTGAACTAGTGTTTGTGTCTAAATTGTTTATTATTTTTAAAATTTCATCTGATGTGACTGGATTTAGTGTTGTTAAACTAAACTGAGCTGAATTTGAGTTTGCTAAAGCAGCAGTGCAAGACTTGTTATTATGGTACTTAGCAGGAATAGCTTGGGCTAATTTTGAGCCGACTGTTGAAAAGAAATTATTAAAGCATTGACAAATTTCATTTCCATCTGTTATAACGCCATTATCGTTTTCTAGTTTTACTGGTAGGCAATAGCAAGGCAGGTAGCAAGTCTCATGCTTTATTTTATTATGCGTTAGGCTGTCAATTAAACTCCACATTTTCCTTGGTTTGTTTTTGCATGCAGAAAACTGTTTGTGATAGTAGTCGTTTTTCATGTTTTGTATTTCTTCAGTTACTATTTTCCTCTCGGCCAAAAAGTAGTTTTTAAGGGTTTCATCATCTGGATCTCTTTTATGTTGTTGATAGAGCAAATTTTTTTTATTGATTTTCTCAAGTATTTTTCCATTTATCCAATCGGTGGGTTTAAAAATTTGATTTTTTCTAGTTTACATTTTTCTATATTACCAGATAACTTTCTCTCGAATTCGCTAAAATCATTGTTGTTTGGATTATTAATCCCTTTTGTTGCTGATGTGAAATTGATTTTCTGTTAAGTTTGTGAGGACGTGATCTAATAAGCTTTTCTTTTGCAATGTTTCTCGAGTGCAATGTTTTGGAGTCTTTTTGTTAATTATCGTGTATCCATTTTCTTTAAGGGTATCGATATAATCTTCAACTGTTTTGTTGAGATCCAGTAAATTAAGGTTAAAATCGCCAAAAACCATTGCTCGCTTTCTACGATTTAGTTGAAGTGAAAAGGTGTCTAGAAATTTTTTGGCATTAGTTCGCCCAGGTCTGTACACTGCTCCAATATCCAATGAGTATTTCTTCAAGTGTATCCACAGGTATTGATTGTCATCTTGGGATATTTCTTAGATATGATGGTGTTTAAGTTGGTTTGTGACAAAGATTGAGACTCCACCGCCAATAGCGTCCCTCCTGTAGTGATAATAGTGGGTGTATCCAGGTATTTGGAATCTCTTGGCTTCATCATCAGTTTTAATCCATGTTTCTACTAATATTATGACATGCATTCTCGATTTCAGGGAATTAATAACACAACATAGTTCGTCAAATTTGGATGGTTTGACAATACTCCGAACATTTGCATAGAAGAACTGAAGGGAATTTTTGTTGCACTTGAGGTCATCATAATTGTCGAGGGCTTGGTACGTTGTTTGTATTTCATTGAGGTTCTGGTCTTTTATGCTGTGGAGTTTTTTGAAGAAGCAGTGACAATCCGGGGGACACCTTTTATATATTTAATGGTGAGGTTTTGTTCACCGTTTGTGGTTCGACGGATAAGTTCATCTTTTAGTTTTTTAAACTTTGCTTGTTTGTACGGCGACTGGTCAGAGAAAATTTTCACCGTAGAATTCTTCGATTTGATCTTGTTTCTGAGAATTAATTTGACTGTTTCCTCTGACTCAAAGTAAACCTTTATTGGACGATTTTCTTCTAATTTGTGTTTTCCAACTCGTATAACTTTAACAGGCTCAGGGCAATTTTCCAAAATAGATCGGATTACCTTAAGAACTTCCAGCTTGTCTAACTCACGCCGTTCTTTTGTATCATCGGATTTGGGTTCGTCGATTCCGGCTATTAAGATATTGTTTTTTCTCTGATGTTGATCATTTAATTCAGCCAACACTTCTTCGTATGGATCTTCATCACGCGAAGCTGAATTGGTTGGGTTCATTTGTAATTTTTGTAAGTCCGATTCTAACGATGCTATTTTCACATCCATTGTTTGAGCGGAACCTGCAAGGTTTTGAATTTGAGCCTTCATCTCTGTTTGTTCTGAAGCTAAATTGGTAATTTTTTCTTCAGTCATTCCAATGAATTTTTTTATATCAAGCATCTGATATTTTATGGTTGCAATGTCATTTCTAATCTGAGTTGCACTTTCATTTTGCGCTTTTATAGAAGTAGTTAAAAGCGCCATCATTTCGGTCATCTGTTTCTGTATTGCCATTAATTGTTCTGATGGTTCTTCCTCTCTTTCACCGTGTTTGCGTTTGTTACGAAAGGTGATACATGAAGCCTCAGAAGATGCATTACTGAACGCAATTGTAGTAGTCAGGTTTGGTTGTGATTCACTCCGCTCAATGTTTATGCCACTTCTAGTAGGCGGTGTATCCATGTTGGTCTATGATTTACTTGCGTTAACAGAGTGATGCGCGTGCAGTATTTGCAGAGTCCGTCTCTTTTACTCGTGGGGTACAGGACGCTCACCTGATCCGTGAACCGTGATCTCAGTAAAAGATAGTTATAAAGACACAACACTGATCAATGCAATCTCCAACTTGTGTAATTGGGAGAAAGGTGAAATTAGGTTGAACTAGAAATTTACGAATTAAAAAATATCTGGTAACACGTCCACCTTGCACGCCCGACGCATGCAAGTTAGATCAGTTGTCTCATAGCATTCTTTGGGATAGGCCTATGTCCAGCGCAGTGGTCATTTATTTGCTAATATAATGATGATGATGTTGATGATGATTAAAGTAAGGATAATGAAGAATTACATAAATATCTAAAACAATAGTTAAACCTAGGTATCTAAAAACTTATCGTTCATATCACCCCAGTGTAGAAAAAGCAGCTGCAACAAGGTACATTATTAAACAGTACACACATATTTTTTATGACATAACCATTATACTCGCGAAGAGCTCTCTCTCTCAGTGCAACAGTAAACGTTCAAAAGTTAACCAGTGCAGCAATCATTCTAAAACTGAAACCCCTTTCAATGAAGTTAGTCGGCTGGAAATACTGGAATAACCGGCAACTAAGAACTGGTGTAACAAATTAATCAAAATTTCACCTCGGGACCTAATATGAGTCATGGTTTCAGGCGCTGAACAATAGAGGTGGAGGCGTATTTGAATCGAAGTTGAATCACGACGTATCCGGGGAGTTCCTTTGTTACAAAGCGTAGTAATGAAAGCGCTAGCTGATAATAATTTACGAACAGCAGAAGTGTCGTTATTTAATGGTGAAAATAGGGATCCGAGAAGCATTCCAGCGGACGGACGTCGGCGCAAAGTGACACCCGCGCTGACTCCAAACTAAAATAATTATCATCATTGTCCCTGGCCCGCCGAGCGCTTTAATTGTTCATTTACATTTGCAACGATGATACCAGTTCGGAACTATTTCGCCCGACGTTTATTTTACTCTCGCCCGTTCCGCTCCCGTGTTATTGTTCGGAGTTAATGGTCTGAAAAATAGAAATGAATTGCAATTTGTATGATGTTAATACTATGTGTAGTGTGGGTACGCAACTATAGGTTATTGCTACACTTGATTTGGTAGAAGGGGTGTTATATATTTTTTAACTTATTGACGCAGCGCCATTTGCTCATTTTATTGATTCTAGTATTCTAGATAGATTACGTGGTGGTAGAACTCTTCAGCATGAGTCCGTTTTGGTAGGTACACTTCTAAACAGTTACTGTTTAGAAGACGAATATCATGCACAGAATGCTTGCACACTAACTGTAGTGTGCAAGCATTCTGTGTTTAGGTTTGAAGGGAACTGTAGCAAGTAAAATTACTGGGCGAAAGATAATTAACAAAGTCTCCAGGTGATGAGCGCAGTGCAGTGCCACGCAGAACTTAAAAACTTAAAACTTTGAGTAGCACTGCATCTGTTATGTTCAGGCGTAGTGCCTAACATCAGGCAGGCATCTTGATCGTCTTATCACTTGCAGACATCAAAAAAATACTACTACTTTCATCTTGAATTCAGGAGCAGAGTCAGTAGCTAACTCTTAATAGCATAATAAGCCGCCCAAAGGTCTCCGTTATTGCCCTAAAATTTTAAAAAGGCAGGGACCGACTGCTTTACGTGTCCTCCGAAGCACGGAAGCGCTCAGTTGAAATTGCCACTAGCTGTCACCTATCAAAACGGTAACTACGCGAAACAGTGCTTAGCTTCGTTGATCTTTTCAGGAATAGAAATGCGTACCCATTAAAAAGTAAGTAAGTTCGTATGAGTCAGTGGCCAACTCTGGTGACAGAGTTTCTAGGCCGCCCGAAGGTCTCTGTCATGGCCTAACAACTTTGAGAAATGCGTACCCATTAAAAAATATAAAAATAACGCTTTCCGTTCGATTGTATCCAGTTTTGAGCGCCAAGTCATAATATTGACAAAATAATGCTGAATACAAAATAGTGTGTTACCATTGGTGCCGAAAAATTGGTGCATCTATATTAGGTAGTTCATTGTTTGTCCAGATCATATTAGGGGCCCGTGGTTTTGCAAAGTGAAATAATGAGAGCAGCTCGCGTAGTCCTCCCACGGCATTAATTTGTATCAAGAATTTGTAGAGATTTAGCTTGAGCCGGGACAGAGTGTTCATCGCAGCCGGCGAGCGTTAACACTTATTAAGGGGGTGCATCCCTGCGACAGATGTAGGGGAGGACCCGCCATTTGCGTAATGTCAGGAATGGTTACACTCGATTTAATAAAACTCCGACAGCGTTTCGTTTTGAAGAATTTAAGAGTCAATTCGTTTTAAACGCCACAGTAGCATAGCGAGAAAAAACCGTGAGCCGAAACGTGCCTGGAATACATTGACGAGGCTTGGATTTCTTATCGGTAGCAATTGAGATGAGTACTTATGGCTTTTCGAGTGGCTCGGCTTCGTTTAATTTGTTGTTTCAGCGTGGAATTTTTATTAACGTCTCCCCTCACTTTGCATTTTAAGGGACGTTGTTCTTATTGGCAAGGCAAGATGAAGAGAAAGTTTCACGTCGTTTTTGGGTTGCTTTGGGGGTCTTGTTGCGAATAAGCAATGCAATGTAACACGCAAGTGAATAAAATGCAAAGTGAACTAGCAAACCATACAAATACCCATATTGAGTAAGCAGATATCAAGGAACAAAGAGAGTACAATACATGTACAATACAACAATGCCTATATGGCTCTGTTGGAGCTTACCAGGTGGTGTGTAGTGCGTCTGTGTGCCCAGCATAGCCTACATATAATTTGCAATGCCTGAAAAGGGCAAATAAGTTCTAAGTGCCATATTACTTTTAAGACCTTTTGTAACACTTATTTGTGCAAAAAAATATCTTGAAATCTATCTTGAAATTTAAAAAAAATCTGCTATGTTTGCAGAGGCACATGTTGATAACTTCTATGCCATCATACGCAAAAAGACAGCAAATGTTATGCAGCGTGTGAGGGGAAGCAGCAACGGAATCCTAAAGATGCTTGCTGATAGAATGAAGACTCAGTCATCCTCAGTCGATTCATCATCTCTCATATGGCTTACTATTACTTTTTGTTTTTGGTGAGTAAGTACAGAGCCCTCCATAGATAAGTATCCCCCTTGTATAAGACAACTAGCTTCAAATCCATTTGGATTATTATGGAGTTTTGCTCAAATAAATTATATTTAATAACCATACAAGGAACCGTAATCTTAATTTCAACTGCTTTGCTAATAGTTGCTTGCTAGTGTTGGAACAGTGGCATCATACTTGGATTTCCAATCCTGAGAAACCGAGTTCGATTCCGAGCGTTGGATTACTTTTTTTTTTTTTTCAACCTTATCAATGAAAATTGCAGTAAATAATACCTATACACTACTTACTTTTATTATCGTGTGAATTTATTCAAATAATAATAATTGTCAAAATAAAACCCCTTCGTTAGTGAAAACTTTGTTGCTTTATTAATAAGCCAATTTACAACACTATAAAACGGTTTTTTTTAATCCTACAAAATTATACAAAATGACATTGCCATTTACGTCTGGTAAATAATAATCTTTCATAATTCACCGGCGAACAAACATATTAATAGTTAGGTATTAACAATTTTTAAGTTAATTTAAGCCTAACCGTAAACACGCAACGGCAACAACGTCCGCGAAAAATATTAAAAAAGTAGTGCTAAACAGTGAAAATCTCGTGTTGGGAAACAAAAAACTAACTTATATATCCACAAAAACACACAAACAAAGTGAACACAGTGAAAGTGCTACGATATCGTCAAAAACAAATCATAAATATCATTCGGAATTGTAACCTAAAAAGCTATTTCACCGCCATTACCAGTGTAGACAACACAACAGAAATATAAAATCACTAGTGACAACCGCACTTCAATCAAATAAAACTGTAGTGTAGTGACACAACAACTAACAGTGTTGCCACCAAAAGAACAATATTTCCTACCATCTTTAACATTCAGGGATACCATAACAAACTTGAAATTTCCCATCACAAATCAAAAACCGACAAAATGGATAAAAGCATGGAATTACTTTTACGAAAACTCGACGAAAGATTTGAGAAACAAACCGAAACTATAACGCACTCTGTAACCAAGAACGTCATGGAAGCGCTGGACGAGAAAATGAGAGCAATTGTCGACGAAAACAAACAACTCAAAAATAAAGTATCAGAACTTGAAAAGAGACTTATAGCTGGAGATAGAGAGAAACGAAAAAGTAACCTGGTGTTTTTTGAAGTGGAAGAAAAGGGGAAATCAGAAGGGGAACTGGTAGACTACATCAAAGATATCATAATAGAGATGGGAGTACACTTGGACAGCCAAGAGATAAGCAACGTATTTAGACTGGGAAGAAAAACAGAAAACAAAAATCGCCCCGTTCTAGTCTCCATAACGACCCAATGGAAAAAACATTTAATACTCAAAAACAAGCCAAATCTTCAGCCAGGCATTAACGTCAAAGAAGACTACTCCAAGGAAACCTTAGAAAAACGAAAACAACTACAACCCCAAGTCGAAGAAGAGAGAAAGAAAGGTAACATCGCTTATATAAAGTTTGACAAACTGATAGTGATAAAACCGAAGGACAACACCAGAGAAAAGAGAAAAAGGGAAACTTCGAGTTCTCCCAACTCTTCTCCTTCTTCATCATTACAAAAGAAGGGTAATAGCAGCAAAGTTCTGCGTAATCAGGAGCAATCACTACCCAAAACTTATGCGAAAGAAATCATTAGACCCAATATACTGAGTTATGTTGAACGAGCAAGACCTGACCCACAAGTAACCACTCCAAAAAACTAATAACTGCCTCGGACCGGAAAGAAACAACTGTAAGATATACATCAACATACGTAAACAATCAACCAACAAAACGTCTCCCACTACGGCCGGTCCCCGCGGGAGAGACAGACCACCACCCTCTAACACGAAGAATCAAAACACTCAAGATTGCAACTTTGAACACGAGAACTCTCAGAACAGAAGAAAGCCTACAAGAGTTAGAAAAAGCCCTAGAAGACATTAATTGGGATATCCTGGGTATAAGCGAGATGAGAAGACTCGGAGAAAAAATCGAGGAACGTTCTGACTACATACTATTTCATAAAGGGGAAATAGCCGGTCTCAGAGGAGTAGGATTCCTAATCAAACTGTCAATGAAACAACACATACAAGAGCTTATTGGGATTTCAGATCGAATAGCTGTTCTCAACATTAATTTACCGGGACATAGGAAACTATGGTCAATTATACAGATTTATTCCCCAACGGAACAAGCAACAAGAAAAGAAATCAAAAACTTCTACGAAGAGCTCACACAAACTCTGACAAAATATTCGCTCAACCATATTATACTAATGGGCGACCTTAATGCTCAAGTCGGAGCAAAACAAAGCAAGGAAGAATTTGTCCTGGGAAACTTCGGACAAGGAAAAAGAAGTTCAAATGGAGAATTATTAGTAGAATTTCTTTTGCAACACAACCTAACGCTCTTAAATAGCTTGTTTAGGAAAAACAAGAAGGATAAATGGACATGGATGTCTCCTGACGGCAACATCAAAAACGAGATTGACTATATAACAACAAACTATCCAAAAGCCTTCACGGACACCTCAGTTCTGACGAAATTCAACTTTAACACAGACCATCGCATGGTAAGAAGCTCCTTAAAAATAGAACCACCAAGAAAGTCTAGGAAATATTTAGCTCCAAACAAAACAGAACACTACAGCAAACAAACCCTAGAGAAAATCGCCCAAACTCTGATTAAATCAGCTGAAGAAATAACGGAGGACAGTGACTCGGATGCTATTACAAAATATAGTAATCTTGAAAAACTATTAACTCAATTCAAAGGCGAGAAAAGTAGAGCAAACAAATACAATCTAAGTGACAAAACACTTCAACTCATAGAGAAGAGGAAAAACGTACTTTCAATGCACCCTAAAAAGGATAATATCAAAACTGTAGCGGAACTAAGTAAGGAAATCAGGACGAACATTAGAAAAGACAGGAAAACCAAGAGACTAGAAACATTAGAAAGACATATAAAGAAAACAGGTGGCGTAAAAAAAGCACTTAAAGAACTACGAGAATCAAACAAAGAATGGATACCAAAACTCAACCAAAAGAACAAAACTTCTGCAAACAGAAAGGTTATAAACGAAATAGCTACCAAATTTTACCAGGATCTCTACTCAGACCCAGACAACAAGCATAAACAGGATCAAAGCGACATAAAAGAAAGCCAGCAAGAGATAGAAGTACTTGAACCTGAAATAATTTCTATTGAAATAGAAAAAGCTATATATAGCCAGAAAATGGAAAAGGCCCCAGGCCCTGACAAAATTACAAACGAACTTCTTAAGGGCACTCTTGAAGAACTTTTACCCATACTTACTCCAATATTTAACGAAATACTTGTGACTGGTTTAATCCCTACACAGTGGAAAACATCACACATTATTCTTATATTCAAAAAAGGACAGAAAGAAGACATAGAAAACTATAGACCCATTAGCTTGATGTCAAATATATATAAGGTATTCTCCAAAGTTATCCTGGAAAGAATAAGTAGAAAACTAGACGAAAACCAACCACAAGAACAAGCGGGCTTTAGACAAAAATACTCTACCCTAGATCACATACATACGGTGAAACAAATAATGGAAAAATATAACGAATATAACAAGAACCTCTACATGGCATTTATCGATTACTCGAAAGCCTTCGACAGCATAAGCCACAAGGCCATATGGGATAGTCTGGAACAACAAGGAGTGCCCTCAAACTACATCAAAATTATTAAGAACATCTACTCAAACAGTGAAGCGAGGGTCCAACTAGAAACTATAGGGAGCAAGATCAAGATCGAGAAGGGAGTGAGACAAGGGGATCCTCTATCACCTAAATTGTTTTCAGCCGTTCTGGAGGGTATCTTCCGCAAACTAGAATGGAACAACTTCGGCCTCAATGTGCATGGTGTTAAACTGAACCACTTAAGATTTGCGGATGATATAGTCCTGTTTGAAGAAAACCCGGTAAACTTAAAGGCAATGATTCAATCACTGATGGAAGAAAGCAAGAAAGTAGGTCTCCTTATGAACAAAGTCAAAACAAAATTACTTACAAACTCTGAACTAGTAACCATGGATATTGACAACCAACCACTTGAATATGTGACAGAATACATCTACCTAGGACAGATAATCTCTCACAAAGACCAAACTACCAAAGAAATCGATAGGAGAACTGCAAATGGATGGAAAAGATACTGGTCCCTAAAAGAAGTCGTGAAATCAAAAGAGTTAAGCATGCAAATAAAAAGGAGAGTCTTCAACACATGTATACTTCCAGTCATAACCTATGGATGCGAAACTTGGTCACTCACAAAACATCACAGTGAAAAGTTGAAACGCTGTCAGAGAGCCATGGAGAGAAGTTTAACAGGAATAAAAAAGCAAGACAAAGTGAGAAATAGTTTAATGAGAGAAAAAACTAAAGTAGTAGATATAATTACCCGAATAGACCAACAGAAGTGGAGATGGACAGGTCACATGATCCGAGACCCACAGGACAAATGGTGTAAAAGGGTCACTGACTGGTACCCCAGAGATGGCAAGCGCAATAGAGGGCGTCAACAAATGAGATGGGAAGACGACCTAAAACTCACAGCTGGACAACACTGGAGAAGGGTAGCTCAAGATAGAACCCAATGGAAAGCGTTAGAGGAGGCCTATGCCAAGAGGCACACTGAACTGAGGGACATTTTATAGTCGAACCCAAACCCATAACAATACCAAAACCATGTAAACCCAAAGTTTAGAATAAAAGGCTCATTTATTTTATTTTATTTATTTATTTATTAACAATTTAGATCTCTCGTGAATATAAGCTATTATTTACCCGTTTTTAAGAAATGTGGGGTCAAATGTTATATCTTCTTATTAAAAAATATCGTTGGTAAGGTATTCACTTAATTCACAAAAATACCTAGTAAAATATTATTATGTAGTGGACGAGTATGTTACACTATTATAAAATTGTATACTACTATACCTATTTTTTCCTACTAAAGTTATAACAGTAACCTTCACTAGCTAAAAATTTATCTTGGCGTAAATTACATTTAGACCTATCACTGGAGTTTCAATTCTAAGAACCACTTGACACCACATTTCCACATTATTCTCTATGCAAATAAATAATTATGAAGTTTGAGAAAACAGCCATTTCTTCACAGTTCTTGTTCGATAAACCGCACAGATTTTGTCCTTCTGGATAGGTATACAACGCTACAGATGGTAGCATTACTTCTTTCAACTCTTCTTAGTATTGCTGACAATTCATGCGCCCATCAACTTCCACAAGTTCTCCTGGACCCATGGACGATATCCATTCCCAATAATCTAAAAATAAAAACTTTATTATTAACTACTTTAATAAGTGATGATGTGAACAAAACTGACTGGGTAGAAGGTTACACTTACTTATATGAAGCTGCCGAGCAAATTATTTAAATTGCTTTTATTTTGATCGCATTTCAATTCTTGTTTTCATCAAATTATATAAATGATGCATTTTTTAGAAAGTCAAAAGCTTACGAAGAACACACAAAGTAAACAGCACAGGATATGGCGTCAAGCCTGACAATGAGAATTATTCGTTGTCTTTGTTCGTTCGTTAAAAATCAACGACCTACCCACACCCTTCAAACCTTCAAACCCTTCAAACTTCAAGGACCTGTCCTTGTCTAGTTATTGGACGCTAGTGATTTATAATTTCAACGCGTTTGTCATCAACACGACAGCCGAGTTAGATAAGCGGTCGGTCATGGTGTGCAAACATGATTGTTCCGAGATCGAATCCTCACGACTGTATAATTTTTGCATTTAATTTGTGATTGCGAGAATTTCTATATTACTGTTTGGTGAGGACGGCTGAGATAAATTTTAGCTACTAGGGAGGATACTTAATAGTGGAGTCCACTGTACCTAAGTGACATTTTTATTTTTAATTTAAAAAAAATATTTTTGGTGTTGATTATTATTTATGTGAGTCTTTATTTCGTTGAATGTGTATTTACTATGGAACTCGTGTCCGAAATAAATTATTTTCATTTTATTTTATTTCAAGAATCTTTAGCTGTATGTAATAAGGTTTACTTTAGCCACTACTAAGACTTCTTTCTTTTTCTCCACTGCAATCTTGACGGTCTCAGTATAATTTAGAATTTTCGACAAAATAAAATGACTAGAGAACTCTTAAATAATTGTGGCCCAACACAAACTTGGCCAGTTTTTATACCGTATGAGAAGTGTTCATCAACGTTCACACAGGGATTTTCCTCAGGCCATGATAATGAGACTGCATAAAATTATATTATAATACGCATTTTACTTGCAAATATAATCACATTATGTTCTAGCTATGTCACAGGGTGGAGAAATTAATAGCGAAGTTGAGCGTGTGTCGATCGAAAACACAAGGGGACCACTCGGCAGATGCTTATCGGCACACACGCTCGCCTCCAAAGCTTCTGCTCTTACGTGCCAATGTCAATAGCTGCTTATTATCTTACTTACCATAATAGTAGCTGCGTATGTTACGATCAATATTTTATGGGAATCTGCAAGAAGTATATCATGCATATTTATATTTGCATCGCTAACTCTACCTGTTTATATGTAGTTGATCGAGCCGCTTCGCTCGCTCGTTTTCTGTAACTACTTGGACTTGTTGTATGTACAAGTTTGTTTGTCCGAGCGTTACATTTGTTCAAGACATTAATTCCCTTTGCATGGAATTAAGTAGGTATACAAGTTTGTACTATCAAGATTTTTCAATTTTGCCTGCCAAATATGCCATTGCCAATGTGTTTGTGAAATATGTGAAACTTATAAAAAACCAACAGAACTTGTAATATTTCCTAATAAACATATATCTCGCAAATAAACATTGTTTTTTATGTCAATTTTAACCATTGGTTACTCTGACCATCGATCATAAAACCGGCCCATAGTGCGTTGCCTACAGTAACATGTGGCGTGTAAATGTGACTAAACGTAATTAATGATCGATTGTAGCTTGTCGACCATAGAGAATGGGCTGAAGAACGGAACCCTCCGCAAATCTTTGCCGACGCAAAATAGAAGGCCCCTGGGACCACCGCGCCTTTTAATTTGCGAGCATTAGGGGTGCACCCTACATCACTACCGTCCTTAGGCTTATTTAAAAAAAAAGAACTCGATTATTTTTTTGATGTGTGAGTGTGGCCCTGTGTCGAATTTTTAATCAGCACCGGTGATTGGATTTATGGACGTTGCGAGTATATGGAGAGCCTCAAGCAACACCGCTGGCTACCTTGTAGCGAGACCCTGCCAACATGCTGCTAATGGCATGTAAATTATTTTCCATTACAGGATAATGCACGGATTACGGAACATGGAAACCCATTACTACAACACATCTATGTTATTAATACAGAGTTGATCATCTAATAAAAATATGCTTTGTTTGTTGATCCTCTATAATGTAACTGAGGTATAAAACATTGTGTAAGCAGCGATGAATCCAATCGTAAATCAATTTTTGTACGAAAAAGGCGATATCGATATTGGTAAAACCGCACACGCTCCCTCGGTATAATATGAGAAGGCAAGTCCGCCGTAATGTTTATTTGATACATGTAATCGCCACATGATGTATGGAAGCGATCGGCAGCGGCGAGCTGCGGAGGTCGCAATCGCGTCGCGGCTCACCACTCTCGCCGATGCCACGGCGACGTAAGGTTTATGATGATTATTCCATCTAAATGATGATTTATTACGGGATTAGGCCGGCATGCGGTCCATTTTGTGGGCTTATTTATAATAATAAATCCAACCGTACATGTCTGAGCGCTACGTCCAATCGATAAAAATGATGTATTAGTTTTTAAACTGACTTTTTGGAGGTCGATGGGTACATTATTTGGATGATTGGTTAGTGTTCCGCTCTAGTTTAAAAAAATTAAACACAGTCATGGTATTTCCATGTGTGTCACAACCTCCCTGTGAGAAAACTATAAGAGCTAGATTGTTGAATTTTGGAGTAAGATGCGAGGGTTTTTTCTTATTCTTCTTTTGATATTTAGGAGATTATAGGGAATCTTTTGAGAGTATGCCAGTGTCCCAGCAGTGGGAATATAGAAGGCTGTCAATGCTGTCATGTCATGATGATGGACAAAAAAAAATTAACCTCATTCATGTATTTAATGAATTTGAAAATATGTAGATTGTAAGTAGCTAAGTAATAAATGGTAGCTAAAAGAACCACTCATTACTTTTTTTATTTGCCAACTTGGTTCATTTTTCTAAAGTCTCTAAAAGCATGGCTATTACAAATATAGACAACATTATAACACTGTAACATTGTAAAGTTTATGTAATGCTTTAAAGAAACCAAAAAAAAACTGACAATTATTACTCAGTGACCTAGATATCCAGTAGAATTCTTACAAAAGGAAGGTAATTTGTTTAACATACGACTATGCAGCTCTATGCAACCCCGCGTGAAAATTTGTTACTTTAGTTGTCTCCTTCTTTAAGCCAAGTTTCAGTAATTAGAATGATTTAGTCTATGTTTTTTAATTGGCTTAAACATTCGGAACACTCAATGCGTGACCCGACTTGCACTTGACTACTTTTTTATTTTTCAATCGTATCTAATGCGTAACATACCTATACTGTAATAAGTTTTTAAAAACAAGTAAGAATTTTTTTGATATGGTTCTAAAGATGTTCGAATGTAATTAAAGGTAAGACCTATGACTGAATAAATAAATTGGCAAACCGTTTCCAGACAAGCACTTCACAAATCCCAGCCGGTATTTTTAAAACCTTGGTAATTTAATATACCCTCTGACCAAGATTTAAGAATTTAATATTGGCAGCAGCTTGCTCAAATGGAAGGATGCTTTTTTCGTTATCATAATTTAAACTCGAGATAATCAAATTATGATTTGACGAAAAAATTGTGGTTTGAATTATGAAGCCTGCTCTTTTGTGGTAGATATTGAAGAAGGTAAATAAAAATCAAGCCTCCCGTGCTGAAACAAAGTTCAAATTATAAATTGTGATTTGTTTTGGGTTTGGGCCACCACGCGACTGTTTAAAGAGCGACTCACTCCAAATGACAGACCTATAACGCTGACAAACCACACCGGCCCCGCCTCGGCATAATATATTATTTACACACTACCAGTCACCGGAGAGATCTACCTGTGCAGGTATGCCTGGAGCAGGTAGACCAGAGCGTGTGTGAAAATATACCTGCGCAGGTGACCGGTGCATTACCGGTGCAGCAGGTTCAAAAAAACTGCGCAAAAAAACGGAGAAAATCAACTGTTACCCATTCTTTCGGTAGACAGTAGCGTATAAATTAACGATTTTCATAAAATTTATCTAAGTAATATTTTTTTAGCTTCTCCTGGCGGCACCAAAAAACCTTTATTATTTTTCTAGTGACGGGCGGCATTATGAGCTGTTACGTACCTACTGATAAAATATTTTTTTTTCACATAACCCATTTTAGATTGAATCATCCTAGAAATTAGAACTATTATTCAATATTAATATTTTACGAATAGTTTAAACTATTCGTTTAGATTAGAATTTGTATATATTTTTTTATTACCATTTTACCCGAACAACATACAAAATGCATAACTTCTAACTTCGACCAACGAATAACAAAGACGCCATTTAAATTACTTTAATATAACTTTGTTTCTTTGAATCGCAGCGTTGTTGAGGGGAAATTTCGGAATTTATTTTAAAGCATTTCTTGCAAAGAAGCTTCCGACGTTTCCCGGAGTTAGACGGTTCACAACATGTAAAAAGTAAATGTAAGTTTACGAACAACTCGCCCCGCTTCATAACTAGACAGCGACACCGCTGGCTGCCTCGCGCATTCTTGAGGCAGGCAAAGCACGAACTGACACATTTTTGTGTTATAGACAGTTACCGTGTGTCAAATATCGGAGTCAACTGAGGTACCTACCTACCTTATGTAGGGCTTAAAACATGTACAGAACTTTGTACACATATGTAAATAATGCCTACTGCGCAATCATTTCCTAAACCAAAAGAACGATTGAAACTAACCAGAAATGGTTCCAAACTACAATCTATGGGAAGGTAATAAAGGTAGCAGACCCCGCGGCGGTCTCGATTCCATCGATTCAAAAGAAAGACAAGTAGAAAGTTTCCCGCCGAAGACATGAAATCATAGAACGATTTCTTTTACGACTTCGGTTTCAACTTCATAGCGATGAATTATGCAGAGAACAGAGAGATTTCCTACGATAAAAGTCGTAACACCCAAGAGTGTTCTAAAAAGAGCTCTTAGGATATGATAGGGAAACCAGCCGATATCTTTGAACGTATAGCTTGCGAATATGGTATTCTTTGTTTTGATATATTTTCAAGTCAGGTTACGCAACGTTAAGGTAAATTAAGTAAGCAGTACCGGAACTTTTTGTATACTACTAAGGGGACAAAACTAGGTGACAGATGGGAATAAACCGATTTATCATAGAAGTATTCTTTCTTACCAATATAATAAATGCGAAATTTTGCAAAGGTTTCCAAATGTCGCCGCCATAACCACTGATTGGATTGGGGTAAAATAAGCATGTAGGCTAATTATCCTAGAGCAACCTGTAGGTACTAACTTAAAACGTTGGTATCCCTATAAATTTACCCCACTATGGTGCTAATGGGTGACAAAGATTCTAAATATAACACGCAAATAAAGGCGTGGGTAGAAACTAGGTACCTACTTAATATTTTATTTAGTTTCTACTTATTTGGCTGATACTTTATCTTTGCAAACTTAGCACGCACATTGTATTTCATCACTTTTCCATGAAATAATGTTAAATTGGACAAAATTGTAGAGACCCTTACCCAAAGGTATTTTAAACCAAATCCGTGACAGGTATACAGTAAATATACATAAGTATTATTATCAACCAAGTCACAAAACGATATCGAAATTGATATGGACAACCTATTTATTAATTTACACTGCAGCGAGTCACTTACGAGTAAATTAATGCTGCTACATGGTACATGCAATTCAATAACCACCATACCTACTATCGACATTCTAATATCTTTGTTCAGCAGCTTGTACATACAAAGCGTGTCTTTAATTGGCATTGCGATGCGGTAGGGTGAACGAGCCAGGGCGCAGCAGCTAGCTCGACGCAACGAGCGGGCGCGTTCGCGTCCTGAATACCTAATTGACTAATATTAGTTGCGGAGGGGGAACTTCCTTATAGGTGAGCGCAAACTTGAGACAAAGAACACGTACGAGCTTTGCAAGGGCTACTTTTAATTTTAAACGTGAACATGGACTATGCGTCTCTCTATCCGTTATTATTAACTATTTAACTCAACTCAAGTAGATAAATAGAGTAAAAATCATTACCAATAATTAGTAAAATGCGTAAATAAATTTTGAATACCTTCAAATCAAAATGACTTTTTTTTAATCTAAATTACTTAGTGTATACATACAGTCGCGGTTTGAGAGAATAAGAGTACCTACCTATATGAACTAAAATGGTTTTCGTTTTTGTGGCAACAAAAACACACTCGCATTGCACAGAGTGGACCAGTCAGCGGCAGGGGGGTTCGAAACGAAATAAATTCCATTAGGGTAATTGGAACCGAAACGGGTTATTGAAGCCGTCTCATATAATAGCTATACGAGCGGTGCAGCGTGTCATCGTGCACTCACGTATGCCAAAGCGCTAGCGTATCACAACACAACACAATTTACAAATACGCACACAGATAAAAACTAAAATTCACTAAAAAAACAGACAAGTTAGAGCAAGACTCGCACCCTGAGTGTTCCGTACTGTAGAATATAAGACTTGGCTTGATTTACAAGAACTAACCTAAAGTTTAGTCGTTCGTCAACTCACACCATTCCTTTCCACACATTTCTAAGCAACTAAAATAAATGGATAAATCATTAAATTCATGCGATTTCATTAGGTAAAAATCTTGAGCCAATTCTAAGCTTTTTAGCTTTTGGTCTTGACTAACAAACATACGGTCAGACATAATATTATAAATAGACGAACAATAAAGATTATATCTACTCCATTTGCCAATTTGTGCAATCCGATCTAATTTAAATTATTAAGTGTATTTTGTATACCTACTATTTATTTTGGCAAATAAACTTTTTTGTGTTTTTTATTTATTTTTGTATTTGTATTTCTACAAGGGTTTTTCCTGATGAGATGGTACAGAACCTTAAAATTACACGGAGATTTGAAAGTTCCGAAAGACGACGCATTCTCTGAACACAGCTACAACTTATTTTGTTATGCTAATCTTTATAATTCTTCAGGCGGAGAAAGTTTCGTAAAGTTACTTTTTTCAAAATAAGTTGTAATTCGGTCGTAATTTGTTATGTCGTTGAATGCTCACGCTTTTGCTGTTCGGTGATAATCACAGTTGAGTAACTCTTTAATTTTATTTTTCAACGAACTAAAAAAAGCCTATTAGGTATAAAAATATACCGACCTATCACATACCTACTCCTAAAAAAAGAGAATTCCAGAGCCTAAACATGGATTCTAAAACTATCCTGACTGTTTTGTAAAGCTCCTGTCTTGTTCAAATTAGCAAAGAAAACTTCTCGATCAAGTTTCTCTACCTGAAAACACAAAGTAAACTCAGTGCCTTCGTAACTTATCCATTAACTTAAGTAGAATCTGTAGACAGCAAGGAGAGAATAGTGCCTCCTCCGTCGTCTCAGGAGTTAGTTTGAGCGTTAAACATAATTTATGATCTCAGATTGATTGGTAATGAAATAATATGCGATGAATTTAGTTTGTTCACTGTTCAGCATTTAACACTTACAAATATTGTCATGGCTATAACTAACAACATAGGTATTAATTGTGTTTATACCAGGTAACTTTTTTTATATTTTGAATTGTTTAAATTTTTGTTTATAGTTTTGGATTTAATTTGTCTGTGTATAATGTGTCTGTGTGTCTTATCTTATCTATCTATTCTAATATTATAAAGAGAGAACATTTGTATTTTTGTATTTTTGTTTGTTACGAATAAACTCAAAAACTACTGGTTCGATTTCACCATGCTACATTATCCCTGAGTAATATAGGCTATATTTTAACCCAAGGTGTAAAAAAAATTGTCTTTCATCGCATGCGCTGCGGAAACTATTGATGATAGAACAAAAAAATGTTAAATTAAAGAACATATTGATATCTACAAAAAAATCAGCAATACTATATGTACAACTATTGTAGTTATGTAACTATAACTACTTTTTTACATTTTAAAAGTTGATAGAAATGCCGACCAAAATCAGACCATGTATTCCATACCTTTATATTAATCCTTATCCAGATAAATCATATTCAAGGCTGTTTTAATACCTGTAGATAACTGTTTGAATTATTGAAATCAGACATTAGCCGCCGCTAAGCCTCTAGAGCCGCTAGTATAGATAGATAGATAGATAACTCTTTATTGCACAACACGCAAGAAATAATTAAAAGTTTACACAGATATTACTTAATTAGAGCGAAGTACAATGGGCGGCTTTATCGCTATGAGCGATTTCTTCCAAGCAACCCTAGGATGGACAGAATCTTACAAGAATGAGATGGGACGGTGTATACTATATCTACAAACTATTATTGCGCTACAGCTCTCTATGTCTCTAAGCACCGAGACAAACCTTAGAAGGTTTTACAGTGCTTATTCTTATAACAAATATTGTAACCCACATGTTTGAATAAACAAATACAAATAACAATAATCTTGTCAGTGGCAATTAATAACACAAGTATCTTTCGGTTAAATAAATTATGATTATATGATGATTATTTGTCTGTATCATCCCACTGTAGAGTAAAGGCCTCCCTATTCTATTCTATGACATTCTAAATGGATACTTTTTTAAACTCCTTTTTTAGTTTTTTAGGTTTACCTTATAAGGAGTAGGCACTCCAATAAATTTCAGTTTTCTTTAGGATTCTTTATAGTATGCACTGTTCCCAAAAAATACATTTATTATTAAACTTGACCAGAACCGGGAGCTGGTTTTAAACATGACTGTGTTATCCATATCATTAAATGTCTTCATGAGCATTCTAATAATGTTCTCACAGCTGGGACACTAGCCTACTCTTGAGCGAGTGTGATTGGGTCTTAATCCACCACGCGGACCCAATGCGGATTAGTGGATGGCACTTCTTTTGAAGTTTTAGTTATTACCGTATGAGAGCACTGGCAACACGCACATCATTTTTCTAAAAGAGAAAATCCATTGGTGCGCGACCTATTTTGAACTCACGACCTTAGGATCGGAAGGCTACTACCAATAGACCACCAGTGCTCACTCATCATGAAAACTTTTTCATCATTAGAATGCTACATTATCCCCGAGTAACATAGGCTATATATTTTTTTTAGATAAAAATAGGGATCTCTACTAAAACTTCAATAATGTAACCCAAGGGGTAAAAAGTAGCCGCTAATTATTTATATTCTAGACCATAATAATATACCTGTGAGAGATAATTTCAGCTGTTTTGACGTGATTGATAAACATATAATATATCTAATCTTTCGTATTTATTACAGTAGTAAAAAGAAAGATATAAAGTAAGGTTATTTCCCGTAACAAAAGGTTCATGATTATCAAATCATCAGCAGTTTCTGAGATAAGTCCGAACTAATAAATGGCAGACTGTATGACTGGTCGATCAAAAAAACATTGCATTCTAAAATTTTTCTCCCCAATTATAAAAGGAAAAAACGTAAGTACTTTATTTTTGGTTACACTGATAAAATATAGTTACTTATGGTGGATTCGACCAACGTCTGGAATAACTATTCTGCGGAATAACAAATGACAAATACAAGTAAACTGTCAGTTTACTCGCGAATAACTATTTATGTACGATTTATTCGGAGTATATTGCCTATTTGAGTTTGGTCGAATTCAACCTTAGAAACTGATTTGAATTTAAATTGAATACTTCATTCATTCCACTTACAATTAGGTAGGTACTTATTCCATAATGAGAGATTTTCGATTCGCGATAAAAAAAAACCCCTCATTCTTGCCGTAATGTTTATAGCTATTATCTAGAAACGTCACATAAAATGAAGAAACCCACATACTTAAAAGTCATTGTTCTTTGTCCGTATAATCGTCATTAATTTTATGAAACTCCAACAATGTCGTTTTTGAATGGGGACCTGAAAATGAAAAATTACTTCTTGAATTTTTACTTCACTTAAAATCTGCACCCAGTAGTCGACGACCGCTTTATTATTTATGACAAGGAACACGAAACTCATCTCGAGTTATAAACTTCTTGGAATTTCTCCCAAAGTAATACAGAGCTATTATTATGATGTCCCCACAAAAAAATATTCGTCGTGTAGCAGGATAGGGTCGGTGGGGCAAGAGGGCAAAGGGCGAATGAACCCAACTGTACTGTAGTGTATTTGCTAAACTTTTCAACATTGCATTGTGTGATAGTTAACAATCATAAAAATTCAATAAAATAAAATAAATCTTTAATAATTTTTATGTTAACCTGTAAGATATTTATAGCTATGGGTAGGTACTTGTAATTATATTATAGGAGTTGTTGCCCGCGACTTCGTTCGCGAGAAACTCAAGAACCGTACTTTTTTATGGGATAAAAAATGCCTATTTCCTGCCAATAAGTATTATCTTATGTTTTAAATTTCAGCCAAATGGGTTTAGTGGTTGTTAAATTATATAGAGAATACGATAGAATAGAATAGAATAGAATAATTGTTTATTTAGAGGATTAAACATACTGCATCCAAATATCCAAACATCTTAACTTTTGCATTTATAATATTAGTGTGATCTATCATCATCACATCTGTCACCAGAGTTAACCACTGACTATTCGAACTTACTTATCACATGAAATAAACAAATTCACTTAAATTATTATTAGATACATAATAGACTGGCTACTAAAATCACTGACACTATCACTTTGTAGTGTATACATTGTGTGCCCTTTAGAAAGCGATTTTTTGAATTCACCTTGAAATCACAGGCTAATGTTCTCTGAAACGATATTTTATGCTATGCATCTGAAAATTAGCACAAAGGCGCAGTACTAATATCTGTTCTGTTACACAGGTTCCTGACACAAAATAAACAATGTCCTATGTTAGGGTTTCTTAATTTTCCCAAATTGTGGATACTTACATCTTAAAAAATTCTGATTCTGCAACGTCACTAAAAATAAATGGTTGTTTTGATTTTTTTGTGACCATTTTACTGACTCAGTAAAGTGGAGGTTGATGGATGATTCTTGGTTACCAGGATCTGATGATGAACCCCATGGTAAGTAGTAGCAAGAGTCGTCTTTTTGAAGTGACATGACTGCCAGAGGGCGGAGGGTCGGTACGAAGAGGGGGGGGGGGGATGAGGGATTGGTAAAATAATAACAATAAAAGCTTAAGGTGTGCGGACTAAGTCGCTGGGAGTTCCGCTATTATTATGTAAAGTTTATATCTGGATAAACTTTACTCACTATAAACAAAATTGCAATGTTCTATGGCAGAACTGAAGAATATTCTTTATGCGTTGATCTTTTTACGACTATTTGATAGTCGTACAATTTTATCGACCTCCCTAATACTTATCCGGAAACAAATGCGTAACTGTCATTACATTACATTATATTATCAATTTATCAGATTAGTGATATTTTTTTATTATAAGTAAGTGTATTTTTTTTCATTAGGTTTTTGATAGTGTTATTTAGTTCCTTGATACAGTATTTACTTACTAACTACTGTATACTAACTAATCAATATACAAACTCGTTTATTATATAAAAACTTAGTGACATACTGGCCTACCATGCAGAGCCTACCACGGATCTAGGAATTCCCCTTACATCGCAGGGAACTAAGAAAAAAAAACCAAAATTCAACTCCTAGAAAATGCACCGCGAAGAATAAGTTTGTAAAACTCAACGAGGAAAGAGTCGCGGGGCGTTCAGTGACGTAAACACTATGGATAGATAAGTTGTTTATGTTATATTTGTTAATTTAATAAGTTTTGTCCCGCAGAGAATCGAACCACCTACTTACTTGCTTCACAACCGGGCACTCGCCCACGAAAAAAGCTAAGGATAAAATTCTAACTTCCTCAAATATAAAAGCTCACACATAAAGAAATTGTTCATTATTACACGCTCGAGTTCTACTCGTACAAATGGTACTCACCTATACAAAAGAAATATGCCTTAAATGGCTTACGACAATAAAAAAGTTTCTCTGATGTTTTTCTTCCAAACCACTTAACAAGCTTGGCGCACGTAGACATGTTTGCGTCTTGCTTGCATTATGACACCGTGGTACTATAAGATTTAGAGGGGACAAAAGTGAGGAGACATTGTGGCGCCGGAGCCTTTGTCATAACTGCTATACCTATCGTGGAAGTAAGCTCTTGTAGTCTAATGCGAATAATCCATTCGAACCGCTCAGCCTTACTATTCGCCCTATATACATTACGTTATTAGTGAATCTAGAATGTTTATGGTTTTAATATATTTTAGTATTCTTTAGTTTGGATTTAGTGTGGATGGCGCTGTGCGAAATGTCCATTGATTTTAAGTAAGTAAGTAAGTTCGTATGAGTCAGTGGCCAACTCTGGTGATTGAGTTTCTAGGCTGCCCGAAGGCCTCTATCATGGCCTAACAACTTTGAAAAAGCTGGGACCGGCTGCTTAACGTGCCCTCCCAAGCACGGGAGCGCTTAGTTGTTAAATTGCCACTGGCGGCTCTGTGCTGGCGGTCACCCATCCAAATGATGACTACGTAGAACAGTGCTTAACGATTTTAATTATAGGTAATATTTGTCCAAATCTATGTTGTTGACTTGCATTTAAATTTAGAATAACGTTAAATTAAAAAAAAGTAAATTAAATTAAATTAAATTTAAATTTAAAATAATTTAATTTTAAAAGATGATAGTCTGTCTGCTTCTAAATAATAACTTGACCACAAAAACTTAGACAATGACTGTTATGTCATTCAGAGCTTCATAGCTAATAAATAATAATAATAATAATTAAAATAATTCTCTTCGTTTTTGAGAAACAAACTATTGGTAGAGCCATAGTTTCTAAACAAGCTTAGTTGTAGTTTGAAAGTGCTTGCAATAATATTTTGAAGTACCACACTCGCTGGCAGTATGCGTCGTAGTTTTTTATTTCATTGCGTAATGCTATTGAATGGCTAATTCCAGAAAACGACGAATAATACTGAACTTTTATGGGACGTGTGTTATTTCATGATGACTGACAGGTCGCCTATTTGATTGGGAAAGTTATATTCAGAGAAACAAAAATCAATCAAGTGCTGATTGAATCTTGTTTCGCCTAATAACCTTGAATGAGTCGATGTAACAATCCATACTTATTACATAAAGTAAAGAAATATCCAAAAGACACACTCATAATCACGCACTATGGTACTCTTTGTCGTGAATATCAAAAGCTGCGAGTATCATGGTACCACAAAATGCAAAGCTAAAACAAATACCTACCACAGATCATGCAGATAACAAATACCTATTGCAGACACGCACCACTTGCGTCTCAGTTAACCAGTTTCTCGCCGACCAAGAGGTCGTCGAAAAACTGCTAGTAGCTATTCCAGGTTAAATAACACATGAACATAGTGACTTTCCCTTAACAAATAGAGACAGTAAGAAAAGTGCCGGTGGACACATTCTTAGCAAATAATTTTAAGGCCCACATTCAATTTACTTATTAGCCTAAACATAAGGCTAGATTGTAATGTTAGTAAATACATTGCCTAACTGTAAGTAAGAAAGAGAAAAAAAAGTTATTCCAGGTACCAATATTTAAAAAAAAACAGAGTAAGTAAACCTTCATATTAGTTATTTTTAAAAACAGATCTATGTCATTCGTCAAGAAATAACGCACAACTTAACGTGGAAACTGGGTAAAGAAGCACGCAGCGGGCGATGTCTCAGCCCAGCGTAATATACGCTAACGGCCTGGGACAAGACAAATGTGTTTTCTCTCGCTTGCTTAATAGCAACTTTCCGCTGGCTCTCTCATGCGCCCCCTGGATCTTGATTGAAAACTATAGCTTATTATTGAGATTTAAAGGGGAAGTGGTGCAGATGTTATTGATTTATTAATCCTTTCGTGGGTTCGTTTGTGCCAAAACATTGGGGAAATTCATATTATCGGTCATTATCTATCTGTGTTTTAAATTTCAGCCAAGCCAAGTTTTAAATTGGTTCAGTGGCTGTCGAGTTATAGAAGAAAAAACATCCAAACTAACATACACTCCACTCCATCCACTTCATGAAATTCAATACAACACTGAACAACTAATCCAACATTCGAACTGCCAACACACTAACGTGCAAACTTTAGTGGGCACCTATAAGTAGGACGATAGACGAGGAATATTTTGGGTAGTGAAAAGGTGCTAAAGCACAAATCCTACTGATATAATATAAAGACAAGGGTGGTAGCATTCACGTCGCAGTTAGTTAGCAGCGCAAACTGGCTCGTCGTCGGCGTTCGCGCAAATTGAATTTGTCTCGAATGCTCTCAGAGTAGAGTAGCGTACGGGAACGGGCAGCCGGCCACTACCGTAGCTTACATGTCACCTGCGATTACAGTTACCTGTTTTATGGACCGAGCGAAAAAAACAGGATTTTCGTGTTTTAGGTTTACCAAATCTCATTTGATATACGATACTAAAAGACTACTGTGTCTACAGTTGACGTCCTGAGTAAAACCTTACTACGTATCTAGTTTTTACGAAAATGTTAAAGTAAAAAGGAATCCGAGAGTAAATTCATAGAAGCGCAGATGCAGTCATAGGTTAGGCATTACTTATAAGTTGCATTATATTAAATATTTACTCTATTTTTAGACTAATCTTTATGTAACCCAGCTAATTTGAATAAACGCCAAATATTTTAACACTTGTGATTTGCACACAATCCTGCCTGGTTTGGCGGCTGGCAAGCGAGGGTATACGAACATTGTGTGATGACTTGCATTCTATCGAGTGTTCGCGAGATTAATGACGGTGTCGCACGCGCGGCAATTACACGCGCAATGTCCCGTTGCGGCACGGCTCGGTTTCAACTAAAATAATTCGAGCACAAACGCGAGATATTATTCTCGCCCTTGTGCTTGAAGTAGGGCAAGGGATAAAAAGTCATAATGATTTTCGATAGGAGTGACTTTATTTGAGAGGTATTCGTTTGTATCATAATTGAAGTTGTTATAATATAAACATTTATTATTTTCTTATATCTATTTTACCGTTTGAATATTTCTTAATAATTTCAATGACATAATCTGAAGCATAAAATAAATTATATAATTACGGTTCTTAATTACGGATTTCGGCCAGATGTCTGGCTCTGCTTACAAAAACTCGCAATTATCACGAGCCAAAAGTTTTTCATGTGACTAAATAAGTGTATTCATTAGGAATGCAAATTCTCATATTACCCGTACAGTGGTATGGTTCTCATACATATGAAATGCTCATTCATAAAATATTCAAAACGGTTTCATGCTCCTTAATTATCTGCGTTTATACGGCGGTCGGCGAAAACTTCAACATGTTTAGTGAAATATTGTTTCAATTTTTTTTTTTCATTCACCATCTGGCCTGAAAACATGTGTCAGTGGGCGATTGTTTCAACAAAATCAACAATTTTCAAAACGAAACTGAAACTCAAACTGCGCTAGCATAGATTTTTCCCCTTCTGGACTCCATGTTTTGAACGGTCACAAATTTGATTCTTGGGTCTGGATTCACCCGCAAGTTAAGTTCAGAGCTTTAGTTTACAAAAAAACGATCGGTATACACATAGCGATTATGCTAATGTCGTTCGTGTCTTTGAATTAAATTACTGCAAAAGTTAGTCCGCAGAATATTCAACCAAAGATGAAAGTCACAAGGCACCACTTGTATACTTTTGGTTTGGTCTACTAGTGGTGCAGCAATGCTTTCAAAGTATTTTATTGTCATGTTATTTTTATTGCTAGAGTTTCAACATAATAATGTAGACGCCAATATTGATCGCTGTTACTGTAAGGGTGTGTCTAAGATCGAAATTTGCTGCGTATTTAATCAATCAACAATTTACCACATGCAAATAATACCTGAAGAAATGCGGTGTGACCTACAAATACGACGTGCGGTAAATTTTGATTTAATAATATAGCAGATCGGTGTAGCGTAATGCACAAACAAGGACTTTTAGCCCTTGATCACATAGCATACAATACAAAGCGCTTATTTAACTCATGCTGAGTGTGACATATATATTTGTGCCACGTGCAACGTTTTACTTACAGATGAAATAACGTAACTACAGCTACGGTGTCTCGCCAGTAGGTTTTGGCTCTATTGAAAATTTCGTGGCATTGACGTAGCCCACTCGTAGTTGCGTAGCATATCGTAGCAAGTGACTTGGAAGTGTTTTTAAGTTTTTATTCAATGTCCAGGGTTGGCAACTATATAAATGCTATCATAACAAGGCTGTCGGCAAGGATTTTTTGGAAAAGCGTCTGATGCTGGGTAAAAATATATACCTATTGCTATCCGGATAACTGTTGTGTATATTGATTATATTTCTTAAACTTTTTGTTTGTATGTTATTTTAACTGTGTGATGTGGATAAATTGTCTTCAAATATCAAATAAAACAGCAAAATATTTTGAACGTGCTTTAGTCTACGTATCGAAGTATGTGTGCGTACTAGGGTTGTATAACTATGAGACAGCGCGTCAGCTGTGCGTTGCAATTACACGCCGAATGACGTACTGCCAGTAATCTTGTGTTCCTCCACATTTTGCTGCAATACAGCCTGTGGAACTCGTTAGTGTTTTGGTACTACTTGAGCTTATTGTTATTATTAGGGATGTTCATCACTCACTGTTTTCTTTTAGTGTACAACTGAATAGTTTTATTACTTAATAGGTAGATATTGTTGTCGCAAAAAAATTGAAACAAACGGAAGCATAAACCAACTGATGCTTTCAATCCCATTCAATAAACAGCTTGGCTAAATCTAAACATACGCTTACCAAATCTGCTAAGAGCCCATCTCTGTGCTACGTGACTGAATCAAAACGAATTTGTCCTGCTAAAGCCGCGGCTTTTTTCTCACATTCGATGGACAGATAGAGATAGTGGTCCCTTCCGAAGAATGGCAACACTAAATCCTTAACACTCAACTTCACTGCAGCTTTTCCCTTTTTATTCAATGTTTATAAAGTAGCGTAGTCAAAAATGCGTATTGAGGAAATATTTAAAATATAACCTGAATCAGATTAGTATTGTCGTTAACTAGATATATATGTCATGGTTTTTTATGCTTTGAAATTCCAACAATATAGTTAAATAAAAGTTTGGATTTTAATTAGCTCTCTATGTTCTGTAAGATGTTTCGAGGAAGGTTGCTTCATTTTGAAAGTCTACGATTTTCTAAAATGGGGTGATAATCGGAAACACGCCTGTGTATCTTATTTAACTCTTATTTAACTCTTGCTGAGTGTGACATATATATTTGTGCCACGTGCAACGTTTTACTTACAGATGAAATAACGTAACTACAGCTACGGTGTCTCGCCAGTAGGTTTTGGCTCTATTGAAAATTTCGTGGCATTGACGTAGCCCACTCGTAGTTGCGTAGCATATCGTAGCAAGTGACTTGGAAGTGTTTTTAAGTTTTTATTCAATGTCCAGGGTTGGCAACTATATAAATGCTATCATAACAAGGCTGTCGGCAAGGATTTTTTGGAAAAGCGTCTGATGCTGGGTAAAAATATATACCTATTGCTATCCGGATAACTGTTGTGTATATTGATTATATTTCTTAAACTTTTTGTTTGTATGTTATTTTAACTGTGTGATGTGGATAAATTGTCTTCAAATATCAAATAAAACAGCAAAATATTTTGAACGTGCTTTAGTCTACGTATCGAAGTATGTGTGCGTACTAGGGTTGTATAACTATGAGACAGCGCGTCAGCTGTGCGTTGCAATTACACGCCGAATGACGTACTGCCAGTAATCTTGTGTTCCTCCACATTTTGCTGCAATACAGCCTGTGGAACTCGTTAGTGTTTTGGTACTACTTGAGCTTATTGTTATTATTAGGGATGTTCATCACTCACTGTTTTCTTTTAGTGTACAACTGAATAGTTTTATTACTTAATAGGTAGATATTGTTGTCGCAAAAAAATTGAAACAAACGGAAGCATAAACCAACTGATGCTTTCAATCCCATTCAATAAACAGCTTGGCTAAATCTAAACATACGCTTACCAAATCTGCTAAGAGCCCATCTCTGTGCTACGTGACTGAATCAAAACGAATTTGTCCTGCTAAAGCCGCGGCTTTTTTCTCACATTCGATGGACAGATAGAGATAGTGGTCCCTTCCGAAGAATGGCAACACTAAATCCTTAACACTCAACTTCACTGCAGCTTTTCCCTTTTTATTCAATGTTTATAAAGTAGCGTAGTCAAAAATGCGTATTGAGGAAATATTTAAAATATAACCTGAATCAGATTAGTATTGTCGTTAACTAGATATATATGTCATGGTTTTTTATGCTTTGAAATTCCAACAATATAGTTAAATAAAAGTTTGGATTTTAATTAGCTCTCTATGTTCTGTAAGATGTTTCGAGGAAGGTTGCTTCATTTTGAAAGTCTACGATTTTCTAAAATGGGGTGATAATCGGAAACACGCCTGTGTATCTTATTTAATCCTAGCACTGTATGTGGTTGAACAATAACTTTTCATTGTGAAAGCCTTCTCTACTTTTCACGTAGCAAAAAAAAACAGTAGCAATAGCAGTTTTAATAAAATCAAAGGAAGAATAATGAAACAAATCGTCAGTGAGCGCACGAGGCAAACACGTCTCGCGGGGCTTCCACCAGGTGCAGAGAGGTTTCATGATTTAATTTGGGACTTAGGGATCTGTTCTATTGAATCTATTGAACCGTACAATCTTTTTATCGCACAAGTTTTCTATAAACGTTGGATTTACAGTATATTCTAAATGGAATAGAACATTATTTATTGAAAAAGATTAAGACGGTTACATCATAAATGACGATAGACTGATGTCACATAAATCAGTGTGACATCAGTCTATCGTCATTTTAAGGATTATAGTGTGGAAAATCCTGAATTAGTAACTCATCGACACGCTACCTTTAAATCTAGATATGAATATGTGTACCACAGATATCACAGTACTACTTAACTACTAATATTTAATTTTTATGTATTTACCTATTATAGCTTAAGTTACCTATGTTAACTATGTAGTTTTTAATTTTTCTCTATTAACACATTATTTTAAATTTTGTTACTAACACAACATGGATATATGTTGTCCGAAATAAAGACTTTTTATTTTGTTCATTTAAATTATTATTTCAATAATTATGCTTTTAATTAATCAGTAAAAATAACCAATAAAAATTCGACGTAAAGGGACTTTTTTAGCGAGATGTCTTTAGCGCGAAATATTGAATATTAGAATGGCGAGTCGCTTGTTATAACAGACCGGGTTCAAAATAGCATTGGGGATATTCGAATAACCACATCGAAATGCACAGACACTGAACAAATGCACAGAAACAAAATCACGCATGGATGAGCGCGCTGCGAGCCACCGGAAAACTGAATGGATATTTTGGTATAATTGCGACCCCAGACAACCAATCTACATACATTGCAATTGGTAGGTTATAGGGTTATCGAATTTAAAAAAAACAATGTTATACAAATTTCAGCTAATTACTTTACGTTTAGAGTAGGTAATGCGTAGTAGGTATAGGTAACAGCTAATGTTGGAATAGGAGGCGCAAGGCAGTCACCGGACGAGCAGCGGCGCCACGTGAGGAATACCAAGCAGATCGTTCTCCTTGCAGGCCTCGGCTAATATTGTGCTGAGTCACAAACCTTATTATAGTGATATAAAACGATTTTATATTTTCTTTTTGTACCGCGCCTCATGAGGAAGAAGAAAATCAAGGTTTTTTTATCTAGGAAGATTATTTTATGACTATCTAAAATTAAATAAATATAATAAGGGCTAAGAACTACAACGCGGTTTCTCCCGTGGTTTATTAGTTTTTATGCTATCCCACAGGAACAGTAAATGTTTCCGGGATAAAAAGTAATATATGTGTTATTCCAGAACTTAAACCATCTGCATTCTAAATTTTGACACAATCGGTTAAGTCGTCACGGAGATACGTGAAGAAATATTCACACACACACCCAGACTTTTGCATTTTGAATATGTACTTGATATATGGATATGGATTAATAATATAGAACTAAAAATGTGTCCTTTAACCGCAGTTAGAAAAATCGTCGAAACACTGTTATTGTATCAAATAAATTGAATGCAATAATAACGTTGTCTGTAGTGTATAGGTACAAGCGCGGTATGCGACGCGGTATGTTGTATGACATGACTTCGTTGTTATTACACCCCGGGCTGGCACGATGACAATGCAACATATCTAAACTATACCATACCATACCATACCGGGGAGCTGCGAACATAAACGGTTAAAATATTTTGACGTTAACCATTAAAATTATTGCATCAAGAGATTTTAAAGTGTTATAAATCTTGGAAAGAAAATACAGTTCATGATCAAAGTAAAAGATCAGCAAAAGCGCGTAACCGTGCGTTAATCCCAGAGAGAATATAGACAGTGTAACTTTTCGCTTCTTTTATCGTACCGTTGAAATCGTACTTCTTTGTGAGTAATCCCTCCACGTCCCAGCCATGTCGCCGACGAAGATAGAGCACGATCTTCACAAATAATGTCACATGCGATTCGTTTCAGACGACGTGACTCGCATCACCGTGGCTAACCGGCGTGCCGTGCATAATGGGATAAATATGCTGCGGTTATGTGCCCACACATGGCCCTCAAATTAAGTGAGCGCTATTTACTGCATGCGGCGAAACTTTCTTACCTGCTTGATTAACCGGATTGTGTTTACATATACATCTGGATAAACACAAGCAAGTTGCTGCCGGTGAGTGACATGTGCCATGGCTTTACCGTATGTTTTGCTTACAAAATCACTTTAATCGTATGTTTCATTATAATTTATCATTGGAGTAGGTTTTTTAAGGTAAGCGACGTGTACAATCATACATCGCCATAGTAAGCCTTATTTCGCTGGATTGTTTTATTAAAATGCTGAGGAAAAAGTATGCGATTCCAGGAACGTCTCAAGTAAAATATGTAATTTGAGATAAAGCGGCATCCCATTCCAGATAAGACGCAGCACGACCCACGTTGAGAGTCATCCTACTCGTTACGAGCCGCCCGAAGCGAGGTGTGATACAAAATCATCAATCTTTCCCGAGATTGTACTATTAAATGCCTCTTCGCTCTTTCCCTCGAACTCGAGACCAGAAACAAATGTAAAAAGTTGTGTGATAAGTTCAATTTGAATTTGTAAAGCCCCTTTCACCGTTTCTCGCCTGTTTATCTCGGCGAGGAGAGAACGGAAAATACAAAAGTAAGAGATAGGAAATGAAGAGGCGGAAAAAAGTGTCGGGCTCTGAACAAACGCGAAAAAGTTGGCGTTATCCGGAAGACAAGTTAAATCGCAATTTATTAGGGCGTAGGTAGTGGCGGCTTAGCACCGGCTGTGAGTGAACCCGCGACGACGTAATCGCTGCCGAGACGCTACCGGGAAGCTAGCTTTACACGTTCTAAGGCAACCTCATCTGAACATTATTAGTGCCTAACCATCAGGTGGTCTCAACAGTCTTGATTGTAAAGACCAAATAAAATGCATATCTGGATCATGGAACGTGATCTTTAGCTACAGCTATATTACTTGCTAAAAACGTTAGCGTTCCTAGACTCTAAAAGTAGTAAAGAACGAATTATAAGAACCCTAAATTTCTGATAACTGAGTGGGAGACCTTTTATATTATAAGAAGTGAAGATTGAATCCTACTGGATCCTACTGAAATCTCTGCCTACGGCTGATATCTTATAGAAATACATTAGCGTGGATAATACCCTTTCAGGCCTCTACTTATATATCAAATAGCAGGGGATAATAGCTTCTCTATACCTGCTCTAAATTCTGTGTGATCTTACCCGTTAAAAATCAAAAGACGGGTCTGTGTTTGTTTAGTTTTGTTTGAGTATTATAATGAGGCGTAAACAACACATAAGGTGCACTTGCAGGGGTGGGCGACGTGCTTTTGCCAGGGTTCTGCTATCGCGCATCTCCAGCCACATTCGCATCCTTATTCATGTCCCATGCATACTAGCAATATAACGAAAGTTTTTATTAGAACCTGGCAAATATATTACCATTTAAAAATCAGGTAATAAACAATGCATGAAATGAAGTAAAATTTTTATAACTAGGTATGTTTTTGTGTTCAAATAGTAAAGTTCGAACTTTTGTATTATTTCGATGAAAACAAGTTAGGTACCATAAAATCGTCTAAATTATTTTATACTTGTAATTTAACTTCTAACAACTTAGGTTTTCTGGTAAATAAGTTCCAGGCATCTAAAATTTAGTTTTCGGGCGGCACTCGTTTACGCTTTGGACTAAGGCAAAAGACGCGGGCTCGAATCCTGCCCCTTCGATTAACTTTGGATATAGCATCCTGATAGTATTTATTACAAATTCGAAAATCTGTATTGTGTGTGTGAATGTAAGCAATGCAGCAATGCAGCAATGCAGCAAGTGACGCATCACCACTGACCATAAAATATACCCAAAGCTTAAAGTTTTTAAACTCTGCATGGCAATGCACTGCGCTCATCTCATTAAAAAAATAAAAATAAAAATCAAAATTATTTATTTCAAAACATATTCCATATTTAACACAACTTAGCAAGGTAATATTAAAGTAATTGTATTGGACAAAAGCACACTCAGCGGCAAGTGTAAGTTGCCAGAACTGAGTGCACCCCTGTCCAATGGCGTATAAAGCAGCCGTCCAACCGGTCGGCCACCACGGACAGGACGGTGTTGCGGCTGGCACGCACGCGGCGCAGTGCGGCGCCGCAGCGGGCGCGTACCACAGCTGGGAAGCTGTCTACGCCCGCATCGGCAAACATACCCGACGCACTGCACCACCGTGGCAGCCGCAACAGCCCCCTGAACGCGTTATTAAACAAACTACAACAAGGGCACTATATGACTTCTTCCTATAACTTGTCCAAAGACAACATGTGTATAGTGAGGTACAGTAAGCTTGAAATAATGTTATTTTTACTGGCACTGAGCAACAACTAAACCTGTGAGTCACCATGTTAGCTCTGGTAGCAAGTGCCCTTCGTTCACGTTCAATGTCTTCATCATCAGACATGGTTTCAGTTACCAAGTGCCCTAAGTACTTGAAAACTGAATCATCTTCAGTGGACTGCCATTAATTGACACAGTAGGAACATACAATGGACATTTAGTACCTGACTTAAATACCATAAGCTCACTCTTAGCAACATTATACTTAAGACAATGACTAGCAGCATACTGCTCACAAGTGCTGACCAGTTTACGCAGACCACTGACTGATGGGCTCAGCAGCACCATGTCGTCAGCATAGCTAATATTATTGAAGCTGACATCATGCATCCGACATCGGACATGTTGACTACTGAGTCCAGCAATCAGTGCATTAACATAGATGTTAAAAAGCTCCGGTGAACTCAGCCCTCCTTGCCTCACTCCACACTCAAGCCCATACTCATCTGATAGCGTATCACCCCATCTTACATAGTTAATTTGACCAGCGTACCAATTTCTAAGTATGAATATAACATCATTTGGTACTTTGTATTCATATAGCTTATTCCACAATATCTCATAATTGACTAAGTCAAAGGCCCTTGACAAATCTAGAAAGCATGCATAGATTGGTGTTTTCCTGTGAGTGTAGTACTTCACAGTTTCTTTAAGACATATTATAGCACTTCATCGCTCCGAGGCGTAATTTCACTTGCTACAGACGCTACAGTGCCCTTCAAACATAAACACAGTAATGCTTGCACACTGCTGCTTGGAGGTAGAATATCTGGCAATGCCCACTGCATATACCCACCAAGAAGGACTCTTGCTCAAGAGTACCATCAGGTAAATCTAGCCCCAAGCGCAAAGCTTGTACTATGGGAACCAGATAGCTGATAAAAAGTAAATAAGTTCGTATGAGTGGTGTGACAGAGTGTTTAGGCCGCCAGAAGGCCTCTGTCATGGCCTTTGAAACCAACTTTGAAAAATTGTTGATATGATAACTGATACACATACTCATGTACCTACTTACATTAATTTGTAAACACCATGCCATATTTCTAGTAAAAAATATGAAGACGCGGAATAAAGCAGATCATGCGAACGTTTGTCCTACAGCGGGTACTTTCTTTTAACATTAGGTATTTTACAAATCGAAACTTTACCTACTAAGAAAGTAAAAGTTTAAACTTTTAACGTTTACTCCAAGCGATGCGATGTCCGCTAATTGTAACAAGGGCTAATAATGGAACTCAGATAATAGAATCTGCACACGGATCTGCTTCCGTGTGCAGATTCCATTATCTGCAGGATCGTGTTCATCCGCCCATACATATTCATATACCGCTCCGACTCACATGCTAGCCGGCTAAACCAATTGAGTTATCAACTACAGTTTTTCAAGGTTTCCTGTACAAATAGCATTGGTTCCTACGCGAGACTGACACTGGCTGGATTTTAGCTGACTAATTTTTACAGTTGTTCATCGTTGAATTCTTAAAAAAAACTTTAGTTTAAAATCTTTGCTAGCAACAAAATTTAATATACAAATCGCTATCTAAATGTACACCATCAAATCAACGCCGGTTTTACTACGCCTCTACTTCCTCATGGAAGTTCTAGGAAGAAACTTTTTAATTAGTCTTCGAGGACAAACAAGCTGTGTCTCAGTTCGGTATACGTACACTCTCTCCAAATAGAACTCAGTCTCAATTATTGTTCCTGATTTATTGAACAATGAACCGACACCGATATTTCAAAGTTATTAATGAGTTTCTTATGTGCCTAACCACATCTCACGGCAATGTTGCAAATTAATTAACCGCGTAATTATAATAGGTGTGAATCAGAATTGCGGCGACTATGCAGGAAATCTAATAACATAATTGTTTGCCTTACGGGGAGATGCTTTAATGAATAGTCAACAACCGGCATCGTCGCGTCGGACGGACGTGTATCGCCATTGTTTTATTACGGCTATCATAACAAAGTTACGGCATATTAAACCTGGACCAGTTCGAAACATAATATTGCGGTGTGGACGTAAACTGGAATAGAAAATGCATCCTCATCAACTTCACTTATTAATTGTATCAAGCACTTTATTACCAAACCTCATAATTTGTTTATAAAATGTTTTAAATTATGGATTAATTAATATTTTCGGCCAGTGAACTATTTATCATTAGTTTATTAATGGTAAGCGAAAATTAATTGTTTGAAAGGCTCTCATTGTAATTGTAGTGTTTATTTGCAAGTGTCGGCGAGGCAGATTGGCGGCACTCGACAAGATAAAGCAAACAGCTAGTATATTTTGTAGTTTACTCTTGTAATGTAAAAGCTTACGCGTCAAAAATAATTTGTTATAGAATAATAACACAATAAAGCATAGGTACTTTGGGGACCAATTTCACTAAACCAATACTTGTATAACCAATTCAACCTTTTGATTGAATAAATGAACCAAAGCTCTCAAAAAAAAATACGACTTTACGGCTTAGAAATGTTACAAAAATCGTAATAGATTGATAATGGCTCAGCCGTTCGAAGCGGTTGCTTTTCCAGGATTCGTTTTTTGACACTCTGATCTTAGAGTGATCCAGCTGCTCTCATCAAATAGAAGCTTGCACGCTGCGACAGCCAGGCGCCACAATTACACCACCCTGTAAATCATAAACATCAACCCCTATTTAATCCAAATAGTCCGTCGTTAGTCGAGCAGCCTGCGTCTAATTTGTCTCCCGTAACTGGAGATTAATTTATCAACATTAATTACATGACAATAGATTGCGCACTAGACATATCACTTTCTGCCGGAAGTGTGATAAAATTCTATAACCATTTGCATGTTTTAACTATGATATAACTTTTGCGTTCTTATTGTAAATATGTAAAAAAAAAGTTTGCATTTCAAAAAATTCAAAAATTGCATGTCAGTAAATTTTGGTAATTTAGGGCTCAATAAAGGTTTCTTGGAAAAAAAATCGAGAGTTGAAGTAAGTAATAAATTAAAATATGTAAATAATTATATATTATATTATTATATTACCTACAAAATATACCAAATACATATGAAAAAGTTTAGCCATCTAAAGACCGTTACAAACGATCTAAAACTTATTTCTATTTATAATCACTTTTGAACTGTAAGAAAACTTTTTATTTGTATCCAGGTAATTCAATAATTTAGGTATTTAATTGAAATAATTCACATAGTAGTAAATGAGATTTTCCCTTCAAAGGGGATTTTGGTTTTTTTTTTGTGTCTAAATCCCCTTTAGCCTTATGTTTTTAAATTAGAAGCATATATAAGACAGTTTTGATCTATTTGATGTTTAGTCGTAAAAAATGAAAGCAACCTTCTGTGTCGTAATACAGAGTAGATAAATAACAAGAGCGTTTTCATTTATTAATTTTCTTTGGCAATATTTTGCACCCGCGTCCTAAACTATGGTTGGCTCGTATAAAACTAAATTGAGCATAACTTTTTATGTGACCTTATTTCACCAGCTAATATGGATGTTGCAGAGCCTATACCTATTTCAAGAACAATCAGGAGAATTATATTGGTCTAATAACTTATTAGTTTATATTGTTATGCCTGTAGCATATCCAGTAATATTTTAGTAGCAATAGAAATGTCATGGTTCAATAAAATATATTTGTCTATCACTCACTAAGTTCAGATTTCGGCAGGTTCAGATTAGGCGGCAGAAATATCTCTTAGTTCTTTCCCGGACGAGCCTAGAATATCAAAAAAATCATGCCTCTATTTTGAGGTGAAAAATATTTTTCAGTGCTATCAATACATTTCAGTCAATTTGCATAAATTTTTGCTCACTGTACAGAGTGCTTTGACCATTTTTATTGCAGCCTTTTAGTTTTCGCGGTTTCAGTACTCTTTGAATAATGGTTTATACGTTAGTGCGGTTTGTTGCGTGCCAATTTAGATATGCGTAGCTACCGTCTGGTTATAAGGCCCATCCGTATCTATTAATATTCGACTCGATTGAGAGTGCAATTTTGCATGGAACATGCCTCCGATGTTGAATATGTTTCGGATTTTGTTTGCATGTTGCTAAAAGATAGTGTATCATGGTATAATGTATAATCGTCATATAAGTATATATTTTCAAAAGATTTTAAAGATTCCCCGGTGACAGCTCAAGAAATAAGATAAAGTTGCAATGTTGTTGTTGACATTGTCCTTTTTTATTAATCTGCTCCTCAGCTAGAACGACTCAGTCATTCTCTTGCCAGCATTTGGAGTTTCATTCCCGCGAACTACACAGTTTTATAATGTACACTTTTTATTGCTTACTTTTTATTCCCATTACAGCATAGAAAATGTGCCGTTCGTGGGTATTAAAAAAAAACACTAAGAATATTTGCTCAAATGTTTGCACAATTTCTCAGAGCTAACTTTGTATTGTCGAATGTGAATATGTCGGAAACCTCATATTTCAACACACACATGTTCGTAGCAGTATCATCAGTATCACTCATGTAAAAACAAAAGATGTGACCCGAGACGATGCCAATCTGGCACCGAGGCGATATATCTGCCACAACCTATGTTTGCGAAGTTGAGATAAAATATGCGTAATATGATGCAATATGCTGTACGAGTTCGACTTAAATTCATGACAATAAGCGTACGTTTAACCCAGGCGATCACATTTTCATCCGTGTACGCTCTTTTAAATAAAGGGAAAGGGCGACTGGCGTTTGTTTGGAAAATTGTGGAAAATTGCCCGCGGAAAAATTACTCAGAGGAGCGGCGAGCCAGCCACATGGCGGGCGACGATACGCCCCACATAACTGATGACATTTCAATGGCCATTCATTCGCGGACACGCCGCCGCCGGCTACCGGTCACTGGCCACAGCTGTACTCAGGATCCGACCTTGGGGTTATTCTGTTACATGACAACAAAAAATAATAAAAAAAAAATACAATTTGTTACATAAATGGCCACCACTCAGCATGGAGCGTAGGCTATCTGTGGTTAAAAAAACTTAAAATGCCAGTAAATTTGTATGAGTCAAAAGTCAAGTGAACTTTGTACGCTCTCACATAACCTGGATAAGTTCTAGTCTTACAACTTTTTCAACTTTTTTGTAACTGCAACACCGTTATAGGTTTTATTTTAAACTACATTTAATTTTTCTATCGAAAATCAGATTACAGATTCCCAATTTAACCTCCTGAGTTCTGACTACAAGTCTGCCAACCGGTCACAAACCCAGTCACCCCATGCCACCACTCATAAATTCATGAACCTATCTATCTATTCTATCGTCAACGTGCTGGTAAAATAATTACATGTGTTTGTACTAATATTTTCAAACCGGAACTTTGATATAATATATTATATTATATATGCAAATTTATACTCCCCGACGCTAACTCTTTTGGAGTTTTGTTCTCAATTTAAGATTTGTTAATATCCAAATACGACCATGGTATAAAGTTACCGATTATGGTAAAAAGTTTCGTTGATTTGACCACTATGGTTTACTTCAGTTTTTTCTACGGTATTGTAGAGCACCTACATTTCTCTTTGTAAAATAAAAAACATATTTGCTCTCCCGACTCTCCCGTAGATAAAAACTTTGTCTACGGTCATCTTACTTTAGTAAATATTACACATGTATTTATTCTAAAAGAATTGGTTACAAACTTACACACAACATACAACTTAAACCACTGAACCTAGCATAAAAAAAAGAAAAACAAAAAAAAAAAGGACCGATGACATCAAAGCGGTTACAGGACGTCGATGGATAGTGAGGGTTCAAAATCGGTCATCATGTCACTTTTAGGAGGAGGTCTGTGTCTAGCAGCAGACGTCTATTGGCAGATAATTATGCTGATGATGATTATGACAATGATTGTTGATAATTAAGAAATAAAATAACAAAGGGTAATTGTCGCAAGACATAAATTTTTTTTTGGCTTGTCATCAAACGTTAAAAACGACAATAGGCAATACTATAAAGTCCCATATATGAATAGTCTTAGCATACTTGTAAAATGCAATGAGGTTCATAACTTAAAATGCGGATGACATCGCAAACACCAAAATAAAATTTAAAAGTTTCACAACTTAAAAAAGAGCTCTCCAGGCACGGGCTCTTTGACAGTGTTGTGGAAGCGATAATTCAATTTCAAAGGAAATCTTCGATTATTGTCGTTAAACTAATTAAAAAGTTTGGAGTTTATCCTTGAACGAGCAGAGGGGTGGTACCCATCGAGCACCTCAATACACTGTTAAAAATAAAAAATCTTAAAAACAACTGATTTAAGTACCTATTTTATTAATTAATTATTTTGAGTAATAGACATAGACTACTTTATCCAAGTTGAATGCTCCGCTGCAGTACCCATCCGAATGTAAATGTCTGTACCCATCGAACTATCGAGATATCGCACAGTAACTTTACCATTCCACTGAATCACTGAAGACGTTACGCTTCTTTGACAACTCTGAAGTAGTTTCTGGATAGACATTATTATCGACTGTGTGCAATTACTGTAGAAATACAGGTTTAATAATTTATTTCCCAAATAGTCACATACGTTTTTGAACAACACACACGGGCGGGGCGGTTCACTCAGCCAAAAAGTGGTGTACAAAGCAAGAATATCGGCCATTCATCGCTCCAGTGCACCGTTTTTCACCTCTCAACTTTTAATGAAACAAAATAGTAGGTACTCGCAGTCCAAACGATCATCTGTGTATATACATAATATATAGTAGAGTTTTCTGTGATAGAACTCGTCTCAAGGTGGCAACCCGCGAGTGATACCTCTGGTATTGCAAGCATCCATAGGCTGCCGTAACCGCTTACCATCTTGTGGGCCGTACGCTTGGTTACTACTTTAGTTGTATAAAAATAAAACCTGACAAACTTAAGGGATAGGTTCCACACATAAAAAAAAATTATGAACCTATATTTTTTTTATGTATATTTTGTCTTAATAAATCCCAAGTAAACAAAAAAAAAACGATTACGTTTTTCTGCTCATTTATTATTTATCATTGTTGGGAATCGAGTTAAGCGGCGTAATAATAAAATATTCGAGTGTGCGCGCCCCGTAGCGGGTCACTGACACGTGCCTAGCGCTGCCTTTTCGATTTCTAACAAGGATAACTAATTATTAAGCAAAATTACGTAATTTTTTTTTTAAATATAAAAAAAAATGTTTAGAAAAAAAAAGGACAAGTATTTATTTTTTATGTGTGGAACCTATCCCTTAAGTTTATCAGGTTGATAATAAATGACCTTATATATCTTGATAACACGGAATAAAAATTACCTATGGCTCTGCTGGTAGAGCCAAACACGGAAAATAAATTGATGACTGACCATTATTAAAATGCAATTTGTATATATACGTACACTTCATCCATTTGTAGGTATTTTCTCAAGCTTCACTTCCTTTATCATAATCAAGGCGTAGTAGCTGTAATATCTCTACCAATACCTACCTACCTACTTTTCAAAACGTTCCGCCTACTTCAAGGAGAATAATAGAATTTCAATTGAACTACGAGTCACTTCAGTCCCTGTCATGTTTCTGTATAAGTTTTGTCACAAGTGACGTGAAGTAAATCGTTATTCAAAGGTGCTAAGTAGTGGGGAGCGTAGTGTAGTCGAGACGTGGCGCTCCCTCGGGACGCGGACGCAGTCAGGAGTCTTTTGATAAATATTTTATGCTCCTCCCGACTCCATACACATAACTTGTGATATTTCTTCTTGTTTAGATTAAAATAGTTTCTTTTGCTATCTTTTATGTGCGCCTCATTGATATTCATACGGCTTCTCTTTGTGTATCGTCCCATCATAAAGTGGGAATTGCTAAAACAGAGACCAGTGAAAATGTATTTTGCGAACAAAGTTGATATACCGGACTGTACCGTCGGATCGTCGTCGTGTAGTACTTATTCGGCTTACAGAGTCTTGTCATTTTTACGAACTTATTTGAAAGGGAAAGAAGATTACAAAATTTGGAGGGTTACGTTAAAAGGATTCCGAATAAAAGAAATGTGCAGTTGGGATTTTCTGGAAAAAATACCTATGATTATAAAATAAAAGTGATTCTATAAACTTCGAAAACTAAATCAACCAAATACCTGCATTATTTTTAAAAACTCTTATATTTGTTCAAAAAAATAGCTAGGTACATAAACGTAAGAGAACCGAGCTAAAATAACGACAAGATAGAATACTAATAAACTAATGTCCTAAGATACGAGAAACTTGTTTTCGATGCGGCTACGCTAACAGTTAAATAAATTAGATAAGGCGGGCTACACGCTGACGGAAGCACTTGGCAACTTTCTGTATAATCAACATTTTGTATTTGTATTGAGTGGACTAGGCTTATTTTCAGGACACCTTGTGAAATTGTTCGTTTAGATAGAGATACTTAGGCTGGATTCGACCAACTTCTGGAATAACTATTCTGCGAAATAAGAAATGTTAATTACAAGTAAACTATCAGTTTACTCGTGAAAACTATGAATTTACTCGAAGAGTTCGAGTTTGGTGGAATCCAACTTTATTAATTTTACTATTTTGATTTTTTTATAATTAGAAATTGAATCAAATTTACGTATACATAATTTTAATTTACAATTTATTATGGTACGCATAAATTCAGATAACGTAAATAAGATGGTAGGATATGCCTTTGCCTACCAAGACAGTGACTCCGCTGTGACGGTTTAGGACTTCAGTAAGTATAACTTACTATACATTTTAGAAAACAATGCTTCGTAGGTTTATAGCACTAAAGAAACTAAATACATATCTATAAGTACGAAGTACGTTGTTTTGTATATAAATCAGGAAATCAAAGGAGAGTTTTTCCTTTTATCGCTATCTCTTTGAAGTCGCGTGGAGCTAAGCCACAGCTCTGTGAACTAGTAAGAATATTCTAGGAGCCTTCGTATTATAAAGCTTAATTTAATAAGAACCTCACTTTCAGTGTTTGTGTGCTATTACAATAAATTAGTAATGTTAGAGTTGATTTCACCAACTTCGGTTAGAACTATTCTGGAATTAAATGCATAATGAAAAACAAGTAAAATGTCAAGTTACTTTTAGATAACTACAATTTATTATGCACATAATTCTTAAATTAGTTTAGTCGAATCCGTTTTGGTTTAAAAAAGAGGCAGTATTTTACATTGAAGATCAGTAAAGTTCTTTGTGATAGAGCTCGTCCGGGAAAGGACTACCACCATACCCATACCCATTTCTGCCGCCAAGCAGTAATGCTCGCATTGTTGAGTTCCGGTTCGAAAGGTATGGATTCCGAGGAAATTATAGGCATATGAGACTTTCCATCTAACGTTTCAAGGTTGTAATGGTAGCTATTATGTTATCTGTGACGCAAGTGATATCTAATGATGTTGCAAGCGTTTATAGGCTACGATAACCGATTACCATCAAGTGGGCCGTACGCTTGGTTGCCACTTTAGTGTTTTTTTTTTTTTATACAACTGAAGTGGCAACCAAGCGCACGGCCCACAAGATGGTAAGCGGTTACCGCAGCCTATGGACGCTTGCAATACCAGAGATATCACTCGCGGGTTGCCACCTTGAGGCTAAGATCGAAAGCCTCATGTGCCAGTAATTTCACCGGAAACCATACCCTTCACACCGGAACACAGCAATGGTAAAATAATATATCTATAAAAAGTCAATAAATAATAAATAATAATAATAATCTTCTCTTAGATAAAAAAATGAATTGCTGTGAGTTAGGCTCGCTACAACTTGACAACGGCTGGACTGATTTGGCTGATTTTGGTCTTGAAACATTTGTATAAGTCCAGGGAAGGTTTAAACGATGAGAAATTATGGAAAATTGCGAAAAAAATAACGCGAGTGAAACCGCGCTAGGTCTGCTAGTAAGTAAATAAATATTGGAAGATATTTTTACACAGCGCCATTTAGCTTCAAACTAAGCAAAGCTTGTACTTTTGGGAATAAGATAACTGGTAAGTAAGTAAGTTCATAGGAGTCATTGGCCAACTCTAGTGACAGAGATAACAAATGTTTGCAGATCATACAAACATTGGATCCGCAGCGGGGATCGATCCCGCTACCTATCGCTTCTCAACGGCGCAACTCGCCCACCGCGCAACTGAGGTCGTTTGTTTATATGAAAAATAGAATTATGACATGAGAATAAAACGATCACAGCCATCAGCTATATTCAGTCTAAACACGACCGGAGTGGCGCGGCGGGCGAAGTCCGCCTGTGACGCAGGAGGTTGCGGGGTCGATTCCCACCTTAGGATACATTTTTGTACAATTAACAAATATTTATTTCGGATAAGTATAATAAAAAATATATATTTATGTATTTTTATTGTATTATGTATATCAGTCATCTAGTACCCATAACACAAGCTCTGTTTAGCTTAGAGCTAGATGATGCTGTGTGGATGGTCCAATAAAATTAATCAATCCAATAATCCAATAACCCAACCCAATCTTAAGAAATGTGGATGTAATATTAAGTTTTTTATTGCATACCGCATAATTTTTACCGTGTATAGAAAGGAGTCGGCTCTAAGCAAAGTTTTAATATCTATTCCGATTAGATTCAGTGTCAGGAAGGAACGCAGATACGGTCGCGGTGGAGTTGGAAGGAAATATTAGATGGATCGGGATTCGAATACAAATATGGGGAGATAGGGAAATCCGATTTGCTAGTAGTCCCAGACGTGTCGTATTATCGGACTCTTTTTGTAAAACATATCATATTTTAATAAGACGACTCTATATTACGGTATTGTATTAACAATAACTAAAAGTATATTTACCTAACGCAGGGCATAAATAATTTGATAACAGTAGATACTTTTGATAGCAGTGAATATTTCGGTCAAGTGTAGAGGTGTGCAGGCAGGGTGGCGAGTCGGAATTGTTCCCTCACTAATTAAATCTCGACGACGCCGCGGTTTCAAACCGACAGCCTCTTAATTATTGTTCCGGCTCTTAACATCTGTCTTAATGTCACTTTCCGTTTAATTCTCGAATTCTTCGCCGTCCGGTATGTTATAAATGTTAATTTCTTTGAACGCGGCCTTTGACTTAATTGCAGTCTTTTGTGATTGTGATTCTTAGTGCTTATGAAGTGAGTGTAATAATATAATTAGCTTTCTATGTTATCATAATAATATTATAAAGGAGAAAGTTTCGAAGTTTGTATGTTTGTGGGCGTAACACGCCAGAACGTCTGAACGGATCTATATTAAATTTGGCACACACACAGATTAAGGTCTGGAATAGCATATATAACGGTTTAACCCCAGGTAACACCACGAGGCGCTGCTAGTACTACATAAATTGACTTGAATTAACGTTATCGTGAAATGATCACTCAACTGATCAATACAACTGGGTACATAGATAGTTGAAAGTTAAAAATAAAAGTACCCAATTGCGACTATGTGCGGCTTATACTAGACGATTCGTTTAAACCCTCAAAGGTTTAATTTTCTTGATAAATGAGGTAGGTTTTAAAGTTTTAGTGATTGCAAAACCCTGTTAAGTTATGATATAAAAAGTTAATATCTTTTTAATTTGTTAATATCAAAATACCACCATTAAATGAAATACTCACTGAACAAGAGAAAAGAAATAACCAGCATACTTATGTATATTTTTACCTTCATCAAAATAAACCAAATTGTTGGGGATCTCGCAACATTGCTCCTGTTCGGAAAGTAAATGTGAAAACATCCGAAAGTTTTTAATTTTCTTACTGGTATACAAATTGGTTTCTGAAGCTACAAAAGAAGCACACGCCTGCTTCTCTCGGCTGTCCGAGGGCCGAATACAAATTAAGAGGCAGACTTGGTTCAAACTAGTTAATGTGTGCCTGTGCAACGTCTGGATTTGAGATAGTTCTGAAAGCGGAGCTACTTCTTGGGAAAGCAAATAATTCACTTCATCGGTGCAGTAGGGCACTGGGTTTCAATTTGTACAATATCCAATATTGACAATTTGCTTATAGATGCAATGCGCTTGTGGTTTAGTTTAGTTGGTCTAAAAGGTCAAGCTAAGCAACGTCTAACTTTAGACTAGTGACCGTTTGTGTAGTAAATATATTCTACTAGTGAAAATATCCTCCTCTCCATACATCATTCCTCTTTAGCCTTTTGGCTTTTGTAATAAAATAACAAGTCTCAATTACTCGTTAAAAAGTTCCCATACAAGCTTGACACCCCATTTTATTCCTATTTACCGTTTTCAGCATATTTTAAATATACAAACCAAATTTTACATTTTACGTTGGAAAGTTCCCATACAAACGTTATCACCCTTTAGAGGTATAATTTAAAAAAGTACTTTCTATGGTTTCAAAAGGAAGCTGACCTCCGAATTTCAGTTTTCTAGCTTCAACGGTGTCGGCTCGGCGTTGATGAGACAAGTAGTCAGGTATAACTTATTTTGTATAGATATTCGTAGATTAACATTTGATACCCAACATACTGTCTACTTGAGAAAAGTAATTTTACAAAAGGGATACTGTACGCCACGTCGTTTACCTACCTACCTAATTTTATTTTTACATTTCATGACATTCTAAAGTCAAATTAGTTTGGTACGTCTTCAAAACCCCTGAATTTAGGCTTGGGCCGAGGCGCGCTCTCAATTAAAGGGCCGCAGTACGAGATGAGTGAAAAGTTTTAATATCCCACCGATTGGATTCGGCCGCAGGTAAGGTCGAAAATATCTGCCTCCAGCTAACATTCTAAAGAAATGTTCACGATTGAACACTAATACGAAAATCGGACGTTAAAGAAATAAACCGAAGGCCGAATACCGCCGTTTATCTTGCACGGAGCTTCCAAAATATATTTCTTCGAAGCCAGCTTTTTAGAACTGCGTAAAATTTTACTTTAAATAAAGGAAGATGGGCAATTTGTATGGATAAAACACCTAGATGCATACAAGAATCAATTTTGTGTTGATTATTCATTAACGTGTTTTCTAAATAGTAAAAGGTTTTTTTGGATTCGAGTTATAATTATTTTTTCAAGTACCTATATTTTGAGTAACTTTATAATAGTAATAATATAGTTCCAATAGCTTTAAATTTTAAAGCACAGCACTAAATTTTCGAACTTGAATTTATAAAATCTATTTACTAAGTAAGCAAGGCATGTAAAAATTTAATCAGAAATGAACACTGGGTCAAATCTGCCCATACCTTTTGCATGTTTTAAACGAGTAAGCTGCAGTGTAATTTCCTTCCGGTTGTTTTATTAGAATGTAGAGATTATTTTTCGGCTGTCCGACCTCGTCGATAGACGGTAGGGAGGGTGTGAGTCGGAGCGGACGAATTAGGGACGACTCTAAATCCATATTCGATCTGCGGAATCTGCACTGAGCCGATCTGACAAGCTGCCGATCTGTTTTGCATTTATATAAACAGCTCTTTACCTTAATACCGGTGTGCTTCTATGAAAGTGACAGACACTTTTGATGTGGAGTTTGTGCGAAAGATTTTGCCGTGACGATAACGTCGACGCTACGGTGGAAAATGATGTTTTTGTCGATATCAAAGATCACTCGTATCCACCACAACTCGCAATTGTATTGTAAGTAAATCCAAGTTAGCAGCGTCATTTATTTATTCAATATTATAACTGAGTACCTTCCTTTTTTTTAGAAAGTCTTCATGAAACAATTGGTGAGGAGAACGCGGTAGGGAAGGTATTTGTGGCCGTGTATGCCGACCGGCTGACAGGAAGCAGCGCGGGCGGGGTGGCCGGACCTTCATCAAGCGGTTGACTGGTATTACGCCCTGCAATTGTTTCACAGTGCCACATTCCTCACTCGATACCTAAACGAACACTTTATCTCTGAGATTTAGCAAATTAGCACGCGTTAGAAGCGAACAATTTATTTAAATCTATCAGACTGAGTTTCTACGTGGGTAATCCGTAGCCTATGCACAATTAAAACGCTGTTAATCCTACATTCGGTTTCCATTGCGAGAACACAAACTGTTTGTTTAAGAGGTGTAATTACAAAATCCCTCGTGTACTGAATTTTCCGATGTTTTCGCGCGCCGTGCGAGTACGTGCCGTAAAAATAATTCGACGCTCCTCGGGGATCGTTTGTAAAACGTCACGCGTAAAACATATTATAAAGCCAATAAAACGTGTTTACAAGGGTGAGTAGAACTCGCCGTCCTCGGGGTGTTTCGCTTCCGCGCTATATCCGTAAACATTTTAGCGCTGCAATAAATTGAACATTATCCAAGTCGCGAGACATTCTGTTTCTTCCGTCCCGGGATCAGTCGGTTAACGGTTGTAATCTCGACTGTCTCGGATTTCCCTCTCTTCTAACAGGAATTATACAATTATGTGGAATTCGCGTGTTGTTTCCGCTCAGCTTTATTTATGAGAAGATTTTTGAGATATCTGTCCCTTAAGACTCCGGCATACGCATTTAAAGTAGCTTGAGTTATTTATCTTTCCCTAGTATATCATCGTATAACAGGATACCTAGGAACTATACGCATACCTAGTAAATGTATCCCAGATATGTATAACTGGAAAATAAGTGATAGGATAACTCTTCAAAACGTGAAATTCTGTGGTGAGCTTTTATATATATATTTTTATAATAACTACCTGGTTTTCTATCCTACGCACTTTTTTTTTAAATTTAAAGTTACTATTTAAATAGGTTGTAAGCAGTACCGTAGTACCTATAAACGGTTATGGCATTGGATACGATTGATGCAAGGAAGTTTTCAAATAGAGCAGAAATTGCGCTAAAACACGTAAGATCATTGCAGTTGGCTCAACAAAAGATCGTTACCCAAGATACACTAGTCGGAATTCCGGCAGCGCGCTGGCCAGCAGTCGAAAAGTAACCTCAAATTAGTTCGAGAAAATAAAATCCCCTGTTTTCTGAGCGACGTTGACAGGGGTGCGGGTGGAGTAGCCACATTGGGAATACTGTTTGGCCAACGGCCGCCCATCTGCCCTCATTATGTCGTGAAAACACTTGCTCAGATTTTTATGAGACTTGTAAATGTTTAAGTACGCATTCGAGCGCTGAATGGTGTTTTTATAGACTGTTACGACTTCTTTGCCGTAAGCGGTTACGTAATTTATAGCTCTGCTGAACCCACAAAACAGATTTTTGTAATTGAGTTCTAGTGATTTGTGTTTTTCATGTTATGGATAAGAAATAATTATGTTATTTTATAGATCTATCAAATCCAAATTACCTGTTAAATATTATTTAGACAACAATAAATTTAGAAGCGCAATGGAATTTATACGTTGGTAAATTATCATTCAGGTTTTAAAAAATGGTTCCAATTCCAATACTAAGTTAAAAATCAATGTCAAAAGACCTTTCGCTTATTTAGCAGACAGGAGAGCTAATAGATACTCTCACAATAGATTAATCAGAATCGTGTCTGCGAGCACTGTCTGCATTGCAATGCCCTTTTGCAACGCTGATCCACTTTTCTACGGATGCGAGATTAAAGGGGACTGTAACAAAATGAGAAATGGAACGATTTCAGGACGCATTGTTAGACGGCCGCCCGTTGTCGGATTTATGACAAAGAACAGCGGATGATTCAATCAGCCCCGTTCTTTAGTTTGTTATATTCATGTTACAGTCGACCATCTGCGAGTCTTATTGTTATCGGCAATGTTGTCGTTTTGCTCTATTTGTTTGTGCTCTCTCCTCATAAATTCAGTTTTCTTTTGCGACTGAGCTTTTTTTTTTTATACAACTGAAGTGGCAACCGAGCGTACGGCCCACAAGATGGTAAGCGGTTACCGCAGCCTATGGACGCTTGCAATACCAGAGGTATCACTCGCGGGTTGCCACCTTGAGGCTAAGATCGAAAGCCTCATGTGCCAGTAATTTCACCGGAAACCATACCCTTCACACCGGAACACAGCAATGCGAGCATTACTGCTTGGCGGCAGAAATAAGTATGGTGGTAGTCCTTCCCCGGGCGAGCTCTATCACAGAGAACTCTACTACTCTTAAAAAAAAAGCTTTAGCAAAAGGTTATAAAGTTTTTGAATAGCCATAACGAATCGTGTTTTTTATGGGACTATCGTAAATGTCGAATTAACATAATAGGTACAGTAATGTCACACCTACTCCACGACACACCGCATATTACAGTAATTGTATGAAAGTGTGTGTACATTTGTGTCGGAGCGGGAATCAAACCCGCAACTTCTCCCTTCTCAACCGGGCACTCGCCAACCGCGCGACCGAGGTCGTCAATTCAATATATCTGCCACATGCTTTTATTTTGACACAAACTCGCCAGATATAATATAATATAAATTAGATTTGTTTGTGCCGTAAAATAAAATCTTCGGGAACACGAATTGCGTTACATTCATAAACTTTGAAGTAATTTAATATTAGTATTTTAATAAAACAATATGCATATTTAACCAGGTTGGTAAGTTTCCGGGCGATTGTATAAAAGGGCAAACTTTGGCAAATAGGTATTCAGTGCAGGGAGCAATTTACAATTTAAATATTCTTAATGTCTCCAAGTTGTCGCAGCGAGGGTGCGGCACCGGCACGGCTTCCACTACATCAATCACTCGCGGACGCTGCCTCTGAACATTTCTAATTATTCGCCTCGCTTTGTACTGGATGAATTCTTACTTAACACTTTCGAATTTTACAATCTAGACACATTATTTTCATTATGCATATTCGAGCCTATTCAGTTTCAGATACGTTTTTTTGAATTTGATTGGGGTTTCACGACGTAAGTAGCGTACTAGTATTGAATTCAAGGCATGATAAGTTGTGAATAGACTACTGACATTTTTAATGGGTGAAATTGTGAAAGGTGAAGTAATACGCATCATTGAGAACAAATTCCACCATCGGACCACTGGATACCCTGATGTTCCTTACATTTGTCAGTATCAAATTTATCTATTTAATAATCAGTACGGTCACAGACCATTTACACTATGATGATTATGTCCTGGCCGATTTCGGCTACAGCGACTGTGTGACTGAATAGGCATAATTAACTCTAACTTAACTTAAACTAAATTATATTTACATTATTACAATATTTTATACACTAAATAGGATCTAAGTCCTGGTTTGACCTGTCGTGCGCTGTTTGATGACTTACATACCCGATTTTGTTGGTGAAGGTACGAGCGCATTTTAGGCATGTTCAATTAATTAAGTGAGTACCTACACTAAAACATATTCAGTAATCCTAAAGTACCTATTAATAATCTAAAAACTACAAAACCAATCACGAGCCATTTTCTATAGTATATAATAAGTATGTCTATTTGTACTTATACAAACACATCCGAACCAATTCCACATTATTTTAGAGATGCGTTCTAGAAGCTCACACGAAAGTTTCGGTCGTGTTCTGCATATTTGAGTTGTTTGCAGACGGGTCTCGTCTGGAGAGCCACTCGGCTCGAGAGCGCCACAAGGTGACAGCCACCACCGTCTAATTCCCGAGCTTAGGGTTTATCCATTGACGCACTTGTGTACTTGAGAGTGCTTCTTGATCAGTATTGGGAACTTGTTGATTTGTTAATAGTTTACCGTTTGAACTGCAGAGTTCTGAGGGTAGTAGGTGGTAAGATAGGTAGGTGGGAATCTGTGGGACTAGGAATCTGCGGGACTGGAAATCTGTAAAACTGGGAATAATGTTGAATTGGGAATCTGTAATAGATATTTGGAAAATAGAAAATTGCATTTGGTTTGAATTTGTAGAAAGTAATATGGCTTTTTTGTAATCTATACCTATCTTCAGTGATAGGTACTACAATGTTTGAGTACAGTTTATCAAAATAGTGCGTGCAGTGAGGTTCAGCTAAGTGAAAAACGATGCATATTATACTGGCTTTACCATCACAGTTGGCGAGAAATATATTTTGGGTTTAGACAAGAATAAGCCCTTTCCTGCGTAGGTAGCGTGTGAACTGCCAACACACTCAAAGCGGGACAATGGATGTGTTTACAGGAAATCTGGGCGAAGCGGACGCCTTCCCGACTTGGGCTAGCTCGCTATTGACACACATGCAAATATTTACCTTACGAGCGGCGAAGACAAGGCTAAGACAACATTTTCATTGTTTTGTAAACTGATTCGCATTTGGTTTCAATTTCGACGTCATATATTTTATTTATCTATCTTGTATATACCCATGTTTGCAATTTAATAAATGATTATGATTATGATTTTTCTTTTTGAGCTAGTGATTGAAAAAACGAATAACTAAGTGCTTGTTCTAATCAGGAACTGTTACATGTCCTTCGACACATAGAAGCGATTGGCTGTCCTTATTTTGTAAATACATACTTATCAGTAGTGGTGGGTAAATCTCAACCAGTATTTACCCACCACTCGGCCACCGCACCACCAAGAAGATCGTCGTTATTAATTAAAATAAAACTTTCCAATAAACTACTCTTTATTATAAGCCAATTATTTAAAGAAACCATTAGCCAGTTTTTATTCACCGCAATGTATTGAAGTGAAGATATTTGCTGTAGGTACGCAGCGTAGACGTGCACAGCGAAAACGGTAAAATGATTGCTAGCTCAAAGTGGTCTTCGATAAACGTGAAGTTCTTTGAATAAACTCGACATTCGTTTAAAATGTTCACGAAGGAATCTCTACTCCTTAATAGGATACCAAGCAGGAAATGCTTTCTCATTAACTGGTTCGTCATACACGTATCAGCAAATTTTTCGTATTCATTCACAACGCTGAGGTGGTGTTATGAATAAGTATGCCATGTCGCCGGTATTATCTTCGTGTTCGGTAATGTATTCAAATATGTATCAAGCTCCATCCGCACCATGTTGCCGTTGTTATTTTATTTCATACGCGTGACGGCGTACCAGCTTTATTTTTTCGCGATATACACAATATCATATGGCTATATTTCGTATTGATGTAAATGTATACTATAAAAGTATTGCTTACAAACTTTGCACAGCAGCATGATTGTTTAACTCAAATGCTTGTTCACTTTATTTTGATACTGACAGGCCAGCCTGACAAAATATTAAATTGCAAAGTTTTTTTAAATTTAAAGTTTGTTAAGGCGAACTACATAGTTTTGCACTAGAACTGGCAATGTTAATCCCGTCCATAAAATTTATATAGTTTTATCCTACCTATCTAATAACGAAATAATACTTAGCAATGGCCCTCTTAAACTATTACATACACATTGAACAGATAATACTTATTAACAAAATATACTGTGTACGAGAATAGGTGTGGAAAGTAAAATTGGTCCACACAGGACAGTCCCGTCCATGCTCTCGGTGTTCAACGGATATTGATTACTTGTCTGTAAGGAATACAAATGTATCAAGGAAACTGTGTTCTAGCGCTTCTGTGAGCTCCATCCTTTGTACTGACATCTAACATTAAACTTCATAGCCGGCGTCGTGTTTTGTATTTCTGTTGTACTCTTAAAATTTTTATAGAGCGCAGTTTATAACAAGTAGGTTTATTTTATGCTTAGGTTAAGCTTATTGTATAATTTAATTTTAATTTTTCATACAGCCACCGTTGAGCAATGAAAGCCTCAGGCAGCTAACTAGCAGGTGAACGTTAAAAGAAAAATGAAATAGCGTAAAAAGGAGAAGCCGACTCGAGCAAAGGGGGACGGTGAAACCGTCGGGGTGGTTCTTTCGTAGAAAAGCCAGTTTCCTTTAGTGGAAACAGATAACGATCCGCTGCCGACGACAGAATACGTAACTGCACTTACTAGCTATACATACCTAACTAGACCTACCTTCATGCATCCCAAAGTTACGCTTGCTTATCAGGCGTACTTTTATAAAAACGAAAATCGAAAGGAAAAGTTGCACAGTCCTACATACTACACTACACTTAAACTCGCGTTATTATCAGTATTTTAATCCAGAAACATTATCAAGGCAGAATAACTCTGTATTTACATAGTATTGCATTGTTAGCTCTATATTTGCTGATTGGACAAAATCAATAGAATACACAAGATTAACGTTCGGTGTGGTTAAGGAACATTGATTTCTGAAAGATTGCCGCGTCATACAGTCGCGCGTTGCATCATAATGAAGGTTGGTTTTATCGAAATCGTTGAATGTGGCAAAAAATGGAAGGTCTAAAATATGATATGGTGTGTGTAACAGCCGGAAATAATTTGTTTATTTTTCGGTAGCGTTTCCTCGGTTATGGAGGCAGTCGATGCAGGCAGTTTGAAATGTATACTGCATGTTGTGCATTCATTTGTTGCAAGCTGAGCGTAGTTTCGTGGTGAATGTTATTGTAGGTACGGAATAGAATGTGTGAGAGGTCACCGCGCTCGTAACCTGCATTGTTGTCTTAGCAGTCACAACGCGCCTGAACGTCTCTTTGTAGTATTGAACTTAGATCGAGGTTATCGCGTTTTTGAACCAGAGCTAGCACTAGTTCCTGAGTAATTGCCAGCAGCAAGTCAGTCAATAATGCCAATTTGACCAATAATTTGAAATACTAATCATACGAGTACTAGCAACCTTTAAGTTATAATATTCACATCTCATAAATATTATATCCAAATATTAAAATGATAAAAATACCCGCTTTGGCGTCACTGGGTGGCATGTCAGTGCAAAAATTGCCAGTCGCGGCGTCCCCGCTCGGCATTGTGCCCAAAATGACACGCGAAAGGCGTCGAGAGCGGCGCGCTCCAGCCTTTACAAAAGGCTTACAGATGCGCGCACCAGAAGATTTTAATGAGGCAACGACTCTGTGTGATTTTATCGCGTGTGCCGTAATGAGAAATAACCAAGCGCATCCTCTTTGATTACACGCACACAAATGCCAGTAAAAATGTTACAAGTGACAACTAGATACGCTTCCTAATTTATACTCCTTTCCTATGCAAATAAAATGCGAGCTTAATCTCATTGAGAGTGCGCTTTCTAAACTAAAGCTATGAATTTTTAACAAGCTTACCGCATGTCGTTAGAGTTTGTGGCTTGATTTCTACATGCGGTCTACGGCGTAGACATATGCGTTGACTCGCTACGATTACCCGTAGTGAGTCTACGCGTACGCGTTTTTAATGATCTTGTATTTTATTTTAGTTGTGTTTTGTAGATTTCATTAAAGTTTGTTAGTAATTTTCTTTTTCAAAAGCTAAATTTGGGCAAGTGTAATAATGGCGTAGGTTCGGTTTCACAAAGGCAATAAAACAAATTAGTCGAAGTAAGTTACAAGGACCACGGTACTGGCCAATTTTCATCAATGCAAATCACGTTGTCGACTCGTCAACCCAATTACCAAGAAGTGAATTTAAATAAAGATAAGTATCGCCCTCGAGGAGACAATGCTAATAGGAGGCGGAGGCGTGTTAATAGGCTCCGACTGGGGTTCGACGGTTCCACGGTGCGGCGCACCGCGGTAGGTGCTTTAATTAGATCTCTCGACTTACGCCGTGAGCCTCAAAACACTTGTTCAATTAGTGATTAGCCTTAAAAAGTTACTAAGTAAACATTTCGCGTTCAAATGCCGTTGTTGGAATTCTAAAATGTGTTTTTACAATTTTGTTTATTCTAAAATTTCACGATTTGACTACTGTATTTTACTTACCTACATTACAATTGGTATAAGGGTAGGAAAGACTAAAAAGCTTCGATGTTTGATATTGTTGAAGAGATTGAATTGGTTTTCAGTCTTGATGGAAGTACAGTTGACAGGCAAGTCGGGAAGCCGGCGACCAACGCCTGTCAACATCTGCTTCCGCACTTCCACCTAATAGACCGCGACATCACCCGCCCCCAATAGTGACCCTGCAAACCCTACCAAACATGTTTCACAAGATATTGTACGAGTGGCGTAATATTTAGGTTGTATTAGATATCTATCGTAGTAGGTAAATAACATAAAAAGCTTTAGTAAAATAATGGTCCACGACAAAAAGGAGTGAAAAAATAGACCATGTGAAAAACTTTAGTTGCACAAAAACAATTATTTTATTTTAACACTTTAATTTAGACTATTACGAGTATTACTTTTATCTGGCCATAAGTAAAGAGTAAAAAGCTTATAACTGGTTATAAGTAAACTCAGGACGTTTCTTAGTGCAGGATATTTGGCACCTGCCGCCCGTTCCCCGCGTAAGCCCCGCGTCATTCGCGACGTCCCGCGCCTCTGTAAATTTTCAGGGAGACGTCTGAACTAATATATTTAGTTTGCCTAAAACTCATATGCAACCAACACCAACCAGGTGCCTTACTTTTGAATCCAATGACAATTCCGATCCAATCCCAATTTCAATATACCGCTCTGTCTAATTTTTGTAGTCTTGAAAACAAGGTTGAATTTGGCGCTAGGTTTGCACTCAAAAGTACGAAATGTCATATTCCAATACTTGTCCAATACCAATTGCGTTCAAGAGTAATTCAATGACAACACCACAAACAAAACATCGTAGTTCGTAGTACCTAACACACAAAACAAGACGCACATTGGATAACAATAAAACAAATGTATTATCCATACCACAATCCGTCCACTAAAAGATAATATGTATGTAACTTTATTTCTATTTTCTGTATTCACTCAAGGTTTATGTATCTCGAATAGTCACGTCGCGGCCAGCGAAGGGTGAAGCATACAAATAAGTGAAAGTCCAAACCGTCCAAACACCCGACGCCATGTTCTTTATCTCAGAACCTCTTAAGAATTTGATCGTATATGAGAATATTACGAGCAACATCTGTGACAAGGGACGAATAAAGTTAAATATTTGGCTTGTGGGGCCGCTTTCACGTGTTCAAACTACACGATAACAAACATAAGCTTATTAATTAGATTTATAAAAGAGACGGATGGTTTAATTATTTTTTTATCAAGTAACTTTATAACATTTATCAATGTTCAGACAGATTGTATTGATACTACATACATACATACATAGGACAAAAAAACATGTTAAAAAAATGTTGTCATAATTATATTAACGACCAACAGATGTAATTCCACTAAATATGAATTGCAATACTTCGAGTACTCTCTTTGTGTTCAGAGTTAATAATTTTTAATTAAACTCTCCTTGACATTAATAAGTGTAAATGAATTACAAAATAAGTGTCTGTTTGCACAGGTTTGCCAGTTTCCCAGTTTTATTGTTATGAAGTCCGCCACCATGTCCATTACCGTGGAATGATTGATCTAGTAAATCATTTCTTATCTAAAATGAGAATCCTTGAATGGACCATTACTATTCCCACTGGTGTGGCATTATTGTCACGAAAAATTGTTGTGTCGCATTACGTAGTTAGTTTAATAATAGATCTATACGACATGGCTGTAGCAGAAAACTGATATACTATTTGTCAGGATTGTCACTTGTATCATAACGAGGTGTCTGCGAAGCAATCAATTTGGCGGTACGGGCTCTGTCAATTTGCAGCGGTCCGGTCTCGCTGCCACCACCCTGTCTGGTCCCATTCGTCGGTCGTCCCGCGGTCGTCTGATGACTTCCGAGTGACCGCTTCTGATTTGCATAAGGGCCAGCTTTAATATGAGATTATTCTCGAGTTAAGAGCGTTAGGACTGACGTGGTCGCATTCATTATTAGTTTTAGAATATTCAGTCAGCCCAATCGCGGCCTAAATTATTTAAATTGCTACTGTTTAATTTGTTTAGCAAATAGCAGTTGTGCGGTTGTTTTGTACCATTTTGTGATTTTTTTGATTATCATGGAGGTGATTTGTTTCATTTATTTATAATACTTTCTTATAAATAAATTCTTTAAAAAAAGGAGCACTCGCGGGTGGCCTATACTTAACGGCCTACTAAAAACTCTGTCACCAGAGTTGCCATTAACTCACACGAACTTACTTACTTAATACTTTCTTACATGCCTTACGTTTGTATTCAAAGCCAAAGTTATCTGTTCTTGCTTAGGAAACAAAGCCTGCAATGAGTGCGTAGAATATTGTAATCAGTCTTGTTGTAGGTTAATGAAGTTGTGTATCTATAAAGTACTGAAATGACTCCTTCCTTATACATTTTCGACAGTAAGTACAAAGCCGTTCACGCAACCAAAAGGTAGTCATAACAATAGTAATAACATCATGTAGCCATTGAGCGTCTTGCCGGCGGTGACAAAGGGATTACCTCCCCCTCCCGCCGTCTGCGGTTTCTTAATTAACCCCTAAATACCCTTGCAACCGCGCTGCGGCGTATAAGATTATTGCGAACGGTACCCTTGTTAATTTTAATGTACGGTATTATTGAAACAAATAGAAGTTCGCCTCAACGAGTTTCTTGGCATGTGAGTAGCGCTTTCACGCGTGATGAAGGATTCCATGTTGCTTAATAAGACGACTCACGACGCGTATTTGTGGAATATTACATGGAAGTTAAACGGTAGAGTTGATTTAAACTATAAGTCGTCGGTTTTTAACAAAATATCAAACATTGCAAGGACCATTTTTTTTTTTAATGCTAGGATATATTTCCTGGTGGTAGATCTCCTTAGCAAGTGTCCAACTTAGTACGAACACAGATAGATCAATAACTTATTATTATATAGGTTTGACGACCGATGTGACGCAGCGGGCGCAGGTTCGCCTGCGACGCAAAGGTTGCAGGTTCGATTTCCGGCTTGGGGCAAATGTTTGTACGATCTACAAATATTTGTGCGATCTCAGGTGTGTACCACTTCAGTACTACGTAGGTTTTTTACTTTCAAACGGTACTGTGTTGCCTAACCTAACTAAGGTTTGAAAAGAACCGTGTCAAGAAACAACGTCTTGAGGTGACACTGACACGTCTTGAAGTGACAGATTTAGGTGACACTGCACTGCGCTTATCAGCGCAATGCAGTGTCGCCTAAATTCGTTAACTTAGAGAACCTTAATTAATCATCCATTATGTAGGTTGTCATTATTAAGTCAATTAACAAAGTTTATAAAAGATTTAAAAGACACATTAGCCAGCAAAGGTTTAAAGTATGATTATGAAATAAGTCTTATGTATTTAATGTAGCATAATAGGCTCGACCAGCATTTATAAACATAGAATTGTTAAATCGATCGACACATTCACGGTTATAGAAACGCATAAACAGCTAACAGGCATGTAGGATTCGAACCAAGTCAGGGCCAACCGGGCAGAAAATGGAGCGTCGTGCTTAGAGCTAATACGATCAGGTGAGCAAACAAGCAACGCGGCTTTCATCTTCGCTTGGGTATCTCTTAGCCATGCTCAAACAAACACAAATACAACGACCCAGTAGAGTTGATAAAGAAACTGTCATCAAAGCCGGATGTATGATGTCTATTTTCCGATATGGCGGCCGGAAAATGTCATGATGAGGCAAGTCATGTAAGCATTTTTAGACAACCGACAGTTGGTTGCTCCGGGTCTGGGTGTTTGAGTCATAGGCGCATACAAAGATCCTCTTACTCATAAGATAATACTCAATAAGTTAGTAAAATTTGGCCATTATTATTTCTTTTCTACCATAATAGTGTGCTGCACAAATGTTTGTTCACAAACAACTGGTCGACTCACAAACATTTCTAAGATGTTTGTTTTAGATTAGGATAAACTAGAGATATTTAAATATTTTTGAATAAAACCCATTTAATGTACCTACCTACTACCTAGTTCTACAAAAAAAAACAGTATTTTTATCTGTACCTTATTAAAGATTTATAGACTCTTATTCTCGTATAATAGATAAAGTCAGGGTAGTAAAACAAGGAGAAAACCACAAATTCTGTAATATTATTTTGTTTACAGTCAACACGGCATTTGTTTAAAAATATCATTTTTTTATCTTAAAAGTCGGATTGTGTTTGGCTAGAGTTTTTATAACTCTAGTCGCGTAGGTGTAGTAGTAGGTGGCAATCAGGTGAATTGCGATGTGCATTCGTTTGAATTGTAAACGGCTTTGTTTTCACTCAGTCGCCCAAGTATAATTTATTCAGTTTAAATTATTATGCGACATTAAACAAATGTTATTTCATAAATGCCAGTGATCTTAAACGGTAAAGGAAATAAGGAAACCGGCATGTTCATATATACTAATATTATAAAGAGGAAACATTTGAATTTTTGTATGTTTGTATTTTTATTAGGTACTGTATTTACTGGGCTGACATCCGTGCTTCTTTCCTCTAAGTAGGCCCCAACGGAAGACCAGCGCTGGGTAGCTAAACGACCTTGAAAATGCTGAGTTGGAGCCTTTTTGTGGCGTCCGCATTTTTGTGTAGGTACCTACAGTTAAGCACACGACCAAGCCAACACGTTGGGCGCTTCCGTCTGGTAGTGATTTAGATCAGTTGAGCTATCTATAGATCGTTTCTAACAGTCTTTAGATGGCTCAACTGTTTCATATGTATTTTGTATATTTGTAATGTACTTACATGTTTTAATTTTGATTTGATGATAAAGTAGCATTGCACACAAAATAATGTTTGTTTTTAAAACCTCAAAGAGCAAAACACAACGAGCAAGTGTTGTGGAGCAGTATGTTTATTCACATTTTGCTCTCCGCAGTAAAAATGAATAAGTTGTATGTAAAATCACGCCTCCTTTTATGATCTCTTTTAGATAACATGCGAGTAACAAGACATATGAATTTTGCATAATGTAACACAACATTTTTATTGTGATTGTGCAAAAGCTGAATAAAATAAATGTAGTGCTTACCTATTGTTGTCGAGTGTGAGCAAGACAAGTAAACAAGTGAAAAGCAGGAAACTAAAGGTATTCGTACACTAGGCTAGTCTAAATCCAAAATTACTGGACGTAAATCTATACCGGATGCTGCGCTGGTGTTACATTCGAACAGAAATGTAAACATCGATTTTCTGGCAGTTTTGTACGAAGAACTGCCAAAACTTAAAAATGCGTTTGGTTTTAGAACAAGGGCTTTAGTTTAATTGTAAACTTCATAATGCGCAAATACTTACCTCTGCACGATTGAGCAAGTTTATTTACTAAACAAAGTGGCTGTCTCTTTGAGGTCAAACTAACATAACAACTTAGCGATATCTGCAATCGCTTCGACACATCTGGTTGGTATTATGATAGTATATATCTATGATTTAGTACATTTATTTCTGTAATCACACATTTTTACATTACGTCAATTTAATTTGTACTACTGTTACTTTATTGTTGAATACCTACATTGTGTAAAATATGAAACATTTTCTCCAGTAATAGGGTTCCAATAACATTTGTGTGGAGACGGAGAGTCCATAATTATTATAATAAAGTAGTAGTAGTAAGTAATCAGTCTCACTCTTTAATTCTAAAAGTTTCAATAATATATATGCCTGTAATCATAAATGATCACAGGAGTTTTTTTAATACGGTTCGGCCTCACTTTCGTCGTAGACGCGATCCTTCCGTTTGCCCTTTCAACCGACTGCCACTTCGCTCGTAGAATGACAAATGTTTACTTACTCCACCCCTCCGTAACCCCTTTTCCTACTGAAATACAGCTTCAGAGCTTTTCTAGCACTACTGTTTTGCAATCAATCGATATTGGCCTTTTCATCTACTATCTGCTGCTCGATATCTACAAAAGTGAGAAGAAAACAAAGAACGCCAATTTGGCAAGTCGAAGACAAACGCATTTAAAATGGGCAGAGCATAGCTACGGCCATCTATCTCGCCGCTTGATAAACGACGACATTATTCCTTATCACCCACTCAATTTGTTTAAAAGCGTTCTGCTTTGATAATTTGAGAATTACAAATCGTATTTTTGACACACAAAAATGTCCCAATAACTGCAAATACTTTTCTAGATAAGGCTAAGAAGAGAAATCGTTTAAATTTATCTTAATCTTTGAAATATTATTCGCTATGTAGGAGTTGAATAAAAAAAACTCAATATTTAAGGAAAGTATATGACAGGTAGAATACCTATATTATACATATTATATCAGGCAACAAACATTGCACGGCAGAAACCATGGCTTAAGTTGCGCAATGTCTGTTGATTGCTTATTTTAGACTTAGGCCATGCGGACTATGGATAAATTAACTTGACTTGTAAGATAATATAAAGTGATCCTTGTGCTTTTAATAACTGACGAAAAATATTAAGCGTGTAAAAACTCTTTTGCTTAGTCTTTTTTATTTTGTTTCAGTGGTAGAAGAACCGGAGTTCACGGATGTAATTCAGAACGTGACAGTGCCTGCCGGTCGGAGCGTGCGCCTCGCTTGCTCCGTCAAGAACCTGGGCTCTTATAAGGTAAGAAAGCTTTCAATACGATTAGAATGCGAAAATCAAATGAAATAGAAATAGAAATAGAAATAGAAATATCTTTATTGTCATAGGTGAAACACATAACTAAAGTAAGTACAATATAAATACATAGATTAAGTGAACAGGCTATGACTCGTCATTTTTTGATTGGACGACATTACAACAATGTTCATGAACCTACCTATTCGTTCGCTGTAAAGAGGCGAAACAATATAAAATAACAATATAATATAATAAAACCAACAGATCGTCAAAACATGGCAAATACAAAACCGGTGGAAATTTAATCAGTTACCAGGTATAGCTGGTTCTAACTTAAATTTACTATAATCATTATTTATAAATTCTTTAATACTGTATAGCGTCTTGTCAAGCAAAAGCTTTTTTACTTCTTTTATAAATCTATCTTCGTTTTCTATTAATTTTATTTGCAAAGGAAGCTTGTTATAAAGTTTTTGTCCCATTAGTTTGGGTAGTTTTTTGGACATATTAAGTCGATGATAAATAGAGTTTAAAGTCATCTTATTGCGAACACTGCGCTTGTGGTTGTCCCCTTTAGTTGCATACTCATTCAGATGTAACCTGACGAATTTGATAATTTCCAAAATATACACAGCTACGGATGTCAAGACATTAAGGTTTTTGAAATGTTCTCGGCAAGAGTCTCTGTATTTTGCCCTTACTAGTACTCGTATAGCACGCTTTTGCAATTTCAAGACTCGTTCATAGTCTGCTGAACTACCCCACAGAATAATACCGTATGACAGTATAGAGTGAACATATGCATAATATATTTCTTTTAGTGACTTTTCTGAAGATATCGACCTGAGTTGTTTAAGTGCATATATTCCCCTTGACATTTTCTTGCATGTTGAGTCTATATGGTGCTTCCACGACAGCACAGCATCCAGTTCAAAACCTAATAACTTAACTAAATTAGAACTAACTATGACACTTCCATTTATTAGCTGAACCGGAATTTTAGCCTGATTAAGCGATACAGCGTTAAAAAAGACTATGTTAGTTTTCTCTTCGTTAAGTTTCAGACCGTTTATGTGAAACCATTCTCCTAGTGCTGCTACCGTGATTCTTATTTTCTCTAAAAGGTCTTCATTAGTTTGTGCTGACAAAATTATAGTAGTGTCATCAGCATATTGAATGATTTCACCCGTAATATTTAAATGGACTATGTCGTTCAAAAATACTAAGAATAGTGTGTTTCCTAATGATGATCCCTGAGGGACGCCTATATTTGAGATTTGAGGAGCAGATCTAAACCGTTTTCCATCCACTTTTATTTCAACTGTCTGTTCCCTATCTTTTAGAAACGACTTCACAAGTTCCAAACTATTACCGCTAAGTCCATATGAGTTAAGTTTCCTCAATAAAAGCTCGTGATTAACAGAGTCAAAAGCCTTTGATAGGTCTAAGAAAACTCCTGCTACTTTTTTCTTACTTTCTAGTTGATCTATAACACTTTCAATAAAACGTAAAGTTGCTGATGTCGTGGATCTTCCTGCCCTATATGCGTATTGACAGCCTGATAGAATATTATTGTTTATTAAATGTTTTATAATTGCATCCGACATTACGGATTCTATAATTTTAGATATGTTAGATATTTTTAATGTCGGAAAATCCAACCGCAATTGACAAGGCCAATGTAAATTTTAAAACATGCAAAGTAAAATATGGAAAGCTATAGTTCCCCCGGCATTGTCTACGAGCACTATACTTTGCGGTAGACGACGGCGGTAGCGGCCGGCGGCGGCGGGGAAGACGACAATATGCGTATAGCGGTGAAAGGAAACATAAAATATAAAAAGCATTTTATCATTTGATTTAGAACGCGCCGTCGTAATAAAGTGTCCATATAAATGGAGGAAGATATGATTTACCGTCGTTACGCTGAGTTTGAACCTCACTTTGCGGTTTTGAAGAGGTTAAAATTCTGAAATATTTTTAGCGAAATCGTTTTGCAGATAACAAACTTTTAAAAATGAAGAAGTAGGTAAGTATAATATACCACTTACGTTTTTATGTGTGTTACGCTCAAAACTCATACTCTTTTAATCGGTTTTATTTAGCTTGACCTGTTTGTTGTTGTTAAATATTGAAGAGTACATTCTTCATTCGTATGAAGAAAACTTCAAAAAGGTTATCACTTAACATTTAATAAGTTGAGTAGCGTTTCAGTATTTGGTCGTTAGTGCAGGTCTTATTTTACAATGATTTTATTTTTCTTTAAAATTCTCATAGTCGATCCACTGTGCTAAATGAGATTTATTAGACTAAATATTTGAGTCAAAAACAAATGCAACTTCGGCATAAACTAATAAAATATATTTTAATTTATCTTAATTGATGAAATTTTAATGAGAAACTTGTGAAATCCTAAACAATGTTTTCCAAAACTTTTGATACAGCGTAGCACAGTCGTAGCACACTCGTAGCTTTCGTAGCACTCTTAGAAATATAGAACTTGACAACATCGATTTAGCAATTTCAATTTATCTGTCATACATAATAGTGCGGTGCAGTCTGTCGGCAGTCGTCGGCAAGGCGTCCGGCGTGACCGGACGGCCGATAAGCCGCAAGGTGACGCGGCGCTCGGCTAACTACCGACACCGCAGGGGGGCTGGTTCATTTGGCTACGTCTAAACCCCCGCACCACGAACTATTTAGCTATTAGACGTGAAGCTAACCCTTCCAAAAAGTACGGTTGCCTGCAAGCTGTATTATTATTTCGATTTAGTTTAATATCAACAAAGATTGCTATTTTCTACCAAAAGGTTTTGTTTACTGTTATGCAGCTGTGAAGTCACAAATTACTTGCAGCAGTGCTATCTTTATTTTTTGTCGTATTATGCAAAAACACCTATGCTAACTTTATTTGCTAGAATACAATGGCTTTTTCGTAATAAGTGAAATAAATATTGAGTCCAGTGGATATATGATGCAAGCCCCGTACCCACAGCTACCCGAAACGTAGATTAGTTAGGACTAATCGTCAAACGTCGTGTAACTGAAGCTCTGGATTTTAGAGTTATAGCTAAGTAAAGCCAGATTTAGGCACACGACTTTAATGGTGACGTCACAACTATAGTAATATAGTTATGCATATCACAACTTATACCTTGTTGCATGAACAAACTACTGGTTTAGTATGTTACATAACTGGTTTAACTTTTTGTGAGTAATACTTAATGATTGCAGTTTTATTTGAATAGGTAAGTACTCGGTAGCATAAAGCTAATTCTTTCTTTAAGCCATTCAAATTCTAGCTTGTAAATACGCACTACTTTATATTACTTTAGAATGTAAACCACGGATCTACGGTAGAATTCGTATGGATTTCCGTTTAACAGACTTTTTCTCTACATTTTATTGCATTTAGTTACGTCGGAGGCTGTCGGCGGTGCGAGCGCAATAAAAGCCAAGATAGTGTTCTTCAGATATAAAGGCTTAACTGAGGGAGCCATCACGGGTGCCTTGTATTGACAACAAGAAGCGGATTTTCCCGAAAGCCTCGCCTGTGCCATTAGTTTCCCGCGTCGGTTAAAAAGATTTGCCTTCTCGTTCCCATTTTTTATTTAGAATTATAGTCTCATGCGAAAAATATCGATGAAACGACAAAAAGCTTCTACCGTTTTATCTTTCCATTGATATATAAATCTATTTACTTACCTACGTGGTTTGTTTTATTATTGATACATTAGGGTTTCACCTTGTCTCATTTTGGTTATTGGTTTTTATAGTGTTATCAACCACACTGGGAATAATTAAGTAGTACTTATAATACAATTTTATTGAAACTCAGGCTGGTTTGGACTTGAACTAAGTTTTTTTGTATAAAATCATCTAATTTAGTTATAAAAACATTTTATGTAAAAAAACAGGTTTGCTATGTCTGAGTTTATATGAAAATAAAGCACGAAGTAGTTTACAAAACAAGAGGCATGCTAATATTTCGAACGTGAAATTTTATTCATGATGCGCAGTTATGAGATTTCTCGTTCCGTACGTTGAAATTTTGGTAAGAATGTGCACGTGGACGGTTCATCGGCATGAAATGTCTGATAGTCGGCAGCACGTATGTGGGTTTGCAATAACATGCCACAACGAGTCGTAGCAATGTTACACTCGCGCCACATGCGAGCGCCGGCTGTTCAAACTCTGGCATGTTTCTCATGCCATAATAGCAGAGGCCGCGGCAGCAAACTGAACCGAAGACGCGGGTGCACAGAGCACTTGTTTCCGCGACCACCCTCTGCTTCCCTATCGAACGTACGTATAAATTCAAATATTTTTTTATTTAAAAAATACGCCGTCACACACATCACATATCATAAAATATTCAAGTTTTACATGTAGCCTTTTTGACATTCAATAACTAAACATTTGTGCTTAAACATTTTTTTATACTTAAACAGTTTTGGCTATCTTATTATAAGTAAGTATTGTTAACTCTATTTTTTTTTCAAACACATCAACCCCTAAGTCTCAGTTCTTCTATCTATCGACTAAAGATTTCGCGAAAACTTCGAGAGCCCTTCGAGTAAATCCGATGCCGAAGAGATCTCTAAGTGGGCTTTTAGCAAGAGTAGGCTAAGCCGTCTTGTGCAAGATGTTCATTTCTGTATACGCCATTGCATTAGTGTGTCAACATTTTACAGGATCGTTTAAAGACAATAGCATGAGGAATGTATGTGTTGAAATTTATTTTCGCCAAGAATGATATAGTAAAGACTTATAATAATTTATAGTAAAACCATTCTGCTACAAAAAATAATAATAACAGAACACACCAATCAAGAAGCTGGACTAGAACATTAAAAAACCTCATAAATGTTGCTAAGTAGGTATAAAATAAACAAACGATAAAAACAGATCTGTCCAACAAACTCGAAACAAACAAAGTGAGCCATAATAGCGTAAGATGAAGCCCGTTAAACGTTCCATAATTAAATCTGTCGTAATATTATTAAACACGTCTAGGAATCATCTCCTCCGGCGATGGGGTCCGTCGTTAAAGAGGTTCGGTGCGGCATCGTGAGCGGCAGAGGCAGAATGGCCAAAGTTTCCAACGAGTCCATTATAAATCAAACGACGCCTTGGAGGCATGTCCTGAGGGACGCAAACATCTCCCATCGTGCCACCGAACTTCAACTTTGCCTCCATAATGCCTCAACAATTAAGATAAAAAGAAAGAAGAGCCTAAATTAAAGGTGGTTAAGAGATAACGAGTTAATAGGCCTTTGTAACTTTGTCAGTGAACCATGGTAACTCAGATTATAAAATAAGCGGAAAGTTCGTGCCTTCTACAACTTCCTCAATGGCTACAATTCATCTGTTTCAATAAAGGTTTAATTTTTTTACATTACAGTATTTTTTATAAATGCCAGTTACCAAAAAGTTACAAGTTACTTGCTTACTTTCTGGGTTTTTTTTATAGTGTAAATTGTACCGCGAAATGCTAGTTGATAAATTCAAATCAAGGCAAGGTGTGTCCAGCTGCGTCTGGTGGCCGATGCTTGTAAAACGCCGACACGACTAACTCGTTTAGGATCCGCAGACGAATTGAATTAGTTAGCCACTGCAGCCATTACGAATATTATATTTGCATCTGCCACTTCCCGGCTTCATTACTGGAAAGATTGAAAATACTACTCATAAAACGCCAGCGACAGATTAAGAAATGTTGAAAACTGTTTGCGGGATTTTGCGCTAATAGAAAAAGCAATCAAATTAACTTCAAAACGCTTGGGAGTGCCTTTGACAGAAAATGTGGGAGCTCTAAGCCACTATTAAATTTTTAATAATTTCATCAGTGTTTTAATACCTATATAATGTTTTAATTGGATAAACTCATAATTAACAAACATACTTACACTTACTTTTTAAGAGTATTTATGAAATATTTTTTCTGAAATATCTATTTTGTCTATAATCCTCTAACAATCTTCAATTAATTTCAAAGTTCTTCTACCTACTATCTATCTTCAATCCTGAGTTCTCCGAATCTTGTGAATGCGATTTGCAAACTTCGTCAAGTTTAACACTCAACGTTTATCTCCTAACCGCTTATAAAATTTTGATTCCTATTTAATTTTATCTTAATTGTTCATTTGAAAGAGAAGTTCGAGTAATATCGCTCCGGGTTAAATTATAACTGTTCCAAGTAGTTCGACGCTTGTGGTTCGATTTGTGAGTTTGAGGAAGAATTAGTGAAACATTTAGATGGTATGTATTTTAAAATATAGAAATTCAGAAAAATATCAGAATATAATAAGGAAAATTAACAGCTTACCATTACATGCACGGGTTCAGGTTATTTTTTGGATTAGAACTTAAACTAAACACATTAGTGTCAGTCCGTCAGTTACAGTTTTATTTTAGTTTTTTTTTAAATATGAGCATCAGTTATGAAAAGTGCAGTTACAAACAATGTGAATCAATCAATTTGTAGGTATTATGATTTTGTTTTGAACAGAAAAAGATTGAGCAAAAAACAAACAGACAACCATAATGTAAACACGCATAACCTATTACTGTTAAGATGGATTACGGGTTCTAAACTCGTGTATGTACAAGTGTGCTGGGTTTAAATATCGGTGTTCTGGTCGGTGAAACCTGGCGTCGAGGCGGCGCGGCGGCGGCAGCGCGGGCGGTAGTAGCTGACTCGTAATTCAATCAGTGCGGTGCAGAGGGACACACTGCCGCGATTAGATTAGACGCCGGCCACAATTACGCAGATCAGATTTACATCCGCCGTCTCCGCGCCGCGCCGCGCCGCCGCCGTGTTGTCGCCCTCGGAACTGGCATTGATGACCACTCTGCGTGTGACACGTGGAGTATTTGTCTAGATGCATCTAGAGAAAATACTTGGTGATAAAGAGCGATGCTATTATTTTACTATATTAGTTTTTAGGACAACTGCGCTAGGTATATTATTGTTATTATTATTATAAACCTGTAGTGTCCCACTGCAGGGCAAAGGCCTCCCTTCTCTCTTTCCATACCTCTCTGTTACCGACTAGTTGGGACCACTCTTTGAGGTATACATCAAGTTCGTCCCTCCATCTCCTTCTGGGCCTTCCACGCGGCCGTCGCCCGTTTGGAACCCAAACTGTGGTAGCTTTTGCCCATAGTTCCTCCGGCATTCGGCAAACGTGTCCAGCCCAGTCTCACTTCAATTTGGCGGATTTTTTATCCGCTAGATATAGTTTGGTTAAAAACAAGCAATCATCTGCAATTCATAGGTAAATAAGCGCATGTGGTGCAATACGTTTAGAACTGTCCGATCGAAGAAATGTAAATCTTAGGAAATATTTCTGAGCCTGTTTAATATCCCTGAGCCCCAGGTTACGGCGACAAGTCAGGTCGTTGTCATTAGAGGGGTTACCGTCCCATTGCATAATAAAATGGCCAAAGTTTCCGCAAGTCCATTATAAATTAGACAGAGGAGAGCCACATCACTTAAGATAGGTAGCGTGACCCGGCACGAGTTTTAGCCAAACTTACCCTATATTGCCTGCTCGATCTTGATAAAAAGAACTAACTACCCATGATTCAAACTTTAAGCTGGATTATGAAGCAATCGAAGCTTGTCGAACTTCTAAGCCTTCGGTGTAGGCTACCTCTTTACTAAAATTTACTTTTCGTTATCATCTCCTCACAATAAAATTATTTTAATATTATTTTACATTACACATTATTATTTTAAGAAACTTTATTATTTTATTTTATATTATGATTTAAACTGCACTGATGCATAATGTTAACTACCAAAAGTGCATGTGTAAGCAGCATGATGCCTAATCAGTAAATATTAAATAGAAAACAAAGTAAATTTAATATATAGTATAGAGACTTATAAGAGGTAATTCTGTTGAGGCAGTTTTTATTCTTACTATACGATTTTTTTAAATAAGATACCACAGTATAAGCTATCCGCTTAAGGTACTAGCAAACTAAAGTAAAAACAGACATTATCTAACATCTAGGCGGAAAAAAAATTGACAAAGGCCTGCACACCAAAACTAAACGTCACTTTTGAAATCCAACACGAGAAACGACTTCATAAACATTTATAAAGGAAAATCTTGCATGAAATGTTCTGAAACCCCGTCAACCCACCTTTTGATGGGATTAAATCATTTGGACGACGATAAAAGTGGTGAGATCGTCGTGAGTATAACAATCTGTGTAAAATGCATTTTGAGCGCTTAATGCCGCAGAAATTGGTGTAAAGCGGGACAATGGCAGCTCCATGCAATTACACAAATGTCGTAGAGACGACGCACCACTGCCTCGGAATTTCACTCAAAATCGCTGTTTACTCCCCGCTCTATAACGGTATCGGAACTTTTTCCATCTTTGTTCGTGATAGTACAAGGGAAATTGTAAAACAATTTTACTTTATTTTTAATAAAATTGCTTTTAGTTAGGAAAGATAAGTAGGTACTGGTATTTAAGTACATGAGTAACATTTTGCGATATTTGACAAACATTGGACAAAATATTATCACGGCAGATATTAATCTAAACGTCTTCACAAAAACGATAGATTTTTGTGAAATATTTATAAAAGTAAGTATGTTTGAAAAGAAGCGACGTTTCTTTAATTTCCGTTACGTCACTCGTCCAATTTGGAGAAATTGGAAATCATTCAAGCAAGAATTCGCCACACGGTATTTCATTCAAACCAAGACATATTTTTGTGGGTTATTTTACCAAATCAGGAAATATTAGAAGTAGCTTATAATAAACTTTTTTTTGAATTTGTATCTGCTGAGGTATGTCAACATAACGTAAAAGACTTTAATTTTTTTAAGGCAGTTAAAATCGGGTCGTTAGTTGACTTGTTCTAATCCAGTGTATCCTTTTGTCTTTTGCGTGCATTTTGTTATTTATTAGAAAACAAAAGTCCAGCAAGCTCTTAAATCTGTACCTTTTACAGGTGGCGTGGATGCACTTCGAGCAGTCAGCGATCCTCACAGTGCACAACCACGTCATCACGCGAAACCCTCGCGTCACCGTCACCCACGACAAGCACCGAACATGGTTCCTTCACATATCCGACGTGAGAGAGGAAGACCGCGGTAGATACATGTGTCAGATCAACACCGTCACTGCGAAGACACAGTTCGGATATCTGCATGTAGTCGGTGAGTGAGCTTGAGTAAAAGCAGCGAAATGTTCCTTCACAGTGAAGATGCATGCTGCATATTATAGTAGAAATGAATACGTGCATAAAATAGTAGATCAAAGAAAACAATCAGTTATAAAAGACATTCCTGTCGAGTCAAGATGACTTCTAACTTTGATTTCAAAGGGGTAAAAAAAATATTTATTCGATAATTTCCTCTTAGTTTAGAGAAAACATTACTCATACTAATATTTTTAATCACAAAAATAATAAAACAAACCAAACGTTGAACTCATAAACCACCCCACTGAAGCAGTCAGACAAAAATAGCTTGCTAGTCGCAAAAGTTATACAAATAAAAGTCAAAAACTATAAAGTTTTGCACTTCCGAAACGCATCAGCTAATTAGAATCAGAACTGCTACCTCTCGTAGTTCCGTCATAATCTTGGCAAGTGGACTTATATTTGTTCGCAGTCCACCAGCAATTTAAGGTTTTTCACAGCAGTCAATTCAACTGAAAATGATATCAATCTTCACGCGTTAGCTACTAAATGAGATAATCATTGTAACCTCCATGATTACGATTCTGAAGTTTTTAGAAGAATTCTTAGTTTTGTGCTAACCCAATTACTTACTGAGATATATCTCATGCAATGCCAAAGTAAGGGTATTTTTATAAAGGAAAGAAAGAAAGAAAGAAAATACATTTAGTGACTCCCAAAAAACAAACAAAAGAATAAGCAAAACATAAGAGAAAATTAAACACAAAATATTAATGGCATGAATTATATATAAGATTTTAAAAAAACCATACGAAGAAATTCGTAGAAGAACCAAGGCCACCGACATAGCTTTTAGAATAAGTAAGCTGAAGTGGCAGTGGGTATGCCATAATAGCTGGGGAATAAAGGTTCTCGAATGGCAATCATGAACCAGAAAACGAAGTATTAGACGCCCCCCCAATCGATAAACCGATGACATTAATTTAAATTATGAATAAACATGACGTATAGAGTCCAAGAAAGGCAAGAAGTAATTTTGTCCAGCTAGATTGGTCATTTTGTCCATATTGCGTCGTGCGCTCACCACGCTATCACTATTCGTACTGACTGTATACGTTCCGAATTAAGAAAAACGAACGTTTGCGCTAGTCTCACGGAATTCCAAATCGAAATTCCGCAGAAACGTGTGTATGCGGCCACCCTGAGTTGTTCAAGGTGATATCAGACGGGTCATTTTTCGTTGATCATTTGGATAGGTGACCGACAGTGGCAATTTCAACAGAGCACTTCCGTGCTTTGGAAGACATGTTAAACAGTTCGTCGCGGTATTTTAAAAGTTGTTAGGTTAGATTTAGCAAAAACCATAACGAAGGTCACTGGCTCATACGAACTTGTTTAGTTACTGTAGTTTACTATAGTTATTCCACGAATACGCGAACAAACTTTAGTTTATATGTTTGTTTACAGTGCCACCGACGATCGACGACTCGTTGAGCTCGAGCGACGTTATCGTGCGCGAGGGTGCCAACGTCACTCTGACGTGCCGCGCTAATGGCTCGCCTAAGCCCACCATCAAGTGGAAACGGGACGACAACTCAAAAATCTCCATCAGCAAAGGACATACTGGTGAGATATCGAGTTATCGATTGCTAATGACCGCTGGCAATTATTTTTTTAGATGGACTATTTTACTGCGCTTTTAGTTTTGTTTGCTTATAAAAACCACCTTTGAATGAATGAACAAAAATACCTTTACCTAGTTGCTTGCACCTTAAAAAATAACGAAATCTAAAGACTGCAAGATAGAGCATATGAGAGCGGTTTTTAGACAACCTTTGAATAGAAAAGTTAAATGACTTTGATTAGCATTTAATAGCTTTAAATATTAAAAATCTCACTGGCAGAAAATATGATATTTGAAGCGATAGAGTGGTTAAATTTTAACCACGACATCTAGCTGGCTAACGACGATGTTTTGTTTTCAGTATCGGAATGGGAAGGAGAGGTGTTGGAGATGGCCAGAATTTCTAGGTTAGATATGGGAGCATACCTGTGCATTGCTAGCAATGGAGTGCCCCCAACTGTATCTAAGCGTGTCAAAGTCAGCGTTGATTGTAAGTAATTGAAAACTGCGTTGATTTCCAAAACATAGTAGGTTAACCAAAAAGGTCTAAACAAATTTTATTCCCTATGATATGCAGGATAACCTTTTTCTGATTACCATTACATGTACAAACAAACCTACACATTTTCTTTCATAATACAAGAAGATCAAGTGGATTATGTCTTACAGTTCCACCAATGCTCTGGATTCCTCATCAACTAGTCGGAGCTCCGTTGGCCTACAACGTAACCCTCGAATGTCATACGGAAGCCCACCCTACTTCCCTGAACTACTGGACCAGGGATGACGGCCATATGATCCACGAAAGTGCCAAATACCACATGGAGAACACGGTGGGAGCACCGGCTTATAAGACGCACATGAACCTGCTAATCAGAAGTATAGATCACGAAGATTATGGAACTTATAAATGTGTTGCTAAGAATCCTAGAGGAGAGTCGGATGGGACTATTCGCCTTTACAGTAAGTTAAATAGTTCTTTATATCATACTGTATCAACGTGTTTTTAAAGTTTCGTACATCGACAGGAAAAATAAAACCCTTATAAGGATCACTTTATTGTCCGTTTGTCTGAATGTAGGTATGTTTGTCAAAACTGGAACGGCTAAGCATATCAACATGAAATTCATGCAAAAAAAAACGCGTTTACGTGGGAACGTCTTCCGTATATCAAGGTCTAGGTTCTTTGAATTTATTAATAAAATAGGTAACAAATCTCTTATTTTGTATGTTATTGTACATTTAGGCTATGACAGAGGCCTTCGGGAGGGATAAAAATTCTGTCACCAGAGTTGGCCGCTGACTCATATGAATTTACTTTTTTGTAATCGCACATTTCTGAAGTTTTTAATGCTCCTCCTTTCTTCCTTTATGTGTTAAAGGGTTTCACCTTTAACACATAAAGGAAAAAGTGTCAAATTGAGGAAATTTGTTCACACCTAAAATGGAATGGTGAAGTTTGTAAGAAAAAGTGACGATTTTGAAAATTGATTAGAAGTTCTTGCGGTCAAGAAATCAAGCTGAGTCTTATCGTCTACAGTACTTAACTTATTATTTTGTTTTGTAGCTTCATCCCCACCAACAACGACGCCGGATCCTCGAGCCGTGACCTTACCTCCACCATCGAAAGCGCCTAGACATGATACTCCAATGACTGATAAAGGTAATGAAATATTTAGTTTCTTAAACCATTTAGTTTTTTCATATGTAAATTATAATCATTATTTTTACCTCGTCAAAGCGATGATTTAAAAGCGCAAGCAAATAATCTTTTCAAAACTGTGACGTAGACACATCAGCAAAAGCTGCTCGTCTAATATTAAAATAAGTAAATAAATAAATAACACTTCAAACAATCCAAACTTTCACATTTATAATATATTATATGATATATAAATGTGATAGTTTGGATTGTTTGTTCCTTTATAACTCGACAACCACTGAACCGATTTGACTGAAAGGTAAGTATAACATAGATAGATAATGACAAGGAATGGGGCAGGCTTTTATCAGAAATAAAAGTTCGGTTCCCGGGTTCCGGGATCAGGTCAGCTATTAGTTTATAAAAAAAGAAAGCTAGAAAAATTCAGATTTTAATACTTTCAATCCAAAAACTTAAATAGGTGTAATATTTGCGGCTGAACAAGTCGATTAATTTCAGATACAGCGGCTATAAAATGCACCGAAACAACAATTTTACCGACGATTCCGTTTATTAAGAGATAATATTACCTTTACGAGTCATCCCGCGGGTCGTTCGTTTCGTTTTCATTGTTTGCTGCTGTTTCAGTTATTATTAGTACCAGTTATTTGTTTATAGATCGTAAACTGTTACGATGCTTGTCGGACTAGTTTGTTGGCTTCATGTTATGATTGCACGCGAAGTATATACAAATCATTTGAGAGTACAAACACTTTCTAATAGGTTAGTTATTGCCTATAGGATCAAAATTATTTTCATAGGCTTAAATAAACCTCTTTGCTAGTATCATACATGTTCTTGAAACCTTTCAAAGTCAAAGTCAAAATCTCATTATTCAATAATATCACAAGGATCATTTTGAAAGCCAGTTCCACGCGCCCTAGTCTAAAAGAATCTGGCTTTTACCACTTATGCCATCATTTTATGATAGAGAATAATGTTCATAAGGTCGTTTATAGCAAAATGTTTAATGATAAAGTAATATAAGAACTTAGCAAATAAAAGTTACCCTGAAAAAATAGCAGCAACGTACAGACTGTCCGTATTAAAATTCGTAATTGCGCGTCATAAGTTGTTAGTTTCGCGTCATTACTCCGACGTCGCGGCGATATTGGCAAGTTGGCCGTCCCCGGACATGCCGCCGGACAACATCTTGCCCGACAACCTATTACGGCCAACTGTTCGCCGCTCTCTTGTTGCAAACTCTTAATAAGCTTTGTAAACGCCGCAAGTTTAATCTCTACGATCGCATAAAAGAAAGCAATCTCGTAAAACATATTCTTGGAAGAAACCAGAGTTTAATACAATATGCCGACAGCGTTGACCGAATTTTTAGAATATATCTTTTCATTACAGTTCAGGCCACATGAACTTGAAAAATCCATTTAGGTTGCGACGGCGGTGTAAGTTCAGTAGCTGGTTGTTTTTGCGCGAGCACCGGCGGCGGCGCACTCTGCGCTGTTTTATTTTTTGCGCCCATTACGAATTTACGGCTACCCACCACTCGACAATATTGCGCAACTTTTCAATAACTGTTAGCCGACCGCCCGCCCTCGGCCCATCCCTTGCCATATTGAATCCTTTACCCGATCAGTTCGCTTTGTCGTTTCGCCCCTCGTATATTTTTTAGGAAAGCCAAAATATTGTATCCTCACTGCTAATATTGTTTTTCTAGGGACGAAGTATCAATCGAATCTGAACGAAATTGACAAGGGGAAGCAGAAGACCGACGAGGGCGGCGGGAAAGTGCAACACAACTGGGCAGGGGGCGCCTCGCAGGTTACAGGTAAGTATTCACTGTATTTAATTAATTTGCTTAGATAAAATATAAAAATGGTATAAATATAATTATTGTTGCAGGTAACGCTGGCTGGAGAAGAAGCCAATGCTGGATGTCATCTTTAGGAGTTTTTACAATCATCATTGTTTGTAATTTTATTTTGATAATATTTTGAAACACTTTCAGTCAGTTAATTTAATTACGTAATTACCAACATATTAAGTAAAACAGTATACTTATTTATAAATTACTTTAGTTAGAAACTGGAAAGTACCTGCAAGCAAGCTATTACAATAATGTAATAGCTATTTCTGATAGTAAGCTATTGGAGCAACATCAGATTTTGTAATTTTAAAACTAAGCAAATTCACAAAATAGATACTGATTTAAAACTGCGTGTGTTACAAACATGTAACCTGTAAAATACCATTCTATAAAATATGGCATTTAATATTATCGCATTGGAACTATTCGAATGAAAATCGTTATAGCCTTCTACGAATTTCAATCCAAATATGAATTGTTGTATAATTACCAGAGCTTAGAGCTTACGACCAAAGGGATCGACAGTTATCTGCTACTCATTATAAAAGGAAATATACATATTATACATACACGAGGCTATTTAAATATATAAAATGTCCTTGAAAACAGGTAATTTAGAGTATATATTGTATGAAAAAGTAGACATCAATATCGTTATAGCATTAATATAAGAGACTACATTTTCACAATCGAAAATAATTTATAACTTTAGGAGTTGTTGTTATACATTCACTGCATACAAAATAATATAGACACTATAGTTTATCGTCTTACAATGTTCCTCGAACTACTACACGATTCAGAAAATGCCAATAAGATAATGATTCATGATGAAAAAACCGAGACCGAAAAACGATCATTAAAGTTATGAACGTATTGGCTTACAGTAAAAAGCTTTTCCGTGAAATGTTCGAGTGTTTGCACTTGTGCCAATACAATTGCTAAAATTGAAAAATCTATACCTGTGTGCAAAAGGCAATTACTTAGGTAACGTATTTTGTTTGATAGTTAATAAACACTTTTTTACATTTGGTAATATTTTCTATAAGGTAGGTCTGAATCGTGTAGCGTTTATAGAAAATTAATTGCACAATATTATTATTAATATAAAGTGCACTATTATCATAGTCTATTTTATTTAAACCTTAGGTAGGTAGATTAAGACTGAATGAATTAAAACGTGTCTTTAGAAAATTATATTATTTTTGTGCTTTTGTAAACCTCATGTTTGCTGTGATACATGTTTTTATAGTTAATTACTCAAATAGTTTATATTTTGAAAAACTAATACTTTGCTCCTAAAATATTATACAAAACAAAATAAAATAAATTATCGGAAAACAAAACATATTATTATTTAAAAAGATGAATGTACTCGTGTGTGTTTTTTTTTTTCATATCTTGTTCCAGAGTTTTAAATCCATAATTTCTTCTGTCAATTATCCTTATAGAGTTGTATGTAAATGTTACCGTTAACATGTTGCCAAATTGCTAAATATAAGCTAAATAGATAGAAATATTGTAAATATAATATAACCCATAAGCCAAGGCAATGGAGAGCATTTTAACATTAATGTATTGAATGTTTTATCTAAGTGAGATTGTTTGGGCGAATGTAACATACCTACGTAACTAGTTTAACGCTAAGTATTTAAGGACTAGGTTATGAAAAAAATAAAGCTTGTTTTAAAAATATACCTTTTATTATTTTAGTATAACTCCACAAGCAGGAAATGTGTCGTATACATTAGCTAGCCTTACAAACATACTAACCGGTTGGGTTCTATCTACAGATATACATAAAGGGTCTTTCATTATCAATAAAAAAAACACGTCACTTTTTTTTTATTAAGTACTTTCCAACAATTTCTTTCAAACAATGATAAATAATAATTGACCAGAAATGCGTAATAGTATACCTATACCTAGGTACCTATTAGATAATATTATAATATTATTGATCACAGTGTTGAAATCACAGTAGGTAGATAATTCTGGTTTTCCAACTAATGGAACACTTTTAAAGGAAAAAAATCAAAGTAAGTTCCTAACTGAAGACAATATTTAGGCGAGAAAGTTCACCCTCGCTCGTCATATTTTGATGTAGCAAAGTGCTCGTAAACAGTTTATGGTTAGTCCACCGAGGTTGGACTAACTTACTGGCGCCATGAAGGCGAAATTAGCAAAAACTGTACAGTACTGTTCTATACATACCATGACAAAAAAAACTACGATATAAATTGTTTAACCACATTGTAATGACTTCCAGAGTAGTTCAATTGATTAAACTACTGAGAAAAGTCTCAGCTTAGTAAAAAAATTATAAGTAAGTACTTATTAAATAATAGGTACTTGTTAAATTAATTTATGTAGGGAAAGTTCACCCTCGTCATATTTTGATGAAGCAAAGTGCGCGCAAACAATCTGCGGCGGATCTCCCAAGATTAGGGCTCAGGCGCCGAGAAGACTCGAAGCCCCGAGCTCCGTATGGCCGCTCGCCAACTCCTGTAAGCCAATCTAACTTCTTTTAAATGTGTTTTTGATGTAAAGAACACATTACCGTACGCATCGCTTCTCGACTACCAAATCTCGGACCAAATTAGCTTTTGATTTATAGGACTTTAAGTTTGTTGCGTGTACTGTGTATGAGCTTTGCGCATTAAACAACTTAGAAGTAGGTTGAGTTTCTGCCTTCAGAATGAGAATAAATTTAGCATAGTGATGCTTTCTTGAATATTGTAACAATTAGATACTTTAACCATGATTTTGTGTGAGTTTTGTTGGTTCTCGATATTTTGGCGCATGAACACAGAACTGATAAAATTATGTTAATAACCATGATAGTTTTAAAAGATATAACTAGCTACTTATTCTAGACTACCTAACCTTAATATGAACTCACTCACGTGACTGTGGATACTAGCGTAAAAGCTTCCATTTGTACTAAGTATGCTCTCGTAGACAGGTACAATGGTGTATGTTAGAAATCATGAAAAAAGAACTCTCTGAACTTTTTTTATACCACTAAAGTGGCAACCAAGCGTACGGCCCACTTGATGATCAGCGGTTACCGTAGCCTATGTACGCGTGCAACATTATAGATATCACTTGCGTACCACCACCCTGAGACGTTAGATGGAAAGTCTCATGTGCCTGTAATTTCACCGGAAACCATACCCTTCGAACCGGAACACAGCAATGCGAGCATTGCTGCTTGGCGGCAGAAATAGGTATGGTGGTAGTCCTTCCCCGGACGAGCTCTATCACAAAGAACTCTACTACTCTTGAACTCTGAAAGAATTAATACTATTGAAGAATTGAGATTTATTAGGAACACTTAACGTTCAATAAAGTACCTGCGTCACAATAGGCACCATGTACAAGTAAATTTTCATACTCGCATTTACAAACTACTGTCTCCGACGGCAATTGAAAATACTCCCATGGTAAAATGAACTTAACTATTAGTTTGTTACGGGTGAAAATGCAATGGGTCGTGGGTGATAATTTATTGCTATTGACGAGTGCACCATAGTAACATTAGCCTCATTACTTAGCAGTGTAGGCGTGGGCTTCCGTCGAAACCGGATACGGTGGGAGACGGACAAATAAAATTAACGCTTATTGCTTTCCTGTTAAAATGCGTAGCTAGAAACTTGGCATCTTTTTACTTTATCATTTTTAGTGTTCCGGTTCAGTTTTGGGAAAACGGAACCACTTATGGTTTCCGGTAGTCCGGCGTTTATTCGTCCGTGCGAAGGTGTGTGCATGTGTGTAAGTCTATCTCACAAACCCAGAGCTAAACTAAACATAGAGATATGTTTTTTTTTTGTATAGGTAGGACTTATAATCAGTTTGCTAAATAAATAATTTCAATACACATCTACTTTACTTTCATTCTGCGTACTCGTCCGGATGAATTATCTTTTACTATAGAATACAAACACAGACTCTATCGAGTGTGGCCCAACCTTTGATAAATGTCAGCGGAAAACAGACAGAAATATTCAAACCCTTTTTGTTATTCGAGTTATTTCAGAAAAAATAAACATTATTTGAAACTCGGCGCGACGACACGCTAGCTTTGTCGTGTACAAAAGTCTAGCGCTCTACCGCAGCATTGTGCCGCGTAGATGTCCGAGTGAACTGCTAGTTTAGCTCCTCACGCTACTTTTACTTTGGAATCTAAGGTTAACAACCCCAGAGCTAAACTAAACATAGAGATATGTTTTTTTTTGTATAGGTAGGACTTATAATCAGAAATATTTGTAAGCAAACGAATTTGCTGTCTCTACGTTAGTACAACATAGTGGTTCTGAGCACAGGAGAACGAAACAGACGAGTGGCGCCAGCAGCGCGGAAAAGCAAAACAATAACATACGGAGCGATCGTTCCAGCCTCCATAATTTCCAGGAGGCAAATTAATCCGAGCACGGGCGGTGATCGGCGATGGTCAGCGCGGCCTCGCATACTAATGCTATTGTTTATCGGAGGGCTAATCTGTGCGTACCCAGCCGTCACTGTCCACCCCCGAAATTATAACGGATCACTTTCGGGATCGTCTAATCCGCTGCCGGTAAAGCTGATCGCATGTGCCTTCCACACGGCGATTCTCATTAATATGCTAATTTTTATAGTAAACCAAATTAAGGTGATTGAGGGACACTCAAAAGATGTTAATTTAAGCTTCAGGTAGGGTAAGCTCTGTGCTAGCATAACTGCCATTGCTATGACCAACAACCATCAGCAAACCTCTACTGTGTAATAATGGTGAAGCTGATTAATGACCATAAATTGATCACTATGTTTACTTTATCTTACCTATAAAGTTAAAAGTAAGTATCGTACTTACGGAATCTAGTTACAATCATATAAGATAAGCAATAACTTGAAAAATATATTTGGTGTTTGCGATAGTTCACCTCGTGAAAGCCAACATTACAAGCCACCAAACCCCAACGAAATAAAAACGTTCAAACATCACTATAAAAAAGCTTACCCATTCCGTCCTATAACATGTGTAAAGTTGTAAAAGAGTCGTCCCGCACTGAGTGATAATAAAGGTAACCCTCTGCGGCACCTTTATTGTTATCGAATAAAAATAATCCTAGGATTTTTCGGATGATCGTAAATTATAACGGGATTCGTTGCTGGGGCTGTGGCGGTGAGATGCGACACCTAGCTATGCTTAGAGGTTTTATCGGCGTAATGGTCTTTTCAAGGTGGGTTACCACTTTTTAATTACTTTATTACAACAAATTGTTGTTTCTGGTTTTTATTCCAGCTGCAACAAAAATAGGCACTACATTTTGAATTCTTTGAAGTCTCTGCTGAGAAGAGATCACAAGTGTCAAAGTTTCGCAAAAACATTCCCTAATCGCCTCTCAAACAGAATTTATAAATATTTCAACCGCCTGACATTCAAAACGAACGAAACGGTAAAGACTCACAGTAAGCAGACCCTCAACGCATATTTTTGACGGTGTGAAGCGCTGAAAATCCACCGATACCAACAAAAGTGGCAACTGAAACTAATGAATTATTCATGCCAACGGCGCGGTGCATGTTCTATCACTGTTTTATCTATTGCGGGCTTACGGCGGCCGCGGGCCCCCGCTCTGCTCGCGTCTCCTACTCTCCGCTCGCCCGAAAGGGTTAACTACCTTGCACCAACAATTTTAGTGTCGTTTAGAACACTAGGTAAGCACCGTCCTGGAAATAAACATTAGCAATTCCTGCCGACGCAGCGCTGGTAAAAGCCACCCGTTTGTTTATTTATTCAGGTGTGTCAATGTTTAGAAATCATTTTTTTAAGTTAACTTACGACTTTGCGAGCTCTAATGAAAAGGCGTAGGCTGCAAAAGAAAGATAGTACAAGTGTGGTGTACCTAATATTAACGGAGAAGATCTAACTCTCGGCTAAAATGCGCAGCCTTTTAGAAGCTAAAAGTGGTCCACAATTTCCCATACATACCATTTCTGTGTCCGTAAACAAGATAAACTCTGTCTCCGGCACCGGCAGCGCCGCGACACATAAATCTGCAGATTTCATTGCCCACATCTAATCCACGATCCCGCTGGTGATCTTAGCCGGGATTACCTTTACGTTTTCTTTAACTACCGTTTGTTTCTGTTTTGCGTAGCATTCATTTTGCTGCACTGTTTGCTGTAAATAACCTGTACATTTACTTCTTTGCTTTTTGTTTTCAAACAGTATTTAGAGAGACGTGAGTAATCTGAAGCTATACGTACATATATTTTATATTATAAAAAAAAAATGTTAAACAGGTATTTACTTTAAATCTGTTTATATCTGTGCTACTCTAAATTAATTCCTAGTCCAAATAAGTAACTACCTTGATTCCGTAACAGTCAATGAGTACCTATATTTTGTACTAGAATTTCAATAGACCAGTTAAGTAACAGTTAGTAATCGTGACAGAGTGCTCCGTCCTGAGATCAAGTCTATCCTTAGTCTTGTATAGAGTCACCAGTCAACAAACTAAAAGCCGGAAGCACTTTGTTTTATTATCTTCATTGGCAAACGCAAAGGACTTAACTGAACATAAATATCGACAAAATCTACGCAATTTATGCTTATGACCGAAATTACGGCTTTTTAACACCATATTCAGTATAATATTACTATCGTAACTAACAAATGCAATTAACAAACAAACAATACTCAAATAGATCGACCACATTATACAGAATCTAAAATTTTAAAAAAATCGTTTATCACGATTTTATCACGTAGCAAAACGTTGAGTACAGTACAGCTCTCTCCAAGGACCATAGAGAAATTCTAAGCTAGTTAATATTTTTGGCAAGCTTCCATAAAACCTATTAAGTACATACCTCCTACACTAAATAATAAATAGGATACGTTAGCTTCATATTAACCAAACGTAGGGTTTTCCTTAATGATTTGGCTTGGTAGGTAGCCGGTTACAGCTTAAAGTCGGGCGCCAGGACTCTCCTAGTCCCAGAGCATCTTGTTGGGTCGTCTGTCGTCTGCTCACTATAAACAACTTTCGCAATTAAACTTTTATTCGGAGATCGATATTACTTCGTCCCGTCTATATTTTGCTTATCAACTAGAACTTGGATAAACTAGTGCCAAAGCGTTCCTAACGAACTTGTCCTTGTCTGTTACAGTTTGTCAAAGTTAGTGAGGCAGGCTAATTACGAGGAAAAGCAATCGGTGGCTTTCCACACAAACAATACTTTTTTTACTTCATGGATTTCTCAAAATGAGCAAAATGTATCATCATGTCATAGTGGGAATATGGTTAGTAAGTAACTGCTGTAGTACCAAATTCATGGTGTCGAAGAGGAAATATAATATAAAAAAAATAAAACGTTTTTATTGGATATCCACCGTTCGCGCTTTTTCTAATATTATTATTATATTGCTGTAGATACTTAGCTACATTGTACCCTCATAGGACAAAGTATAAGATAAATAAACATGGATTTAGTTTTTAATGATATCAGTTTTTATACAACTGCAGTTTCCAATGCCATTGTCGAAGTTTGCTTATTACGATTTTATGCGAGAGAATTCGGAAAACCACAAAGTTGTTTACATAGAATTCAAATTGAGTTTTTAGTTTGAATTATACACAGTCACAGTTGCCAGTTGGCATTTTAGATTCATTCAGTTAAATAAAAGTCTTATAAAATATGTGAAACAAGTAAAATAAGTAAGGAAGTTCGTATGAGTCTGAACAGGCAAATAAGTTTTATTGTAATAATTTAAATGTTTACCTTAAAAAAACTTTTAATGACATATTGTAGCACTTACCTAGACAGTGCTACAAGGCCTACAAGAAAAAAAAAAATCTTATCGATCTTATTTACTTTGTGACAATAAAAAAAGGATATTTTAAGCTATTATTTTTTCCAACAGTGATCAATAGCCCGCCGTTAGAGACGTAGACGCGCCTCTCAGTCCGAAGCGACGCGACGTTCAACCGCACATAAATCTCGCGCGCAATATGAGACGCCGCAATATCGCAATAACCCTTCCCGCAGCGATGCCATCACTATACGTCGACATAGAACCAAATTGAAATTATTATAATGCGATATAATATACCTACCACATGGTGGATTTTCGATATTGGAAGATATCACTCATATTATAGTACGAAAAGTAAATACTTACTTATTCACTGTTGGTTTCTTTTTCTATTGACACACACAAAATAAAGTTCATGATTTTTTTATTATAAAATACGAGACGCCATGCGTTGTAAAAAAAGTACCAGATTATGTGAAATATTTATTTCCTTTATATTTTTAAGGAAAAAAAGTATAAGGATCATTATTGTAGATAATTTTAGAATCTATAATTTTTGTCTAGGTTACTATTAGATAAAGCTTACCGTTTTCGAACAAAACCAAAAATTCTCAATTTTTTACCTTTGACCCCGAATAACTTTTTTATCTCTTTTTATCGATGGGGACTTTTAGACATTTTATTTCTACCCAAGGTCTCTACCAAAATTTAGCATTGTCAAAATAATGGTAATTTGACCACTATTTTTATTTCTAATATGACCGGTTAATTTTACTTTTACCAAGATTCCATTTCTATTGTAATATATAAGTCAAAGTCGCGGGTCGTTCGATCACGGATTAGCGCAGAATCGCGCTAGATTGACAAACTAATAAATATAAGGGAGTTACTCATCAGTGGTAAGTCAGGCTGTGGTTGATAAAAAAAATGTTTTTTTGGCTCAGACAGAGTCACATTAACAAAAAACAAGGATTATTATAATGCAGGTGACGTATGATAAGCATTTCACAATATCTTCCTAACAGTAAGCAATTATATCTGTATGCTGAAATAATATTTTATCTATTTTTTTTTTTTTTTTTTTATTTTGTTCGGAAAACAAACAGTATAAAAAACTAAATATTAAACAACTTAAATAACTAAACACCAATAATACTCTAAATATTTATTTTTAACTTCAATATTGTTATCCTATTACTTAGTTTATCAATACAATCTAAAAATAGTTAGATATCAATTCAATCACAAACGGGTACGAGATTAATCCCTCTATCCGATTTCATACCGAAATAATGATAATAGGTTTTACAATTGAACAATCATAATAGATAGGTATACAAAGGCCGAATAGAGTAGCGAGGGAACACATTCTCATTATTCAAATGCATTGAAGCAAATTATGGTAATCTGAGAAACCTGCTCTGTTTCGGCAATATTAATAGGAACAAACATTCGCGTGTCCCCGTAGCTATCCGGTATTGCCTTTGCACATTTAGACCTGCCCCACTAGCTCATCGTCATTCTACTGTGACTGCTCTTCAAGGGAACATGTGTTTCATGCATTATGCATTGATAGCAAGCATTATGTCTCTGTGACTGAATAAATACTAGTAGCTAGTCTTCCCAAAATTAACATAAAGAGGTGGCCTTACGGTAGATAAATAAATCAAAGGTTATACAGCTACTTCACATAATAATAAGCTACAAATCAAAAACTTATCTTGTAAGTTCTATTGTAAATTAACAACAGGCATTGCTCTTCTTATTCTGACAATAAGAAACAATAATTTAGCTTACATAAGCTCAAACTCATCATCATAGAGAAAAAAATATTAACATAATTAGTTTTCGTTTTGTAAATTCATATTTATCAATATTAGGTTATTAAACAATTGACTGTTAAAACAATCTAATAAAGATATGTGCCTAGCAGAGCAAATCTAAACCACATAAAAAATAGTCCTAAAAATATTAGCAATTAGCGATGATAAACTATTTTGTTTGCAACACGTTCGTTAGTAAAACCTGATGCGCTGGGCTCACGAAAATTTAATAAACATAGACATTACCCGGAACCGGGATTGGCAGACGCCGAAATTAAATAAAGCAACACTATTTCCTCACGTCACGTTACATATGCGACGTGTTCATTGGCATAGCGCGGGACAAACGTGACACTGCTGACGCGATGTTTCGTCGCGTTGCGTCTGTCATGGGTAAGTTTTATACTTGACAGAGATTATTTATTCATTTTATTTTCAGTTTATATTGTTCCACTGCAAGCCAAAGCCTTTTTATATAGTTTTCTGTTCTCTGTTCTACAACATGTAAGTAAAAATTCAATGCTGAGGCGGTTTTTACATTTTAATTAATACAAGTGTGAAACATTGTAATATGACTCCCTGGGTGATAAAAACAAAAATTGAAGCATTATCAAATAGAAAGCGCTATATCATTGTGACATAAGGTCGCACTAGGACGCTAAACAGGGCCATCATCGAGCTTATTATTCAAATTTTTGTACACTTGCTTTCTCTAATTTCGAACAGGGCCAAGCTTCTTCTTAAAGTAACGGAAACGTTTTGGTTCAAGTTTCCGCAGACTCCGTGAACTTCGCAATTTCCAGAACTCCGATAAGTTCTATAATTTTGCTTATTTCAACTTTAATTCAACGATTTCATTTACGAGTTTGTTGTATCTTGTGTGTGTGCCTTCATAATTTTTACCCATACCGATACACCGACGCCGACGCAAGTAATGTTAAAACTTTGGTCCTGGCTATAATAACAGTCGTACGAAGGCCGGCCTATAAAGCTCCGTCACCAGATTTTGCCACTGACTCATACAACAACTTGGCATACGTCAACCATGTGATTTTGCAAAATCTGTTTGTTTTGTGATTATTTTATCACTAGAGGACATGACTACAGCGCGTCTCGACGACGACGAATACAAAGGAACCGATACAAAAGATTGCAAAAACACAAACAATATAAATGGTAACAGACATTTTCTTACACCAAACACCTTGTCTCCTACTTTCGTGGGTAAAAAGGATGAGATAAAATACATTACCTGGACTATTATATAATAATATGCGTTATCGTGTCGTGTCGTGAATGAAACTAAAAAATGTTGATAAATTAATAATATTATGATGCGAATCTTTAAAAAATATGTATGATGCCTTCATCTAAGTTATAATATTGTTATATGATATATATGATTATATGATATTTTAAGAGTAGTAGAGTTCTTTGTGATAGAGCTCGTCAGGGGAAGGACTACCACCATACCTATTTCTGCCGCCAAGCAGTAATGCTCGCATTGCTGTGTTCCGGTTCGCAGGGTATGGTTTCCGGTGAAATTACAGGCACATGAGACTTACCATCTAAGGTCTTAGGGTAGTAACACGCAAGTGATATCTATGATGTTGCATGCGTACATAGGCTACGGTAACCGCTGACCATCAAGTGGGCCGTACGCTTGGTTACCACTTTAGTAGTATAAAAAAAATAATAATAATAATAATATGAACCTACTTATAGAAAACTCAATTTTATTTAGTATACAACAGCATTCTTCTGTTATTTACGAGTGCTAACATGCAATTTTGTCACTGTTCGGATCCTGGCTTGCTGACGGCAAACTTGTCACATCTCTCTGTTGCAAACAAACAGTAGAGCTTCGTACTTCATTTGTAAAACAAAAGTTTTAGTGGTAACTTAACTTGTAACTGAATATCTGAATAAGCAAAATACTAAGTGCGGCTTGCAATTTTTTTTTTGTTGTGGTAAGTTGCTAGTTCTGATTAAAACGTGTTTGTATGTTTTCACTACTCAATAGATAGAAAGGCACGTATTTTATTTATTTTAAAAACTTAGGTCAATTGCTGGTTTAGTAGTGTCTAGTCTGGACATTAGGTTTTCGATAACTCAATTATTATTACTAAACTCGTTTTTAAAGACGTTTTCAAAGTGTTACTTGTGATGTTATACAATTACAGCTGTTTATTTTGAAATCGTAATACCCACACAAAGGAAATAATAATTGTTGAATAAGTGAATAAGCTTAATTAAAATATTTTGTAGGTGTCTCAAAGTAATTGTTGTTGATCTATTTTATGAGCCGTTCCTACAAACCTAACATCATAAACAATCGTTTACTCAATCAATTTTCAGTTCAACAGTCTAATCTTATGCTCCAATTTAAAACGTAACTACTTTTTAATACTAATAGAAAACACCACTCCTAATCATATGCCGGCGTCAGCACTATATTGGTTTTATTTCGGAAAAAATATTTTTTTATTATCTAAGATTTTATTTTTATGCTATCGGAAATTTCATGCGGCTAAAGTAATTTTCCGCGAGCACAGAGCGGAAATTACCACATAGTGAAGTGACGTGTTCGACAAACGTCACGTAGCCGGATCCGAGCGAGCAGATCCTTATATCCAATTTCCGGCCGTTTTTGTTGGAAACGTGAATTAGCTGACGGGCCCTGTCGGAAAGCTCAATGTGGCTCAACGTTGACGTTACATGGCACTCAAAAATAATAGAGTTGCGTTATTTTTTGCAATTAGGTGCATCTAGTTGCTAAAGTTTTCATTGCACCCGTGCGAAGCCGGGACGAGCCGCTAGTATAATATAAAACTCCCGATTGATCGTTGGTTTAGCCGCAACTGGACCGTTGTTCAATAGTAAAATACGAAAATACCCAAAAACAAATTAAAAACAGCGGTTCAGTTACGATTATTTTACAATCTTTGTTAGTGGAGTTGCCCTTCAGGACTCAGGCCCTCCCACTGAATGTACCTTATGTTTTGTTGTTAGTATGATGTTTCTCGAACAAAAATTTTGGTACCTACTTTTAAATAAAATGACTTGTTTTTATTCATAACTAGTATAGCCGGCGCGGTTTCATTCGCGTTTTTTTTAGCAAATTTTTCACCCTGCATATTTTCACATCGTTTAAACCTTCACTGAATTTTTAGAACAGTTATCAATATAAAAAAAAAATTATATTAATAATTATATCCTTATTTATACAAACTTTACATCAAAACCATTTCCCTAGTTTACATACGGAGATGCGAACAACAACCCACTTGAATCTGAAAACTACCCAAGGCCCTCCGCTTTTTGTCCTCGTCAACTTGTTGAGGAGTTGAAAAGGTGTTTTTTATTAATACATTTTTGCGGGTGATATTCAGTTGTGAAGAGAGTCGTCGGAGTCACTTGCGGAGTCAGTGGAGCGCACGTAACGAACCCAACCCGCCTAGGCCGCGCGGTCGAGGGCGCTTCCACAAATACTACCCGAATCTTGTAAATTATATTTCTGCTGCATGCCGCAAATTCAATTCAAATCTGGTAATGTTTCTTATGACAAAATAAATGAAAGAACAATATAATATCGTATATATATTATTTAATTTTCTTCAATGTTCGGATTATTTTTCAGATTTCGGAAATCCACTTACTTCCGTGTAAATTTTCGAGTTATAATTATAGTTTCCAAGCTAAAACTTTTAGTTATAACTACAAGAAAAATCTATTAATTTGTCCTAGAAAACATTTTGTTAAAACGATGCGTCTGTAGAAACATAATATAATAATAATAATTAATAACTATATAATATAATATTACGTTTCAAACTAAGCAAAGCTTGAATAATTTAAAACATTAATTTGGTTCGTTTCATTTTTACACGAAGTATTTGAAACACGAGACTAAAAAGTTCTAATTTTAAACTTAAATGTAAATAATTTTGTTGAGTCAAATTGGCTAGCTCAAATATTTAGGGCACTTTACTCGTCATCAAAATCCGTGCATTTAACATCATCATCTATTGCCGATGATTAGGCAGCGTTCATATAGGTATGAAGGCAGTTAAAGGCACTTAGGTACGTCCATGACTAGTACGGTAGCTTTATCTACACTTTTTATTCATAATTTCAGTGTCATTATTTTGTAATTTCGTAAAATCATAATTTCATATTTTTTATTTTCAGTATTCATAATTTCATAGGTAATTTCATAATTTTATAATTCAATAATTTCATTATTGTATACTTAATTTCATTATTTCATTAATACATTATTTCAAAAGGACCAATTTCATAGTGGTCTAGGTCTTTGTAACACCATAGAAAATTTGGAAAAAAAATATAAGACTAACAGTAACAAACAATTTTATTTTTAAGTAGACAAACAAAGTTCTTAAGGAAAAATGTTTGTTGTGTTGGGTTTCCTAAAACGGGAAAACTAGAGGTCCGCCATTACAGCTATTAGCCAATGATCGTGACGCGCATTTTGACTTTGACAGTACCTAACAACCCAGTAGGTCGTTAAACCCGCCATGTTGTTTTGCATTGTGTTGCACTCCTTCACAAAGATAAACTTACTTTAGATTATAAAAGAATCCAAAATAAAATAAATAAACAGTGATAAATGGTTTCTTTAATGATTATCTAACTATCTAGACCCCTACAAAAGACCAAGGCCCGGCTCCATACAACGTGAAACAACTCCTTTGTTTATTTAGTTTGCTTTTCTAGGTACATAAAGCTGATGCTAAGGGCAACATAAACACATATTATAACTCTAGAGTCTGCCTTTTGGGCATACAATCAATTTTATTATAATAAAAAAAAAAAGTTATACATCATTGTCAAATAGCAAAATTAAAGAAAATCATAATACAAATTATTACGTAAGATTAGTATATTTGAACTTGAAATTAGTCCCTTTGGTTAGGTTAGAGCTTCTGAAAAAGCAAGTCAAACCATTCTCGATCTAGCGCCCCCCTGTCAGAAAGGTTTTCCTCCAACCCTTTCGCTTCTCTATGACTTCTCTTTCCTCAGATCGATTCCTAATAAATTATAATGTTAAGTTTTTAGATAGTATAGTTTTTAGTTTTATATTGATGCACTTTTATAAAGGTTGTCGTAAAACGCCTCGGTATAGATAATATAATAGAATAGAAAAAATATATTCCCAACAAATATAAAAATAACAATGCAAATAAAAACTAAATTATCGTGACGAAAAAATACAGCCAATCTGCATTTGCCACCAGAGTACACAAATGTCACTTCTGAGTATGTACTCATCGTCTCTTGTTTTTATGATAAAACTAGTGTGCGCTGCATTAGAAAGTTACTAAACTGCTTGAGTTGAGGTGATGTTGAACTGCAAGCGATTACTCTGCGTCATACACCACCTTACAAATCTATTCTACGCTGATTTTTAGTCAGTGTGTAGCGCAACCATTTTATTACTTTTATCATTACTGTAAAATATGTGTAATAAACGAATAGCCAACCCAAGTTCTGTACACATAATGATTTTAGAGATACAATAAAACATATATTTTGATATAATAAATGCGTAGCGTAGTCAGATGGCGTGTTATTGAAAACCACACTCGATGGTTGAAAAATTGCTTTTTCCGCGTCGTCTCGTCTCGCGCGTTTTTCCTCCCTTTAAGTGCTACACACAGTCCGTTTTGGAACTGTAAAACTGAACCTTTTGAGACTTACGAAAGCAATGTGTCTCACTACAGTTCCATCTTGATCAACTGTTTTATTTGTTTTTTGTATGTTTTTGTGTAAGTACTTTTTGTTTTTATGGGCCTACTTTTTATGTTTATAAATGTAACTACCAACTTGGGCTGACTGCCTACGAGCCCAAACGATAAGCTGTGCTACTTCTTTCTTCATTAATGAATTAGTTTTTGTATTTTTTTTTGGTAAAAAGTTTCTTGAGCAGCTAACTATGTTATGATATATAAAATGAGTTGCTGTGCGTTAGTCTAACTAAAACTCAACAACAGCTGGACCGATTTGAGAAATTTTGATCTTGAAATATTTTAATATTTTTTTTTACTTGAGGAGTCCAGGTGCCCAACCATGAACTCTTAGAGCGATTGTAATGAAGACCTAAAGTAAATTGTCAAAAAATGAAATAGTGGGAGTGAGAAAAGATGAAAAAATAACGCGAGTTAAACAGCACGGGTCAGCTAGTACTAAATAAATAAAACATTGCAATGAACTACTCGAACAAAGTGTTTCATTTACCGTATTACATAATACTACAATCACCAATGAGGTGTGCAAAACTGTAACTCTTAATGGTACATTACATTACACCCACAAAGGTGCTGTGTGTTGGACACAGCGTTTGACAATTGAAACAGCGCATCATTCTCTTTATCGTCGTGTCGATAAATTTTGCCGCGCCGCGCCGCACCGCATTGTGTGTACTATGTTTCGCCGGTGTGTACGGTCGGATGCAAATACGAGATTCTGCTCGAACACAATAGACGTAATGCTGAGCTCCGACAGAAAATGTTGAGATAAGTTATTTGTCTGTTAGCATGTTGAACGAGTGTATACTTCGCTTTCACTCTAGAGCTAGACTTGTCATCTTCAGTAAGTCTCTTGCACATTTCGTACATGTTTAGATTTTGTGCTACGAATAAATTATTTAATTAACTAAATAAATTTGTATAAAGTTTTCGTTTTCAGGGGCTAGCTTCGAATAGAGTTTACCTTTTATCTATTATATTAGATGTTCAGACAAAGAAATACCTAATTTTACAAAATATTACTTGTATGTGTAATATTCAACCTACTCTACTATAAAACGTACTGCATGCAACTTAATATTAGACAGACTTGTACGAGCCAGTTATAGCCGGCACAGGTAGTTAATGTGCTAAGGGGTAAGAAAGTTTCAGGTAAGCGTCTTCTTTCGGAACGTGAGCCGCCTACAGTATATTCAGCGAAGCTCGTGTTAGCTGGATGTTCCTGCAATTTAGAACTTGTGCTAAGCTGCAAGAAACCTGTATTTCACCCTCCTCAAAATATACATTATAAAAATACTTATTTGCCTACGGGCCCAAACACATAAACTTGATGCGACATCGTACTGTTAAAATCGGTAGGACGTTATGTATGTCTATCGCTGTCAAATCGATGTCAATCGCTTGTTGTCGCATCAGGCCATCCCTTCGGCCACATCAGACGCCACAAATTAAAAGAAGAAGAAGAAGGCCATCCCTTACATGCTTAAGGTACTTACAGTAGGTATAAGTTACAGCGACACGCAACAACAAGCAATCGACAGCGATTCAACAGTGATAGACTTACAGTCAGTTATTTAGGTACGTGTATTATAAATAAATAAATAAATAATGCTGGACAATCCACACAGCATCATCTAGCCCCAAGAGAGCTGTGTTATTGGTACCTACTAGATGACTGATTCATACTTAATACAATACAAGACATAGATAGATATTTTTTATTATATATAGAAAATACCCAGAACACCCGGAACGAACATTTGAGGCGATGATCCGAGGCGGAAACGTTGCAGGCGAACCTGCGCCCGCTGCGCCACATCGGTCGACAAACCGTATTGTAACGTAATATTGTTCTATTTTTTTGTATTAATTATAATATTGTGGCAAAAAAATAAAGGCTCACATGATAGTAGCTGGTTAATCTATAGATCTTTGAAGATCGCGCGTTACCCTGCTGAGACGTAGATCAAAATTCTCATGTGCTAGTAATATTACCGATAAACATACCCTTCGAACAAGAACACAGCAAATAATAATTAATATGGTAGATACTGGGTTTTAAAACGTTTTATTATATGTATATGCCTGTCCTGCCCAGTCATTTGTAAATAAAATATGTATTTGGTAGTACAGACTTCAGAATCAAACTTCACCCCATCTGAACCTGTCATGGGACCGTCTGAAGAAAATATAATAATAGAGGCGCATCAAACGTGATGTTATTAAGGGGTTGCGTGACCTGCGTGGCGATTCCACGCACCGCACTCGTGCATAGAATACCACCATGCCTATTCACATGCAAAATCAACTGCTTGCCGAATTCTACGCGACTTTGCGACATTTCGATACTAAAGTATGCCATAAATCTTGCTATTTTGACTGAAACCCGACGGGATTCTATAATAGTTTGAAAAATTATGGGATGAATTGATTTCGATAGGTACTTACCGAAGTTGAGATTAAGGTTCTGCTTTTTCGAATCTGGCACAAAAGACCAAAAAATACTTTGCTTTACTCGACTGTCTCTGGACTGAACCTAATTAAATTATACATCAGTCTCAAAGACGTTAAATAAGCAAATGTTCAGAAAACCGTCGGAAAATAAAATTAAAAACCCTCCAGCCACCGTGCACGTTTCCACATTGAATTCTGCGGTTCTTGTGCGGGGAAATTCTTTTATTTGTTGCGGCTGAGAAGCATCGCCCGTCGGCGCCTAATCAAGGAGTTGGCCGGGACTTGTGCCGCTAACGAACAGGTGTACCTATAAATACTTTCCGAGGCGATTGCTTCAGGCTTTAATCAGCGCCGCGGCACCACTTTACCGCTTTTCATTGACTCCCAGCTGACCTACCAGCGCCGATTGGAAACCCACTCCGGGGAAATACTGTCGAAAGAAAATTTACACGCCATTTCGGCATCTTCGCGACTGCGTGAAGCACGGTGGCTTTATTAACCCCCTGAGATTAGGCACTCAATAAACCACCTTATCAATATTTACCGAAACATAATTTGAGAATCACCTCAAACTGTAGACGCCAAAAAGTTTATTGGTTGGTTATTCAGTATCACAGATAATCGTTAAGTCATGCCTAGGTGGTTTTACATTTTGTAACGGCACGCGTCGGAACCAACTTCAGCGGTGTTGAATTAAAAATGAATACAGTGCAGACGGCGAGCTAACTGAACTTGCAGGAGTACACTCTAGAAAAATAAAATGAGGAAAGCGAGGAACTTCCACATTCAATAGGTAAGTAGGCAAACTTTACATGTAAGTATGCATTGAGTTAATCAAAGTTTGAGTTAAAGAGTCGGTAATGTTAGTTAGTAGTTCAGTTAACCACACATGACAATAGAAGTAAATCTTTTTATGATTAAGCTCGTACGGATTATTAAAATAATAATTAAATACTTTTACATAACACCATCTAGCCTCAAACTAAACAAATCTTGTACTACATATAAGAAAGTGATAACTAGGTGTATGTATGATGCGCGTTTTTTTTTCTTTTTTTTGTAAATACATACTTTTAATAACCTAGCAATAATGACTGTGTCCTAGTTCAAATGGTGTAGTTGCCGGCCAAAATAATGCTATATTTTAAAGTCATCACTCGATCACTTGGGGCAAGTTTATTCGGTCGAGTCGATGACCTCAACCGAAGATATAATTAATTCTGAGATATTCTCTCAGTCAATACCTAACGATACTGCGCTACAAAGGTTGCTTTAATTGGATCGGAGTTGCCCATGTTAACTGCGCAGCATCACCGCAAAAATCAAACAACTTTTAACAAACAGTTGCAGTTAATTGAATTTTGTATTTACTTTATGCTATTGTAGCTATTATGCTAATACAGCGATAGTACTTATACCGAGCACTGGTGGTTTAGCAGTCAGCACGCATTCCTGTCCAAGTTTTTTCGACACCGAGTTTTTTTATATTTAAAAATATATGTGCACAGTGCCAGCGCTTATAAATGCTGAAAGACAACATCATGAGGAAAGCGGCATGTCTAAGAACAGAAAATTTAAACGTACCACCCACTATTCCGCATTGAATTTGTGTGGTGAATTTTGACCCAATAACACTCGCTTCAAAGTATACTAGTGTCCCAATAGTGGGGACATTAAAATACTGACCATGATGGTGTTACCGATACTTAAGCTTTAGTTTTATTTCAGATATAAATTTAATAAAAATTAAGATTTATCTAAGACATATTAAAACTTTCTCGAAAAGTATACATAATATCTCAAATTAATGTGCGAGAAAAATTGCATGAAAATTAAACTTAACATTAAATATTTCAATTATTGAGAATCGTACAGAATCTACTTTTGATCGAGAGTTGGAAAATCAAGTCACATCATAAGATCACTAAGACTGAACCAAAGTCAAAACGAACGAACAAAAACAAATAAATCAGAGAGAGCAATCGCAAACTTCTAGAGTAAATTAATATAAAGTTGTGCAATCCTTCGTGCATTAGTATTCAGAGTCTACTTTCATATATCACGGTAAAGAAAGGTTTTAATGAAAATCTGACACCGACACACGCACTATAGAGTTATTAATACCTATAGCTAAATTTTGATACTTAACCTTTAAATAAAATGGCAAGTGTGAGTAAACGCACTGGCTTAGGGCTCTAGTAATCAGTTAACAGTTTTTTATTTAGTGATTGCTTAGCCTTAAAATATTATTATTAGTATAAGGGAGACTAACATTCTTTAAATCTAAAAATAATTTTTTTAACACCTTTTCAAAATAATGTGTTTAAATATAAGTACAAAATAAAAGTTAGTTATTTTTCAAACTATCAGCAAAGTATAGAAAAAAAACCACTAGAGGTAGGGACGCGGTAATTTCTTCGCACTTCAAAAAGTTTGATGCGATAAGACGTACCTTTTCTGAGCTGCGGATACGGTACGGTACGCCACGCGCAATGCTACGCCGCGTGCTACGGTATCTCAGTAGGAGGCGGCGTAGCATCACACACTGCATAAAAAATAAAAGTCACTAAGTATATTGTGTCTATATTCAATTAAATTACTATGGGTTATCAATAAGGAATAGTAATGGCAAAATAAGCAAACAATTTACATACCGGACGTATCAACAACTCTATTGTGTCCGTAGTATCGCGCTCGCTCGCGGCATCTGCTGTTCTTAAGTACTACTTCCAGTTCTCGGTTTCCGCCGACCGCCGACCGCCACCCACCCTGCGCACATCTTAATTTTTTGTACAGACTCGTTTAGCTTAATTATAATAAACTTATAAGAAAACTGTATCAAACACTTAGTTACGAGTATAAGCACTTGAATACGGCCCACTTGATTGTAAGTTATTGGTATTGTGTTATATGTTATTGATTGTAGTTAGGGAGATTTTATATATAAAGAATACCAAGGTATTACTAGCGCATTGTACATTTGGCTGTTGAACAGTCACATTATAGCTGTAATTTCATCGGCATCTATGAGTGTGTGTGTGTGCGTGAATGGTTGTACCGGGTTACGTACCTCCGTGAAGACTCAACCGATTGTGATGTTTGGAATGTAAATGGCTTAAGTCTTATATCTGCCTATTTTTACCTATTTCTGCCGCCAAACAGTAATGCTCGCATTGCTGTGTTCCGGTGTGAAGGGTATGGTTTCCGGTGAAATTACTGGCACATGAGGTTTTCGATCTTAGCCTCAAGATGGCAACTCGCGAGTGATACCTCTGGTATTGCAAGTGTCCATAGGCTGCGGTAACCGCTTACCATCTTGTGGGCCGTACGCTTGGTTGCCTTTTAAGTTGTATAAAAAATAAAAAAATAAATTTAATATTGGTTAACCGTGCTACGGCCGACACTCGGCCTACACTTGCTTGGACAGGCTGGCGTGAGGAGTCATTCTTTACAGCCTGACAGCAGAAATAGGTACAGTGGCATGTACTTCAAACAAAAACAAAACTCATCACAAAACACTCTGCTACATTTTCTTATACCTCTAAAGTGGCAACCTAGTGTACGACCCACTTGATAAGTTGTACCGTAGCTTATGTACGTTTGCACTAACAGAGATATCACTCGCGGCTTGCCGCCTTGAGACGTAGATCTGAAGTCTCATGTGCCTGTAATTTCACCGGAAACCATACTCTTCAAACCGGAACACAGCAATGCAAGCATTACCTACTGCTGGCGGCAGAAATAGGTATGGTTGTAGTTCTTCTATCACAAAGAACTGTAGGTACTGCTCTTAGAACATTACTATAACATTTTTTTACTCAATTTTTAACTAGAAGTTTAAAAAAAAATCTGATATAATAACTACTTGAGGAATACATTTTAAGAGTAATGGGTAGGTACGAGTATTAGCATGTTTCCGGTCTGTTAGGACTAATTTTATACTCACTATGTATGTAAACTATAACAGCTCTACTAACTAGTTATCTTCTAATAGTTCGTCCAGAGCTTCCAAATATCATCACAATAACCGATTTGCAAATGCGCGCAAAGCTGTGACAGCAGGTAATGTATGTAGTTGGTTAGTCAGTGACCGGTGGCTCTCCGACCTCATTAAATCCCGGTATTTGTTTAGGACCGCCGCCCAAACACGTCACTCCAGCACGAATAACGGATTTTACGATTTAAAATATTTAGCCAGCAATTTCACTTTCAGCGTTTATGACAACAAACAGCGTTTTTGTCATTTCAGCACACATAATAGATGATGCTACAGGTTTTTCCTGTACAGAATTTATGGTGCGTTTATTCATAATAATTATTTTGTATTTGCATGCTGGCATGTTGAAAAAAAAATGCAAAATTGCGTTATTTGTCTATGACTTTAGCTTAACTTTTACCTACTCTTTATACACAATTGATGGTGCGTATATTCATAATTATTATTTTTGTATTTGCATGTAGGTACGATTAGGTATGTTAAAAATGAAAATACAAAATTTCGTTTGTGATCTATGACTTGACTTGAGCTTAACTTGTTTGCAAGGATTTTTATTTACCAACTTTACCCTCCTATTTTGGTCGACTTCACCCTCAAAAGACTTTTCTTTTATTTTGTTTCTCAAAGGCTCTCAGCATGCCACAGCGATGTGGGGTTTTAAATAACTCAAGAGGTGATATTGCGAGATGATTTTGTCACAGTTTTCAATTGAACTGAATATTGTGATAACATGAAATGACCTTCTTGACTTGGATAAGTATATCTTCTAATTTCAATCAGTTTGCAGTATTTAAATGGATCTGTATCTCAACAGACCTTTACTTTATCTATCTGCGTTACCACCTTTTGCTAATTGTATGAAGTGCCAGGAACGGATGAATGTCTCAAATTGAATAAACTTGAACCATATACCATATATCTGTGAGCATGTTGTGCTGTAAAGAAACATTTACGGAATTAAAGTTTTTGCGGGAAAAAATTCCGTAACATCAATCTTCTCACTTTTCTTAGGTACTCAAATAGTGGTAGGCAACTAATAACCCGTAACTATCTACAAATCAAAATAAATATCATCAAAATGCATGAACTACGAGTAGCAAGGCACATATCGATGGGAACAGAACATTTCAAGCCAGATGTCATTTCGCAATTGCACTACACGTTGACACACTAAATTTTCATTGCAAATTCTACCATCGTGCTACATACGAGGGGCTGGCTACGCAAACAGCCAGGTTATAGATGTCACAACTTAAACGAACCGAAATCGACCTCTCGACGCGTGCCCTCTCCAAACAGGGGTGTTTCGCGAAAAAGTTTGCTTGTCATTTTTAGTGCGTTCAGAGTGTGAAATCTGTTTTTGTGGACATTTCCTTTGTACTAAAATAAAACTTACTTATAACAAAGAGAAAATGACGACCAAACCATTTAAAAAAATTAAAGGATATCTTTACTCAGCTATTTGTTTTTATTTCGTTTCGGAGACTAGGAGCAAAGCGTAATTTTCTAAATATTTATTAACATAATAAAATATGTATCTACATAATTACATTACATTACAAAATATACAAAATACATATGCAACAGTTGAGCCATCTAAAGACCGTTTCAAACGACCTATAGATAGCTCAACTGATCAAAATCACTACCAGACGGAAGCGTTCCCAACATGCTGGCTGCATTGCCACGTTGAATGGCAATGCTGATACGTTGAGCCAGATATGAACCAGCCTTTGGATCACGCGTCGCTTCGTCCAGACTAAATATTTCCTCATGCTTTGTTGAGGCCGCCTCGAACTTTTTTTCGTCCATATTCTGAGGATATTCATTAGATTGACAGTAGCTTATTATGAGAAAGATATTATGAGGTTTACTGCTTTAAAAAAATGAAATCTTCTGAAAATGGTTTTATTGTTATCAATTGTTAGTAGAATACCGAAAGTTTCTAAAGTGATCATATTTTGCGACAACGATATTGCGTACTGAACGATACGATTGGTACAGTGAATAGAGCTGGGACCCTGACCAGTCCCCATGAAGTATAATTTAAAAGAATTATGAAGCTCCAACACAGAGCTATGCGGACTTACACGGAGTACGTATTCCACTCCCGAGCGACAACTTTAACGAACCACACAAATACGTGAGTTGTCTCAGTGATGCTCCAGCAGCGTTTTTATTTTATGAAATTGCCAGTGAATTTTTTTCGGAACACTTCCTTTTATTTTATTTTGGCTACAGATGATTTATCTGAATAAATTTAAAAGTTTGCATTTATAAAATCTGAAATCAAGATTTCATTACCTACCTTGCAATTTTGTGTACGTTGATTGCCTAATTGCTATAATGCCGAAGAACTACTGGTAGTTTTACAAAATGTACCTATTTCTACAGCCAAAATTATTTGTAAAACATCTTATTTTCTCTAATTTTTTATAACAAATATACATTGTTAAAAGTCAGTTGAACGGTCTTTGCTATCCCACAAACAAAAAATAAGATCAAATGATATCAAAACTATAATAATAATGTATTTATCACTACCGCTAAAATACTTATATAATTTCCAGCAAGCAATAACTTGCTACAATACATTACATGTACCTATATAAAAATATTGTGTTCACAAAAATAATTCTTTAATAAAATGAATGATACCTAGACCACACACCATTTTGTGTATTCCGATCTTGTATTTAATTACACTCATACGAGACGAGTATAATATTTCATCTTACATCTGTGGATCTTGATGGACCGTAATGAGATATATTACTAAATATGAGTTCAACATTTGGAAATATTAATATTTGTGATATTATATTAGATGAGATAGATATTCATTACAATGAAACTATATAGTTCAATGTTTATTTTACAAATATTTGCTTCATGTCTGTGGTACTAACCATAACACTTGTAATTTCATATGACATAATATATGTACTAACTGCTAAAAAAAATATCTGCCCACTTATATTGGCTGTTTCAGAATATATCGCAAAGTAGAAATACTTCACTCACTGTTAAAAACAATCTGTAAAACAGATTAGCATCAATTAAATTTCCACATGAACTCTTTACTCCAAGAGGAACAGCAATCCAACTACGACAATCATTGAACTGTCAAAGTCGGATGGCCAATATCGGAGCCGTGGAAACAGAGGGACTGGAAGACAGATACGGCATATTGATCGAGTCAGTTCAAGCCATCGATGCGGCAACAATTTGCCGGTCCGCTCGGTTCGAGTGCCGCTATGCAAATGCCCGCTCTCTATGGCATTTTCCGCTCCGGCCGGCGGCGGCACGGCGGGCGGCGGGACTTCGCTGGCTGCGGCGGCGGCGGCTCAGCATGTAGGGCGCCGGGGCCGGGACGGGGGAGGCCGGATGCTCCACTGTCGTCGCAGGAAATTGAGAGCGCTGCATATAAATCCTGATCCTTCAAACCAAATTCGAATCGACCTAATCCGGATATTGGTATGTATGAAACAACACTGCTGACGGGTATTTTTAAGATGTTCTCGAGGCGAGGGTATCAAATAATGTGAGGCGATTACGAGATAACGATTTTAGGGTTTGATACGGAACCCTTACCGAATTACTTTATGGTTCGTCTCCATGGTGTTTCTCTTTCCGTCTGTTAGAAATGTAATATTGTGCATTCAATTTATACAATTTTGTATAATATAAGTTCTACAAAACCAAAATTATTTACTTATTTTAATTATATTCATTCCACTGCAAACTTTTAAAAAATAATAATAAAGTAAATAATAAAGTAGCAATATTATTTTTATAACTACGTACCTACTATTTCCGAGGAAATCGCTGGATTTGATAATAAATTCCAATATTAAAATCGCTTGGTGCTTCCCACCTGTTCTCTGTGATTAAAGTGTGTTTCTTGCAAACACTCGGCGCAGAGACGCCGCCAAATGTAAATGTTGGCCTAACGAAAGCTCTTGCGGAAAACCAAAGGAAAAATTACACGTAGCCCCAGGTAGTTGGGATTTGTTTATTTAACATTAAAACATACAATTTCAGGTAAGATTTTCTAATAAATGAATGAATAAAATCCTTCTCAAATAGAAAAAGCTATAGCATCGCGCCTTAAGGTCGCGCTATAGGGATTAAACAGTTATTAGCGTGATGTTATAACGTCCACAACGATGTAACGATGCGATGCTAGTTTGGACGTCTTCACTTCGCGCTGAGAAAAGTCTTGCATTTAGCACGGCGCTATGACGACGCTAGCTTTGTTACGTACAAAAGTCTAGCGCCATAGCTCAACATTATGGAGCTAACTTTGCTGAGCTTTGACGCCTTGATGTCGCGCTAAAAAACATTGATAAAACAGAACGTGAGCTCTCAATGTGACCGGTTTGTGTCAATACAACACAACACAGTCATGACAGAGTCCTAGAAACTTTATTAGGTATCTACTCTTGTAAACGCGCATACTTATACAGTTTTGACCTCAAAATATTACGATTCTGTTTATCGTGGGTGTCAAAAATTACAAGTATTATGGCAACATAGCGTGTGTTGCCATTATATGTGACCACCACTGTGAGCTAATAAAGAAACTAAACCAGATCCAAAAATATCTGCAAGAATCAAATCTGCACTCACGTCTGTCGACCAGTCAACCACCGCTCCAAAGAGGTAACTATGTAACATTTTATAAACAGGCCAAGTGATTTTATCGTCACTGAATAGAGCTAGTACGTTGAGGGTACATTAAATTCAATAACACGAGTTAGGAAGTTCGAAGCTCGCTACGACCGTCTTCAAAATAAGTAAAGAAGAAAAGTTTCGAAAAACTCTGCTCAACTTGTACCGTTGTATGTAAAAATTTGCAAGGGAAAATAATGTATGTGTTTCGTCAATAAAAAAATTGGGATTCGTAGACCGTATGGTTCATAATGTATACGTGACTTTTCTTTATATTTGTTTGAGGCTCAGTTTATGGAAATAGTAGCAAAGAAGTATAAAGTGTGGTTTTGATTTATTTGCTAATAATAATAAAAATAAAAACACATGGTCACATTATTTTCAAAATGTAACTACGTTTAAGCAACATTCGTATCGCTCTATTGCATTGAGTTATGTCGTTATGATACACAGCTAGAAACTTACGCTGCTGATTGCACATTGTTATTCAGCGGGCTTGGGACAGTTTCCTTGTTAGTTCACTCTCAACTAGCTTAGTTAGAAATTGCCATTATGTGCTTATCACTAAACGGAGTATTCACTGTTTACACTCTAATTTTCACTCCCTAACAAGAGACGGGACGACTGTGCATGAGTGCCCTACACTACAGCTACCTACTAGAAGCTCTCGTGTCGAGTTTGCGTCAACGACGCATTAAGGTATCAAAACTGCATTACCTGGCTATAGCTGTAGAAAAGTTCCACAGTAAGTTATCTCTCTGTAAATAATTGGCAAAGTTAGGAATTCTAGCTGAATTTCAATGATTCGAAGTGGGTTTCTAACATTTTAGTAAACAGATTTGTTGAAAATCTATTTTAATTTTATAACGCGAATGTGTAAAGTTAAGTGAAGTATTACGACTGGCGGAGAACGTGATTAAAACTTTATTTTTTGGTGAGATTCAAATCACGTAAATACGTAGTATGAGGCCGAGGCGAGGGTGGCTGGAAGTGCAGCAGACTGGCGCTCCTCTCATCAAGCAATCATTATGAACGCGCCATGTTTTTAAAACGGCTTTGAACTGCGCATAACCGCTATTCAAATTAATCCCTCACTACAATATTATTACTTACATTATACTCTATAAAAAGGTAGCAAAGATACATCAAAATAATTTTATTATTTTCAATAATCAAAAATGAATAAAAATAATTCTTACATTACATGTAACAAAGTCTCACAAAATATCAAACATGATTAGGTGTTCAGTAATTTAAATACCGTTACACAATCCACAAGGTGTAAAAAAGACAGCTCCCAAAACCGAAGGATTATGTCTGTTTTAATATTATTATATTATTTTTTTTATTTTTGTACGAAATATCGTTTTTACAGGAGCCCATAAGAGTCTTCAAATGCTGCAACTTGTAAAGGAAGCACTTGTGACTTCAAATCAACATTATTTGTAGGTAATTGAAAATTCTTTACTTAAAAAATTAAACATAATATTGACCTCAATCATGATAAGAGTATTTGACTAACTTTTTCAGTGATAAGTAATAAATAAAAGCAAGAAGCATGTCTGAATGTCCTGATTCAGTTTTCAGGAGTGGACTTTTTAAACCAGATATTGATAGCATAGCTAAGAAAAATAAGACAAAACGTTATAAAACTCCTGTATTCAAATTATTCCTCTACCTTTAGAGCGGTTCGTGACTTCCGTCGTGATTTTGCATATAATTTTCTACTCAATGTTACTAAACGTTCTCTTTGCTAAACTGGATAATGAATCGTGATAAATGAAAACACTTTGGAAGAGAAGGGGTTAGTTATCTTTTGTTTTCTTATTCGCTCAAGTAACATGACCAGACCACCGGTAAAGGAACATAATTATTATACAAACAAAGTCTTTATGCCTGTAGTTTTACGCAACATTCCAATAATCAAAGCTTCTAAAATTTACTAAAACGGTCAAATATTGAACAAATATTGAAACAAGTGCACGTGCGGTTTAGTTCTCGTGTCGTCGGATAACACTGGTTCGGGTGCGGCAATAACCGGCACAATGCGGTACAACTAACGACTGAATCCCCCTTCACAGGGCTATGCCCAGGAATGCATATTGGGGGTCAAAGCTTTTGAAAATTATATCCCCATCTTTTACATTGTTGCGTCTCACCGTCTGTCTGTACGTATGTAGATTTAAATCTTTTAAACTAAGCAACGGATTTTAATGCTTTCATCAATAGATAGAGTGATTCAAGAGGAAGGTTTATACTTAAACCGAAAGAAGTGTAGGCAACAGCTAGTTTCATATAATTTGTACTGGACTTACGCGTTCTACAATAGAAAAGTCAAAATACCTAACAGGTTTTATAAAAGAAGTACCATTATTAGTGTAACGTGAAGTACCAAGTATAAAATAAATATTTTTTTTATAAAAAACAATGCACATTTACATTAATATTATCAAATTATGATTTTTTTGTACCTAAGGTACGTTGTGACAGTGTTGTAACCAAAAGCGCTTTTGAATTTTACACCCGTATATTAAAAGTTCGAATCGTTAGTGAACCTTTTGAACCTCCAAGTTTAGATTTGGCAACGACCCTGCTCCCCTCTAACTTGCCGAGGGTAATAAAACCACGGATTCCACTTGCAAGTCACGGAGTAGATTACCGCGGGACATCGCGACAGCCTTCCGATGCGCCGATCGGCGAAGGCAACCAACTAGTTATACGTGTTCCTGCCAATGAAGATAATTCTGCCTTTAAAGAATTGGCCTTTTTCTTTTACGTTTTTTTAAGATTATTACATTATTCACATTTCTTTTATGTCAGCAATTTACGTTATTATGACTATTTCGATTTAAATTATTTTTTTTATATTGACGTGACACTAAACGCTAAAACGCATAATTTCATATATGTGTCCTACCTTTTATCCTCTATAAGTATTAACCTACCGGTAGTCTAATACCCAGCTGTAGTAGAAGTCGAGGGATGATGATGATGATGATGATGGTGCTATACCTGAATATTATGCATTGACATTGGATCTATTGTGTGCTCAGAGGTGGCATTACTAGATTTAACAATAACACATACCCGTTCAACACTGCAATGTGGACGAGAATAATAAAAAATATTTCTATACTCTACTTCATAAACATGACGGCAAAACAATGTATACCTACTATTTAATTCGCATGAAACGTGCTATGATTTCAGTAGCAGTTGCGGTAGAGTTGCCGTTATGAAGACCAAGTAGTGTTTGATAGAGTAGATATCAATGTCTGTATAAGTATGTTTTATACGCTTTTCCATTATTACTACGCAGGCCTTGTACAAACAATTAACCAAATAGCTCCATTAATCTACAAAACTCTCATAAACAAGAACAGGACATAAACTCCAATTTGCAATCCAATCAGAACATCCTAAACTACGGGCAAAGTTAAAGAGAAGAGTCACATCGTAACTTCCTATTGTTAGTCCGCCCGACTCTACTAAATTAGAGTGGACAAAGAAAAGTAGGTGTCTACTTAGTGGGAATGTGAGTTGGTATAAATAATGGGTGTAAAAAAGATCTTCCAAGCTTTTTAAAGGTCAATAAAAATTATTGATTTTTAATTTATTATAGAAGTATAAACCTTTTTTATTGATCCTATAACAATGTAGTGCTATGTAACAAAACCGCGGTAGTCTTGGTATATAAATAGTGGTTTTGTAGACGCTTAGGTGTTATGCGCTGGTTGCAGTAGTTGGGAGATGGGTCGTATATATATATAAGAAACAATTAAAATATATAAACTTGACTGTTGCCAACAGTTTTATAACGCCCGTACTATATTTATTCTTATTTTTGGTTACCAAAGCATAACTTTCTAGCTGGGAGAAATCCGGTATAAAGAAGATGGCAATGTTTTAGCGGTTGCATTCTTACTTATTGCTTGCTTTTAAAACAATAACGAGAACTTTCTCTCATAATTAAGTCGAAAAAACGTGTATTCCCGATAACCCATGATTTTGACCCCATTAATGGGGAAGATAAAAAATAACTTCCTGTTGTCCCCATTACGCTTTATCTTCAATGGGGACAGTGACACGTTACTAAATTTATATGTTCAAAAGTGAAGAGGTACGTAGGTAGAGTGCTGCTTTACACCCTGTACGTGAGTCTATGTGCTATCAATAAGTGCCAGTGGAGTTGGCAAATTGAATTGAATAAAACACACAGTCCGCTAACGAGCCGGTGTTTACCCAAGTGGACACTAATTGGCTTAGCCAGCGGTCGGCACCGCGACGACTGCGGAATCACTAAAGTTCGCCTTCGTGTCGGATGCGGTACACACATATATTACCGTATTACTACTATCGGTTGTTTTCTCGTGGTACCATTATTTTGTCCCATTAATGAGAAACACTACGCTACGTTCGATGACTGGCATTGCCGATGTAAGAAACAAAACAGCTAAGCTTAAGTGGGACTGTACGGGATGCCACCCTCAAAAGTGGGCACATACGATCACACCATGGCTGCCTGAGGATGGAAGGTGACAGAGTGGTCGGCCGCGAAAGCGCTAGCGAGACGACCTTGATGTGTTTGAAATGGAGTGGTGGGAGATTGCCCAAAGATCGAGACTGATGGAAGGATTAGAGGACGACCTTTGCCCAGCAGTGGGACAAAACAGGCCAAAAAAAAACAAAAAAAGACCACGAGTAATAGCTCAACTGGTAGAGCATCCGCTATCAAGAGAAAGATGCGGATCTTAATTTTGTTTTACGCTCAACATTAAATAATTGAAAATAAAACTTCTCTCCAGTGAGTATCATTCCACTACGCATACCCAACCGTATTCAAGAACCATACTAGGGAAAACCCTACTTACCTACTCTCGAAAGCATTTTTTTCCATAATTATTTTCTGATCGTTTAAATTTTTCCTGGACAAATATTTCAAGACGCACAGCAATTCATTTTTATATTATATATAAGAAAAAGAAGATAATGCCACCTCAGATTAATTTTGTTGCGTTGTACTCTCGAACAGATTCGGGACAGCGTGACTCTAGAATGAAGATGCAATCACTGTTAGTCGACGCACGTCGTTAACAAACTTACCTTATTTTATCGTAGATAAGAAAACACACCCAATTATAAATTCAAATTCTTTACTAACTAAGTACTTAGGAACCTACCTACTTACTTTGAATTTTCAAAGAACAACCTAATTCGTGACGGAGTACCCCCAGGCAATTACAAATACACCGTTTTATATTTGAACCGATACAATTTTGAAAGAAAAAAAAAATATTTTCCTAATAAATAAACAAACGGTCATTCCTTCAAATGGATTTTCAAGGAAATTGCTTTCACCGGTTGATTACTGAAATATTTAAGAAAAGTTCAAAAGTTAATTTATTTTCATAGATTTATTTGTAAATGTTTGGATGTGTTGACATCTATATTTAGTCTTTCATGCAAATACATTACATATTAGTCAATTCTGTTATGAATATTCCGGTCGCAAAAGTAATTTTAAAGGCTATCAAGAACGTACCGGCTCCGACAGACACCAAGCAATATCAGTGGCTCGTATCTTGTGCTATTAGCATATAAATTGTATCTTCTGGTCAGGCGGCCAAGATGACACGTCTGACGCTCCCTGTACTATGTGGAGCGAAATTAAGCCTACTGGCCAAATGATCTAGATATTCCTCGGTCATAAGTACCTATTAACCTAGGTCTAACACCTTTATTTGTACTATCAGTATACGATCATCAACCTTAGTAATGAGTTTGATTTCAGTCAGTTATATTTCCTGACTTTCATAAACCTGGTTTTAAAATAAAATTCAACGCCTCCTAGTAAAATAATTACAACGTAAAAGCGTTAACAAAACAATTTATAAAGACAATAAATCATTTCGAACCAAATTACCGCTCGTATTAGTCTTCATCAGCGGCTCACGATACACGGGCAATAAAACGATGAAAAGAAACTAATTTTTCAGCGAATCATCTCCGGCCCATTCATACCCTGTGCTGCCAACTTATCGGGCTTTGGCTGGATATATCCACTTTACGATAGAGCACAGTCACAGTTTATGAAATAAATTAGTGTGGTTGGATTTCATAACACTTTTGAAGTGATCTAGAGAAAGAAACCTATTATTACAGCCTATTACAGCCCTGTAAGCGTGGTTACTGTATGTGCATAAAACACAATGATACCAAAACTAGGGTCAAAACAGATCTATTTTATTAGCATTCAGTAAAGTTCTATAATATCCAATGTCTAGTGTTTTTAGCTATTTTTTTTATAATCTAAGCCATTTATTTATTTGTAAGAGTGGGAAACCCAGAGCCCATGAAGTCATCAATATTCATTTTCCGGCGCGCCCCAGAAACAACACCTTTCAGCATAACGCTTCCTTTGAAGGGACCGACTTTGGGACCGTGACACTGCAACACTGGCTAACTCAATTTATTTAAATAATTGCCTTGTTCCTCTGCGGGAACTGATCTACTGTTCTGCTATAGTTTGTTGTCAATTAGTATGTAGAGCTCTTTGTAATAAGTTCATACGGGAAATCAGTACTTATTTCTGTTGCCAAGCATCAATGCGATCATTGTTGTGTTCCGATTCGAAGTGAATGGTTGTCAGTGAATGACACTTTTGACCTACTGCACCTAAATCTATCTCTGAGTATAACGCGTGAGTGATACTTATGGTATTGCAAGCGCCTATAGAGTACGGTCATCACTCACCAACAGGATACCATCCTGTTGACCATAATAATGATGAATCACCAGCAAAGAGTGGACCACATATTCATCCAGAACTGATAGGGTGGACGTAGTACCTACAAGCTTTTTTATACCACACGTTTAATCAACGGCTATAAAATCTCATATGGAGCTTGAAACCAAAGTAATAAAACAAATTATATCAAAACTTTTCCCATAACTTAAGAATATTTGGCAAATGGTAGAGTTAAAATCGCATTCTCTTCAGTTTATCTAACTATTAGATGTGTTATTATAGTACCGATTTATTTGTGTGGGCAAAATTAAATGGGCATGTTTTGATTTATCGGATAATGGTAAACAAATTACCCGTGAACTGTTTGTTCTCAATTGGCATTGTTTGTTTGTGATTATCAAATCACGATGCCATACCAGCGAACCCATTAATATTCCAAATAGGGGAGATAGGCATTCTGGCGTAGCTAGTGGGAGTTCGACGTAGCACTGTTCGTAGTACTTTATAAAGCTTTTTTTATCAGTAATATCAATGCCAATATTGAAATGATTATAAAAGATTGTACATACAAGTGTCCTCTATGTAATTAAATCAGACTAAAGAATGACTTCTATAGTACTAGTTCCATGCGTTAGTGGCTGATCACAGTTTATAACTTTTGCAGTAATCTTCGTTTTCTATACTGTTTAATGTAACCATAAACTGTTCTAAATAAATATATTTGATTTGATTTGTTGACCTTTTATTTTTGCTGGGATCAATGCTTAATTTCCAAAAGCCGTAGAACATGTGTTTAAGGATTCCATACATGCTTTGGTACACCATGTATGAAACCGTGATAGGTCTTATCATAAAATGATTACCATAATAATTATAACAAAGCAGAGTCTGAAGTAACTCACAAGCCTCAATTACAATAAAAGAGCACGTTATTTAACAGCAAAACGACATTCAAAAGACGGAAAAACCGAGGGTCGGAACATCTGCACATAAAGAGGCAATTTGGAGATTGCCGGGGGCGCAACCACCACGGAGAATTGTACTCGAATGTATTCAAAATTAAAAAATGAAGAAAATATTGCAAGGAAAATTCATTGCGGTAAAATAAACAAGAGTGGCTTGTTACTGTGGACAGGCTTGTATAGCGAGGCTAGCTCGGGAGCGGGACGAGCGACGAGCGTCCACACTTAGAACCGGCACTGGTTGACGGGGCACTTACAAACGTTTGAAAACTTTTTGCTAAAAATGTATTATCTAATTAAACCAAAAAAGTCAAAAACTTGGTTTGAGCTCAAGTTCAGTTGAGGTTTTACGACTACTACTACATAGAAATGTAATACATACTAATCTCTACCAAAGTAATCATTGTGGTCTTCGTGATTAACTGTGAAAGTGTATCAGCTTACACAGGTGTCACGTCGCACATCAGTGTGAGCTGACCTATATCCAAAGAGGTGTTGTACATAATGTAAGATAATGTAAGTATGTATAATAAACTATGTGTAAATCTGCGGTTTCACCCGTGGGTCGGCAGGTTTTATGCTAAACCACGGTTTTATGAACAGTATTTTTTTCAGAATAAAAAGTAAACTGTTTGAGATTTTAAACTTTAATCTCGTATAAAAGTATCTCTGTGCCAAATTTCATTCTGATTGTCGTGATTGAGTAACAAACATCCATGCATTCGAACAAAAAATAGTGTGATATTGTGATTTCTCTTTTTCGGCACAGGGTACGTGGGTAGATTGTTTTATTTATTTTTGTTTATCTTTTGTCTTTTTTTGTATTTTTTTTTTTTTTTTTTTCATACAACTGAAGTGGCAACCAAGCGTACGGCCCACAAGATGGTAAGCGGTTACCGCAGCCTATGGACGCTTGCAATACCAGAGGTATCACTTGCGGGTTGCCACCTTGAGGCTAAGATCGAAAGCCTCATGTGCCAGTAATTTCACCGGAAACCATAACCTTCGAACCGGAACACAGCAATGCGAGCATTACTGCTTGGCGGCAGAAATAGGTATGGTGGTAGTCCTTCCCCGGACGAGCTCTATCACAGAGAACTCTACTACTCTTAATTCTACTTACACATTACAAAAACAATAGTTTTTTTTTTGTGATTTTTTGTAGGTGCATAACTACTAAGTACCTACCTTACTGTGTTCAGTGTGCCGGAATAAAAACGTTTACCTAAGATACAAAACAGATGAAAAATATGTAGTACTCACATCTGTTTTGTATCATATATAGAATTTCCGCCTGAATCTATCAATTAACGTTTATCTATCTATCTCATGTTAAATTCACTTTTTTAATTGGAGAATTTAATCTTAGTAACCATAGCCAAGAGTAGTGTTTCACAGTGAGGAATTAGTGTCAGGATTCAAGCTCCTCAGCAGCAAAGGCAGGATATCGCAATTTGGCGCGGCGAGTAATGACGGGACGCTGCGGTCGCTACGTGCAGCGGCTACTCACTAGATGCCGACGGCCGGCGACGGTGAAATCAGCAAATTTAAAGATTATTTTAGTGCTAATACTGAAAAATATTTATCCAGCTTTAAAAAATTATCATACCACTGTCATAGAGCACTGGTGGTCTAGTGGCAGTACCACTACCTCCTCCTTTTTGACCTCTCCTTCCAATCCTAAGGTTAGAACCCGAACGATTTTTTACTCGAAAAATTGATGTACGTAATGCCAGTGCCCTTCTTCGGTGAAGTAAAACATCGTGAGAACAACTGGCATGTCGAAGAACTAAAAATTCGAAAGACAGTTCCATCCACCAATCCGCATCCCGCTCTAGAGTAGGCCAGTGTCCAAGGTTTTCATGATGACACCAGCAAGGTTATTTAGAGTTTTATAAACATTTTTAAATATCGAAGTGAGGTGAGAGCGAGTTCGGTCAACGTTGAATCATATCATACCTTGGTATTATGAGAATAAAGTTCCAATTACAAGACTATGTCTACCTACCTAAGTCACCGCGCTAAGACCACTGTCTTTAATATTTGAAATCTAATGTCATGGTGCTAAGGTATGTTATAATTTGACGTTGACTGAGCTCACTCACACCTTTCTTTTTTTATTTCAGCAAGTGACAAGACCATCAAGGCGCCCACCTGATGTTAAGCATCACGCCTGACTATTAAAGATGCAGTGCCACCCAAAGCTTAAAGTTTTTAAGTGTTTGCGTGACACTGCACTGCGCTTATCACCCCGAGACATTGTTGTTAAGTCTCTTTCGCCCAGTAATTTCACTTGCTACAGTGCCCTTCAAACCTAAACACAGTGCAGCTTGCACACTATTGCTTGGAGGTAGAATATCTGACACTGCGGTGGTACCCACCAAAACGAACTCTTGCTGAAGAGTCCTACCACCAGGTAAAACCTCACTAAATACATCAAACACTCAGAACCGTCTTACAGTGAACATAAGTTTTCAAATCATTTTAATGAAAACTAAACATGAAGATAAGTTTTTTTTAGTTCTTTTTTTTCTAAGTAGGTACCTTACTAACGTTTTTTTTCATCATTTTCATTCATCATTTTTTGTCATCTCTACATTTATAATAATGTGGCGACGAAATGCCGCAGGCAAACAAAATAGAATTGCACCAAGCTCTACTTATTTCACTTTAACTCATTTCTTTTTTGTGAGTAGCTTTATTTCTCCTGAACCAAAATTAATTTCTCAGGATCTTAGGGTACTTCTCTCAAGATCTGAATAAATTTGAAAGAGATTTCGTGAAAAAACAGACGGTCTAGAGCCCGCGGCTAATGCAAATTACGACTTTATTTACAAGAAGGTACCTCAAACATTTTATTCTCGCTCAAGAGAAGAAAAACAAGCAGGTTAATTTTTTGACGTTATATGAAGGGCTCAAGCAAGAAATATATCAAAACACAGCATAATAATGATTTTATTTGAATACACTAACTTCTAAGATTATGGTATGTTCATTTCCCTTTCTCGCCAGCTGTCAACTGCTTACATATATCTTAAAATAAGAAATATAGCTGAAACAAAAAAACAAGATAGTAAAAAAATTATTACGATACGATAGAGATTACGTAAAACAGCGTAAACTAAGTAAAGACAAGCAAAAAAAAACTGCATGAAACCGAAGAAATAGTTCTCAGGTTCAAAACATAAATTACAAAAAAAAACCTCCTGTTCCTGAGATCAAAATGTGTGCAAACACGGTTTTTATCAGATTTTTTTTAACGATAATATTTCAAGAAATTAAAAATTATATTAAAAAGTTGAAAGTTTCATGTTCCCCAAATAACTTCTTCGGTAGCTTCACAGAAACTGAGATCAATCAAAATTTCGCCTTACACGACCTCTTAATATCATACCATGCGAAATTATATTACAAAATAAATTAAAAGTACATTACGAATGGAAACTCAAATAGATGGACGATACTATATTATTAATTCACTACTCGACTATACATAATATATTAGGTTAGGGAAAAAGTCTTTTCGCATTATAGTATTGCGATAGGAGCCTATTAGGAGAGTAGTGAAACAAGCGAGAGCTGGATAAAGACTGTTTATTGAATAGGTATCCATGTCTTATTAGCTAGAGTACCTAAGTAGGTATATTAGATGGATTATACACTACACCTTCCTACAAAGAGAAAAAAAAAAATATATATGTTTAGGTAAATATGTAATATATATATATATATTTTTTTTTTTTTTTTACCTTATATCTACGATTACATCAATACATGCTTGATTACATAAGAGCGGTACAAAAATAATTAACCTAATTATGTATATTATAATGGCATATTATAATGCTTAGTACGATTTTTATGAACGATTTGTTCCTTATTATTTTTTAATATTTTTACGTTACAATCTAAATCTTCTAATACTATGTACGGACCCAAATATAGTTGGTCCATTTTATTACATGATGGATTTTTCACTAAAAGATAATCACCCTTATTATAATACACCGGGTTTGTTACAATGTCATATTTTTTTTTTCTTTTCATTTTACTTTGAATTAGATTATCGCGAGCATCTGCTTGGGCTACCTGGAGCCTATATTTTAGTTCTAACGCGTAGTTATCATGAGCATATAATGGATCTACGACGCCGCTATTAAAGTTACCTGGCAGTGGGCACGGTTTACCGAATACTAGCTCGTGCGGTGTGTATTTAGTTTCGGTATGTACAGTATTGTTGTAAGCAAAACACCAATACGGTATCCAGCTGCTCCAGGACTCAGCTTTATTCTCACAATTAATTCTAAGATACGCACCCATTGTCTTGTGTGTATTCTCCAACGCTCCAATGCTCTCGTGATGGTAGGCTGTTGAGGTAACCTGTTTAATTTTCAAGATTTGGCATGTTTCTTTCATTGTAGAACAAATAAATTCAGTTCCTCTGTCCGTTGCAATTTCGCGTGGAATGCCATATCTTAAAATAAAATTATCGACGAAAGCACGAGCAACACTTACCGCATCTTTATTTCGTAGCGGGTACGCCTCTGTGAACTTAGTTAATTCGCATTGTAACGTGAGAATATAGGTATAGCTACTGGCGTCTTTCGGAAGTGGCCCGACTATATCCAAGTATACCTTTTCGAATGCTGAGTGTGCTGTAGATGTAATAACCATGTTTTGCTTAGTCGGTATGGAATACTTTTGCTTTTGGCATTGATCACATTTAGATACATATTCAGCTACATCTTTCTCAAGATTAGGCCAAAAATAGAACTTTTTGATGTTATTTGACATTCTCCTTACACCTGCATGCCCACTCGTAGGTAACAAATGAAAATCATTTAAAATAACCTTCCTATTATCCAAGTTGTTTATTCTTTGGACATTTCTCACAATACATAATCTTGGCCCCGACCATTCAACATTTTTATTTATCTCTTCAATAAGCCCCTCTACAAATTCTTTATTATTTTCTTTTATAATTATGCATATCTCTGCTAACTTTAATCTTTTACATAAGGCTGACAAATCCCTCACCAACTCGTCTCGCGTAATTGATGATCGGGATGTTGTACTCAAATAAATGGCAGATTTATTGGGCACATAAAAAAAATATTTACCTTCCTCTACAGATATTCCGTTTATTAATAATTTATTCATATTACTCCTAGTTATTAGTGAGAGTTCAATGTACTTATTTGGTTTTTTAATGATTTCCACTACCCTTAGCCCTTCGGGTTTTGACCCGATATCATTTTTTTCGACTTTATTGCTATTTGCATCTAGCGACGGACTATTCGTTTTACGATATTGAGCTCTAGTCATTACATTTATGATTCTTTCATTCAATTCTTTTAAATCGTTTGACGTAATAATGATCCTTGACAATGCGTCTGCCACTGAATTGGATTCACCTTTCAAGTACTCTACATCAAAGTTATATTCCTCCAATTGCAACCTAAACTTTAATAATCTACTTGAAGGATCACGCATACCAAATAAATAAACTAGTGGCCTATGATCGGTCTGTATTTTGAATTTTCGACCATATAAATAGGGGCGAAAATGTTTAACACTCCACACAATGGCTAGAAGCTCTTTTTCAATTGTCGGATAGTTAATTTCAGCCTTATTTAGGCTTCTACTAGCGTAAGCTACGGGTCGTCCGTCTCTGTTGCACAATACTGAACCTATAGCTTTTCCTGACGCGTCTGTTTGTAACAAAAATTCGTTATTTTCAGAAAAATCCGGGTACTGCAATACAGGTGGTTTCGTCAAAGCAGTTTTCAAAAATTGAAATGCATTTTCACACTCTCCAGACCAACTAAATGTAACACTCTTACGACATAGCTGATTTAAAGGTAGTACTATTTTCGCGAACTGTGGAATAAATTTTCGGTAGTAATTGGCAAAAGCAACGAACCGCTTCACTTCGTCAGTACTAAGCGGTCGCGGATATTGCTCTAAAACTTCAATTTTTTCTGGATCAGGTAGAATTCCATCCCCTGACACAACGTGACCTAGATACAGAATTTCTTTTTGTAAAAAATAACATTTAGATGGATTTAATTTCAAGTTGACGCTGCGAAGTCTGCTGAAAATATCCATTAGATTACGATTATGTGACGCCAAGTTTTTCCCGTAAACGATTAAGTCGTCTTGATAACATAAACACCTTTCATAATTTAGTCCAGACATGGCTATGGTCATCAATCTACTGAAGCTATTCGGGCTGGACTTTAAGCCCATTGGCATTCTTGTCATTTGGAATTGATTTTTGCCAGTTGAAAAGGCTGTACATGACCTACTTTCTTTATTCAATTCTGCCTGATAAAATCCTTGATATAAATCTAATTTTGTATAATACATTGAGCCGGATAATGAGTCTAAAATATCAGCAATATTGGGTAGCGGAAATTTATCATCCTGTACTTGATTATTTAATTTTCGGTAGTCTATAACCACACGCCATCTCTTTGCGCCTGTATTGTCAGTCTTTTTCGGCACTAGCAATAACGGACTATTCCATGGGCTTCTGGTTTCTTCTATGATGCCGTCATTTAACATATTTTCTATCTGCTTGTTTATTTCGGCTTTTTGTGCGTGAGGCAGTCTATATGGTTTAGTATAAATAGGACAAGTGTGCGGTTTCAAATCGATAGATTGTTTGTATACATTGCAAGTTCCTAATTTATCACCTGGTAAGTGGAAAACGTCAGGGTATTTTGCGCAAGCATTTTCGATTGATTTTTGTTCCTCCATTTGTAACCCATTTAAATTTAATAATGAAAACAATTGTTTAACTCTTTTAGCATTCATTACAGGTTTTTCGAATTGACAGATAAAATACTCGTCTAATATGCTAGTGTCTACTTGGAAATTACTCAATTGAACGTCCGTTTCCCTCGTATTTAAAATACGTATCGGAATTTTACCATTCACTGGGCATGTCAGAGCATTTGCTACGTAAACGCCTTCGCATAACTCTTGCGAAGCTACCACACAGTCTTTCCTACAGTCCGTTTTCAGATAATGAACAATCTCACATCGCGCGGGCACCCTCAGATAAGAATCGGTATCCGGTAGCATATAATTAAACTTTAATGACAGTTTATTGCCGTTTTTTGTATTTAATTGTAAAGTATTTAATTCAAAGTTTAATGTAGCTTGGTATTTTTTGAGAAAGTCTTGACCTAAAATCCCTACCGTTTTACATGGTAAAAAGTTGAAAACGTAAAATCTATGCGCAAAACTGTGTCCGTTTTGATTCAGTGTAAGATAAACTTCGCCTTCAGAATAAACGTCACCTCCAATTCCTTTTACGCTAATGTTTCTTTTATGGAATGGAATTTGTAAACGCTCTACGCAATCGCGCTTGATAGCTGAGATTGAAGCTCCGGTGTCGATGAGCCAATCATGCTTCTGATCATCTATATTAAACGATACTTTGTTTAAACTATTACACGAAAGGATGTAATTAGGCACGAAAAAAATGGCTCAGCGATTCCATATTTGATTCATCGCTTGGGTCATCAGCCGACACATCTAAGTCCGTTGTCAAGCTATTTATGTTGCTATGTGGGCCTCTACCGCGGTTGAAATTTCCGTTGTTAAATCGGCCCCTACTACGATTATTATACTGGTTATAATGTCTTACCTGATTTTGTTGATTCTGTGTTTGGCCCCTCGTATTGGGGCTGCCACGGCTATATCCCCACTGTCGGATGCTGCGTCCTTGCTGGTTTCTTCTGAAATTATTACCACGATAAGGTTGCCTGTACATACCCATCACTTCCGCTGAAGTACCTGGGCTGGAAATGTCTTCGTCCTGTGCTGCTTGGACGGCATCTGATAAGGAAGTAAAATTACGCGCCGCGATAATCGTACTCAACCTTTGATTTCGCAGGCCGTCGGCAAAACGCTTGATGGCGAGTTTTTCATTTAAAGGCCTTAAAATATTATAATTTTTTGAATTTCCATCGGCCTGTGAAATCGTAAGGTCCACAAACAATTCTGATAGTTCCTTACCAAAGTCTGAAATTGACTTTTCATTTTGTCTACAGTACTGTAGCTTTGCATGAATAGCTGCGTAACTTTTTTTTGGCAACAATAATCTGCGCATGTCCTTTATAAGCTCATTGATAGACTCGTAGTTCGGTAATAATTTCAACTTAGCATGCTCCGATAATCGGCTCTTTAATACAAACTGAACAAGTTTCACCTTACACTCAGACTTAGATAAAACTGTGCTATAGTATTCAATTCCATCTATTAACTTTTTTGTATTCTCTTCAACGTCAGTCATGACAGGTAAAAGATTTAGTGCAATTTTTAAATCAAATGTATCGACAGCCATCGTACTGTCTTGAAGGAGTAAAGAACTCTCACCTTTTATTTCTTCTATATTACACAATTTGTAGACCTGTGATAGTACGCTACAAAATTCCTCACAAATTTTACTAACCAAGCTAATTTCACTCCCGGACAATTTATTTAATTGTATCCTATTTGTATGAACTTCTAAATATTTGTTATATCTTGACAAAATACTACTAGCCTCGTTTCTTTTTTGTTCCAATATTTTACCTGTCCTTCGACTATCTCCAATTTTTACTAAATATGTCCTTATATTTTTTAACTCAGTTAAGATTAAAATTAAATCTTCGGCCATAATATTTCAACTGGTACATTTTAGCAACCACAGTATTTACCTACCTATCTTCAAAATATTATAGGTACTTACTTAACTTTTACCTGCTTTAGTTGATTATACACATGCTATATTTAACAAACTATAACAATTTTGAAAATGTTCTTCGCCTTCGTTTATGATAGCCGCGCACTGGTAGGTACTAGGAACAGGAACAGTATTAGGTACACAAACGCATTACGTACGTTACCCGGGTATTTATATTCGGGTGGGTTACTTACGGAGACGTACATTCACCTTACCGCACTTCACTCAAACATGCACACTTTCGCCAATGATGTTATCTGGGAGCTCGATCTGACGCCTGCGCATCAAGCTAGCGTATCTCCTCAGCGAAATCTCGTTGAGATGTCCTTGGACTAGCTCCTGGTGGCACCGCTTATACATCCGATACAGCAGCACAGCCAATCCAATCGCCAGCACTATCGCGATGCCAGTCAGGATATTATTGGTGTACCCGGCATGTTCCTTCAGCTGTTCCACATGCGCTGTCCCGGCAGCGTTCTGCACCACGATCACCTCTTCCTTCTCTTCTTTACTTTTATTCTGGCCCATTTTTGCGGAAAACCCGATCACACACGACTCTGATGCAAATTACCGCAATCAAACGCAGTTCCGAGATCATTGTGATTTATTACGATGCTCAAAGACTGATGTTTATCTAAACACGGCCCTTTTACGGAGGGATGCGCGCGCGGTTCCTGTTACAAGGCAGGGTCGCCATGCGATAGGAGCCTATTAGGAGAGTAGTGAAACAAGCGAGAGCTGGATAAAGACTGTTTATTGAATAGGTATCCATGTCTTATTAGCTAGAGTACCTAAGTAGGTATATTAGATGGATTATACACTACAGTATGTATGAACTTGTAATAAAATCTCTTTGGCTATACTATTTGTATCTGGCTGGTTTTGGTATCATTAAAAGTTTAAATTTTAAAGAACATAATTCCAAATTCATATTAGGAAAATGTGTGATTTTTATTTGTTTTTCGTACTGTCAAGAAAAGTGAATGTAATGAAGAAAGTGTGTTGTAAAAATGCAACACAAGCCGCGAAAAAAATTTGCGATATTTATGGACCTAATGCAGTGTCTGTGAGAGTAGCACAAATTTGGTTTAAGCGTTTTCAATCCGGAAATTTTGATGTCAAAGATGCACGTCGCTCTGGTCGCCCTATTACGGATAAAATGGATGCCATTTTTGAAAAAGTGGAGCAAGATCGGCATATCAGTAGTTACGACGTAGCTGAAGAACTGGGAATTGACCACAAAACAGTTTTGGCACATTTGAAAAAAACTGGGTACACAAAAAAGCTCGATATTTGGATACCTCACGAGCTCACTGAAAGAATCCTAATGAACCGTGTACTCATTTGTGATTCTTTATTACGAAGTAATGAAATGAACATTTTTGAAGAAGCTGATAACTGGTGATGAAAAGTGGATCACGTACGACAAGAACGTGCGAAAAAGGTCGTGGTCAAAGGCCGGTCAGGCTTCACAGACTGTGGCGAAACCCGGGTTAACTCACAACAAGGTGATGCTGTGAGTGTGGTGGGATTGGAAGGGCATTATTCATTTTGTGCTGTTACCACCAGGCAGGACCATCGATTCTGAACTCTACTTTGAACAACTGATGAGATTAAAGCAAGAAGTTGAGAGAAAGCGGCCGGAATTAATCAACAGAAGGGGTGTGGTTTTTCATCATGATAACGCCACTCAGCAAAAATTAAGAGAGTTTGGCTCGGAGGTGTTAATGCATCCGCCGTATAGTCCTGACCTTGCACCTTCAGATTTCCACCTGTTTCGGTCTCTTCAGAATTCTTTAGGCAGTGTCAGGTTAACATCACGAGAGGACTGCCAAAACCACTTGTCGCGGTATTTTGATCAGAAGCCCCAAAATTTCTATAGCAATGGGATCATGTCTCTACCTACAAGCTGGCAAAAAGTTATCGAACAAAATGGTACCTTACATACTTTAGTTAAATGTAAATAAATTATATTAAAAATGTTTTGTATTTTCTTAAAAAATGCGAAGAAACTTTTCCCCAACCTATTATATATGCATGAGCAATGCTTGTGATCGAGACTTATCTAGTAGTATTAGGCAGGTTTAGACCGTACCAACTCTTAAGAAGTTACTTATCGAGATTGGAAACCGTAATAATACTTGAGCGTCTTCTAACGAGTCTTCATCGAGTTTTCAAAGTCGTAGAAATTTAGACATCTTAATTTTAAGGGGTCCTGTGACTTTGTGCGTTAATTTACAGATTTCAGTGAAGGTTGTTAGTACCTCCAACTTAGTGATAAAATTATTATCAGCTTTCGTAACCTACGAACGCTTTAATACCCTTAATTCGCAGGGTGGTTCCCAGTTTTCAAAGTGTATTCTAGCCTTGCGTTCATACTCACGTACATAATAAGAGTTTCACATAAAAAATACTTACATCTGGATCCTTTTCATATGAACATTTGTGGACATCAAACGCTCTTTGACATTCAGGCTTGTCACGCGTATCTAAATATACCAAAATAGTATTCTGTTAGGTAGATACAATAATAAGGGTGTTATGGGTTAATAAAGATATGCCCTTAGCTTGCATGCAGTATTAACAATGGCATGCCTGAAACTTGTATTTGCAAGCTACACATCACACAAAATGACAAGAAACAGTTAAGTAGTTAAATGACTTACCTTGGTGTTTACATGAATACAGCATTGTCCTCGTTCTGTCTTGCAGTTCTTCAGGCATCAAACTGACTAACATGTCGTAATCCACTTCATCACCATCCACCTAGAATATATTTTTTTAATAATAATAAATAATAAATAATGCTGGACAATCCACACAGCATCATCTAGCCCCAAGATAAGCTGCTGTTAAACAGAGCTGTGTTATGGGTACTAGACGACTGATATGATATATACTTAATACAATACAATACATAAATAGATATTTTTATTATATAATATATAGAAAATACCCAGAACACACGGAACAAATATTTGTAGATCGTACAAACATTTGACCCGAGGTGGGAATCGAACCCGCAACCTCCGCGTCGCAGGCGGCCCTGCGCCCGCTGCGCCACATCGGTCATATTAATAATCCAGTTAATAATCGTATGAGACGATATAATTATCGTCTAATAACGAAATGTTATTAATACCTACTCGTAAATCCTAGTCGTAATGCGAAGTCTGTGTGCGTGTGAATATTTGTTACCACGTATCTCCGTGACGACTTTACCGACTGTAATGTTTGGAACGTAGATGGCTTAAGTTTTGGAATAACATTATAGGCTACTTTTTGTCTCGGAAAAAATACTGTTCCTGTAGGATAGCATATAAAAACTGCAGAAAATCGGGTGAAGCCGCGCGGGTCAGCTCAAGTAATAATAAAGCAAACTCTATTAAAGCCATCATGGCTCACATGCGATGTCAAACGTGCTTATAAGCAAGCAATAAAAAACAAAAAATATAGTATCACTTAGATTGTTGTTCTTTTGTCTGCCAATATAAGTATTATTTTATTTTATAATAGACTGACACAATTACAAAAACTTCCACTCTCCCATTTTAGGGGTAGTATTTACGATGAATTCCTCGATTATTTACTACTATAGTGAGCAGTGAGTAACTTAAAAACATAAATTAAATGAAAGCATGAACAAAGCAAACTTAATGGAATGTATCAAATTGAATTCAAAGCAAACAAACTAAATTAAAAATAAATTAAACGTTTGTTTGTATCTAATTTCGTGTCTCAGCCAGGAGAGAGAAATAAACAAAGATAACTCACGAGACTCGCTTCCTCCAGTAGGCAAACCATATAGCACTTCAATTTCTCGTCTTCCTTAAATATGCCCTTTTCGCAATTCTGTACATCCTCTGGGGACAAGTAGGAATAAAGACTCTTTAATGTACGCAAACATGAGACATTGTATTTCAAAACAATAGCCGTGAAAACTTTTAGAATGAGACAGACAAAATATGAAGATTTGATATAATATGGTCGGGCTGCAGAAATATTAGATTTTTCGTGCAGCTACGACAATGCTTCGACAGTTCCACAGCAGTGCTACATACATAAAATAATTTATACGACATTATTTTATTCGTTAGAGATATTTTATACATAAACAGTTTACTGCCAATTTCATACAAAATCGACTATTTCTAAATACCTAAATATACGCGTAAATTATTCGGGGCTTAAAATTATATTTAAAAATGTTATTTATAAAATAAGCTAAATTATAAATAAATATATATATAAAAAAAATATGAAGGCATTTATTCACATAACCACACATTATTTTATAACTAAGTAGGTACATATTTAATTGTTTTATTATAATAATAGTAATGATTATAGTTATAGAAATGGTGGATGTGAATAGGTCGAGAATTCAGCCACGCTGTTTTTCATAATACCAAATACCAATGCCACTTCTTAGTGGTCGTAACTCTGTGTCGCTGAGCTTAGCCGTGACGATTGTTTCCCGTCATTCGCATGTTAACATAGAACAAAGGAGAAACACAATTTTCTATTAGGTACCCACTCACCTTCAGAAACCCCGGTTTTTTCAACACAATCGTTGTGAACTGTGTCTATTATTTCTTGGATATCTTCACTGAACACCTGAAACCAAGTTTGAGAAACTTTGGTCTCTTGACAAAATATAAAACTTATGTTCGGGTTTATTTACTTACATTATGTTTCCATGTGCAATTCCAGACATCTACTAGTCATACTAGTGTATAAAGTGTAAAGTAGCAAGGGCACTAAAGCAAATAAAATTACTGGGCGAAACGTCTCGGGTTGATAAGCGCAATGCAGTGCCACGCAGAACTTAACTTTGAGTGGCACTGCATCTGTTAACACCAGGCGGGCGAATTGATGGTCTTGTCACTTGATAAAAAAAATAATTTAAAAAGTAAAATTCACAAACAAAGAAGAAAAAAAATATTCGATTTAAATAGTTTAATGATATGATATACAGGGTGAAAAAGACTGCTGAGAGAATAGTTTATTACAAAAGATGTTAAGTTAAGAAGGAAACTACTTGGCCAAGGTATATGATTACATATATGTAATCATCGACGTATGCAATCTCTCCACCCCCTAGCCTCCTACGGATATTTTATGTTTTGCGCTATTGGACATTTCTTTGGTCTTCGACATGTTCATTTTTAGTCCGACCTAGAGGCTTGCCCTGCTAAGGTTTTCTAGCATTTTTGTTAACTCAGAATACATTGGTTCCTAAAATTATTACAAAGGTAATATTTGGATCACTGTATTCGACCATTTGTCGTGTAAAAAGAATTGGTGGAAGCCTGATTTAAATGTCTCGTTTTCTGTTTACGGGAACACCTGGCATCGGCTTATTTACATTCATCAAGACCTTAATAAACTATCTAGGTATAGCCCAACTTTTCCAGATCACTACCAGACGGAAGCGTTCTCAAGATGCTGGCGGCATTACTATTTTTGTATTTATTATTATACCTTACTAGTAATAGATAATGTGCAATAGATTTTATTCCTTACCTTTGTGAACACCGTAGCACCTCAAGAATTTCCCACTCCATACGTCGTTTCAATATTAAAAATAAGTTAAAAATAAGGTAACATTCTCAAAGAAAAGTCGTGATTCCGTGGAGACCAACTCCGCATCAGCTTGTGTCATAATGTTAAATATTCATTTAAATGGCGCGAGCTTGTTTCCATTACCACGTTACGGAGACTATTTCAAAACCTTCTAAAAATATTACAGACATTGAAATTACTGTGTGCAAATTGATGATAGGTACTTAGTTCAAAAAAATATATATACGAAACACTTATATTCTTTTGTTTGACATTCATTCTCGTAGCCTTAAAATTCATGCAGATTACGGAGTTCTAATAAAGCAACAAAGTCTTTAAAACAAGAAATATAATACTTTTGAAAAGCTGTAAGTAAGTATATATAAAAAAAAACATAATGATGGTGGATATAATATTTTTCATCAAGTTTTAACACGGGGCTTAACGTTTAAGTAAATTTATAACCTCGCTTGAGAGTAGGCCAGGTATTCAGTGGTCAGCAGTGGGAACAATAAAAGGCTATTACAAAGGAGGAGATTGAGTGCATAAATATAAACATCTCATTCGGATCTGTACCGGGTGATATTAAAATACCTATGTAATACCACATACGTATTACAATGGAAATGTTCTATGGAAGCACGAGTATTCTTTGATACCTGACGCTAAGTAACAGAGTCACCATAATGCATTAGGTATTCTCACAGACGACGGCGACGTTGAGAAATAGTGGTGCTCCGTGCGTGCCGCAGAGGCAGCCATCCATCACCCTCGCGCTCACTTCATAAACTACATCGTGTGACAAATTGACGCGACTTTGTATACTTGCCGCTTATTTCCAAAAGGCGAGAAAGGTGTGATGTCTTGTGTTATTATTATTTTTTTAACTAAAACGTAAGCTTTGTTTCATAATGTTGCCCGGTGGTGTCTGCTCTACCAAATAGGTAGGTAATGATGAAACATATAGCAATAGGCACTAATGAGAAATCAAATGACAATTCATTAATTATATATACCTAGACATATCTACCCAGAACCACCAGAGTAGATGCACATGCAAAGAGTTCCAAGAGTCGTCCTGGCAGGTACCAAAGCAAAGTATCTATATTTTGTACATCAGCAGCTTGTACTCAGTAGACAGTTGAAATGACAGCCTGATATTTATCATCAATTCATAAAAAGGCTCATAAGTCTTCCACTGTGCCCACTGGTGAGACACAACCTACTGTAGATCGAGAATGATTGGGTCTTAAATTCACCATGGAAATCTAAGTAACTGTATAATCAGTATAAGTATACTGATTAATGGGTACGAAGACACAATGAGTGTTGATTAAAAGCCATAAAAAAGGTAGACGTACCGGTTTGTCCTTACCGCCGCGTGCAGTAGCAAGCAGTAAGAGGAAGGCTGGCAGCACGAGCGCCAGCGTAGAGAACATGGCTTACTGCCGCCGTCTCTCCTACAGACTCGCTCTAAACACTTCATCTTATATTATAACGCAACTCGAGCAACATAGTTAGAGGGCACAGGTAATAGTTATCTGAAGTGCCAATTAGCCCATTAGCGGTCTTGTTGAGCACAAGCCGTAATCATGACGTGAAACTTTTCCCATCGTCAATGAATAAGAGTCAGAGTAGACGGTTTCTTGAAGTTTACTGTTATTATCCAATACATATTTTCACATCTTATAAGTATTTATATCAAATTCTGGGCGTTGAGACAAGTGCCTAAATATATAGATTTATATAATAGGTGGAAAGGACAATTCCAGAAGTCATTCGTTAACTCACCTAAAAACTCATACCAAAATTAAGAATAGACACAATACTTGGGTGCTTTTGTAGCACCCAAAAAAATAAATAGGTAGGTATCTAATAATATTGATGAGGAACAAAATGAGTAAGTACTTATCTAACCTACCCATCTAACTAAATTATAAGAACCTTGAAAAGAAAACTAAACGTATGCTCGGGATAATTCCATTTAGTTACCTACTCTACATTTCAGCGTCATCGTATTCAGAATCAAAATTGCACATTTGAACTAATGAACGCTTATTTACTACATAGTCGGTACTAGGTATTTTAATTTGCGTGCGTGTCTTCATCTAACTAAACCAAGTCCTTGTCTAAACCCTAGAGCCGGTAACGCTAATGCATCACCTAACTAAGTAGCAATTATAAATACCATGGTATGACATGCAATTCCTATTCTTAGAAGTTGTGGCTTCTAAACAAGTAAAATCTTAATTTTCACATATAATTAGATATTTGCAAAATATATTCTTATTTGCAAGTATCTACAAACGATTTAATAAAGCTAATATCGTTTGTAATTGTAACGGTATTTTAACGGCTTTATAAATTAATCAATCCACACCAAAACTTCCGACGGACAACGACCGACGTCTCACCACAATCATTTCTTACACGTTATGTAGATACATATGTGACAGATTGCAAGTGATTGAGAAAAACTAAACAATTTCGCAATTGATCATCTCACGCATAGGTTTAAAAAGGCTTGTTCAATGGACATGAAAAATCCATTAGAGTTGTTTGTGCCGGAGCGCGGCGTGGCGCGGGCGGCAGGCGGCGTCAGTGACCGTGGCTAAGGGGATTTGTTGCATACAATGCAACTATGTGGCTGCATGAAAATTTCATATATTTTATTGCTATAGTCAGTCTGTTAGAAAATCCTGTTATATCAACTAGGTAACTATCCAAAAATGCAACATATTTTAGTACCTATCTACGTAGGTAGACGCTACTCGCTTTTTACTGAAGACCTTCCAAGGAAGCAACCGGAAATAACTATGTTGATGGTTTTAGTTTATTTTATTCAATGAAACTCTTAAAAAAAAACATTTTTTATACATTTGAGTAATTAAAGTACGGTGCGTCATTAATATGTAAGGAAATATTCATAGAGATAGTAAAAGGAGACAAGTGGTGAGACGTGAGAGGTGAGACATCATTACCGCAATCAAAGCATCCGAAGCCGCAGCACGGCTCCCTGCCTAACGACGAGTGCTCTCGATAAAAATTAAAAACACGTGCAAGCCCAGCCTGAGGAAAGTTTTAATGAGTACACGGCTCGCTCCATGGATAGAGCGCATTCACGTATAAAGCGGGGTTTGATACAATACCGGTACCGTCCGTGTCAGTGGAGTCACCTCGCGGCTATGTAGTACTAATATCTGTTCTGATACTGAGCCTAGCAAGAACTTATGATAATTTTGGAAAAACACAGACAAAATTAGGTTATGACTATGGTATTTTCTTTATTACATTCTTACATTGTCGTGATTTCTCACCATGTAACTATCTCTACGCCGTAGCTGTTGTAGCAGCTTGTAGCAGCTCTACAAGCTGCTACAACACCAGCTCTAACGCTCGTTAGTAGGTGCAAATAAATTGTCTATTTTGTTCTATCATAGAACTAAGTTGATGAGCTAAACCACTTTGCCATTGCATGAGTTCGTATAAGAGGCGCGCGGCTGCGGAGGCGAAAGGCGACTGCCTCTCAGGAAATTCTACTTTCATTGTAAATGGGGCCATAGATAGTATGGATATCTCGATTTTCGCAGGCTTTTGCTGAGTGGCGAACAGGTAGAAAAAGTTAACTGTGTGCCGGCAAAAATATATTTTCCTTCGCAAGTACGGTCTTTTACGGTACCTAAAGCTGTGTAGGTATAGGTAGAGCGTAGAGAGGTGGTATCTAATGTGACTAAAGTCTGATTTTTATTTTGAGACCAACCTAGAAAATCATGGGACTACCATTATATACCATATATATATATACCAGCTTTACGTTATTATATTAGTTACGTATACGTTATGCCCCGCGGTTTCACCTGCCATTTTGCAGTTTTTATGCTATCCCACCGGAACAGTCAATTTTTCCGAAAAAAAAAGTAATCTTTTATGCTCAAACATTTCTGGTAAATAGACAAAGTTTGTGCTATTTCAGACGAAGTATTATATAAGGTCATTCATTATCAACCTGACAAACTTAAGGGGTAGGTTCCACACATAAAAAAAAAATACTTGTACATTTTTTCTAAACGTTTTTTTTTATATTAAAAAAAAAAATTACGTAATTCTGCTTAATAATTAGTTATCCTTGTTAGAAATCGAAAAGGCAGCGCTCGGCACGTGTCAGTGACCCGCGCGTCAATGAACCGCGGGTCAATAACCCGTGCGTCCTTGACCTGCGCGTGTCCTTGACCCGCTACGGGGCGCGCACACTCGAATATTTCATTATTACGTCGCTTAACTTGATTCCCAACAATGATAAATAATAATTGAGCGGAAAAACATAATCGATTTTTTTTGTTTACTTGGGATTTTTAAGACAAAATATACATAAAAAAAAATTTATAGCTTCATATTTATTTTTTTTAGGTGTGGAAACTATCCCTAAAGTTTGTCAGGTTGATAATGAATGACCCTGTATATACGCTATATATTATATATTGCGTGCAATACGCTTGCTCAACTCTGCGTTGACCAGGGATGAGGACTTAGATGTTTTTGATGGTACAAGCAGTGAGCTTCACAGGGCGATAATGAATTTTGATTTAGATTCTCTACTTTAGATTTAGTGTAATTACCTACCTATGTTAGATGTTTATTTTTGTTGTATTATATATTAGTCTATGTATAGTAAGTAAGTATCTTTTGATCTTTGGTGTGTGAATTGGGCAACTGTAATGCACACTAGAGAGGTTTTTCTTAATAAAATAAAAATAAAAATATCTTTGTGCCAAATTTTTGTATCTTGGACACGCAAAATGGAGTCCACGCCACCACCACCGTGACACAGAACAGATATAAGTATAGTTCTCACAACGGATCTCGGCCGTCGTGAAATTAGCCGTTTCGATGCGCAATGGAGCTTTTTCAAACTAAATTGTCTTTGCGAATCACAAACGGCTAACTTCACGGAAACTAACGACGCGGAAGATCCGCTGTGCGAACTATACCTACTCCGTGATCGTGAAGAACCTGCCAGGCACTGAGTTTTCGGTAAAGAGAATCACAACAGTCCGCACAGTAATAGGGTCCACTGATGTGTTCCATTTTCGACGCGACTGTAGGAAGAGTATGGAGGTAATCGGTTCTCCATCGCTTCCAAAAGGATTGGACTAATTGGTCTAACAAGTCGTGTCGCGAAAGAGTATGCAAGCTGTCGTCGATTTCCCTTGCGGGCAAATACTTCAGCGGCGTGAGACACAAGAAATGTGCCGGAGTCAAAGCGAGAGGTTCTGCAGGATCGCTAGAGAGCGTTCTACAGAGCGGACGAGTGTTCATAACTGATTCGACTTGAGCGAGTACAGTACTCAGCTCCTCAAATGATAAGATTTGTTCACCTATCACGCGGTACAAGTGAGTCTTTAAGCTCTTGATGTTAGCCTCCCAATTGCCACCAAAGTGACTAGCGGCGGGGACATTAAGCGACCAATTTATGCGATTTTCAGCATGCATATTACCAAAATCAGTTTTATGATATTTTGAGCTTAGAAACTCGTGAAGCTCCGAAAGTGTGCGTTTAGCACCGATATAGTTGCTCCCGTTGTCGGAATAAATTCGAGCTACGGGACCACGACGCGATAAGAAACGTTTGAAAGCGGACATAAAGCTTGCGATGCTCAAATCACCGGCTAGCTCTATGTGGAGGCAAAGTTCTGATAATTTGACGCCACGCCAATGGCAAAGCTGCAGCATGTTAGCATAGCCACAGCACAGAAATAATGTTTTTTAAAACTCATGCTCATTAATGACTACAACCGCACGAGCGAACCCGTGGGCAAATAAGTGGGTAATTATAAGTAGTAAAAGTTGTTGAACTAACCGCGTTAAACTAACCGCGGTCGAAGTAGGCGGGATTTTAGATCAACGAACAAAAATTTTTCCGCGAGTGGCATAATGTCATTTTGATTTTGAATGTGCCGTGCCGTTTCGTTTTTAAAAAAATCAGTTACCTACTTATAGATCTACCACCTTACTGGTACAGGCTCGTTCAATACCACCAGGTAGCTATTTCACTCACTTTAATAAAACGATAAAAATAAATCTGATTCATAACGAGCGAGCTAAATCTTTTTGGCAAGGTGCATTCAAAATTTTATTCATATTGGAAACATAAAAAATCCATTAGATTTGTGCATTGGCTTAACGAAAATGCCAAGCGGATAGCTCGGGGCATCGTGCAGCCGATTTTAGACTAGGATTCGTTGGTAAATTAATCGAAGGTAAATTAAGGAATGAATACAGGGTCATTCATTATCAACCTGACAAACTTAAGGGATAGGTTCCACACATAAAAAAAAATATATGTAACTATAATTTTTTTTTTATGTATATTTTTTCTTAAAAATCCCAAGTAAACAAAAAAAAAACGATTACGTTTTTCTGCTCAATTATTATTTATCATTGTTGGGAATCGAGTTAAGAGGCGTAATAATGCAATATTCGAGTGTGCGCGTAGCGGGTCATTAACACGCGCAGGTCAAGGACGCGCGGTTTATTGACCCGCGGTTCAATGACGCGCGGGTCACTGACACTTGCCGAGCGCTGTCTTTTCGATTTCTAACAAGGAAAACTAATTATTAAGCAGAATTACGTAATATTTAAAAAAAAAGTACAAGTATTTTTTTGTGTGGAACCTATCCCTTAAGTTTGTCAGGTTGATAATTAATGACCTTATTTATAGGTACCTTTAAGCAAGGATTTAAAGGATTAGGCAGGTACTTACAAAATCTAGACATACCTAACGGATTTATAATGATGTCGCGGTTGAAGAATGCGACGTAGCTTGCGGGTTCGATTCCAGCCTTGGGACAATATGCACATATTTGTTTCGGGTGTTCTAGGTATTTTATATAAATAATATAAAAAATTTGATTGTCCAGCATGATTTATTTTTTATTAACATAATACCTATCCGTAGTAGGTATACATATAAAATCAGTAAAACCAAACATAAAAAAAACAACTTACCCTACAACAAAAACATTGAGAATAATCTATTTAAAAAATTACTGTCTAATAAATACTTAGGTAGGTATGTACGTATTCACAAGGTAGTAAAGCATTAAAGACATACCCAGAGGTCCATGCCGCATGCAGCAGGATTGAGAACATCAAACATAATACTAAGTCTTTGGCTATCCCGTCAGTTTCGTTCTGATCCCAGTTGACCGTGCATAAGCGGCTTTACCGCGTTGTTCCTATCAGCATCAACGAGCCAGGCGGACGTTTTGATTGTACCTAGTCCTATTAGGAATGTATGTGTCTGTCTATCATACCTTTTTTCATGGTAGTTAAGGTACATAGTAATTTAACAGCTGTCGATGCACTTTGCTGTTGCTATATTAACAGCACTAACCCATATCTAAATAGGTAGGTACCTAACTATTAAGAACAGCTATATATTTTCCGACTCTATCCCTTCAATCGTCTGTTTGTTTATCGTGCACGAAACCAATAATGTAACAGCTTTCTACTTTTTCGTAATTCAACATGCAAGACAAACAACGGCTCGAGTCAATTCAATTTATAACCCACTCTGACAACACCAATTTGCCTGCGTCTAAATGGCTACCTTTGCCCCGAAAGCATTTCAAACACAACAATAAATCTTCACTGAAATCACGGTCTAATTTCGTAAAAGCTCCATTTCGCTTTGCTAATTAATATGAATGGCATTTGCATCCGGCTTTTTCTCGCGCACACCATTTCCAACTATTGTTTTGCAAGATCCTCACAATTTATTCCTGCTTTTTACCCCACTTCACAGGAGGGTTATGGAGAATAATGAAAACATCTGTTTTATGGCTGCGCTAAATGAAAACTTTTGTTGTTTGTTAATAATTAATTAGGAAGAATTAATTTTTTCACCAGGTTGTTAAAACTCTACTTCTTTGGTTAATTTTTAGCGTTAGGACTACGAGTACGACCATGACAGGGTCAAACCCACGCACAATGTCCACTGTGGACTACCCGCCTACACCAGAAGTAAATACTTACCTACTAGATTAGATCTAAGATGGTTAGTACCTATAATTTAATATAAAAAGTATAATAAAGGTAATTTAATAGGAGCGCTCGTGACGTAGCTGGTTGCTGTTCTTAGCAGATTAACGTCATCATTTGTACGGGTGACCGCCAGTGGCAATTTCAACTGAGCGCTCCCGTGTTTCGGTTTCATGGCTTTTTTACGGTAACCAAAACACAAGCCCTGCATAGCTTGGGGCTAGATGATGCTGTGTGGATTGTCCCGCATTATTAAAAGCAATTTTTAATAAATATTATGCAATTTTTACTTTTGCAGAATCAACGTTCAATCTAACCAATCTGACCACAGAAGTACCTAATATAAGGTACATGTTGTTAGACTTCTGTGAATCTGACTCTATACCTACTTTCTATGTTCTGAATAAATTATCTTATCATATATCCACTCTTATACCCAGCATATCTTCAACCCCTTATCTTTATTTAGCATAATGAACATTAATAGGTACGAACTAAATAAATTACCTAGTTGTAGAATAAATAAAACTATGCAGATATTTTGATCATAAAAATGTATTATAATATGTTGGTAGATTATAAAATAAATCAACCTCATAGTTTTGTTATCAGCAGCACAAAAAATAACACAACCAATGCACAACATAATTATGTAAGGTAAGTACTTTGTAGTTTTTAGCTAGTTCATAGGTATAAAAGTTGATTGTACTTATTTAATAAATAAATATTACAATAATTTTAGATACATTTCTAATAACTTACTTTACTAAGATTAGGTACTAGATGCTGACTGCTGTACATACAGAAAAAGTAGCCTATGTTATTATCCAGACTATAATCGGTTCTGATGCATAATTACCAATAATTGAAAAAAATCTTAGCTTTATGACGAATTCGCATATTAACACATTTACATATTCATAAATTCATGCCATATTTCACTCAAATCTGTTCAGCAATTTAACAGTAAAACGTAATAAACAGACAGAGTTTGCATTTACAACATTTTTTTTAATTAATAAGATAATTAATTGTGTATATTCGTAATACTTTGATACCATTAGTCTTATAAGATATAAATACATAAGATTATTAGTCCTAGGTTTCGATACAATTAGGTGTCAACTAAATTATACACCTTTGATATTTTATTGGAATATACAAATAACATGCATTTACATTACCAAATCATCATTTTCTTTATAGAATACTTTTATAAAATACCTAAATAAATATAAATACCTAATAGTAAATGTACAATCAACAACTAAACCTAGGTATTTGGAAGAAAATATGAGCAAAAAAATACTTCTTCAAGCCTCAAGATTTTCACTAAATCTTTCTAGATGGACTTATTGATATGCCAATTACACTACACACAAAATACCACAGCACATTGTCAATAAATACTTCATAAATAGAATAAAAAGTTATCCTTGTCCACAAAAGTTAGTCTTAATTAAATTGCCAAGTGTTTATAACTAACACTGTCATCACTTATATGGTCTGAGAGTTTAACTTGTCTTTAATATCATTCACTCGTGGAAGGTACATAGTGTGCACCGGGTTTCTTGACAACCTTATGTCACAAACATGGGGGAGGCAATGGCATGTCAATTAGCTTGCAGACTTCCAGCAGTAAATTCTTCAACACAGCAGCTTGGTTGTCTTGAGAACCATTCAATAATATCAGGGGTATGAAAGTAGGTTTCTGGATATGGGTATCATCTCCATGCTTTTTTAGTAGGTTGGATCCATGTTCGTGAGTTGCACAGTTGCTAATTGGGTCTGGATCAATGTTCATTTGTTTTGCACACTAAAAAAAATGCATACTGTTTATATTTCACACTGGTTTGTGAACACAGAAATACATGAACACCTTGAAATAAGATAAGATAAAATATGTTTATTTCAAAAGGGTCAAAATGGTAGGTAACATGCAGTTAAGTTATTATACAAGTAGTGTATTACTGTGTGTAAGAAATGACCCGCTACCAGAAGTTACGTTGAGCAAAGATACGAAGATTACAGTTGGTTTTGGGTAAAATTACCTTTACAAACACAACAACAAAATATGGCAACCATTAGGGAGGAAGTTAGCAGGAATAGCAAAGATACAAGGAAAGACTCAAAAGTCATATAAATGAACTAGCCAAGAACCTATTAGATACTCAATAAAATGTTAAATACCTGAAAAGATGGCAAAACCTTGACCTTGAGAAACGAAAAAATATTATATTAAAATTTCAAAAAATATGAAGTCTTCTAATTAATCTAGATAAATATGTATCACCATCAATAGAGCTTCGGTTCTACTGGTAAAAAACCAAAACGACTGGAAAGATCAAGCCCAACGTTCGTTTGTTCATTCGTATGAGTCAGTGGCCAACTCTGGTGACAGAGTTTCTAGGCTGCCCGAAACTTTGAAAAAGCCAGGACCGACTGCTTAACATGCCCTCCAAAGCACGGGAGCAGTAGTACACCACGGACTAATGCATTCATTTTTGTAAGTAGGTATGTGTCAAATTATAAGTTAGGGATAGAAAGAAGACTGATTAGGTACGGATTGACAGAATGAAAACTGTAAGGGTCACTTCCTTTAAAACCCTAATCTCTAGTGGTAAGACTTAAGCTAGTAATGGAAAGCAATGCATACCCTTGACAAAGCTTTATCTGGATCCATGTTATCAGCAATCATACAATCAGTAAACTTAACTGACATAGTCATGTTTTCAATTGCGTCTACCGAGCAAGCATGGACTTTGTTTGCATAGCACTCTTCTTCTCCATGTTGACATTGGAAAACATATTGCCCATTTACTTGTTTAGTCTGTAAAACCAAATTGTACACTTATTAGCAAGGGAGAATCCTACTCATATTATATATGTGAAAGTCTTGCAGGATAGAATAACAACTGAAAAACCACAGGTAAACCGTTTGAGTAAGCTTGGATTTTAATATTAAATAAAGGGATTTTAAAATGATCTAGGTACTTACTGAAGCTTTGCCATATGGAACTAATGTGACATCTAAAAATTCAGATAATTTCTCTGTGACTGGTGTCAGATGCTTCAAGAAAAAATGCTTGGAGTCAGGGCAAAGGGCTTCGTAGTAGACTCTCACTTTCACCTTGTCTTGCTTATGTTTATTGAACTTATCATCTTCTAACTCTAAAATATCCGTCTGGAAATTGATCATAGATTAGGAATAACGTGGACAGTTTCGATAAAAATGGATAACACGTTGTATTACATAGGTTTAGGTCAGATAGTGGCTTACCTCTGCTGCTAGTAATGGTGAATTATTGGGCATCAAACGAAAAGCTTGCCACATTATCAATCCAATAAGAATAAGTACAATCGTCCTATAACGATTACATGAGTAAAATGCCATTGTATTGCTTCTGAATCCAATAAAATTTAGTAAATTGATTTTGCAGCGATTTTACTATCAGCTGAGTCAATAAATTTACAAGTTTGAATTTTAAGGTACACGGAAATTACCGGCACCTAGATTATTCTGGTCTATTAATACATTAGTTACTTATAAAACGTAGGTACGTCTTTCAAGTGAAATGTGAAATACCTACCTACTATTCAATAAAATTTTCCCCGTTTTCAAACCATTTTCTTGGCTTCTTGGGAGACTATAATGCCCGACATGATAATTCGTTACATAAACTTATTAAACTCTGCTTACAAAATCTGCACGGGCCAATAATCCGTTACATTAACATCAATTATCATGCAATTTTGGGAAATGAAAAATCGATCTGGAAAATATCAACACATGGTGATACACGCCACGTATTTCATGTCATATGCTTTGTTTAGCACGTGCAAGTGGTGTCGAGAAGCAAGTGCTGAACTGTGCGGTGCTTTAATTATGCTAGATATTTAAATCTAAAAAATCAATGCATTGAGAATAAATGCAGCCTAATCTACTAATTTCAATCTAATACTGCTTAGATCGGTTCGGATCGAAATTAGTAGGTTAGGTTATGTTAGGTTAGTGAAAAACTACGCACAAGGCGAGCGAGCCAAGCGAGCGTGCCGCGGTAGCGGCCGCCGAAGCGCCCGAAATTAGTATTTAATTCAATCAACTTTAGTTGTAGTTGTTTAAACTGTAGGTGAATAACCACAGGTGACACAACCATAGTCAAGTTAACCATAGGATATCGTTTATATCCGAAAAAGAGTACGGTTTTACTTATGGGCAATCCTCAATTGCATGGTTGAACTTGTAGTATGTATCATGCTAGACTTACTTGGGTGAGCATTTAATGTACACTTTGATAATTCATTACATAATCAGTAATGCTCACCATAATAATTCATGTCCCATCAAAGGAACTTTGGCATATTCTGTATTGTTATGTAATGAATTATCATAACGTACAATAATCGGACCCAGCTCACTTATTATTATTATTTGTAAATGGCAGTCTGTCTGTTCTTCTTCTTCTTTTAATTTGTGGCATCTGTAACGTCGCATCTGTCTGTTCAACTCAACTCTACTCAGACAATATTGCCAGTGTCAAGTAATGTCAACGTATACAAAAATAAACGAATGCAGTCCAAACACGGAGGTATAACTAATATAATACAGTGAAGGGAAAAAAAAGATCTATGTGTGTGTTGCAGTATGACAAAAGGATACAGCTCAGCGATAATAAGCTTCAAGAGCAAACACTGATTTTCAGCTTACCCTTCTTCTTCTTTTGTTTTATGGCCTCTGTGACTAGTTTGCCACAATTTTGCCAGTGTCAAGTGTATTAGTTTGATTGTCGCATAGCAAGGTAAACAAACGAAATTTGGAAAGAAACGATGACTTTTCTTTCGAAATGCTCCTGGAAAGTCTTTGACTAAATTACCAACCAACATTACCCCTCCATTTCAATTACTTACACTTGTGCTAAGTAAACAAGTTAAATTGTTTAGACAAAATAATTAAAATGAGAAGACCCATGTCGTTTTGACAAGATAGCCAAAGACAATCTTCTTCAGCTTACCCTTCGACACAAGTTGAACGAGAGGTTGTTAGCTGTCTGTCATACCTCTGGCTGGTGTTAAAGTCATAGTACGTACCTACGACATAAGATTCTACATTATCTTTGGTCGAAAGAAAGAACAGAATACAGATTTGTAATTTTTTTTTTTTAAAGATAAATTAAACAGTTTTATGAGCTGACCATTTTATTTAGGTAGGTACTTAGTAGATAATTAGGGTAGGTAACCAACACACCTGGTGGTAGTACTCTTTAGCAAGAGTCCATCTTGGTGGGTACCACCGCAGTGTCAGATATTCTACCTCCAAGCAGTAGTGTGCAAGCATTACTGTATTTAGGTTTGAAGGGCACTGTAGCAAGTGAAATTACTAGGCGAAAGAGATTTAACAACAAAAAAAAAAATAACGATATCTCGGGGTGATAAGCGCAGTGCAGTGCCACGCAAACACTTAAAAACTTTAAGCTTTGGGTGGCACTGCATGTGTAATAGCCTGGCGTGGTGCTTAACATCAGGTGGGCGCCTTGTCTTGCTGACTTAGAAAAAGAAAAAAAAACATAAGTAAGTACTAAGCTAAATTAAAAATCAAAAGTGCTCATTTGTATGTAATAAAATTCATTTATAATGATTAAATAATATTAACTAGGTGAGTACTTGACTTTGACCACAACATTTTGTCTGTTGAGATTAGACTGCTATTTTTGTATAATATGTTGTTTAATATAATGTATAAGCACATTTGTGTTATGTTCTGTTATTCATGATTCAACATAGACCAAGCTCCCTCTCAAATTCTTCAACTTCAATTCAATACACGGCGAATAGCAAACTTGCCTTGCAATTGGGCCTAGTAAAGCAATACTTGAAAAAAATTACCCTTACAGTAGCTTCAACTTATTTGCTTAGTTTTACAAAATTATTCTGTTAACTGTAATGCGGCAAACTTTACTACACAGTAGAAGCCAGCCTTCACTTGTCTCCCTCCAAAGAATCGACCATTTAGATCGACAACAGCTTTTATAGCGCTTTCTATGCGTTTGAACTCCACGAATATTCTCACGGCTTCGTCAGAAGGCGCATTAGGTAATTCAAATATTATAACTTTTATGACATCTCCGTATTTGGTGTTGCATTCGTCTTTTACTTCCGGCTCTAATTCTTCATCGACGTCGCCTGGTCCAACCATGTTCTGTTGGAAATAGATTTTTTATTAGATTCATTCAGCATTGCGACAGTTTAGATGTTTGTGTCTAGTTAAATCATTGGGAGAGAACCAATTTATATGAAAGTAAGTGAGTAGTGCATAGTGCATGTGATATCTTTACATAGTATAAAATATAAAATAGATTTAAGCATTTGTTTTATTTAAATTAGTTTTAATTTATTACAGTGTTTGGGGCTCTTCAGTTAATATAAATAAAATCAAAAGGTCAAAGGAATTCAAGAGGAAGGTTTATAGCACCCGTGCAAAGCCAGGTCAAGTCCGCTAGTTTATTTTAAATTGAATGATGGTATTCATTAAATGTCTGATGTGAAGAGCACCGGTGGTCTAGTGGTAGTGACCCCACCTTCCGATCCTAAGGTCGTGGGTTCAAACCCGGTCGTTCACCAATGGATTTTTCTGTTCGAAAAATGTATGTGCGCAATGCCAGTGCTCTCATACGGTGATTTTCCTTCACCGTATGAGTGAAGAAACCGGCATGTCCAAGAACTAAAAATTCGAAAGACATGTGCCATCCACCAATCCGCATTGGGTCGGCGTGGTGGATTAAGACCCAATCACTCTCGCCTGAGAGTAGGCCAGTGTCCCAGCAGTGGGAACATTAGAAGGCTGTCATGATGATTCATTAAATGACAAACAGAATAACCATTAGGACAAACAGGTTTTGCCCTTTCTGAAATGCTAAAGGGATATTTATATTTATGTGGTAAACATTTTGTGACCTTATGTCTAATACTTTAATCCGGTATTACTACACAAGTGAAACCAAGGGCAGAAGATTTTTTAGTGCCAGTATAGAAAAATTGCAACTTACTCTTAATAAGACTACTTTGCTAGGTGATTTCATTATCTCTGTAATAGAAGGTTCCTGTTTCCCTGACTGTGGTGAATCTGAAGATGCGTTTGGTGAATCTGTAATTTATAAAAAAAAAAATCTAGATTTTTACAATCTCAAGCATGATTTTAAGGTTTTATACAAGGTTTTGATTTAAACAACACTATTTTAGGCCACTGTACTACACTGTGATAGGTTTTTATTTTAGGTTAACTGTGCAAATTGATTTCATATTTCCATACCTACTTAACATCAGATAGAAAGACCCACTGTTGGGTGTGTTATGTTATTTACCTGGTCCAGGCAGTGCTGGCATAGCAAATCCAGGGGGCGGCATCACGACAACAGGGCTATCCTTTTCATGAATGATTCGCCCGCCGCGTTTTGATGTCTTCTCCACTTGCAATGCTACAGACATGCCTTGTTCTTTCTTGCCTAAGCCTTGGCCTTCCTACAGGTATAATTGTAAAATCTATTAAATTATAATTTTGTACAAAAATATATACGTCTCGAAAACTTATTGCAGATCAAGGGCCTCTAGACCTGACTATTTGTAGGCCTATAACTCAAATTATGATTGTGCATTAACTTTTCAAAATCTTAAAGGTTTCAAATACAAACCCATAAACATCTCTAATGTTTGAAGTGCTTAGGACTTTTATAAGCTTGCAGAACGAGTATGACTTAGTCAGTAAATATTAGTAATTAGCTACACAAACCTTGAACCCATATTTGGCCATAATTTTAGCAGCAATTGAGCTAGCACCATATCCTCCTATAGAGAAGTTTGTATTTTGCCCATGAGATGGTGTGGAAGGAGGGGAGGGTGTTTCTGTTGTAAGCGACGGCGGCGGCGCAATGGCAACACCGGCAGCGCGTTTAGATATCTCTACAGCTTCTTCTTCTTCAGGTGGCTGGAACATTACAATACTTAAATCAACAACAGTGGATGAAAATGATGAAAAAGCTCTTATAAATAAGAAACAATTAGTAAGATATTTTGAACACTCTATGTGCTTACAACAATATGATGATTCAAACTGCGTATCCTATGTGCTTACAACAATATGATGATTCAAACTGCGTATATCAAATTGCTTTATGTTTTCAGATCATTTTGACTACTCTAGACGCTCATATTAATCTGAAACTGACTGTACTAGACTTTAAGGCTGCGTTTCCACCAGAGATGTGCGAGGATGTGTAGCGAGGAATGTCTCACCCCGCGCGCATCAAAAAAGAGCCCGCTACATATCCTCGCACCGTTTCAAAGCCTCGCTACATACCCTCGCATCACTCAAAACCATCGTGGGGACCCTAACAGGGCACTGTCCCCTGAACAAACACCTCTTTAACATCAGAGCCACAAACAGCCCACTCTGCAGAGGCTGCCTAGCCGAAGAAGAAACAGCTGCCCACATAGTCCTGGAATGCGTGGGAGTAGCCACTCAACAAACACAAATCCTCTGCACACCGAGGTCACTCCTCGAAGCCTGTGAAGACTTTAGGAAGCTTCTATGCTTCTGGGAGGAGTTAGACTGGTTACACTCGTAGCCACTTACACCCCACGCATAATGGACCAACCATCGATTCCAAATGCGGAAAAGGGAGTCCCCACAAAAAAAAAAAAACTGGTATTGCTAGTATGTACCAGTTTTAGTGAGTGGCCTTTCAGACCGTTGTCATTGATGAATAAATTTGCATTGTTGATTGTTAACACTATAACACATTGTTGACACTATTACTTATATTTTGTAGTTTCTGGTACCTACAACAAATGGAATCCTAGTGTTTGTAGGTCAAAATTATGATTAGTCATAAATTCACATTTGTAACTGTATGTGAAGTGTTTATTTAATTCTATACTAATATTATAAAGATAGAAAATTTGTATTTTTGTTTATTATTAATAAACTAACTAACAAAAAGTACTGGTCCGATTAAAAAAAAAATTCGCCATTAAAATGCTACATTATCCCTGAGTAACATAGGCTATATTTATTACTAGCGATCTGCCCCGGCTTCGGACGGGTGCTGTTTTATTGCGCGAAGCTAGGACGGACTGCTAGTATAATACAATTTATCAAACTTAACAATTAGGTACAATAAAAAAATAAATTACCAATGGCATAAGAGTCTTTTCAGGTATAATTTCTTCCTCCTCTCCAAACCTAGATTTTCGCTTTTTCTCTGACCTATCTCCTCTATCACCTTCATGTATTCTTTTGTTCTGCAATTCTGAAATAAAATGGTGAACAATAAAAGTTGTTGGAAGGCTTGCTCTGTTTTTTGTTTCATTTAACCTACTGCACAGCAAACCAGCAAAGGATCAACTTACAATTTTGCTTGTATAACAAAATTATTTTGGTGGTTTATTTATTGTACCATATAAAGATAGAAAAATTAGTTAATTATTTTATATTATATTTTCAGCTTACCATACAGTACACACTGAATAGTACATAATATGCCAACATATAATACTCATGGGTATTAATTTATTGGTATTAATATTTATCCAAAAACCCCTCTCTCTATACTGGAAATAATCAACATTCACTTACTTACTTACTTTTTTTATAATGAACATTATTAGGTATATTTACAACCTTACTCATTGTACAAAAATTATATATTATTCAGAAAGTTCATACCTTTTGCAACTTTTTCATAATCGTTAGGCCACATTGGATCATATTCATTAGTAATGTTCCAGTCAAAGTCCCGTACACTGAGAGAAGTTGTCAGATTCTTTGGCTGCGGAGGTGAAATATTTGGCTCTTCATCATCTTTCGTTTTGCTTTTCAAGTCTATGACTGGGGTCAAAACCTGAAAATTTGCTTTTAAAAGTTTTGTTTGTAATAGAAAACCAAAACTGTAAGTTTTCAATAAATAATCATGAACTTCACCTGAGTTGAGCGTCTAGCCGCTTCTCTTTTAGGCTGTGTTATTGCTGCCTTCTTAAGCTGTAATTGAGACTGCAAAAGTTTGATCCCAGAAGACCATCCAGCTACTTTTTCAGTAGTGCGGGCTTTGATGGTATCAAGATCATCGTACAGCGACATTCTGATTTATTTTGGAAGTGGATCTTAGTTGAAACGGCGAAATTGATTAAAATTTCAGGCTACGTAGATTTGCTTAGCCTAAAATTAATCACAGACAGATCTATCTCATCCTAGGATGATCAAACAAGTAAAACTTAGAGCACTCAAAGAGTAAAATTACGGGGAAACGTTTTGTTTTGATACATAAACAGACTGAACCTTCCTCCTATTTGTTTATGATTGCTCTGAGGTAGCGCTAGAAAATTACACTTGCCTCGCCAAATAGGTAGTAAAAAATTATAATTTTTTTATTTTTTGGGACGGTGATGTTTTTTTTTTCGCCCAAAGCAGGCTAAAGTCCATACCGATTGTTATTTGTTTTTTTTTTATAGGATTATTTAACCAAGAAAATTTATGCACTGCGCCCTCCCACTCCTCTCAGGGTTCCATAAACGAAGAAGAAGAAGAACCCTCTTTTTGAATACCGATATCTCTGTAATAAGTTTACGAAGCAACACCATGGAAATAATATTACTACGTGCTACAACACTTTAAATTCCTTGAGCAACACAAACGATAAAAGTCACAGAAGCCATAAAATAAAAAAGTCGAGTCAAGATTGCGGCTTAGCGACGCCGACGCGACGTCGTCAGCAAGCGATATGAGCACCGGTGGTTTAGTGGTAGTGACCTCGCCTTCTGATTTTAAAGTAGTGGGTTCAACCCGGAAAAATCCATTGGTGCACGACCACCAATGGATTTTCTGGTCGAAAAAAATTATTTGCGCAATGCCATTGCTCATATACTATTACGGTGAAGGAAAACACCGTGAGGAAACCGACATGTCCAAGAACAAAAATTCGAAAGACATTGCGTGGTGGAATAAGACCAAATCACTCTCGCCCGAGAGTAGGTCAGAGAGTAACTGTGGGAATATTAAAAGGCTATCATGATGATGATTAGCGTCGTGAACAATGGCATCTATTCATTCAAAAGAAATCTCTTGTTTCAAAGAATGTCTAATATATTTAAACCAAGAAATACCAATATTAAAAATATTTAATGTTTTTAAAAAATAGATTGACTTGGCAACTTGGCAATCGCTTGTGATTGTGATTTACATAATGTTTGGATGGATCATCATGCGATTGGATTAAATTGTTATATTGCCAAGGCATTAATTTATTTTAAACAGATTTTTTTAAATATTATATTAAGGATCTCACAAATTTTGCGGTAGAAGTGTGATTTACATAATGTTTGGATGGATCATCATGCGATTGGATTAAATTGTTATATTGCCAAGGCATTAATTTATTTTAAACAGATTTTTTTAATATTGTATAAGGATCTCACAAATTTTACGGTAGAAGAACTAAATTGCGAAACTTGGGTGTTTTTGCGAGTTAAGTTCTTGATGGCATTTGTCTGACGTGTAAAGAAACGCTTTGTGGCGTGTATTCAAATCACCGTTCTGTCGATTGGTTTTTCTTCTTCTTCTTTGTTTATGGACTCTGTGGCAAGTAGTGAGTTTGATTGTCGCATGGCAACATATTTTACTCTTTGATGGCATGGCAACGTAAACAAACAAAATTTTGTTAGTTAGTTCGATAATTAGTTAATTAGTTAGTTTATTTTGTAAGAAATGGCGGCGTTTCTTTCATAATACCTAGGAAAGCCTTTGACTAAATTACAAACCAACATTACCCTATCCATTTCAAAATATTACAATTATTTACACATACTTATATGCTAAAGAAACAAGTTGGATTTGATAAACTGCCACCATATTTACGCAATAAAACTCAAAATAACATGAGAAAACTAATTAAATTGGGAGGACTCAATATGTTGATCTGACAAGATAGCCAAAGACAATCGTCGGTTCACGGTTGGTTCTGTGATCCTGATTATAAATATGCCACAGAACACCTAGCTTTGTGGCTGAGGTGTCTTACTTCAAAATTTTGATTAACTCCATTTTAACTGATGATTCCACATTTTTAAACATTTTGCTTTTAAATATTTTGTAGTTAAATTCATATCACGCGTAGAGCTGATCAGTGCACAATGGGAACTATAGCAAGTAAAGATACAAGACGTATCAGTTTTGATAATAAATTTGCTCTAAGCTCTGCTATCACTGTCACAAAATCCTTAGAAGACGAAAGTTTACTTGATTTCGACAAATTAGCAGCAGTATGTACCTACCTACTTATTTTAATCCAGTGACGAGCAATATTATTTGTACCTACTTTGCATAAGTACTTAAATTGATTAGAGGGTTTCCGACAATACTGTACAATAAATCGTATTTATTTAAAACAAGCAGAGTTGGCTCAGTGCGATGGCCCTCGACTTCCGATCCGGATGCTCCGGGTTCACCATTAAAAAAAAGTTGTGCAATAATACGTAGGTACCTGATATGGGAACCCAGCAACTACTAAGTTTATTTGATAGTTTAAGTAGCTAAGTAGGTAGGTACTTATAGTTTATTAGGTAATGGATAATGAGTTTTTTTTTAGGAAACAACCGGTGAACTGATTTTTGTCGACACTAACAAACCTATAGAATCACAAGAAAAAGAAGAAAACGAAGTTGATTACTGGGCGCATAGAATTAATAACTTAAAAAAAGAGCACCAAGTTATTAACAAAATAATTGAAGTTGAATATGATAAACAGATTGAAAGTACCAATGAAGTATTCGAACCATGTAAAATAACACATGAAAGAATTCAAAAAATAAAACCATGCTTTGATTGGCGTAATAAGGTATGAAACAAACATGTACCTACCTACAAACCGTTAACTGCGGACTTCACCGGAACGCCTATTATTTTTGTATTATTATTAAATCTACTTATTTCGTATCCCAAATTTCGTTTTTTAGAAAAATAAAAATATAAGTACCTACCTAGGTACTTTATAATATTTCTATTTATATAAATTAAAAAAACAAAAGTAATAATAAACAGTTATTATTTATAAGTCCGCAGTTAAGTCGGTAGTTTTCGAGTTTATTCGTAGCAGGGTGTTGATCAAAATAAACGTACATGATAATCACACGAAACAGGATAGTTATGTTCCTTGCACGTAACTCACATGTAACGTGCCGTAATGTGTCTCACAATGTAAAAAATGTAACTCTTAAGTAACATTAAGATGTAGGTACACAAAAATATTAAACCATGCATTATAGAGTCACTATTCCGTAATATAAATTGAGACACCTGGTTTTTTCTGTGATATACAATTATTTTGATCAATACCTAACAAAGTACCTACAAACATCGAAAATACAAACATACAAAAATACCAATCATAACTTAACAAAATCTTTAGGATATTAGTCAGATAGAGTACATTTACAGATATTGCAATGCTATGAAGACAATCCTCATCAACCTTTGATGTGTTCAACAGCTGTCCAAGCTTTTAGCAAATGCGTCGCGTCGTGCAGAATAAATTGTGACTAAATATTTATATTAATGATATTTTAAATTGTTTATTAATGTTGATTTATGTACGGTCTACACTAAAATATACCTTGTTGTATTTACTTGGTCAGCCAACGAGTTTTATTTTTATTTCACGAAATCGAGACGCGGCCAGGCGCGGCGCCGCGCCGGCGGCGGCGGGGCGTAATAATAAAAAATTCGTGCGCGCGTACTGGGCGCGCCGCGCCCCGTAGTGGATATGGGGAGGTCATTGACACGCGCATTGACGCGCGGTTCATTGACGCGAATCCATCCGATATAGTAATAAATCCATGCGCGTGCGTGGGTCATTGATATGCGTCGCGCGCTTTCCTTTCGATTTCTAACAAGGTTAGTTGACTAGATAAACGTAATCGATTTACTCAAGATTTAAAAAAAGGTATGTAGTTAGTTATGTCCTACTACCTACCTAAGTACCTACATAATTATTTTTTTGTGTGAGGAACTTATTCCCATGGACGTAATAAATTACGTGTGTAACAAATTACGTCCATGCCAATTCCTTGATCATTATGGAGTAATATTCAAAGACCCTGCATAAATGTGTCGATAATTTCGAGGACCTAAATTCTATTGCAATATATGTACACACAACTCCTTAGATAAGTTGTATAAGACACCTAGCTTCCAATCCATTTGGATTACTGGGTGGATGGAGTTTTGCTCAAATAAACTATATTTTAATAACCATGCAAGGAACCGTAATCGTAATTTCAGGAACAGTAGTATCATACTTGGATTTCCGATCCTGAGAAACCGAGTTCGATTCCAGAGCGTTGGGTTACTTTTTTTTTTTTTTCAACCTTATCAATGAAGTTTGCAGTAAATAGTACCTTTAAACTACTTACTTTTATTATCGTGTGAATTTATTCAAATAGTAATAATTGTCAAAATAAAACAAGATTTAATAAGAAGCAACACAAACGGAGGTCAAAAGGATATGGGTCCTCCCATTTTAGTTTATCCAATTTAGCTTGTTTAATAAGCACAAGTATAAGTAATTGAAATGGAGGGGTAATGTTGGTTGGTAATTTAGTCAAAGACTTTCCAAGGGAATTTTGAAAGAAAAGTCATCATTTCTTTCCTTTCATTTGTTTACGTTGTTACGTGACAATCAAACTAACGTGGCTAACTCAGATATAAGGTGGCAAATAAGCCTCGAGTCCATAAAAGAAGAAGAAGAAGAACACAAAGAAGACACTGGCAGAATGAATTGTGACAAATAAAAGTCACAGAATATAATTACTACACACTCAGACAAATTAGAAAATTAGTGACTACAGGCTACTACCTAAAAATTCCTTGCACAGAAGCCATAAAAAGGAAGTCACTCAAGTCAAGCCAGCAGCAAGCAAGGCACTCGTAGTACTTATTAAACGTAGTGCTTACATTCTCTTGTCTACTAATATCTATTCTGTGGCACTGCCTGCCGTTCGATCAAAAATAAAAACAACGTTGAGTTTGAAATTTCCAGAAATGTTTTGAAAAGCTTAAAATTTTGTGTTAATTATTTTTAGTTTACCTAACTAGCATAGCTTATCAGTTTTTATTACCATGGCGGCTAGCAATTCGAAAGCAGACGATAGCTCAACATGCCATACCATACTGGAAAAAATTAATGCACACAACAACAACCTTACGAAGGTAAAAATTCTTTACAACTTTGTCCATACTTTGTCTGAGTTAGCAGTCTAATATTACTTTTAAGACCTCTTGTAACACTTATTTACTTATGCAAATAAATATCTTGAATCTTGAATCCTGAATCCTGAATCCATCCCAGCTTCGCGCGGTTGCAATGATCCGCACCCGTGTGAAGCCGGGGTGGGTCGCTAGTATTAAATACAGCCTATGTTAGGTATATACTCAGGTAATGGTGAATAAGGAACAATAGAAACAATTAGGAACAATAGACATTTATTTAAATCTAATGCATAAATTCACATCAATTATATTAGACGAAATAAAAAAAAAAAAAACCTTCCCACCTCCACATTGCAAACAATTGGTACCTAAAAGTCCCAGTTATCGGCTCATTAAAATTTATAATAAAATAGGTACCTGAAAGTCTAAAAAACGAAGAAAAGAACATGATATTTATAAGAAATCCTAAGACATTATTATTAAAAAAGCGTATTAATCAACAGAAGAATTCAATTCTGATAAATTTTGATGAATTTTGACATACTACTTAGATAGATAGATAGAAGAGCCGTTTGTGATGCGCAAAGACAATATAGTTTGAAAAAGCTCCATTGCGCATCGAAATGGGTAACTTCACGACGGCCGAGATCGATCGTGAGAATTATACACTTGTATTACTAATATAATCATGCTTTTACCTGACATTACTTGGCACAGTTCTATTTTTAATTTGACATTTAACTAATTACCTATCCATGACAGTTTTGACATACACCTCATACTTACTACGGGTACACTCCTATGACTTTACTTTAGCATATACACACTTTAATCTATCTGACATCCTATATTCTGATTATTTTTTATTTCTAATATTACATTTTTTTTAAGTATTTTGACACAATTTTTCTACAATTTCATGTCACTAGACATGCTTTCATACATATTTTTAAAATATATTTCTATTTTCTTATAATTTATGACATTCTAATTTCTTAAAGCCTTGTAACGTACCTGTAGGTAATTATTTAGATAAGTGTATTGATAATTAAAATAAGTATTAGTATAGTATAGTAGAACTAAGTAAACTACTGGTATAACTAACTTGCAACGCCCTTACCAGCATATTACACTTAGGTACAGCATTTTCAATAAGTTACACCTAAGCTGAATGTACATTGAGCATGAAATAAATGAAATGAAATTGGACCAGTAGTTTTTGAGTTTATTTGTAACAAACAAAAATACTTTCATCTTTAAATAATATTATTATTATTATTATAGATTTTAAATCTTAGCCTTCATTTATATTACAGCTTCCAGATATTAATGATTTTACCATTGTGAAACCTATCAGCCGCGGAGCGTTCGGTAAGGTGTTCCTCGCGCACAAGAAAACCAATAAGGAGATGATGTATGCAATAAAAGTTATGAAGAAATCTGATATGATTAACAAAAATATGGTGACCCAAGTAGTAACGGAGAGGAATGCCTTAGCTCTGTCTAGAAGCCCATTCTGTGTTCATTTGTACTATTCCCTTCAGTCCATTTCATCAGTTTACTTGGTATGTATTATTATATCATCAATAATGTACCTTGAAGATTCATTATATTAATTCAGCCGCACGGTTTCATTTGCGTTATTTTTCGCGTTTTTCTCACTGTTTAATTAAACTTTGCCTGAACTCTTGCAAACATTTCAAGACCAAAATCAGCCAAATCGGTTCACCCATTCTTGAGTTTTAGCGAGACTAAAGCACAGTAATTCATTTCTATATATTTAGGAAGATTATTTTAGTTGGGGTAGGCAATGCATATTATTATAGAAATTTTTAAAACTATTTTAACATATATTGGTGGAGGGGTACACGCCAAAAGTCATCCAAGTCAAAAGCCACACAACAAAGTTATATTTATTTTAGGTCATGGAGTATATGGTTGGTGGTGATATGAAGTCCCTCCTAGGGGTTTATGGATTCCTTGAAGAGTCCATGGCAGTATTCTATGTAGCAGAGGTGGTCCTGGCACTAGAATACTTACACAAACATCACATAGTGCATAGAGACTTGAAACCTGACAACATGCTAATTTCTAAGACTGGTCATGTAAAATTAACTGACTTTGGACTTTCTAAAATTGAAATTCATAGAGGTAAGAACTTTTTTTTTTTCATTAATCACCAAACCTCTAATTTTAAAGTTTAATAAATAAGTATTGTAGTAATATTTATTTTTTCACACTCACATTATTGTCCTACACAGACTTAGAGATATCCGATTTTGTAAATCGCACACCAAGCCTGAATATGAGGACTCCGGGTCAACTTCTCTCACTGACCTCCCACCTGTCGTTTGGCTCTGGAGGTGGCGACAGCACTGTGCACATGGTGTCCTCCGATGCTTGTGAGAACCTTCTTGATGAACTTAAGCAGACTAGTATGCTACTGTTGCTATTGAAATTTGTACAGTGATTCAACTTATTTTTAAATAAAACTGATGTAAGACTGAACTAAACAGTTTACAGCTATGTCACTTATGACAAAGGATTCAAATTTCAAATCAACAAATCCAATTTTGCCATGGCGATTGGCATGCTCCTCTTAGGTATACATCCCACCAAATGATATCCTTTATTTTGCTTGTTTGCTTTTTTAAATTTTAAAGTTGAATCACTGCCAGTTGCATTAAAATTGTATATCTTTATGGTTAATCCAAGTTATTTTTCAGGCAAACTGAAGGGCCTATTTGAAGGTGTCAGTGGCCTTGAAAATTCACCCATGTTGGACCACTCACAGTTGTCAGGGATCCATCCATTTATGAGTGCTGAGAGTATAACTTTGGACAACATTGTAAGTTATAATAAACCAAATTTCAAATAACCAACTACCACATAATTTTAGTTATTCAAACCGCAAACTGAGATTCATGAAGAGCACCGGTGGTCTAGTGGTAGTGACCCCGCCTTAGATCGATCCTAAGGTCGTGGGTTCAAAACCCGGTCGTGCACCAATGGATTTTTCTGTTCGAAAAATTTATGTGCGCAATGCCAGTGCTCTCATAACTGTCCAAGAACAAAAAAATCGAAAGACATGTGCCAACCACCAATCCGCATTGGGTCCGCGTGGTGAATTAAGACCCAATCACTCTCGCCTGAGAGTAGGCCAGTGTCCCAGCAGTGGGAACATTAGAAGGCTGTCATGATGATGATGAACTGAGATTCATCACTAATTGATTGCTTGATTCATCCTCCGCAAACTGAGATTCATCACAAATTGATTGATTCATCCTCATCATGACGGCCTTCTTGTGCCCCTGCTGGACACTTGACTACTCAAGTGAGTGTGATTGAGTATGAGAGCACTGGCATTGCATACATAAACTTTTCGATTGGAAAATCCATTGGTGCACAACCGGGTTTCAGCCTCAGGATCGGAAAGCGTGGTCACTACCACTAACTAGTCCACCAGTGCTCTTTTGTGATTAAAATATTGTATCTATGTTGCAGTCTCAAGATTCTGGCTCAGAATCTTTAAGTTCTTACCACACTTGCGAGAGTTCCAAAAACAGCACAAACTCTAGAAGCACCAAGTCTACAGATATGAGCAGCACTAATGGTTCTTCTATGGAAGAGTCTACTGTTCTGTCAGATTTGCAACATGACCAGTCAACTTCTCCTTTGTGTAGAGGACATTCTCTGAAGAGGATACCAAGGTTTTTTTTATCTTTTTATTTCATAGATCATTATATTTTGCTAATATCAATAAACATTAGAAACTTCATTTTTGTTTAAATATGAATACATTGGTGCACGACCGGTTTCGAACCTACGATCTTAGGATCAGAAGGGGAGAGAGGTGTCACTCACTACCACCATACCACTTTTTTAGTAATGAAAGTAAAAGTTTTCTAATAGCCACTTTTTTTAGCTTCAGAGCTAAGAAACGAAAGCGTATAATAGAAGGTGATGGCGACACGCCCACTGGTGTTACCAGCTTAGCAGAATCTAAAGAGAATCATAGCGGCCTCACACAGGAGATTATGGCCTTGGAACTGAGTCAGAATACGCCAAAGCGAATGGCCATACACCCTACACCGGATCGACGTAAGAACCCTATCAAAGGAGTGCTCAAGAAAAGGTATTTTTTGTCGGAATTATTGGTCATTCGTTCGTATGAGTCAGTGGCCAACTCTGGTGATAGAGTTTCTAGGCCGCCCGAAGGCCTCTTTCATGGCCTAACAACTTTGAAAAAGCCGGGACCGACGGCTTTACGTACCCTCCGAAGCACTGGAGCGATCAGTTGAAATTGCCACTGGCGGTCACCCATCCAAATGATGACCCCGCGGAACAGTGTTTAACTTCGTTGATCTGTTAAGAACAACTTAGCCAGCTACGTCACGAGCGCTCCGATTTATGGTTGTTACAATTAATGGTTGTTAAATTAAAATCTAAACCCTCTACATACTAAGACCATGTCTGATTTCAGATGGGCTTCTCAAAATGATAGTCATCATTTCAACGTAGGCGTAATTTTCTCCACACCCGTATCAAACAACAAATGCCAAGAAACAAAGAAACGGCTAAAAGAGACGCGTTTCGTGCTACCTAAGGACGACCAACCTGCTTCGGGCGTGAAAGAAAAATCGTTTAATTTTAGCAAGCATGTTTCCACTAGTCTTGAAATATTTCCTACAAGACGTCTCAGCAAGGTATCTTTAAGTTTTTCTTTGTTGTTAAGACAACACATTTAAATGTGTTAATATTATTGGCGAAAGTGTGCTATCTCGCTCTTGCTATAATTGGGTGTGGACAACCATGATACACGCACATACGACAGCACCGTTTCCGTGCACAAACTATGCGTGTGGTGACTGCGACGTGTTTGCTTCATACATTTTATTAAAAGTGTCAGGGGTGTGCCTGGAATGAAGGCAATTATTGAATTTCAACAGGATGCCAACAGATCGCCTACTGAGTTGTGCAAAACGCCATTAGCAGCCGCGCAAACACCATACCGTACGCCAAAAAGCGTAAGGCGAGGAAACCAAATGTCAGACCAAAGGATTTTGGGAACACCAGATTACTTGGCTCCTGAACTTCTCCTAAAGTAAGCTTAATATCCATGTAAATAAAGTATCTATTATTGTTATTGGCTAATAATAATAAATGTTTGGTGTTTTCTAGGCAAGGGCATGGGCCTCAAGTGGATTGGTGGGCACTAGGGGTGTGCCTCTATGAGTTCATGACGGGCGTGCCTCCGTTCAATGATGAAACGCCTCAAGCTGTCTTCAAAAACATTCTGTCTAGAAGTGGGTAATCTTCCTTTAATAATTTGCTTGATATTGATATACTACTATACAATACATACATAGATATTATATTTTTTATTATACATAAAAAATACCCCGCAACCGAATACCCGGAACAAATATTAGCAGATCATACAAACATTTGTCCCAAGGCGGGAATCGAACCCGCGACCTCCTGCATCGCAGGCAGACCTTCGCCCGCCGCGCCACATCGATCGTCAAAATGACGTAAATGACTAGCGCTCTGTAAAATCAACCAATAGCATCGTGCTGGTGGTCTAGTGATGCGCCCTATCTTCAATCCTACTATCCTGAGCATCCTGAGTGTGCTGGCATATTGTCCGCTCGGCATAGGTCAAATTCTGCTGTTTCACAACTGCAAATTTACAGACATAGAATGGCCCGAAGACGATGAGTCGTTATCCCCCGAAGCAGTGAGCGCTATTGAAGCGCTTCTCACGATGGATCCGGCAGACCGGCCGGCGGCGACTGCCGTGCGGAAAATGTCACTATTCAGAAACGTCATCTGGGAGGACCTACTGAATCAGGAACCGCCCTTCATTCCTACCCTTGATGATTTGTACGACACGGGGTATTTTCAAGGTAAACAAAGCACCATTTATTTGCAGATGTTCACGCGCTACATAATGTATAATGCATCTATTATGCTACGCTTACATGTTATAATGTATTGTACGAGTACTATGTTTATCTTCACGATGATTACGTTATGAAATCCTACGTATATTATACTTTCTCTCTATCTAAAAAATCCCTCGCTAACTTTAATCTTTTAGAATCATTGCCAGCAACGTATATGTATGTAGTATTGTTATAAGAGCACGTAAATGTATAACTAAGCGTAGCAAACATCACTTCAAACATTATAAGGTACCTTAAGCGTGCGGCACACTAGGAAGTCAACTCCTGCGAGCTAAAACCATATTTCGTAAGATTTATCATGGTTCAGCTTGTACCGGTGATTGCTCTGAACTAAGTTATCACCGACATAAGCTGCACCACTATAAATTACATAACTATTGTTTGTGTCTTTCAAAAGTTACTCTGTTCTTATGAGAATATCGAGTCAATACTTGTTCTCTATTTTGTTTTTTGTTTCAGCACGGAATATTCTTCAGCAACTACATGTGTCCAACTTTGACATTTAGCATAATAATAGTAACTTGATACTGTACTTCCTTTAAAATCAATGGTACTATCATCTAAGTAAAACTTTATTTATGGGATTGCCTAAGTCTAGTCATGAATTTTATGCATATTTTCTGATTCATTTACTTGTACTATGAGGTTGTTGTATTTTAATTATGATATTATAAAAATAAGTAAGCAAATGTAGCATTATATTGTTCACGCTGGTTCCAAGTTAGGTAGTTTTATATTTTTTTTATGACAAGTATTCCCAAAGTAAATAAGTCGTATATTTTTTAATGATTTCAATTTAACTTTACCATATTGTAGGTAGATAAAATAGGTATATTTGCTGTTTGTAACTAAATACTGAATGAGAACTCTATAACTAAATGTAAGTACATATTCATTGTAATTCTGTATTTTTCATTTGTGTAATTCGAAATAATACCTCATACAATAAAATTACATGTTTTATTATATAAACTTATATTAAATTGGCACAATTTCCACAAATACATATCAATCAATTGAGAAAAACAAGTTTCATAGGTTGTCTTTCTCAAAGTAATTGTTTTACGGAATATTCATTGAATAATCGCGTCATTTTGCAGCGATGATGAGTACAAAACTTATTTCTAAAATAATTGTAGAATGATGAGCTTGTCACGCGGTGTGCTTCCCAACAAATGATTGTGTATGCTAAAAACTTAAAGTCGTAAAAGTAGTGTTGTTGAATCTTATGGTAAGCATACATTAAAGCATTTACGCTCGGTGTTTTTTTTATATCAAATAATCTAATGTGAGCATTAGCAGGTAGGTAATGCCATAAAATGAACTTTAAAATTATTATATGCCTGACCAAAACGTTTTACCGTCAATTTCGGTAATAATCTCAACAAGTTGTGAACAAGCGAATAGCTTCCAAATCACTTGGAATTCTTCTGGATCCACGGAAGGAACGCAGTGACGCGTGTGTACACTCCTGGATATTGTCCTTTGCCGCAGCCAATACCCCATGATACCACGCCCACTTGCTTCCACACTCCGCCCTCGTTCACCATCAAAGGACCGCCACTATCACCCTGTTGGTAAACAAAACGCTGATTTATTATAATAGTAATAGTTCATACTACATACACTAATTAATATTATTTCACACTGTCACACTTCACAGTAATATTATAAATGTGAAAGTTTAGATGGATGGATGGATGTTTGTAACTCAAACACGCAAAAAGTGCTGATCTTGATGAAATTAAGCACAGAGATAAATAAAATTATAGTCTGGAATAGCACATAAGCTAAATACTTTTATCCCGAAAAAAATTCCGTTCCTGTAGAATAACATAAAAACTGGAAACCCGCGGGTGAACCCCCGAGCACAGCTAGTAATATTATAAATGCAGACATTTATAATTATGTAAAGAGTCTTTAGAAAAGTGATTGTAAATTTTTACTTACACTGCAGGAATCCATGCTAGCCTTCCCGGCGCAAATCATGTGGTCGACGATACCGCCGGGCGCCGCTGCTCCGTACTTGAGACGGCACTCAGAGTTAGTCCAGATGGGAATGGATACTTCTTGCAGAACAGATGGCTGTGGACCACCTGGAATGAATCTACCGTGAGTCAACTTGATATAGTTTTGAATTTCACACATATAAGAATCAAATTACAATGGTTCACGAGCGCTCTTGAATTTTAAGATTGTTATTTTGGTGTTACGCTGTGCGTTGTTACTCAGTCCTTAGGTCCACGACATTTGGATCTGTTAATGCTTTGATTTTGATAATATTTCGATAATGATTATAACAATATCGTTATATATAAACCATTCGTTTAATCTTTTGCATTCCCAATTCCAAGATATCAACGTTTTCATGTATAATCTTTAAAATAAAACCGTTTAAATATAAAATACTGCACAAAAATAAATATAATTAGTCAAGTAAGTATGGTTTAATAAAACTAAGATCCACTTACTCTCTCGCAAACTTCCCCAACCAATAACGGTAGCGACCAGTCCAGCGTAAGCTCTACTTCCACCCGGTAGACAAATGGGGTGAATATTCTTTGTAAATGCCACGGGCTGGTCTATCGTCAAGATTGCGATGTCATTGTACTAAAAAAATAAACATTAACATAAAGGCTCATCTAGTCACTAAAGTGCACTTTGTCTAACTGAATGTTATAAAAGTTTTTACCAAAGTACGCATGTCAAATCCTCTGTGCCTGACGACCCTTTTTATCTTCCTCTCGATATGCTGAGTTTCAGCAGGAGTTCTGATATTGTAGTCTCCAAGTCTAGCAGTGAGACGTGCTACGTCCCATGATGTCATGCTGTAAATAACCAAAGCAAGTGAGTCACAAGCTAAAACTTCAGTGATATAATGTAGAACTGTTACGAGATTAAGATAATTTTGAAGGGTAATGTGTATTATATTATACTTTATAGTAATCACTTGGATATCTTCTACATGTAGGTAAGAGTTATGTAATAAGCTCGTTCCTCTTGTGTTTATGTTCATATATAAAAGTATTAGCCTTCATTTTTAATCTAATTCACTCTCGATGTTGAACTTACTGAGCAACGCAATGGGCTGCAGAAAGAACGTGTCTGTCGTCCATAAGAGAACCACCGCAGAATTGACGGCCGTTGTTAAAGAGTGCTACGATCCATGGCCACTCGTTCAGTTCAGCGTTGTGTCCGCCAACAATTCGCTCTTCGTCTTGCAAGTCTGCGCCTCCATAAGCCTGAAATTCGATTTCAATTAAGTAATCTTGTTTAGTTTGTTTCATCAGTATTTTATGAGATCAGCAACCTTTGATATAAATAAAATAAATTGTCCCATAAAAAGTGGCCTGCTTTTTTACTCTGTATAAGGTCATCCAACTTTTCCGTTTGGAATTCAAATCTGTAGGCGGCGCATCGCCGCGAGGATCTTATTTTGGTCAGTTTTGTATTTCTTTTAGAAAATTATAAAATACGGCTGAAGTTACCTGAGGTCCATTTTTGGCACCACAGCCAGTTACAGCAGGTTGTGTAGGCTTCGTTGGATTGGTCGGAACTATTGTTTGCCATGTCTGAGAAACGAGATACAATATTAATACGACTATTCATTAAAATGTTTTGTGATTGTTTAGAACTCTCGAATGACTCACTTGTTTGGTTGTAGGTTTGCTTGTGCTAGGAGGCCTGGTGGCCCATGTTGTTTGGGAAGGAGGTTTGCCATTGACGGGTGTTGGTATCGTAGTCACACCTACAACGTTTGTTTATTTAAAACTTATGTTCAGAAGCTCAAAAACGGTCACAGCAGATTGTGCCGTCGTGCACTTCAAAAGCTTCACTAATGTCTTGGTTTTATGGATGTGAGGCAGGAAATATTTTTCTGAAGATGTTTTGCTCTGCATTATTACCTATTGCCGGCGGGTGCGTAGGTGCGCTGTGATTCGGAGGATGAGTCGGTAGCGGAGGAAGGGTAGGTGGCCACTGAGCTGGTATCTGCCGGAAGTTTGTGCTCTGACTTGCCCAATTGGGTGACATGGCCGAAATTCCAAATCGTGCTGGGAACCTTCAATAAATAATAATTAAAAATAACTAGGTATATCTCTATAGGGCATATACAAGAACTTGAATAAATATACTTCTCACCCGTAGCCATTTAGTGTGTGATAGGGTGGTAGCTGTACAGGCATTACTGGAGGTAGCATTCCCAGCCTCTGTACATCTGGTTCTTGTTGTGGTGGTGTGCCTACGGGTTCAGTGCAGCATACTCCAAATACCTATAACATAGGGTTGAACATAAAATTACCTATAGGTTTGGAAAATAAGAAATTAGGTACTCTGTAACTAGCACCAGATCTTCCAGGCTAATCAACATTTCCATACCTCCATATTATCCCCGCTGATGTAACTACAGGTGTCATAGTGTCCCATGACCCATCCGTCCCAGCCGGACATATCAGCAACTTTAACTAAAGGGTAGCAGTCGCGGAAACTCTTGCAAAACCCTTTCTTGCCCATCGTGGTTTGGCATTCAATGCCAAAAGCTCCATCGTCAATTTGCTACAAAAAAATATATATTAAGTAAGTACCTACTCTAATGTCGTTCTTATGGACCTTCGGCAAGATATTACGGAAAAAAGTTAATCTTGCCGAAGACCCTGTTGAGCTTTATTCGCTGAACAAAACAAGTCGTGCGAACATCCTAACCTGTTTTAAAAAAGAATTCCAGACCATAATTCTTTTGCGGCATTGGAAGTTTTGTTTTATCATTTATTGGGCTATTTAAAATTATTAGCCATTTACTACATACTGCTGTGTAATATAAATAGTACACGTATATGAGTACAGAATTGGGATGTATATTATATACCATTACCTGTCTGGATTGAAGCAATAGCAGCTGTTTTCCGTCGCGTGTAGAGTTCAATGCTTCCCGCTTTTGACGACCGACATGTGCTGAAATCGAATGAACCATTCATAAAAACTATTCAGATTTGATAATCAGAATTCTTATTAAAGATTCTTATTTGGTAGTTAATAAACCTGATAAAACTAAAGATGTATCTACTTTCTATTTTATTGTTTTAAACGGTTTCAGTTTTCAAACTTAGTTTCTCTATAAAGATTAGTTTAGTATAAAGATTGTTAGATTTCAACCCAGTGATTAAGTTGGCAACATATTTTTTGCACCGTAATTAGCTTGCCATTTAGCATCAATGTATAACGGTATTATGTATAAACCATTTGTGAGTACCGTAATAACATCTACATAATATTTAGCATGCGGCAAGTACCTATCGAGTATTGATACAGTTTCCCAAAACCAGTTTTTACCCGTGGTCCAGCATGTCAATAATCCGTTTGACTTGTATTTCTTTTGGCAAAGTGGTCGACTGTTGCTTGAAAGGGTTTCTTCGTATCATGTTTTGATTATTGAACCTTATCGGCCATGTTCGTAAAAATAATTTATAATTATTATTCAAAGGACGAAACAGACATTCCTAAAGTGAACGCGTCGTAAACATGTAAGTTCGGTATTTATTTTAAATAAATAAATAAATAAATAATGCTGGACAATCCACACAGCATCATCTAGCCCAAGGTAAGCTGCTGTTAAACAGAGCTGTATTATGGGTACTAGATGACTGATATATATTTAATACAATACAATACATAGATAGATATTTTTTATTATATATAGAAAATACCCAGAGCACCCGGAACAAATATTTGTAGATCGTACAAACATTTGTCCCGAGGCGGGAATCGAACCCGCAACCTCTGCGTCGCAGGCGGACCTGCGCCCGCTGCGCCACATCGGTCGTCAATTTTGGATTGGTGCTTAACGGTGTCCGTCAAGTATTGCAACGTATTCATTGACTTTACTTGTACCGCATGTTGACACGTTTGATGAACTTAACTAAAATAATTCAGGTAAGTACATATAAATCAAAATTTCATTTAGAAACTTAAATCATTTTTCTTCGAGAAATAATATGGTAATATAAACTGCCGACCTTGGACAGAAATCAATAAAGAGTTCTCTCAAACAAACATGTATCTAAATATTTTAAACTTGATTTCCAGAGACACTGATGAAAAAATACGGCCTTTAAAGGTTCCTAGATCCAAAATAAACAAAAGTAAACATTCGATACGAACAGAGTAATTTAAACTGTATACTTAGAAGCTTACAGCGAGTTTTCCTCTATAAACTGCGTAATGCAAGTAAATAGCAGAGCGTGGCATGCCAGCAGGCGCGCGACGAGACGCAGACGCCTTGAACTTGATATATTTAGTGAAAAAGTAATTGGTATACATACCCTGTTTTCTGTTTAACTAGATTTTTTACTAAAATGAATTTTAGTAAATACCTACCTATTTATAAACACTTCTATTCTCCACAGTAACATTAAGCAGTGTGTAATTATGTAAAACATGTTATTTATTTTCGAAAGGCATTTCAAAGGGCATTATGTTGTCACTTAAGCTTACAGCTAAAGTGATGTAGCTTTCCGGGTTCAGCAATCTAATGCCCGAAAATGTCAGGGGCATTATCCTGCCTCACTATCGATTTACCGATCTAATTAATGTCCTCGATATAAGCGACAAAAAACCAAGTGGAACCAGATTATAATAAAGAGCGCTCTCCGAACTTAAAAAGACAATGCTTTTGGTTTTGATTGATGTGGTCGACTGTTGAAATGTGGGCGGTTAGAGATTTGCATTCAATTGATCCCTAACTTGTTTAATTCCGAGTATTAACCCACGTGCTCATGAGATTCATAATGTATGGTGAGTAGACGACCTCGAGATATTAGCCGGCACAGGTCAGTAAGGTTCACGAGACCACAGACCAATCAAAATAAGCTCATCCTGAGCAGCGCTATCGAAATTCAATCGGAACTGGAATTTACTAGTTTCTCTCGTAAAACGTACCTAATGATTGAATTAATTAAACAGCTCAAAACTGTATCAATACCTACTTATTTATTATCCCTGTTTTCGCGGTGGTCGGGCCGGACATCTTAGTTGCAAATTTTAACTTTCTCTAGCCTCAAAACCTCATACCCACATGTGGCATGAATTTTATTGTTTCTAGACATCCACAACAACAATGGCTATGGGCTACTATCGACACTTTTTCTTTAATAAAAATTTAAATAATAATTTCACTTTCCATTGGGTAGAGTCCGTAAACATGTAGGTTACTTACTTAATAAAATACCTAAGATATAAATCACCACTAATAACAGCTTTCTAATGTTCCCTTCCACTGCTGGAAGTCTAGCCTTCGTTCCGGGACATGCCGGTTTTTTCAGGATATTTTACTTCAGCGTTTAAAAGAACTGGGGTTATTTAAAATACTACAAGATTTTTTAAATCTACATAAAATCAAATCTTATGTTTTGGAAACCACAACAAAAACTTTTTGCTTGGTACTCACCGGTAATTATAACTGCATCGTCGGTGTAAAAAACTCCGTCCCTTGAAGAAAATCCAGTATTAAAATTCGCATCTGAAACACTCCCGCAGCCCGAAGACAACAGCCCCATCCAGAGGATAAATATTTTAGTCCCTATACGCATTTTATTTGATATTTTTAATGCATTCACTGAAAAACCCTTATGGACGTTAACCGGTGAATGTAGTCCGCGCGCGTCGATTTAATGTGTAGCCCACAAGGAGTCACTTTGCAAAATGCTTCAAACTCTTGGCTCCGCGCCTTTATAATATTTTACACTGACGCTTCACATACAGCTTATAAAGATAACAGAGCTTTTTTTGTGAACTTGCATTAGCTGAGGCTAAGCTTTTTAAAATATGACAATCATTCTGCGTCCACGTCCTACAAGACATTTATTTAGGCATGTTCACACGACAACATAACAAAGGACAAATTTGGAGATCAATGACCCTCGAACAACTTATATTATAATTGAGGGCAAATTTGCTTATGGTAAGCACTAACATTATTTCGGTACTGAAAATGGAGGTTCGTTTATGGTTTTTGATTTGGGACTACCGTTTCTTGCATCAGAGTCGGTATCTGTAGGTACAGTTATCTGCTTATTTAGCTTTTGTTGTGCTATATTTTTTGTGAAGTTCGTTTTGTTTCCTGTAAAGCGCCATTTACACATGTTTTTTTAAAGTACGTAAGTAAGTACTCGGTCTTTTTTAAGTTATGTCAATGGCACGCATTTTCATACAACTGTCTGATCAATAAAGTTGGATAGTGTAAATCTAAACAATACTATCTTAGACTTATTTAGATAACGTGAGGCAATTTTGAATTATGACCTTACCTTTGCTGCCCACTTGCCCTTAGGAATCAGTTGCATGCAATAACCTCTTTAGAGATGTTTCGAAAAACTAGAATAATCACTGTTGGCCATCGGTCTATAGATCGTTTTAGCACAGAGTGTTTTAGTGCCTTTATACCTCAACCTGGGTTTTGATTTAATAACCTAAACAGTACCGTCAGTAGTTACGTTACGACAAATAAGAAAAATGGGTTCTTCAGGTTTGGATACGACGTAAGCCATCCAGCTGAACTATGTAGCTTGTGTGGTCTGTGGCATCAGGCATGTCGGCAATCTATCAGGGTTTTTGTTGGAACCTTGTAAATATGTTATACTTAGTTCATATTTTTCTGTTGTAAATTATTATAGACTAGCTGAACCCCACGCCACGGTGTTACCCGCGTTAAAAAAAAATATATTATGCTATTTCAGACCAGAATCTATGCTGCCAGAATTTATGCAAATTTTATATAGATCCGTTCAGTCGTTAGGGCGTGATGCTCCCACAAACATACAAACATCCAAACTTTTCCCTTAATAATATTATTGAGTTTAAGATTATGATTAGTGAAGATTTAATCGGAAACATAAAGTGTACCAGCATTGCATGTCAATGATCTTTGAAGAATAAAATAAGACTTTATTTAAGTTTTATAGCAAGTCATAATTTCTTTTATCACTGGTTGGGCACTGCCAATAAATAAAGGTTTTATTTTATTAGTTTTTACCAATTCACCACTATCATTCACAGCATGCCCTCACTCCTGGGTATTTAACTATTTAGTATAGGCCTCCCTTACTTTGTGCCATCCACCTGTGATCCTGTGCTAATCATATCCATTTACTGCATGTGTCTATATAATTTGTTTTTACTATACTTATCAAGGTTTTATATACTTAATTTCATCATCATCATCATATACTTAATTTAATACAAATGAACATCATGGGCCTTCCTTTGTACATAAAAAATAAAAAGCTAAAGAACACGTTATTTAAATTTAAATAATTCGAAGTACTGCTCTTTCCCTTTAACTGTTTTGCCAAAAGTGCTTATAACTAACTTTGTATATAAATACCTCTAACTTTCTACTCGACTAAAAAACATACAGGAAAATACGTAGTTGTTAATGTGTGTGTTGGTGATGCTAAAACCAAATGATAAATGATTACGTTCAACCAGGGGTCGGCTCATGCAAAAACATGATCGCAATTTCAATACAAACAGCTATCTCATTAGACTTCTATGCTCAAAAGATGATTTAAACGCGACGTATAAGTGTCATTAATCTTGTGTACCGTTATGTCAATATCGTTGATCAGTTTTATATCGGTTGAGCATAAGGCATTACAATTTGACTCATTACTATTTATATAACTCCAAACAACCTACATTGGTTTTATTTATCTAAGAAATTATTATAGTAGGTTATGGTGATAAACCGTTACTTACTAGCCAAAAACAATACATATCTAAAGTTGCAGATACCCTTAAAAATACTTCTACCCAATGTGACTTAAAGATACGGGGATGGAGTACTGGCATTTGAGCGAGTTATATTTGTAGCCGTCGTGTGGTTACCGGTTTTTCTGATCTGGCATGGGAATCAGCAGGCCTACAACATTATTGCTAAGGACTTGCGTCTTTCTCAAAGGGTTTAAGATAACTTTGGGTAGGACTTGTGAAACAAGTTTAAGGAAAACGATAAAGTTCTGGAGCTAAGTCGCATTTAAATGTATTTTAAAGCCCGCCAATTGGTATGCGTTGTTTTTTTTCGTACAGACTTCATATTTCCTCTTTGTCCCCAGTAGTAAGTACTAAGTACTTACTTGAACTTTAATCATTTTCGTAGTGCACCCCTGTACATTAAAAATTGTCAACCAGTCAATCTATCAGCTACAACGATTTTGTATATTTTAGATTATTATTTATCTTAATTTTACTTAATAGTCTCCAGGTACCGAAGTCTTTTTGTTTGATTATCAAAGCAGGAATGAAACTCTACTTCTATCAAAGCTTTTACTTAATAACATGGCATCATGTTAAGTAAAAGCTCTATATTGAAATGCATAATTAACATCGCAATACAAAACTATACAAACTTCTTTTAAAATAAAGTTAAATCTGTCTACAACATTTGAAGTTATTAAACCGCACAGTTTAATTGATTGATTTTGACGTATCTTAGATGAGACCTAGTTCAGCAATACCTAACTGTAAAAGGACTAATGATTTTAGTGATTAATTGGCATCTTTGATTTATAATCTACTTAATTAAATGTGGTATTCTGTTATGATTTAAAAATAATCACATAATTAATACAGGTAAGTATTTGATTCTTTTCACTTTTTTTTGTAAGTACTTAAAACTTTATATTCAATTAATTTGCATAGTTTCGGTTCGTTCTTAATATTGATAAACATATTGCTCTATTTCGCAGTAACGAATTGTAACTTCTACGTCACTGTCGTCTAACGGAAAAAGAGTTTCTTCTTAGCAATCATGATAAATGTTGCTATTTACTGACGCGTTCGGTGCTACTTTACTTAGAAGTGTTAGTTGTTGTTCGAGGTTGCTCGAAGAATCTGCAAGGCTCTCAAAAGCTAGCTTACTTTATCAGTTTTAGAAAATGTTTACTAATTCGATCTTTCTCTGATCATTGATGACCAGTGAGGTCATTTTGATTCCTCAAATAATTGTTCGAATTGATGTAAACAAAGCTAAAACATACATCGATGTGAGTGAATCTTCTTAGATATCCGAAGATATTCTGAGATATCATGCTAAAATTATATTTCTGGTCAAGTTTATCAAATGCAAATTGGTATTGTTCAAAAGAGAACACTGATGGTGTATAAAACGGTATTAACCTTGCCTTTTGATCCTCGGCGAAGGTCGTCGGCGTCGTCGGTTCGAATCCCGGCCGTGCATAGATTTTATAATGCGTAATAGGTTCTAGCAGGTACTCTCATACGATTTAGACCTTAAAAATATACATCAAAATAAATAAAAACTTAATTCAATCATCAATGTTTATCTTCGTATTTCGTAGGTATTGAGAGGACTGGACAAGCACTTTGTCAAGGGCAAAAACGGCAAAAACTACACGGAGCGCGGCTGTCAAATTTACTAAAGGTTACACGTAATTCTGTGGTTACATGATATAAAATGGCTTTCTCCTTCTACACGAAATTCGGGTTTCCTTGAACTTCATTTCACTTAACACTTGTACAAATACTTGTACGTTGTCCTTGATATTACTAGTTACTCTATCCTGTGATTGTGTGATCTAAATTAGCTAGTTTAAGATACGTTACATCGGAATATTTCGATAACCGTCTAGCGCAGACCTCAATGGCATCATAGTGTTACGGCCAAGGGCGCTTCCTTTCGGAACGAATAAATTAATTCCAAAATATTTATACTATTGTTAGACAACGATATCGACGAATCATTATGACCGAATATTACGTACCTATTCCAAGAACCGGTACGTGACATTGGGCTTGGTTTTATGCAATCACAGTACTCAAGTAAAACAGCAGAGCTTGAGGCAACAAAACATGCCGCAAGCTAGGCCGCACCACTCGTGTCGATCATAAATTCTTTAATTTACATATTTTGTTTTTGTTTTGGTACAAAGATTTGCAACTTTCAAAATTTATCATGTTCGGGTTAATGTGTAAAGTCCTGTTTGTGACGACAGTGATTGCTGGCTGCAACGGAGCTATTGAGATCAGTAAGAGAAATATTGTATTATTTTATTTTGTGTGTATAAATTATTTTACATCTCCCGCGTTCTCCCCCTGGTGGCGGCGGCTAGCAGTGGTTATGGTTACCTGCAATTTATTAATTAACAATATTGCTCTCAGCCTCACAGATCTTCGTTAGACCACTTTTATACAATTCAGTCATAAAAATACACTACATTTGCTGCGCCCCGCGGTTTGACTTGTATAGGATTGACTATCCGAGGTCGATGTTTATGCTATCCCACGGAAACTGTAAAATTTTTCGGCATCAATAATAGCCAATGTGTTCATCCAGGCCATATACAATATTTATCCGAAGCTTCATCCAGTTTTTTTTTATACCAGTAATGTGGCAACCAAGCGTACGGCCCACTTGATGGTAAGCGGTTACCGTAGCCTATGTACGCTTGCAACATCATAGATATCACTTGCGTGTTACCACCCTGAGACGATAGATGGAAAGTCTCATGTGCCTGTAATTTCACAGGAAACCATACCCTACGAACCTATAACTTTGAATAACTTACTTGATAGTAAACAATTTGAATGAATTTGATTTGAACAAACTAATATAAAAAGAAAAGATAAAAAGCTAGGCCTTGTGGACACCACATTTTTTCTAGGCATAACCTTAGATAATAAACTGCAATGGGGCCCACACATAGATAAATTGCAGCATACGCAGTCAAAAGATCCGTCACCGACGTCGATACAGCCAGACTAGTTTATTTCAGCTATTCACGGCATTATGTCTTACGGTATTTTGTTGTGGGGGAATGCTGCAGATATTAACACCATATTCGTGTTGCAGAAGAGGGCTGTTCGCGCAATTTATAACATGGGTCCCAGAGAATCACTTAGAGATAAGTTCAAAGAAATCAATATTATGACAGTACCCTGTCTATATATTAGGTTGGGGAAAAAGCATAATTCCAAATTCAAATTAGGAAAATGTGTGATTTTTATTTGTTTTTCGTACTGTCAAGATGAGTGAATCTAATGAAGAAATTCGATACATTTTAAAATTTTACTACAAAAAAGGTTAAAATGCAACGCAAGCCGCAAAAAAAATTTGCGATGTTTATGGACCTAATGCAGTGTCTGTGAGAGTAGCACAAATTTGGTTTAAGCGTTTTCAATCCGGAAATTTTGATGTCAAAGATGCACGTCGCTCTGGTCGCCATATTACGGATAAAATAGATGCCATTTTTGAAAAAGTGGAGCAAGATCGGCATATCCGTAGGTAGTTACGACGTAGCTGAAGAACTGGGAATTGACCACAAAACAGTTTTGGCACATTTGAAAAAAACTGGGTACACAAAAAAACTCGATATTTGGGTACCTCACGAGCTCACTGAAAGAAACCTAATGAACCGTGTACTCATTTGTGATTCTTTATTACGACATAATGAAACCGAACCATTTTTGAAGAAGCTGATAACTGGTGATGAAAAGTGGATCACGTACGACAAGAACGTGCGAAAAATGGTCCAAGGCCGGTCAGGCTTCACAGACTTTGGCGAAACCCGGGTTAACTCGCAACAAGTTGATGCTGTGTGTTTGGTGGGATTGGAAGGGCACCACCAGGCAGGACCATCGATTCTGAACTCTACTGCGAACAAATGATGAGATTAAAGCAATAAGTTGAGAGAAAGCGGCCGGAATTAATCAACAGAAGGGGTGTGGTTTTTCATCATGATAACGCTAGACCTCACACATCATTAGCCACTCAGCAAAAATTAAGAGAGTTTGGCTGGGAGGTGTTAATCATCATGACAGCCTTTTAATGTTCCCACTGCTGGGACACTGGCCTACTCTCAGGCGAGAGTGATTGGGTCTTAAATGCACCACGCGGACCCAATGCGGATTGGTGGATGGCACATGTCTTTCGAATTTTTAGTTCTTGGACATGCCGGTTTCCTCACGATGTTTTCCTTCACCGTATGAGAGCACTGGCACTACGCACATAAATTTTCGAACAGAAAAATCCATTGGTGCACGACCGGGTTTGAACCCACGACCTTAGGATCGGAAGGCGGGGTCATTACCACTAGACCACCGGTGCTCTGAGGTGTTAATGCATCCGCCGTATAGTCCTGACCTTGCACCTTCAGATTTCCACCTGTTTCGGTCTCTTCAGAATTCTTTAGGCAGTGTCAGGTTAACATCACGAGAGGACTGCCAAAACCACTTGTCGCGGTATTTTGATCAGAAGCCCTAAAATTTCTATAGCAATGGGATCATGTCCCTACCTACAAGATGGCAAAAAGTTATCGAACAAAATGGTACCTACATACTTTAGTTAAATGTAAATAAACTATATTAAAAAATGTTTTGAATTTTCTTAAAAAATGCGAAGAAACTTTTTCCCCAACCTATTATTTATGAAAATCTTATGTATGATTCGCAAAAATATTATTCTGTTTAAGAAAAATTGTGATAATCATAATGTTAATACTAGAAATAGAAATAAACTCGCTGTTCCCACAGTTAGGCTCACTAAGGTCAGTAAATCTTTTAAAGGGCAATGTGTACGCTTCTTTAACAAAGTCCCAAGCGACATACAAAATTTATCAATTGGAAAATTTAAAAACTTAATTATACAAAATCTGTCTCAAAAAGCTTACTATAAAATAACCGATTACCTAGATGATAAAAAAGCTTGGGACGAATGTGCTCCAACTCTCCTCGGCATCCATAACAATAGCAAGCCAAAAAAGCAATAGGAACCCAGCCGGTGTTGTTGCCAGTTCTTTTACGGCATGGACGCTCGTTGGAATTGGTGTAAATTTTCCTAGCTTGTAAGACGTTTCAAAATGATCCTTGTGATTTTATTGAAATAAATAATTTTTTGATTTTGATTTTATGATTTTGACAGGAATACAGCAATGCGAGCACTACTGCTAGATCCGTTCAAAGTGGAGTGGAAACAAATATACAAACACATAAACTTTCGCATTTACAATATTATCTATAGTGCGATTTGCTTATTTTCAGGCAAGTACCTCAAAGTATGCAACCGGAACTCTGTAGATGTGAACGACTGCATGGTAGAAGCGGTCCAAACGGGCTTAGCGAGCATGGCTGACGGAATCCAGGAGTTGGGGGTACCAGGTGTCGATCCCTATCATCAAAAAGAGCTCAAAATGGAATACAACAATAATCAGGTAAGTTATTCGTCGTATCAACGACTCAAGTCATTTTAAGGGTATTAGCTCTAATTACAGATCTAAGTTACTACGACAATGATCGGCCAGCACGTGCGTAGTAAGCACGATCATCCACTGAAACAGAGCAAATCCGAGTCAGCCAATGGAATCATGTCAAAACTGCGCGAAATTGACGTAACGCAATTATGGCCATATTGGTTGGCTCGGCTCTGCTCCACTTCGGAAAGGTCAAGCAAGTGATGTTTCTTGTCAAAAACTCATGCAAATAAAAAGCAGTTTTATTAGGTCCATAGGTGGCTGGAGTGTGGGCTCTAGCTGTCCGTTTAGTGGATCTGGGGAGGGCATGTCGTTACAATACCTGTGCTGCCCTAGCACCGCAACGATGATGCGGAGAAATACCTTATCTAAAACGTGATAAATTCCGCAAAATATTATAAAAATGTGTTCTGATCGTGAAGAAACCAGTAAGTGTTCCAGCTGACTAATCTACTGCAGGTATAAAATGTGAGCATGTGCCTAATATAACGTTTGGAATAGTCTACCGAATATGGGTGCAATTGAGAACATATAATTAAAAAAAACTAAACCCTACTACGGAGTGTGGTCTAACACACATTTGACCGTGTCGTTTATTGCTAATTTCGGTAATTTCATTCAATTCAAATTAAACATCTCATGCAAGTAGGTTTTTATGTTATACGCTAATTGAATGTCTGCAGCTTGTAAGACGTTGCACAATTTTTCTTAAGAATACAATGAATAAAGAAAAATATTAATTCGAATTTGCATGAGACGTGAGTAGTAGATCATGTCCTTTGATTATTTAGGCACGTCATTTGTAAAACGATTTCAAGGTAGGTAATTTCTTTTGTTTTTAGCAAAAAACATCAAACAGACAAACAAAAACTTAGCACTAGACAAGCAAATTAGCACTGCGAATTCATAGAAAAGATATCTTTATCTCTAGAAGTGGTACTAAGTACATAAAAAAAGTTTTGTAAATTATCATACGAATGAAAATTAAATATGACTCTACAGTATCAAATTCATTATGACCAGCCTTCTAATAGGTACTCCTTTAATATGACACCGGCCTTTCTCTGGAGCGAGAGTGATATCCGTATTCCTCATAAGCGTCACCACACAGACAGGGGTGACAAGTTTTTTTCTTCTAATGAATGAGAAGTTATCTTATAATAATATAATATACTAGCAACCCGCCTCGGGTCGGGTGAAAATTTCACCCGTACGAAGCTGGGGCAGGTCGCTAGTTACATTTAATATCTACATCTGATGTAGATGCAATGTTGAATGCTTCCGTCCCGTCCCTAACTAACTAACTAACACAAAACAATATTAAAAAACTTTCCTCTGAATCACACATAGGTGAAAACCGCATTTTTTATAGTGATTTAGTGATCATTTTGCATTGGTTTTTGAACTTCATTGCTTGTTCAACTCCTTAGCGAAAAAAAAATATTATTAGTGAGTTTCACTGGGTTACGGTCGTTTACCCCCGAATTCGTTAGCCCCCGATATTGCATACCAAATAGTTACTACCTACGTTACAAATCAGAAGAGGTACTCACTCACGTGCGACACTTCTTTATTAGAACAAGCAGAAACACTGTTGGCGAAGCGCTCCAAGATCCTTTGATGTTTGCACGAAAAACCGACACTATTTGGTTTGCCCGCCAATATTGCTCGCCAGCTGCCAACGCGCCAAAGAAGTCACCAACATAGTCTCTACACGCTGGCCCAGAATGTTGGCGCAGCTCCTTTAGCCAACCCTTGGCCAAGCGTGTACTGCCGGCCCTATGGGAGTCACAAAACAATTTAACAAAATAAAACCGTAGTAGGGGAAAATTAGGGCATCTGGATCAGAAGAGATCCAGCTGCCCTCATTTTCACTTTTCATTTATTCAAGTTTATCAATTCATTTTCAATATTTATCTACGCATCTATTCAAGTTTATCAATTCAATTTCACTTTTCATCTTTTCATCTATTCAAGTTTATCAATTCATTTTCAATATTTATCTATTCATCTATTCAAGTTTATATATTCATCTATTCAAGTTTAAGTTTAATAATTCAATACTTATTTAAAAAAAAATATTTTTTTAATTACTCAATAATTCAATTTTTGGTAATACAATTGAAAACAAAAGAAAACAGGTTGATGTAAAACTAGTGACCCAGTGGAGAGATACCCAAAACATTACAAATAAACATCTTGAAACTGAAAAATTGATATCAAAACCTAATTTAAAAAGCATTGACGTTTTTTCAGAAAATTTTGCAGCTATTCAGCTTAATCATGAGCAAATTATACTAGATCGACCTATTTACATCGGGTTTTTAGATTTTAGATTATGCTAAACAACACATGTATCAATTTCACTATAATTTTATCAAAGACAAATACAGAGATCAAGCCCAACTTTGCTATACAGACACTGATAGCTTATTGTACATGATATTTACAGATGATTTTTACAAAGATATGTATGATAACATTTCCCGTTTCGATACAAGTAACTATGCAACAAATAATATCTATAACATTCCGAAGGTAATGAGAAAATCCCTGGATTATTTAAAGATGAGATGGGTGGTGATGTAATTGAGGAGTTTATTGGTTTAAGAGCTAAACTGTATAGTTTGAGTAGTGTAAAATCTAAAATTAAAAAAGTGAAAGGAATCACTAAAGCAGTTACTAAACATTTAAAAATGAGCGACTTTAACGAAACACTTCATAATAATACTAGTACAAGATGTAATATGAATTTTATTAGATCTATAAAGCATGTTTTATATACACAGCAAGTAAACAAGCAACATCTTAATGAAAATGATGATAAGAGACAGGTACAGCCTGATCAAATTGATACACTGCCTTCAGGACATTGTAATACTATATTCTAATCTAAGGTTAATTAATCAAGAATAAATTATAATTATGTATACCAGCGTTTATAGATTTAGCAAATAAGAAACCATTAATAAATATTTATTGAATACTACACATTTTTATTTTGGTTTTATGTTGAAACACCATCTATAAATACCTTAACACTATGTTGAATCAGCAGAATGTACCGATAGTTGTTGAAAGCAACAGCTTTAATATGAACTGTAATCATCATGATCATCTGCTTCAGTTGTTATTTAGGCTGATAAAGTTTAGCTGTGTTTCACAACTTTTCATCTATTCAACTGAATACATGAAAAGTGATAAATAATTAATCAATTAGCTTGAATTAGTTTGATTAACTGAATTGATAAGCTTGAATAGATGAATATATAAACTTGAATAGATGAATATATAAACTTGAATAGATGAATAGATAAATATTGAAAATGAATTGATAAACTTGAATAGATTTTGCTCTACTAAGCTGTAACTAAGCAGAGATACCAGTTATGAGATCAATGCCAATAGGCACAGTTGTTTTCTGATCTCGTCTCGACCACCTTGATTAAACTTACCTAGGGCCATATTATTATGCCTTACAATGTGGTCAATAACTGCAAGATCGTTAAAGTCTCTAAGCTAAGGGCCTATTTCACGATTATTGAGTAAAAACGAATTGCCGGTTATCCAATATATCTGTCGCGTCATACTATTTTATTGGCTAACCGGTAACTAGGCTAACTAGAGTCAGCATGATTATGGTATGTATGTCACTTAGGGCTTATTTTACGACCGTCAAAAAACTTTTTACATACTTTTGACGGCCGTAAAATAAGCCCTAAGTGACATACATACCATAATCATGCTGACCCTGCGTTTACATAATCTACTTGTATAATTAACGCATTTATGTGAATCTTTCGTACCTAGAATGCCTTGAGCATTGCTTGCAGAAATAATACCCCGTTAGTTATATGTAGAATAAACTAATAACCTACCTTATCTACTCACTCTCTAAAAGGTGTCTCAGAATACATTTGTTATTTCGGATAATTACCCTACTTGGTAAAAACATGCTTACATACAACCTTCGTTCGTCCACGCTTATAAACTTCGCGTGCGTTCATATTTTAGTATGCGCCGAAAGCATTCAGATCGCCTTGCAGAGATTTTCTTATCTTCTGGGTCTAGGACATGTCTGTTTCCTCGTACAATAAATGTTTTTTTCTTAATCGTCGGAGAGGTCTAGTATTAGGTACTACAGAATATGGAAGGCATTATGACTGCAAGCAATTATTCAAGAATTGTAAAATAAACCGTTAAAAAAAATATGTTATATAAACTGCTGCTCTTTTTCTTCGTAACAAACATTGCGCAACATTATTAGCTGTTGGGCTACCTACAATATTAGAACACCTGGTACTCAGAGGCTATTAGTCACTTATCTGCGTATTATCATTTTAACTCCTAATTACATAGCAGTGCAACCGAGTAATCTTCGTTTCCGCATCTCATCTGCAAGGTACCTACTGCGTGAGTTGTTATGTTTTTCAAGGTGTGATAAAAAACCGGACAAGTTTGAGTACGGCCCTGTAGTTTGTGTTCTGTAGTTTCATGACGAGTATAGGATTTTCTGGAGACTTTCGTAACTTCCGTTATTTAAATGTATTTAGGTACAATAGAAGTTTCTAGGCTAGTTTTTCTACGCCTACTATGCCTACTAATATTATAAAGAGAGAAGATTTGTATTTTAGTGTTTTTGTTTGTTTGTTACGAATAAACTCAAAAACTACTGGTCCGATTTCAAAAATTCTTTCACCATTAGAATGCTACATCATCCCTGAGTAACATTTATTACCCCGGCTTCGAACGGGTGCTTAAGTTTTCATTGCACCCGTACCTGTGCCCGTGCGAAGCTGGGGCAGATCGGCTAGTATTAATATAAGTAATGGGTTACTTTGCTCGTATAAAACCCTGAAAATATAAGATGTTGCATCCCTCTTTTATTTAAGTACCTATACCATCTTAGTTAGTTAAGTAATAATATGATGTTACTCTTACTACATTGTTATTGTGTACCCTACCTACTTAAATAAAAAAACTAGTCTACAAAATGAATACAATTCAATTCAATTACCATTTAATTACAGGTCTCTAGGAATTGTAAAGTAGTCGGTACCTAATATTGTTTAATAATATAGAATGAAATAATAAATTACATGTAAGTACAAAAAAATCGTTAATATGTTCGTGGGAATGTTTGATTCAATTCTTTTGTACTTTAATTTTTTGGGTCCGTCCTATAAGGATCATGTTCATGGGTCCGTCCAACGTGACCCATGATCATGATCCGATCATGGAGCTCTCGTGACGTAGCTGGCTAAGTTGTTCATAACAGATCAACGAAGTTAAGCACTGATCCGCGTACCTAGTCATCATTTGGATGGGTGACCGCCAGTGGCAATTTCAACTGAGCGCTCCCGTGCTTCGGAGGGCACGTTAAGCAGACGGTCCCGGCTTTTTCAAAGTTGTTAGGCCATGACAGAGGCCTTTGGGCGGCCTAGAAACTCTGTCACCAGAGTTGGCCACTGGCTCATACGAACTTACTTATGGAAAAAGGGTGTACCATGGTTGTTGTAGTTTCTGTTATACACGACAACGACGCAGTGAATGTCAGTGTAGAAACAGAAAAGAACTGCTGGGTATGTGGTTAATGCGGACCTACCATGGACCAAGAATGATTCAGTATGGAGGAAGAATCCTGCGTTGGATATCTTGGATGCTATTTTATCTCCAATAAATTTATTTATTGAAAATTGAGGATAATTTTTTAATATAAAAGGTTCTTCTCTTTATTATCAAACATTCTCTACGATGTGGCTAAACAAGAGATTATTATGGCGGTTTGAAAGAAGGCTTGTTGGGTTCAAAGGCCCCACTCCTTCAAGGGCTAAACAACATATTGTTGTTACAGATAACAGCAAAGATGAACATCAGAGATATTTATGTTAGCGGTTTGAAAGGAGCAACAGTTCTAGATGCAAGGTTCGTATTGTTTTAGAAATCAAGAATGTATTTTTATCATCAATCATGGTCATCTTGTATCTCCCACTAGTGATGCTAATAAATCTAGGAATTTGCGATTGAAGTGGCTATGTGTAGATAATTTCGGACACCACGCTCGCAGAACCAGCAATAAACGTTAATTTATTAAAAAAACAACCTCGATGATGACAATTTTTTTTTGGGAAATAGTTGATTATGCTCTTGCCTTAACTCATTGACACCTAGGCACAACATTTGTGTGGGTGGATATATAAACAATACGTTTAAAGTATTTGAAACAAATGACATAGAAACAGAAAACACGCAGTTTTTACACCAATAATTGTTTCTGAAAGCTTACGTTTACCTTCTCTTCTTTTTTTCTTCATTTTTCTTATTCAACTCAACTCTAACATTAGGTACTTATACATATTATCATCAGGAAGTGTTTTAAAAGTTCATGCAGTAAGTCATTGTTTACAGGGTAAAAGCAGACGACGACCGGCTTCTGATTGAAATAGACCTAACAGCTCCCGTGGTTACTGTTACGGGATCATACAAAGGGCAAGGTCAATACAACGCGTTGGAAATCAATGCTAATGGAGAGTTCAACACTACTATGAGTAAGTTTACACGTTCTTACAGAAAGTCAAGCTCTCCCGCCTTAGGACAGATTCTGAAGTCTATAGATGTCTGCTTTTAGGTCCGTATTCAAATACGAAACTCAAGCTCAAACGATACTGAAGCATCTCAAAAAAGCAAATCGATGCTTGAGTCACGATTAACACTCAAGTATGGTTCTTGAATACGGGCTTAAGGCTGCGTTTCCACCAGGAATGTGCGAGGATGTGTAGCGAGGGATGTGTTTGTTAGGATAGAATCACAACCAAATAATAGAATTAAGTACTTCGTTTACCTCGCTCTGACAACTTGAATGAAGTGATTCTATTGGTTCTAACAACCACATCTCTCGCTACACATCCTCGCTTAGCTCTGGTATAATGGATATGCAGCCTTAGACTGTAACTCAGTTGTGATATTGCAGTTTAGATGTCGATATGAAAGAAAGAACGGAATAAGGCAGTGGATGAGGAATTAAATAAAACTGCAGCGTGTCTGGAAAACGGACTATTTTTGACCGCTCTCAGTCGCTTTACCGATATGTGGTAAAATACCGCTTTTGGGATAATAGTGATTAAAGTAAAGCCTATGCACATAACATAGTCAAAAGTAGTTTTGGGGATCCCAAAGCGGGATCGTGACTACGCACAATGCTCATCTATGGACGGCAACATATTAATTTACCCTGGCCGCAGAGTACATAATACACAAAAATACAATACAATACAATTACTTATTACACTATACTAAACTGATACCCATACCTAACTACATAGATGCTTATCATCTCTGTACTATCTCGTTTCAGCGGGACTCGAGTGGACGTGGAAGCTAGACGGAACTCCCGAGAAAATTGGCACAGACACCTTCGTCAGAATCAACTCTTTGTATATGAGGCCTAATGTAGAGAGTATGGTCTCACATTTATCAAATGAGGACCCTAGCAGCAAAACTTGGAGTAAGTTAATACTAATGCTTGAGGCACCTTTTGGCGTAGCTGGCTATGTCCGAAGTCGTTCATATCAGCTGGCCTACCATGAAAATGTATGTTCGAAACTTCGGAGTCAAACGAAGTACGAAGCACGTTTTATAGAATTTATTACACTATCACATGCCGTGTACGGGACCGATTGCAGAGGGTGTACTTTTGAAAGCGACAAATGATAATCGTGGCAAATATCGTAGTTCAATTTATAGCGGTATTAAGGAAGTTCAAATCATTGACGGACATAATCTGAACCATGGAATCTGTCAAGTTAAATCGCTTTTGTCCGCTTGTGTCCCTCTGTACATTTGCACGAAATTTTGGTCCAGAACTTGTTCTATAAATGACCTTCAGATGTAAACTAAACAAAGCTTCACGTGCACAATAAATGTTTGACTTGAACTAAGATCACCATTGCCATTTTTCTGAGCACTTGATTATTATTTGGCCGGCTGTGAACGCGGCCATGATGCTGGCCTGAAGGGAAGCTGTAGAAAGTAGCTGTCATGTCGGTCCAAACTAATGTAGAATGGTCGTTATACCATGATGAATGTTCGCAAACATAACTTTGTATGTACTTGTGGTAGGTACTGTTGCTTTTTTGTTAAAAACCTATTGTTTCTTCTTTCAGCTGACTTAGGCAACACATTTGTGAATGCCAACTGGCGGGTGTTATACAGCGAGTTGGTGCCATACGCCCAGGCGAACTGGAACAGGAGCGGAATCCGTGTCGCAAATAAAATCTTCTTAAAAGTACCCTATGACGAAATATTTCCTATTGGCCCGTAGGTTATAGGTTTTTAGTTACAATCGTAAATACTTAGATGTAATTTCTTAGGTATTAGGTGTAATTAAAGCGCACATTTAAATACTTCACTTTGTAGTTTTTCTTGTATTTTCTAAAAGAACCTTTAGTAGGTACCTGGTACCTCATTATGAAAGGAGAACAGATGATCCTATCGCCTACCCGGGTAAAACAGGTGCAGCAGGCCTACATGATGACATTGTTTAGCTGGTCGGTACCTACCTCAGTCGGTAAAAAGTAAGTTCGTATGAGTCAGTGGCCAGAGGAACAGTAGTCTGGTGACGGAGTTAACCGATTCGTTGCGATGTCTAATTTTGCAAACTTCTAACTGTGGCGTTGACAAAATTACCGTGACACGGCTGCCGTGCCAAGCGCCATACGATTAAATGACACGGCTCCTGTCTTCAGCCATGCGTAAAAGAAAACAGTGTTTTTACCATTTTTACGTCGTTCTAAGCATAGAACTTTTAGTTTACATTCGAAATCTAACGTGAACGGTCAGGAACGCTAGTTTCAAGTGATAATAAGTAGAAAAATAAGGCTGTTTTCTCGTGGTCCCAGGATTTTGTCCCATTAATGGGACCACAAGGGAGAACTGTTTCTCGTAGTCCTATTATTGTGTAATTACATCCTGTATATAAAAGTATGTGGTTACCAAAAGAAACAATGATAATAAAAGTATCAACTTCATATTATTTAGGTAAGTATTTAGTGTATTTTTGGAAATGGATGGTAAGTGGCTTTTTTAATAAAGGTGTGATAAACCTTTTCTACTGAAATTAGTTTACATAGAAACATTTTGTACATAGTCCTTTGTCGTTTTCAAATTGGAATCTGCTCTGTTTTGGAATCTTCTGAACTCGTATTGGACTCCTTAGCAGTGACAACCACAGCCGAAATCAAGACTCCCGCATCTGTAGACGTACTCGGCAAACTCTCAATTATCCTGATTTGTTCATACGTACTACATCCTACTTCGGGAACGGTAATTGTCTTTTGCGCTAAGATTCTCCTAAAATGTAAAAAAAAATTTCACTAAAATCGTTCACATTTCTGATACAAAAATAAGCGATTTTTTAATATTATTTATTTCAATTATATTATTACCCAAAAATCCTCATCATTAAAATTTTCAAAAAGGTTGGTGACCCCTATTTTTTAAATAACAATACAATATCCAGAAACGAATGCTACAAGCTTGATTCAAAATCAAAATCAAAAATTATTTATTCAGTAGAATCACAAGGATCACTTTGAAACGTCTTACAAACTAGGAAAATTTACACCAGTTCCAACGCGCCCATGCCGTAAAAGAACTGGCAACAACACCGGCTGGGTTCCTATCGCTTTTTTGGCATGACCCTTGCTATTGTTATGGATTCCAAGTAGAGTTGGAGCACATTCGTCCCAAGCTTTTTTATCATCTAGGTAATCGGTTGTTTTATAGTAAGCTTTTTGAGACAGATTTTGTTTAATTAAGTTTTTAAATTTGACAATTGATAAATTTTGTATGTCGCTTGGGACTTTGTTAAAGAAGCGTACACATTGCCCTTTAAAAGATTTACTGACCTTAGTGAGCCTAACTGTGGGAACAGCGAGTTTATTTTTATTTCTAGTATTAACATTATGATTATCACAATTTTTTTTAAACAGATTAATATTTTTGCGAACATACATAAGATTTTCATAAATATATTGACAGGGCACTGTCATAATATTAATTTCTTTGAACTTATCTCTAAGTGATTCTCTGGGACCCATGTTATAAATTGCGCGAACAGCCCTCTTCTGCAACACGAATATGGTGTTAATATCTGCAGCACTCCCCCACAACAAAATACCGTAAGACATAATGCTGTGAAAGTAGCTGAAATAAACTAGTCTGGCTGTATCGACGTCGGTGAAATGACGGATCTTTTTGACTGCGTATGCTGCAGAACTAAGTCTCTTCGACAATCTATCTATGTGTGGGCCCCATTGCAGTTTATTATCTAAAGTTAAGCCTAGAAAAACTGTGGTGTCCACAAGGCCTAGCTTTTCATCTTTTATTTTTATATTAGTTTGGTTTTGTTTTACATTAGGTAGTATGAAACGAACGCATTTCGTTTTATTTTCGTTTAACAATAAGTTGTTTACATTAAACCACCCTACAATTTTAGAGATTGCATTGTTTACTTTGTCAAAGTTAGTCTCTTGTCGCTTTAATTTAAATAAAAGTGACGTGTCATCAGCAAACAGTACAATCTCATGATCGTTCCTAACAAGCCGGGGTAGATCATTTATATATATTAAAAACAAGAATGGCCCAAGTATTGATCCTTGTGGTACACCAATTGTTACCACTGATCCCGGAGAACGCTTTCCATTTACGTCAACTCTTTGTATTCTATCACTTAGATATGAAGTGAGAAGGTCTAGAGCAACACCCCTAACTCCATAGTGTTGTAATTTTCTAATTAGTGTCTCATGATGTACACAATCAAATGCCTTAGATAAATCACAAAAAATGCCTAAGGCATCTTGCGATTCCTCCCAGGCTTCAAAAATGTGTGATATCAACTCAACACCGGCATCAGTTGTTGAGCGACCTCTTGTGAACCCAAATTGTTTACTATCAAGTAAGTTATTCATACTAAAATGTCTTTGTAACTGAATAAGAATAAGTTTTTCAATAATTTTACTAAATGTAGGCAATACTGATATAGGCCGAAAGTTACCAGGGTCAGAATGACTACCTGATTTGAAAAGAGGTGTTATCTTGCTATGTTTCATTAAATCAGGAAACACACCACAGTCAATACATTGGTTAAATATAAAAGCTAGGTCAGGTGCAATGATTTCAATGAATGATTTCACAACGCTAACAGAAATGCCCCAGAGATCAGTGGTTTTTTTTACATTAACGATTAACGTTAAAAATAAAAAAGTTTTGTTCTGGGGTAGATCTCCCTAAAACTTAATTTGAAGGAATTACCATCGATTTCAAAATGGCACGGCTCACGTGCCTAACGCCACACGCAAAAGAAAACGATGGCACGGCTGCCGTGCGATCCGTAACGAATCGATTAATAGGCCGCTAGGAGGCCTCCGTCATGGCCTTAACGTAGAACCGGGACTGGTAATCTCGGTTGGTACATAGCGTGACACTTTCTTTCATCCCTTTCATCACTTCACTTTGGACTGCAAGCCATAACTTGCAGTCCAATCCTTCTTTTAATTTATGGCGTCTATCTACGTCTGTGGCGTCAGTTCAACAATCCAATCTTGTTCTTGTTCTTCTTCTTCTTCGTATCTTCGACTCTATGGCATAGTTGCCACAATTTTGCGAGTGTCAAGTGATTGTTTGATTGTCGAAAAGAAATGGTGACTTTTCTTTCAAAATTCCCTTGGAAAGTCTTTGACTAAATTACCGACCAACATTTCAATTACTTACACTTGTGCTATGTAAACAAGTTAAATTGGATAAACTGCCACCAAATTTAAGCAATAAAACATAGAATAACACGAGAAAAATAATTAAAATGGGAGGACTCATGTCATTTTGACAAGATACCCAAAGACCATCCCTAGATATTGTAATATTTGGACCATCCCCAATCTTGTTATCTAATCAACTGTCACACATGACTTTTTGTTATCGTCAGTTTTCCCATTTATAAAACCAATTTCATAGTTGCCTAGGTCTTAGTAACACCATAGAGAAATTGGAAAAAAAATATAAAATGAACATTATAATACAATTTTATTTTTATGTAGACAAACAAAGTTCTTTATGAAAATTGTTTGTTGTGTTGAGTTTCGTAGAACGGGAACACTAGGTCCGCCATGACAGCTATTAGCCAATGATCGTGACGCTTCTTGACTTTGACAGTACCTAATAACCCAGTTGTTCGTTAAACCCGCCATGTTGTTTTGCATTGTGTTGCACTCCTTCACAAAGATAAACTTACTTATGATTGTGAAAGAAGCTAAATTTTATTTAATTTATAAACAGCTTAAAATGGCTTTTATTGAATATCTAAATATCTAGACCCCTACAAAGGACCTAGGCCCGGCATCGAGAAACAACTCCTTTTACTCTTTGTCGTCAGTTTTCATAGTAATGACAGTAATGTGAATGTATGTCTTTATTAATCAATGTCTTTAAAATGTTGCCAGTTTTTTATGTAGTACTGCCTTTTGTAGGAAGTTTTAAAGTATTATTTAGTTAAGTCAATGAAACACTTTGTACATTTATTATTTACTAGCGGACCCGCCGCCCATCCGCTTAGTACGGGTGCTAAAAACCTTCCTCATTAGGCGCTCTAGAAAGATAAGTGTTTTTATAAGACACTACAAATCGTAAAGACCGCGATGCATAAACTAAGTATCGATTGCCTGTTACTAATTTGATTAGTAAAAGTAGCTTCCAGGCTTCTTACGAATATTAGTTTATGCCACATTGCAGATTGGAGCAAAGCGCACGGGCTTAAAATCAATCCAATCAAAACACAAACTATAATTGTAGGCAGTTCCAGAATGCTGTGCAATATTGACTGTTCTACCATTCCTCCGGTAATATTCGATGGGGTACTGATTCCATACAGTGAGTCTGTAAAGAGCTTAGGGATCACAATTGACCGTAGCCTTTCTTGGGGAGCCCAGCTTCAAGCTACTTGCCAGAAACTTTTTGCATCTGCTGGCGCTTTAAGGAGGTTACGGAATTTCTTGCCCACTACCACCAAAATTGCGCTTGCACAGTCGCTTCTCCTACCTGTGTTGGATTATGCCGACACTTGTTACCTCGATCTTACTGAGGAGCAGCTCGATAAGTTAGAGCGCCTGCAAAACTTTTGCATAAGGTTTATATTTGGGTTGAGAAAATATGATCATGTTTCACCCTATCGCTCTATGCTTAAGTGGCTTCCTATTCGCCTTCGTCGTAACTGTCATATTCTTTCCCTTCTATACTCTATTTTATTTAACCCTCTTTCTCCTCGCTATCTTAAGGAAAGGTTCGAGTATCTGCATTCTTCTAACTCTTTTTCACTAAGGTCATCAGAAAACTTATCCCTCAAAATGCCTCTGCATAGCAGTTCCTTTTACGGTAAATCTTCACAGTCCAAGCCGCGCGTTTATGGAATACCTTACCAGTAGACATTAGAAAGGCATCTTCAGTGCATACTTTCAAGAATAAGCTAAAGCAGTTTTATGGTAAAGAGACTCTTTTGTAAGTTATTATTTCTTTATTTAGTATTGAGTTTTTCAGATATTCATTTTAAATGTAATAGTTTTATTATTTATTAGTCTATTATATTATTGATGGTATTTAAGTATTAGGATTTTGTTTTTTATATATTTATCAGTTTTAACTATTATAATAGTTTGTGCACCCCCGTCCATTATAACTTTGCTCTTGCTATCCTACCTGGTTGCCTGGAAGAAATCGCTTTAAGTGATAAGGCCGCCCACTGTACTATATCTACTTGCTACATTTAAATTTATTATGTAATCCTTGTGTACAATAAAGTGTTTATCTATCTATCTATCTATCTATCTTCTTTAGCCTTGTTTGCGGTCCTGAATACTGAATCAGGTTATTTCGTTCACATCTCTAACAGCATTTTAAAGATTTTTTTCTTAGTAAATTAAGCATTTAATTTTATTTGGAAGTATTAATATTGTTATTTATTTTTTCGGATTTGTTTTGACAGGAGAAAATTCATTGAATTTTTTAGCAAAATATTAGTCTTATTTTTGGATAACAGCTACAGCAATTTTTTTTATGCTTCTAGGAGAACTATTTTGTACTAAACTAACTATTTTTCTGGTTTGCCATGATAAATTACTCTTTTTAAAAAGAACGTACCGTCTAGTCCAGTCCAAGTCTAGTCTGCCAAGCGTTATAATGGGGGGTACTTTTAGGAAATTGCAGGCAACATTCTCAGAACTCAGATTAAATGGGAATTATTAAAAAAACACTTAGAATTTATTTGATTTGAAATGGTAAAATTGACTGAAAATATTATGGTTTAATAAATTAAAGTAAACGAAAATGGGTGCAGTTGTGAAGTATTTAGTAGCCGGTTTCGTGAGATACTGGTTGATCCACATAGATTATTGGCAAACACTATCGAACCGGGTCGAGATTGCAACGCCTTTGAACTCATGGAAGAGGTTAATCGAGGGAGTTTACCTCTACGACCGCAAAATAAACCCTTACGAAGGCGACTCCTTCCATGAATCACCAATTATGCTGGTATTCTTCCATTTCCTGATGAAAAATGTGCCATACTTGTTACCCCTATTGTTTACCCTAATAGACTTGATAACAGCCCATTTACTATATAAAACATCAAAAGCATTCGTCCGAATACTGAAAATATCCCAAGAGAAACAGATGAAAGAGATTTCTAAAGAATCCAAAGACATTCTACTAAATGATGTTCAATTGGATGAAGCATCGGACTATGTACTTTCTGTTTATTTGTTCAATCCATATTCTGTGTTTAATTGTGTTGGAATGACAACAACTGTTGTTCAGAATCTATTGGTGGCTACATCACTGTGGGGTGCATCAAATGGACATAGATTGATAGCCTGTGTGTTTATTGCCTTGGCGACACATCAGGCACTGTATCCGGTGTTATTAATTGTGCCAATTGCAATACTATTGGCAGATCTGCATAAGGAATGCAATAAGTGCTCCTATATCAAAACTCTTCTGGCATTTGTATTAAGCTGGGGATTCTTAATTTATATTTCGGCATTTATAATGAATGGATCTTATGATTATGTATACAACACCTATGGATTTATGTAAGTATTTTTAGTTTATTGCTAAGTTTATACAATATTTTAATAAAGGACTTCTATTTCATTGTCTTTCTCTAAATTTACTTTTCAATTTCAGACTCACTGTGCCGGATCTGAAGCCCAATATTGGATTATTCTGGTACTTCTTCACAGAAATGTTTGAACACTTTCGCCTATTGTTTGTCTGTGCATTTCAAATCAATGCATTAGCTCTGTACATAGTCCCACTGACTCTGAGGTTCAATAAGGAACCAGTTCTACTTGCTACAGTGCTGATTGCTCTATCAACAATATTCCGGTCGTATCCATGTGTTGGGGATGTAGGATTCTACCTCGCACTGCTTCCTATGTGGAAACATTTGTTTACATGTAAGTTCTTTGTGGGTATTTTGTAAAATCTACTACAAGAAGGGGGCTGTTACATGTTACATCAGACGAATTTCGTTATTTTTGAGGCCCCTGTTCCTATCACAGGTTTTTATAGATGTCACATCTTGTTGATTCCCTTCCTCTCCCATAGCATCTGATATAAATTATGTTCCTCACACAAAATTTATTTCAAAACTCAAATATTGATTCTGATATATTTGTATGTCTGATATGTTCTGTGTAAAACAAATATTAAAAAAGTTAAATGTTCTCTTTATTTAAATATATTATTTCTTTTATTTTCAGTTATGCAACAAAAGTTCATAGTGGGCTGTGCCTTCATCATCACATCAGCTCTGGGACCTACTGTCTGGCATTTGTGGATCTACTCAGGTTCAGCCAATGCCAACTTCTTCTTTGGCGTTACTCTCTCATTCGCGACTGCACAGATATTCTTAATCACAGATGTACTTTTTGCATACATTAAAAGAGAATTTACTATCAAACATGGTTCATCTCGGCTCGTAGATGGGAAACCAGCCAAACTAGTGTTACGATAGTATACCATTGTAAGTTTACCCTTCTTTTACTCATTACTAATGCACACTCCATGTGTAATACTAAAATATAGTTATGCCATTGATCTCAAAATCTAAAGACTTCTGAAATCAAATACATTTAATTGTCTCATTTATGTGCACAGAACAGACCAGAAAAATTGGGCATGCTAAAAAGGCAAAGTTAGTAATCGTGCGTGAAAGAGCGTGCATATATTGTCATAAAAACCCCTGTATCTATGCTCAAAATGTGTGATAGAATTGTAAAATTTGTGGAAATATGTAAAGTAGGGAAAAAATTTACATAAAAACAAGATTTTTTATCTGTAAGTATAGATTTTTGGTCTAAAAATCTTATTATTTTGGGCAGAAACAGTTGTACTCTGGCATAATATCTGTATGCTATATGGCTTTTATCAGGGATTTTTAAACTCTCTGGGAAGAGATCACTGGATAACAATTCTAGAACCATACAAAATTGTAAGGGTAGTGTGCATAAAATGGTATTTAAAAACTCAATGCATGATGTGAATGAACAAAGATTTTATATTAGTGATTATGTAAATAGCTACTAAGCTATTCGCGTTACATAGGAGCCCGGAGTATTCATGAATAGTTAGTCTATTCATTAAGAGATCTGCCCCCCGATTGCGTAACTCGGTTTCAATTCGATTTCAATCATCAAACTGTCAATAAGCTGTCACATTCATACAAAATACGTCAGTTTTTGATTGAAATCAAGTGAAATGGATTGCAACCGAATTACGCAATCGGGGGGCTGTTGTCAGTTGACTTTTATGTCGTTGACATAAGACTCGAAATGGATTGATTCACGATGGTTCTCTTATTGAACAGACTCCACAGAGTTTTTGCTTCTATCGAGACAAAACTTGTAACCCTTCCAAGGAATATTCGGGGCATGCATAACGTATTTAGAGATTCGACTGCTAGGATAAGAATTAAGGCCAATAGTTACCATAGCAAACTATTAAATACAGTCACAGACATAGGTACACAAAGCTCATCTGAGTAGTCTAGCTATCAGTATTTTAAGGGTTTGTCTCAGTTGTTATTGTAAAGTAAAATTACTAAACTTATCATACATAGCTAAGTTGATACATGTGATAGTTTTTATGCATGATAATATAAAACAGTCCCAAAAAGATACAAAATAGAGTCTATAATGTTAATCACAACTAAATCACCAACACATTGACAGGTACAATGATGTATTGCAAACTTTTAGGCATATTTACTTAACCAGATGTTTGTTTCTTAAGTTGAAATAAAACTAGTCAAGTGCGAGTACTTACGCACTGAAGGTTCCGTCCATATTACGGAAAGCTCTAAAATCACTAAAATCAATGACAAAGTTTGACATCTTTTATTACAAGACACTCAAACCCTCGACAAATTATAAGGTGTTAAAACATAATTTATAACAGTAAAGTAAGTAGCATGAGCCAATTATTCCTAAAATAATATAATTTATTAATATTATAATAAGTATTAACTGCCTGTTTATATGTTGGTGTGGTGATACTGGCCTAAGCTTAGTCAATCTTACCTGTTCCTAGGCTAGCAAGCATTTACCATCGCAAGGTGAGATCTTTGACTGATGCGTTATTTTATATTTATATCTGTAACAATTATTATTACTGAAATGGTTAAATTAATTACTACTAAACCATAATTAAATGCACTGAGTTGTTAATAAAAAGCAAATATTTTTGTGTTCCTATTTCATTAACTCCTTGTTAGCCTGTAATCTGCTAAGTTTAATTTGTATATCGCAACCGCGTTTATAGTGATTCATTATCTACTATCTTATCAGTACGCTCTGATCTATATTATGTAGCACTCCTTGCGGCATACACGCATTGTTTTTTTACTTATTTCATGGTGTTTCTGAAAATGAAGTGAATTGTGATGATGACTAAAGCAATAGCTTCGATACTTTATGCTCTGGTCACCTTTATATCGTGTAAGTACGAGTGTTTCTTTTATGTTTTATTGTGCAGTTCTAACTGTTAAAAATATTTGTTTGTTAGTACTTAATGTACCTACTAAATGCAAGCTTAGTACCAGTTTATTTTGTATTGTTATTAACTTATTACTAACCGCATTTTTTATAGAGAACTATCATCTTATTGGCGTACGGCGCCACGATTCAAGTTTATTATAATTATACAAAGCAACCAACTATGTATAGTTATAAATGTTCTATTTTAATTTTCAAGAGTACCTAAACACCTAGTTTTATTATGCACGGTATATACGAGTTAGCTTGTTGTGCAAACGAGGCGGCATGTAAGCCCATCGCTTAAATTAAACTTTAAACAAAGCTTCCATCGATTGTGGTTCTAGTTTCAGAATGTGTGGTACTGCCAAGCATACCAGCACACTTGCTGAGCTGCTACCGCACCGGGTCGCCGGACTTGCAAGCGCCGCGCCGACTGGATGTCTACTTGTCTCTACTCAAGAAAGTTGAACTGAACTCGCAGCTAGACTTGAGGCTACTGAGCACTGCTTTGCTTAAAAGGTAATTTTTGGCTCATTGTTTGCACAATCAGGCATTACGGGCTTTGAAAGAAAGAAATAAAGATTTGAATGTAGGTAAATAAAGTATGTAAGTACAACAATTATACCTAATTATTACAAAAGAAAATAAATCAAAAATAGAACAAACAAAAATAAAATAAACAACGGGGCATTCCATTGTGACAAGTGGGACATTTGAATCCATAATTTTGCCTATTAGGCGTTATAATTACGTTATCGAAACTTATGCAATTGTGAATTGTCGATTTGAAAGTCATTAAAACGACAAGGCTCATGACTTGCCGGTAATTTCAACGATAACCCTTGAAGTCGGAACATAGCAATGTGTGCTAGGCAACAGAAATAGGCAGTAGGTACTTTCCCGGACGAGCTCATCACAAAGAGCTTTGCTAGATACTACTATGCGGTTACCTAAATAACAATGTTAAGTGGGCAGTTGACTGTAAGTATGTAAATTGCCTGCCTACACACACCTAAGTGTAACTATAATTTGCATGCATGCCGGTTCAATTAGTTTCTAAGAATAATGCATTTAAAACTTTACTATCCTTCGTTCATTGAATAAATAGGAACTAAGCGATTTACTTAGATAATTGTTATGAAATACCTATCGTGTTGTCGTCGGGATTCTCAGACAAGCATTATAATAAAGTTAGTCCTTATTATCTGTTATTATATCATTTAAAAATTCTCCTACCATCTCTAATGTTTTAATGTCTATTTTCAAAAAACAAGAATGGTTGGTATGAGTAGGTTTTCATAAATAGCCCATGGTCAGTCGCGAAAGATGGTCAATGGTGGCAGGCTCAAGACACTCGTCATGGCAAGTAATCTTTGAGGGAAGCCAGCAGTAGACGTCAGCTTATGATGAACTGCTCCAAACATTAATTATAATCATTCCTCTTACTTTTTGTTCCAGCCTGCGTCTAGACGGCATCGAGCATTCATCTGCCAACGCAGTCGAAACGGAGTATGTACTACCCTACCGAGCATCCGCATTCCAATTCCACAAATACAAACTTCTTATGGACTTATTCGTGCCTGGCCAGAATCTCATAGACGTTGATGAAATACTGACTTTGGATGAGAAATGTTTGCTTCACAAGATGCTGAGCTCTACTGTCAGACAGTGGGAGAGAGGAGACGAGAGTACTGTGTGCCCAATGTCGGCAGAACAAGCACAAAATATGGCCACGGCGAGCAGCAGTAGGTTAGCATACTGTTTTTTTGTAAGAATTCATTTATATATTGCAGTTGGGTGAGACAATTCTTCTCTATAAGCTTTGCTGTGTGTGTGAAACCAGTATCAGAGACAGATAAATTTATAATTTATTAATTCATCATTTATCAAAAAAACCTGTAGATATAAACGATAAAGAAAGAAATGCGCTAAAATCAAAGTCATGCTTGAGTCCTAGCGCCTAGTAGTATGGATTTTGACGAAATTTTGAGGCCTATTATATTTTTTATTATTATTATTAATCCGACGCATTTGCACCGGGAAATTGAGCACATCCAAAGTACATAATAAGTAATGGTCCATAAATATTCGGTTATCAAAAGTAGCTAGGCTGTATTGTATATATTATAGCAATAGGTTAGTTAAGCTAACAAACAGTTTTTCCATTTTTTTTTTTATTATTATTAGGAGATAGATATCAGATAATAAATAAATAACGCTGGACAATCCACACAGCATCATCTAGCCCCAAGGTACGCTGCTGTTAAACAGAGCTGTGTTATGGGTACTAGATGACTGATATATAATTAATACAATACAATACATAGATAGATACTTTTTATTATGTATAGAAAATACCCAGAACACCCGGAACATTATTTGTAGATCGTACAAACATTTGACCCGAGTCGGGAATCGAACCCCCAACCTCCGCGTCGCAGGCGGACCAGCGCCCGCTGCGCCACATCGGTCGTCAATTATATATCACATTATATTTTTGTTAGCTGAAACTTTGGGAGACTAAAGCTACGCTAGTAAAAGCTCACTACTGTGACTCCTTACAGAATACACAGTAGATGTCCTGTAGAAGAAGGCGTAGTCCAGACCGACTGGGGAACAGTGTCACCAGGCACCCTCATGGCGGCCCTCGCGGCATCTCTCGAGCCCCAGCGAGTGCCTGTAACAGAGATATTAAACGCGAACATATTTAAGGAAGACGTCGCAGAACCGCTTATGAATTCCGCGATGCAAGAATGGTACGATGATATAGAGACGTTCAATACCGTGCAAAGGCAGGTTGAAGTCGCTGATATTGGAAATGTTTGGGTAGCGACGCTAGCCGGTAAGTTTTATGAATGCCTTTGAACGAAGTATAACTGCTTCGTTAAATTTATTAATAATCCATATTATCAGAGTTTTTCGGTGTCCATCGCTTCTATACACACCGAAGAGTGTCTAAAGTATGGTATAATACCTTTTTATCGCCATTTTCGATGTCTATTGCTTGTTAGAGGCCACCTAAACGCCTTTGTCATAGTCTAGTTGTTATAGCCGGTACCGACAAAATACCAGAATACCTAACCTACCATGAATAGCAAGGTGACACTTAAACAAAATGAAGCATGTTGCTTCTTATCTTGCTAACAGAACTTTGTAACAGAAGACGGCACATCATGTTAGCATCTCTGCCCCCGACTTCGTTCATGTGGAGCACGGGTACCGTAATTTTTTCCGTGATATATAATAAATAATTCAGATACGTTCAGCCGTTCTGGCGTGAACAAACATCCATCCTTTTATCCAAACTTTCGCATTTATAATAGTAGGTAAAGTACCTAAGATTACAACTAAAACATGGTCTTCACGTCATAAATTCCAGGGGACTTGGCAGAAGTGGTTGTGAACCAGGGCCCAAGGGTCGGGCCAGTTTCTCAGAGAATGACAGTTGGCACCAATAACCGCTGGAACGACACGCTGCTACCGAGGCGACACTATCTCTTTCCGCAGAACAGCTCTGTGGTCGACTGGCATTTCACTGATGCGGAGATTTTAGCCGGCATCGATGGTAAACCGAAATCACATTTTGTTTATACCTTTTTTAATGACAATAACTGATGATAATCGGTAACCTCTGTTAGATTAAACATAGATACCAGGTGAGCTTGTAACCAATAAGGACGTACTGAGTAGAATTGATTTAAGCTTGTCATCGTGTTGTCCTCAAGATGAAAAGTCTTATCTTATGACGCACTCTGTAGTTTCATAGGCAACCAAACTTTGCACCGGAACACGTGAATGATGCTATTTCATCATCATCATCAATCTATTGCAGTCCACTGCTAGACAGAGCCTCTTATCGGCTCTTCGTGTCTAATTTTTACCAATCATCCTTTGCTAGTAAGTTTCGCTGTAAGAAATTACCAGTAAATTACTATTAACTATTGGCTAGTCATCGCTACATCACTTACCCTACACGATTCATTTTAAAAACTGGGGTTTTCTCGTAACGGTTTATCGGTGAAAGTCCATGCGGACTCTCAAAGTGATAAAACCGTTGCGTGAGAAATCCCTTTTTATAAAATAAAAGATGGTCTAAAATCTGCTAAATATTTATTTTAAAGGTCTAATTCTATCAAACTTCGTACCAAAATGGGTGGAACAGCGTCGATCACTTCGCATGTCACAGATAATCGAGATGTACTACTCCCACGCAGGGGTATCCTTCGACCCCGAAGTAAAAGCGTGTAACAGACAACTGCTTTACCACGACATATTGTCCACTACGGATTTGTTCACGGAGACTACCAGGTTCGCCCATGTGCTGTCTTTGAGGCAGATCACGGTGTATATTCCTGTGGAGGAAATGCAGAGAATGACTAATGCTGCAGTTGAAGCTTTCTCAAGTTACGCTTGTGAGTTTAACCCATTATTTTTGGTGCAGTTGAAACGTGCTGGAAATGGTAAAGTAAAGTAAAGTAAGCCCGCTCCGCGTTTGACAATGCGTGTCATGTCTCAGATACTTAAATCATTTATTAATTTATACTGTAGGTACTGCATCTTCTTATACAGGGTCATTCATTATCAACCTGACAAACTTAAGGGATAGGTTCCACACTTACACACAAGGGATAGGTATATTTTGTCTTAAAAATCCCAAGTAAACAAAAAAAAAATCGATTACGTTTTTCTGCTCAATTATTATTTATCATTGTAGGAAATCGAGTTAAGCGACGTAATAATGAAATATTCGAGTGTGCGCGCCCCGTAGTGGGTCAAGGACACGCGCAGGTCAAGGACGCGCGGGTTATTGACCCGCGGTTCATTGACGCGCGGGTCACTGACACGTGCCGAGCGCTGCCATTTCGATTTTTAATAAGGATAACTAATTATTAAGCAGAATTACGTAATTTTTTTTTAAATTAAAAAAAAAAACGTTCAGAAAAAAAAGTACAAGTTTTTTTTTTTTATGTGTGGAACCTACCCCTTAAGTTTGTCAGGTTGATAAACCTTATATACATTATTTTGTTTAACAAGATTTTAATGATGAATTATTGAAACCAAGTACTAGCTGCAGTCCGCGGTTACGCTCACGGTTCATGCTTAGGTACGTTACATTTTATTAGTCATTGCTCTTTTGGTTCAAGTGATCTTCATACAAAATTGGTTTAGCGATTTAGCTTTAGTGAAACCGTGTACCTAACCATAATTGAATAGTGCTTTTACGAGCGTGGTCAAATCTAGCCATATGTGAATGTTTCAGCTACTCTACTAAGGCAGTCTCATAAAGTTTGCGAAGTGAGTCATAGCGTTCCTCTCATGGACTTGGTTATCGCCACTGATGGCTCTTGGAAGGGTTATGACGTGGAGCAGTTTTTGTCGTAAGTTATTGTAACACTAACAATCTTAGCTGGTTGAGGTACGGGGACTCTAGCCGGTGAGATAAATGTTTGCATGTTTTGCATAAAATATAAATTTGCAAAAAAAAATATTTCAATGTATTTGTATTTAGTACCGTATAGTAGACAGTTTTAGTATTGTAGACTCTACCGACGAGTAGACAAAAAAATATTTATTTATTTTACGAGTATGTCTTGAGCATTATTTTTATTATAATAGACCAACAATGCTCATGCTCGATTAATTTATGATTATGTTTGTTGTAATCTCCAGTTGGATAGGAGGTGCTTTAGAGAAGAGTATGCAACGAAGCACGGTATCGCTGCTCCAAGGTAACACCGGAGCGTGGATCGTACCGCCATCTAATAACTTGACTACGCTGTTCTCTCATATCTCCAACTTTACGGATGAGTGTAAGCTTTTTGTTACCTATCTCTGCTAAAATACTCTATTCGCATATTAAACAGGAACGTAATTATGTAACGAGTTACCTATTTATTATGTATTTACCTAGGAACAGGACATCACCCTTTAATCTGACTGGATTTTTTTGTATTAATTTAACGAGAAAATTTTCGTCTTGTCTAGTCTCACTAGGTTCCCTAGGCACTGTTGAGTTTTTAAAAATAATTAATACAGTCTCGATTTCCTACAATTTTTTTATCGATTTGACATACCAAGTTACATACAGGAAAGCCCGTGTCTAAAAATAAATGACTAACATTTCCTTGTTACAGGGCCGACTCGCCTAAACTTGCCTACAATAATGTCCACCATTATCCAACATTCACTAAACAAGTCTTTACTGGAAATCGAAGGCAGAGCCAGCGCCGCAGTCAGTACCGTAGTTCTTATAATAAGTCCCAGCGACCGTCCTTCCGCTAATGAAATGGAAAGGGTTAGAGATCTAATAGCGTTGTTGAGGAATAACTACTTTGATGTTTACTTTGCGTATGTCGCCACCGAACTTACTGATTTTCAGAACATCAATAACGAATATTTGGATTACTCGGAACTGTTTCTACCGGTGAGTTTAAAATACCTTAATTATTCAGCTGATCTTTGTGGATACCATCGCAGGGCCAGAGGCGGATCACGAAACATTCGTTTGTCGATCGTAAACTTAAACGTCCAGGAACCTTATTCGCTATGACCAAACGCGGGCTCGTTTCGATATCTGCGTGGAATCGTTGTCAACAAACCACGTTTAGGGCTCGTTTGACTGTTTTTCAAAGTCAACCTATCGATAGCAAAACTATCGCTATTGAAACAACACAGATACGGAAAACGATTTTTCAATTTTACACCATAGCACGTATATAACACGTTACTAAGTTACACGTTATTGGTAAGGAATCTCCTAGGTCATAGCGAATAAGCCTCCAGCTCTCAATTTATCTTCTATAGAGCGTAACGTGTTGTACCTACCAAAAGCTTATACAAATTAACACGTAGTTTGTCAAACGAGTTTTCGCGATTCGCCCTCTGATATTTTGCCTTCAAACTTTAGTGTGCACATTGGAATAGAATAGAATATAAAATAAAATATTTATTTTGCGCCACACAATAAACAATGTATAACAATACAATTTAAAACTAAAATTATTGTGACGATTAAAGGCAGCCACTCAACATGTACTACAGATTTACATGTGTCTGCGCTGGTTTTCAGTGCGCTCATATTAGTGCGCTCGCCTCATGTAAGCGACCATAGGCTATGTTAAACTGGTAACCATCAAGATATTTGAACTTCTACATAAACAAAGCATTCATAAATCCTTTTTTTTATCTCAGAAACGGTGTTAAATATTTATTTTTCAGACTCCTTCAACAAAAGTAACAGATATAATAGACACCGTAGACATGTATTTGATAAAAAGCACTATTCCTACAAGAATATTTGGTGTTCAATGTCCGTTCAACGGTACAGTGTTCAACCAAATCGAATACGAAGATTTTGTTATACCTAACCAACAGACATCGTACAGAATACACCCTTTTTATCTGAGGGGACAGTCCATGATTCAAGTCCAAGTATGTATTAAAAATTTTTTTTTATTTAAGTTATAATTATAGTAGGTTAGGTATTATATCGGATGTTCTAGAAATTGGAAATAGGTTAGGTAAGTACTAGGTACTAATTCAACTCCTACTACTTTAGAGGTCCGCAGCGTGAAAAATCGCGGGGTCTTCCACTAGTGTAGTGAAAGAACAAAAATAATAACTATTAAATACATAACTGGTTTGAAAACGAAATACTTTTAAATAAAAATGAATTTAAATTTAAAATTCCAATCCAAACTAATATTCCAGTTCAAAGCGGCCAGTTCGAAACGGCAATTCGTAGGTAATATTTTATTCAAATTCTCAAATGGCCGATGAGGTTACCTACGCTAACAGGATTTCTGATTAGATTGAATTATTGACCATGTTTTTTGTTAGGAAAAACCTGGAATAACTTAGCATGATTCAAACGAATCATAAAAATGCTCCGGTCTTTTTGTTCTGCATACCTATAGTATATAAGTTACAAAATTGTTATCTATACTAATACTATAAAGAGGAAGATTTGTATTTTTGTTTGTTAAAAACTCAAAAACTATGTACTGGCACAGACCTGATATTAGTACTACGTAGTACTGGTCCGTTTAAAAAAAATATATTATTTCAGAGTAACATAGGCTATATTTATTAGTAGCGACCCGCCCCGCTAGTAATATACTTCATGACAGCCTTCTAATGTTCCCACTGTTGGGACACTGGCCTACTCTCAAGCGAGAGTGGTTGGGTCTTAATCCACCACGCGTAATATAATAAAGTAATATAATAAAGTTCTTTATTTTAGTTCCGAAACAACGGCCAAGGGCAGCTAATGGTGTGCATGTGGCGAGGGGCTGATGCGTCGCACACCTGCCAAACCCTTGCTGAGAGAGGGTTCTATACATTCAATTTGACTACCCCATGCCCTTCCCCGGACTTTTGCCCACCGGCCCATTTCATAACTACAGCTCTATCTACTGCTAATATTTGTGCGCGTAAGTTGGCTATTTATTTTTATTTTTACATAGTAAGTATAAAATAAAGTAGCTTCTCGCTCTTTGTCTCTATATATGGTGTGTATGTACTCTTTGATTTTTATACTATTAGATTTTAATGCGACGAGTAATTTAAGAGAAAGTTTTACATCACCGTACGAAGCCGGGCGGGTCTGCTAGTACATTTATAAAAAAAATGCAAAAATATATTACCACAATTCGGTAAGGCCCCGACGAGATTCGAACTCGTGATCTCCTGTTTACTAGACAGGCGCTTTAACCAACTAAGCCACGGCGCCGATGAACAAATGAGCGAAAATAACATTCACATCCTTGAACAAACGTCACAAATAACAGCTCTTATGGATGTCTGAAATTACAAATCACAGTTACAATATAAAATTAATGACAATATAAAAACGAGTCAAGTTTCACTTTGGTTTTATTTATAGGCTCAATGAACTTTAAATTTATATTAAAAAACCTCTAACGAATAATAAAAATATTTATTTCCAGATAATGATTGTCGTTTCCCAAATCAAGTGGGCTACTACTTACGACATTATGGACTCAGATGTTTGCCACTCCACGGATCAGGTGTTTCTTTGTCAATGTCTGTTGCCCTAAAGATAAGCGGTTTATTACTTTTTCTAAAAAATATATAATAATAAATTAAAAATAGTTTTAATTGGTAAAAATAATTAGTACCCCTGGTGGGACTCGAACCCACAATCCCCGGCTTAGGAGGCCGATGCCTTATCCATTAGGCCACAGGGGCGGATGATAAGGTTCTGAAATTACAATATCTTTAGCTCTTGTCTAAATTCTAATGTATTTTAAAAACAACAATCAAAATTTTATTCGTAGCTACACAAAACCAAAAAAAAAAGGTTATTTACCTTCGTCAATGGTACAAAATATTTTAATTTTTTTAACGTAACATAAAATATGTTAAGATCTTTTTGCAATTATGGCTTTAATAGAACTCCATGATATACATTTTTATCATGGTGTTGGCTATCTAAATGAATCCAATAAAATAAAATTCTAGGTTCTGAGTCACCTATTATAACTGGCCTAAAACTACATGAACGCCAGTATAGACATATAGTTATTTTGTTAGCCGATAGAGGGCGCATCTGTCTGTTCAAGTTTCTATTATTTTTTGTAATTAAGTGTTCAATTATATAAATAATGGACCTTTAAGTACTTATGTGTAGCTGCTAGCTAGCTAAGTAAATAAGTAAGAAAGTACTTAATCAAAATATTTTGATATTAAGAAAATTTTATCATTCATCACCCCCTTCTTAATTAGGTATAACATAATTGGTTGTATATTTCTGAGATACTTTTTTTTTTAACACTTAACTAATCATTTCGTTCCAGTTATTTAAAAATAACTATTTTTTATTTATATTTATGTCGTTTCTAATATGAACAGCTCTGTTATTTCGTTTGGCTTTACATCGACTCCGTGGCGCAACGGTAGCGCGTCTGACTCCAGATCAGAAGGTTGCGTGTTCAAATCACGTCGGGGTCAAATTTTTATATCTTTTTTTTATAGTTTAGTTAAACGATTACGTTCCGTTTCAGAACGGAAAATAATCATTGTACTAATATCAGGTACTTTGTCAGCTCAGTCAGTATCATTCGTCAGCTGAATGATATACCTACTTAATTATAATTTTTCGTTTAGAATAAAAAAAAATATATAGTTCTACTCTACTAGGTACTTTTATGTAAGATTATGTAGTACCTACCTACCTATAGTACTGGATCCAATTCCCAACCTAGTGTCGTTGCAACATGACCTTGCTATTGTTCTGTGTTTTTATTTTGCTATCATCTGCATGGTGTTTTTTTTGTGGCATGCATTTGAACCGGGTAGGTAGAGTAAACCAATAGCATATAGCTAGGTACATTAGCCGTTACGGTTAAGTTCGTGGAAGGCAATAGCATACCACTTTACGACAATTCGAAAATAAAAGTTTGTTTGCCTGCAAATTGACAAAGAGAGTCATCCATTACATTTAATGTGCAGACCAGTGGGTTGGTATGGTATAGTCAACCTAAGTCTTTGTCAAAAACGAGTGGGCTTAGCGTGACTGATACCATAATTTATTAAGATGTACACGAGCAGACAGAAAGATTGTAATAAAATGACATTAAATCTTATCGCAAGGTAGGTAGGTACAACCTATTATTCGTCAATAGCCTTGAAAGCTCGCCTAAAAAAGATGGGAGTGGCTCTATCTACCTAGATCGTTTGTATTAGGTAATTCCTACCTTCTTTTATACTAATTTTTAGGACTAGTTTTAGTCATATGAATTTTAGCTTTTCATGTGTCTTGCTTGAGCACAAGACAAATCGTCTTGTTACGAGTCGGCTGGCGCCTTCGTATTATTACATGACATCAATGATGGATGATGCACACAACTAAAATATATTTATGTGTGCTTTCTGCAATTACACTACCAGTTTGTGTACTTACACGAACACGCCTCTGTTTTAGTATGGCTGTGTGCTTGAAGCCATGCTTGTGTGATGCTTGGAGGTCACGAAGTGATTGGTTTAATACTTATCTGCGCTAGCTGTATTTCCATTTGCTAACAGGTTGGCCCCTACTACAGGTGGTAGGTATGGTAAGTTTCCTATACCTACTTACAAAAATATACGAAAATGATTAAACAAAATACGAGCTCACTGGTAAATAGAAATGATTATGTAATGAAATTCGCAGCCATTGTTTTGGGGAAGGTACCTATTTGTTTACGAAAAATAATAAATACCTAGGTAGGTATTACTTATATTAAAATACTCTTACTATTTCTAGTACCTACCTAGGTACCTAGAAATGGTAAAATATATCATTTTTTGCGTGGGTACCTTCTACCTGTGCTTCTACCCTGAAACAATTCGCTACGCAGATTATTAGCCAGTGAGCTCGTATTAGTCCTTTGATTTTTTATATTTTTGGTTGGAAAACTTACCTCTTACTAAATGCCTATCCAACTTATCCAAGGTTTTACTTACTGCAGGCAGAATGTCTGCTGATGCGCGATGTCATCCAAATGGCATAATTTTAAAATGGAATGGACCAAAACTGCATAAAATAGGATAATATTATAAAACCGACAATGATCTTTTATGCCTGTAATTTTATTGTTATTTTACAATCGTTGTTGAATTTAAAGAATACCTACAGTCGTTGTCATTCTTCTCATATCAGTGAACAAAACAAAGACATTGAGAATATTAATATGAGATAATTTGTTAAATGCTCGAAGGAACAAAATGACATTATTATTTTATTTGAAACATAATCGAAATAACTAGTTACTTGTAAAAAGCTTTAATATAAATTAGTTAGCTTACCTACAATCAAGAGTAAATAATTTTATTGTAATCGTAGAGATATGTTGATTTTGCATGTAGCGTAGTGTTTTTCAAAAGATGCTTGCCCAAATTTAACTACGCTCGGAAATAAGTCACTGATTTTCACCAACTGTTTGTTTTTTCCGTCATAAAGTTTTATGGAAGTCTTGCTTTAATGGTAATGGTATTTAGTGCCATGAAGTCATTCAGTGACCTTCAGGCTAGGCAAGTTCCATGAATTGGTGAGTGATGGCGCCAGGGCTGGCTGACGCAAATCATCTAACGTCTCGATGTAAATCCATTAGCGTCCACTTTATGTTTCGTGAACTTTTTAAACCAATTGACCCTCATTCTGTTGGTAGTACCTACCTACGTGAGCATTGTCATATCCGTCATTGGACTTGTTTGTATATGTTTTTTTTAACTGTGGGTTGGTATTGGTACCGTGCATGTTATCTAGGTTTGTAGGTACCTACCTACCTTTAACAGTAGACGGACACCCGGTATGACCAAAATATTGACACCCGGTATGACCAAAATATTTACCTATTGGTCTGCAGCGGCAAACTTCGCTTAGTGTTTAGCTTGAATTAAGTCAGTAGGTAGGTACTTGATAACCTTTGCAAAACCGGATTGTTTCGGGTTTTGTAAACTATAAATAATATAATATACAGGGTCATTCATTATCAACCTGACAAACTTAAGGGATAGGTTCCACACATACAAAAAATATATATGTACCTATAATTTTTTATTATGTATATTTTGTCTTAAAAATCCCAAGTAAACAAAAAAAAATCGATTACGTTATTCCGCTCAATTATTATTTATCATTGTTGGGAATCGAGTTAAGCGACGTAATAATGAAATATTCGAGTGTGCGCGCCCCGTAGCGGGTCAAGGACGCGCGGGTTGCTGACCCGCGGTTCATTGACGCGCGGGTCACTGACACGTGCCGAGCGCTGCCTTTTCGATTTCTAACAAGGATAATTAATTATTAAGCAGAATTACGATTATTTTTTTTTTAATATAAAAAAAACGTTTAGAAAAAAAAGTACAAGTATTTTTTTTTATGTGCGGAACCTACCCCTTAAGTTTGTCAGGTTGATAATGAATAACCTTATATATCATCTGTTTAAATTATTTTTTTAGGGTTCCGTACATTTAAGTAGGTAATATGAAAAACCGTTTTATAAACGGGACCCTTAGATTATTATAGGATCACATTGTTGTCCTACATCTGACAGTAGGTACCTTACACCTATATCTGTTCTAAAGACCTACAGATCTACTTAGTTAGCTAGGTGCTATCAGAGTGCAGTGCATATCAGAGTACTTTTATAAACGTAATTATTATTATCTCTATTGATTTCGTTATCTATACCTATACCTCGTCTGAATTAGCATACATATAAAACTTAGATAGATAGGTACCTAAACCCCATTATGCAGTTATGTTCTATGATAAGCAAGCACAAGCACTAAATTAAAATAATACTTACCTATACCACAGATAACGTAACCTATACCTAGGAGTTCGCGACTTCGTCCGCGCGTCATTGGTTATTTATCTATGCGTAAGAGTACTAATATCTTCTGTGCTTGAGCCTAGCAAACCTCACTAACATAGTAATACAGGGTCCTTCATTATTATTGTTTAATATTCAATAAAAAATACAAGTAATTTTTTTAAACATTTTGTTTTAAAAATCTTGAGTAAATCGATTATCTGGCCAGCGTAATAATTAAATATTAATTGTAAATTAAATATTAATTGTAAATATTCTTTAGTTTTAAAAATATTATATTAGTGATTTAGACATGACATCTCGCGTCAAAATTCAGGTAATGTTTACAAATTAGAATATACAGTTGTGGTCATATAATTAAGAACGATTTGAAGTTCTAGAAGTTTTTTATTTAAATCGTATCATACACAGAGATGTGTGCCTTTTGAAAAGCAACTATTTATGTTATATAATAGTCACATTAATAGAGCAACCTGACTTAAGAATAAAGTATGAAATCGCTAACTATTTTTTGCACATTTTATTGATTTTATCAAAGTAACACATTCAAATAGTACTGAAACTGGGAACGATTTATTTAACTGCTCGGGAATTGTTTTGTATGACACTTAGATTTAAAAAATCACAATATTATGTAGCACAGGAAACATAAAAAGAAATATTTAACTAAAATTAATAGTTAATAGCATATCCTATATCATATCATAGCATATCATATATTTTAAGAGTAGTAGAGTTCTCTGTGATAGAGCTCGTCCGGGGAAGGACTACCGCCATACCTATTTCTGCCGCCAAGCAGTAATGCTCGCATTGCTGTGTTCCGGTGTGAAGGGTATGGTTTCCGGTGAAATTACTGGCACATGAGGCTTTCGATCTTAGCCTCAAGGTGGCAACCCGCGAGTGATACCTCTGGTATTGCAAGCGTTCATAGGCTGCGGTAACCGCTTACCATCTTGTGGGCCGTACGCTTGGTTGCCACTTCAGTTGTATAAAAAAAAAAAAAAAAAAAATATCCACGGTTTTTAATTACAGCTTTACACCGCCGAGGCATTGACTCTATTAATTTTTGACATTTCGCAAGAGAAATAGAGTTCCATTCTTCTAAAAAAACGTCATACAGCTCTCTTAAATTTCCACACTTTGTATTTGAAACCTTTTTCTTTACTTCAAACCACAGATTCTCTATTGGGTTTAGATCTGGACTGTTAGCAGGCCAGTCTAAGACAGAAACTAATTGCGCTGTAAGAAATTCCTTTACGGTGCGTGCAGCGTGCTTTGGATCATTGTCATGCTGGAATGTCCAAATGACCGGTAGAACGTCTTCAGCGTATGGTAACATTGTTTCTTCCAGTATATTTTTGTATTGGAACTGATCCATGTTACCTTCTATCAACTTTACAGGTCCTACACCATGTCCAGAAATCCAACCCCAAATTTTCACATTTCCACCACCGTGCTTTAATGTAACTTTCGTGTACTTTGGGTCGAATGCTGTATTCGGGGGACGTCGTACATATCGTTTTCCATCAGAACATACTCTGTTTATTTTCGTCTCGTCAGAAAAAAGTACATTTTTCCACTGTTGCACAGTCCAGTTTTCATACTTTCTCGCAAATGCAAGCCGGGCTTGCCTGTGGCAAAGTTTTAACATGGGTACCTTTCTTGCTATCCTACCGTGCAATTTTTCTTCTACCAAACGTTTTCGAATAGTGCGTGCTGAGATTGCTGAAAAGTTGTTTTCACCAAAATATTCTTTTCTAAGCTCATTGGACCCTTTAAAAGGATTTTGTTTTGCCATACGAACGATGTTTCGGTCATCTCGAGGAGTTGTTTTTCTCTGTTTAGGTACACGTGGAACATTCGAAGTAGTTTGATACGTAGCAAAATGCTTTACAGCGTGGAAAACCATCGTTTTTGAACATTGCAGATGGTCGGCTATCTTTTTATAAGACCAATTCTTCCGGCGAAGTTTTATTATTACTTCCCTTGTAGATTTATCACAACTTTTATTTTTTCCCATTGTTTTTTCTAAAGAAGCAATCACCTTTAATCTTTTACAGCACGTAATTGCGCCAAAATTATACAAACAGTAACAAATCGACTGAGTGTTCTCTATTTAAATTTGAATAAAGGTATAAACTACTTAGCGTTCTTAATTACGTGACCAGCCAGTAATAAGGAATACTTTGTTTAAAAGTAGTGTAAAAAGTTTGCCTATTGATTTTTAGCCAATCATGTGTATCAATGAATACAGTGGTAATATGGAAATGTTTTACGATACCGAGATAAATAAAAACAAATGCATACAATTAGTTTTGCATCTTAGTTGGAAAAAATCTTCCCTTTATATCAGCGTTCTTAATTATATGGCCACCACTGTATAAATGAATTAATTAATTAATTAATTAAGTAGTACTAGGTAGGTATAGGTAGTAGGTTAGGTACCTACCCCACCCTTTCATAACACCAAAACACTTTCATAGCGTTTTAGTTGTGCGAGAGCACAGTTACCGCGGCTGTAATTACCTGCTTGCTGAAGGTTACACGTGTCACTATAAAAGTAAGCTGAAAAACATAATCATCTAGGTTACAAAGAATGCACAACAAAAAACGTCACCTTTGCGTCAACGGAAAACAAAAAAGTGGTTATGCAAAATTTAGTATTTTTTTTATTTTAAGAAATACAGGGTATTTTATTTCATTAAATATTAGTGCATCTTATTCAAGGAATACCTACAAATGAAAAAAAATACATGCTATTTCATTTTTTATTTTGTCCTAAAATTCTCGACTTCTCGAGTAAATCTATTCAGTTTATCTGGTCAATTATTACCAGATACTTAGGTATAAGTATACCTCTCGATCAGATAAGTATCTGATCGAGACGGGCAGCGTACGTAATAATAAAGAATACGAGCGCGTGCACCCCGTAGCGGTTACTGGGGGGTCATTGTCACGCGCAGGTCATTGACGCGCGAGTTATTGACACGTGGTTCTTATTTGCCAGGTTCCGGTACCTGAGGTGCTTAATAACAAAACAAAATATTCAAAATAACCGCAACTTTAATAATCATCGTAATTTTCCCCAATCGTACAATGCATGAGTCTACGGTCCACGACATTAATGTCTTGACTCGGAAATATTCGACGCGGGAATCGAACCCGCACCTCTTCTTACCCACAGCTGCAGTCCCGAGCCGCAGCAGCATAATTAATTTGAGCAGCATACTTCCTGATGACCTTGCCAAGTTTATCGCGTATTTTTATCACAATCTAAAATTTAAGTCGATCCTATGACCCATCGCTGTCCAGCTCGCTTTAATTTCTGAGTGATTAATAGGATATACATTCAAAAGAGATATTCAACGAGAGAGACATCAAAATTAAGACGATTCTCCCTCACATACATAGGTATCTAAATAAAAAATGAAAGTGCTTTGCATATCTATAGATTTTTCTATAGTTATCAGTTATCCTTTATAGTGCAAGTAATTGGAGCGAGGTTAAAAGACTAAAAATAAACAATTACCCTTATCTTTCGCATGTCGTTTTATATTTATTTTTATTAGCAGCTTGCATTAATGTATAGAGCATCCAAAGAAATTAAAGATCAAAATTCAAAGAAATAAAATAAAAGAGAAAAACTTTTATTTCTTTGAGCTCATGTAATAGGTACCTAAGCAAAACATTCTACGTTAGGCTGCATTCAAAATACGTCTGTAGTATGGAAATACTATAGACGTATTTTGATACTCGTAATAATTCAGAAATCAGAGCTAGATGGATAACACTGGGTCATAGGATTGCATTGATTATGTAGAAGATTATCGATATTTGGAACACACAACTTTCCATGATTAAGATTATTCCCAATGCATGGTTATAAGAATAGCTAATTGCTATAAATTTGATTTGTTCCGGTGATAAAATATTTTACTCCAAGATACCTAGGTACCTACTTTTATTTTTTATTTTTAAAAGCAAAACTGGTGGAGAACTAATATCACTAATACAATACCAGACGGCGAAGAAAAAAGTGGTTGTGGTTGGTATTTTCTGCGTATGATTCCTAGGCCCTTACGTGTCAGGTATGTATCTACCTAGTGCTTATACTACCTGTACCTACCTATATCTTAAAAAAAATAAGGTGGTACTTAGGTCCTGTGAACATTGAAAATGTCAAGCAAAGATTTATATTTTTAAAGAGTCCTCTCCGAATGGAAGCTATGACTTTGGCTAGGTAGATAGGTAGGTATACCTATAACTATAATAGTAAGCCTTGTACAAAAATGCGCTTCATCCATCCATTGAGCGATATCTATCACAGAGATAGTAACATAATAATATCGATGGCTTCATCATTATTCTTAGCCAGACCACCTGCGTCAGATTTCGTAGGTAAACAAAAAAATATTACGCAATAAAAACTCTTGCATCTCACAAAATTTTCAGCAGGTAACTTTGCCAAAAACTAGGTTATTCTCTTCAAGGCCGCCCAGACTTTGAGTGTTCATTAATCGGCATTTCTTTGCAAACATATAACGTACAGACGTTTACTTACATAATATAATTTAATGAGTAGGTACCTAATAGTAGCACGAGTTGTGGCAGCAACAAAAGTAGGTGCCTTACCTACTACTGTTATCGGCTGTAAAATGACGTGACGGTTGGGGGCTTGGTACAACCAGCCAATCGGGTTTTGCCAGCAACTAACACGTCAGTTAAAGGTAGGTAAAACATCAAATTTTACATACAAATAAACTAGAACTAATTTTAAATACGCGGTCCAAAAGGCACGGGCACGTTGACCTTTTTGTGTTTCGTTAGATCTTATGCAAATTATACGCACTACCTACCTATTTGTTCTATTAAAGGTAAACAATTAAGTAAGTACCTAGGTATGTTTAGTTATGCCATTGGAAGGAAATTAATAACTAAGCCTACTTACATTATGTAGGTAACAAAGTTGATGCAAAGGTTGTAGCCAAGTTGTAGCAATAATGGTCGAAATTAGTGTTTTATGACTGATGCAATGATGTGTATGTATTGTCTGATGTCTGAGTTGGAGGCTTGCGTGTGCAAATGCAAACATCCAAGAATTGCGGTATGGTATGCGTGTTGCAAACTGCGTGCGCTGGCGCCGCCGCGCCGACGACGACGTGCCGGCCGGGGCGCGCCGCGCCGCCACACCTCCGCACCGTTCTACCTACATGACCGAGCAAACGCACAGCTTTCTAATTATTGACGTCATTGACCCCAGGCTCTTAAGGTTTTCTTGGTATTACTTATACCTAAACTAATGAGTAGGTAGGTCAGGTACCACTAATAAAATAAAATAATGATTAGGTAACTTACAATTTTATTGATTTTAGTGAAGCACTACCTTTTTAATTTTTTTTACTAAGTATAGAGTATAGATAACCTAGGTCTCTGACCTTCAAATACCTACATCAGGATTTGATTTCCAATTTCCTTTAATTGGTAATCAAATCGGTAGTACGGTTCGACTCTAAACCTACTGTAAATGTAAGTCTGGATGTACCGGATAGTTATTTGTCGCATTGCTGCAATAGTTGGCTCGGAACATCGTAAGCTACTTTTTAGACTAACAAGACATGCATGCAAACCTCACTTCTATTCTGACTTTTATTTCAAACAGATTATGCAATGTCTGCATATTATTGAACAATAAAAATATAAAGGTGAAAATTAATGTCAGATGGTATTCATTCGGTCATTGTACGAATTTTATAGAGTAGGTTCTACATTATCCTCATAGTAAGACTTCAGTGTTTCGGTAGAGTTGTTTTAAATTGAAGTAGGTATGAGCATGTTCTTTGCGTGACCGCCGGCGCCGGCATGCATGACTGCCTATGGACATCGCAATTAATCAGCACATTTTTTTCAGTGCGCAGACACTGCTCTGTTGTGCTTGGAACTGACATAACATTGAAAACTACCCTAGTCGTGTAAAATACTTGTAGTACGAGATTTTTAGATATGCAGCAGCTGGAAGAAGAATATAATATTAGTTAAGGATGAAAAACTTGTATAAAAGAACAAATTTTAAGCCACATATTTATACCAGGTTGAATCAAACAGCATTTGAACATTCCAGAATCAGGCAGCGCGTCTGTCGCCAATTAATAAAGAGATTGATGGATATAATTGTTGCCGATCAAGTGGAGAGCGGAATTTTCCGAATGTTTCTAAAGTGGCAGAACAAATTCTCATCTGTTACGCACATCACATTCATTACCTATTACCACAGACCAGTACTATTACTTACAGCAAATAGGAGCCGACAAGCACCAGCAAAACTGCAATTTCTAATGATTATTACAATATTTTTGCTGTCATCCCATACATTAGGAAGAGCGTGTATCTAATACGTATGGATCCACACACAATTTAAATGGATTTTGATAATAATGTGTATATATACAGTGGTGGCCATATAATTAAGAACGCTGATATAAAGGGAAGATTTTTTCCAACTAAGATGCAAAACTAATTGTATGCATTTGTTTTTATTTCTCTCGGTATCGTAAAACATTTCCATATTACCACTGTATTCATTGATACACATGATTGGCTAAAAATCAATAGGCAAACTTTTTACACTACTTTAAAACAAAGTATTCCTTATTACTGGCTGGTCACGTAATTAAGAACGCTAAGTAGTTTATACCTTTATTCAAATTTAAATAGAGAACACTCAGTCGATTTGTTACTGTTTGTATAATTTTGGCGCAATTACGTGCTGTAAAAGATTAAAGGTGATTGCTTCTTTAGAAAAAACAATGGGAAAAAATAAAAGTTGTGATAAATCTACAAGGGAAGTAATAATAAAACTTCGCCGGAAGAATTGGTCTTATAAAAAGATAGCCGACCATCTGCAATGTTCAAAAACGATGGTTTTCCACGCTGTAAAGCATTTTGCTACGTATCAAACTACTTCGAATGTTCCACGTGTACCTAAACAGAGAAAAACAACTCCTCGAGATGACCGAAACATCGTTCGTATGGCAAAACAAAATCCTTTTAAAGGGTCCAATGAGCTTAGAAAAGAATATTTTGGTGAAAACAACTTTTCAGCAATCTCAGCACGCACTATTCGAAGACGTTTGGTAGAAGAAAAATTGCACGGTAGGATAGCAAGAAAGGTACCTATGTTAAAACTTTGCCACAGGCAAGCGAGGCTTGCATTCGCGAGAAAGTATGAAAACTGGACTGTGCAACAGTGGAAAAATGTACTTTTTTCTGACGAGACGAAAATAAACAGAGTATGTTCTGATGGAAAACAGTTTTGCATCTTAGTTGGAAAAAATCTTCCCTTTATATCAGCGTTCTTAATTATATGGCCACCACTGTATATATATATATATGTACCTACCTTCTCTACTTCAGTACTTCTCGCTTATGAAGTACCTAATTTGATCCTTAGATGTTTTGCCATATTCCACCACTACCTGCATATAATTAAGTAGGTACATTCTTCGTAGGTAGAAGAATACATGGGACTTTGCAAAATGCCTTGGAGAATAAATTATGTAGGTGGTAAGGTAGGAGGTACCTACTTAAAATTGACGTCAATACGAAAAATTATGCCGACCACAGATTGTCGAAGGTAAAACCCATCATACATTCCTGCATATTTGATAGTATTAACATAACAATATATAATAGGTAGGTAATCAAGCTGTAGACTATATTTTTACAAGCGAGGAAAAAAACATTGAGTTAATTTGAGTTGAGTACCTACTACCTGTACCTAGCAACCTACGTGACGAGAATCAAGTGTGTTGTGCCCTCGCTCGAAAAAAAATATCGGTAGGTTAACTGACAAATTCTTACACATAATACCTATACCTACATATCTAATTCCTGCCTCTGCCTACACATTACTTAATTCCAAGAATTATTATCACCAAGTAATGTGCCGATAGAACAAGCCGCCGTAAAAAAATTAGTACCTAGGAAAAACTTGATTTCGGAACTAGATGTATCTTATTACAGGTCTTTTATTATTAGTGCATAATATTAGGTAATAAAGAATAGGTTCCACACACAAAAAAAACTCTAAAAACATTTTGTCTTAAAAATCTCGAGAAATCTTTGTAAAATTTTCGAGCGCGCCCACCCCGTAGTCGTTACGGGGTGTCATTAATATTTTACAAGCGTAGGTCATTGACGCGCGGGTTATTGACACGCGGTTCATTGACACGCGCCGCACGCTGCTCTTTTGATTTTCAACAAGGATAACGAATAAATTGATCATTGATTAAATAAACTAAGTACCTACCTACCTATATCAATTTACTAAAGATTTTTAAAACAAAATAAAAAAAAGTAAATACCTACCTAGTTAATCCCTACGTACCTATGTATTTTTTTATTGTGTGTGGGATGAAAGACCATGATTGTTAAATCCCCTTCAGTCCGAGCTTCAAGCTCCAAAGGAGATTTTGATACTAACCCTGACTGTTTATGTGCGTTAGTCAATCGACTAATTTCAGGGCAACTTAGTCTAGTTACATTACCTTATCTTACCATTACTTAGGCGGTTGGTAAGTTGGTTTGGTAGGTAGGTTAGGTAGGTACCTACCTAAATGTATGGTAGGTGGTACTGGATCATAATGGAGAAAACTAACTTAGTACCTACCTATTGTTTTTAGTACGAATCTGTAATCGACCCTAACTGCCCCTTACTCTACCAGCTAAATGCAGTTAAATACCTAGGTAGTTAGCACGAATTGATAATGACAATAACTAGTCGCGACTAGTCTCGAGATTTTGCTGCTTACATTGTTAGTTAGTAACATCTCAGTTGTATAGGTAAGGTAGGTACTACCATAACTACATACAAATAAAAACTCTATAATGTACGAAATTGTGGATACACAGTATAAATAAACAGCACCTGTTTTCCCGTCAGAATGCACGTATCCACTCATGGAACTTTCTCGATTCGATTCTCGTTGCATACCGACCGAGCCAGGTTCTGTGTAGGCAGACTCGACGACAGTTTGGAGTTTTGTTTCATAAACATCGGCATAATTATTCATCGGCAAGTGGAAAGTTACAGCTGAGTGAAGTGACCATGAAAGACATTATCGAGTCACTGATTTATTTGGTAAAACGTACCTACACAAAAGTAAAATATGAAGTAGGTATACCTACCTAGACGAGGTTTGTAAATTCGAACCTGAGGACCGACCACACCCACAAAACACGTTTCTTTATAGAAGACGTCATCATGCTTTAAGGAAATGAAAATATTATGGTAGGTAATAAATAACACTGGAATTCCTTGAACAAAAAAAAATACTAAAATACTAGTTACCTATTAATTACCATGGTAATTTTAATAAATTTGTACCTAACAAAATGATGCAATCAACTGAAATACATTCTCTTAACTACTGCCTAGATGTAGCAACATTACAGGTGCATGATCGCATTTCGTCAGCCAGTACCGCCGAATTCCTCCATAGCACAGACCTTAGTAAAGTATCAAAATCTTCATACTCTATTATGTATATAGGTACCAGACAGGTGGTACTACCCAGCAGAGCCACCACGTTAGTATCCGATCACTTAGGTACCTATAGGATCTTAAAATAATGTACCTACCAAATTGGACATTATTTTATTCCCAGAATAGTTACACCAGGAGTTGGTCGTATTCACTGTAAAATGTGGTAGATACCTGTGTAATCTTCCATAGATAATGAAGTATATTTTTACTACTGAGCTTGGTCCGCGGATCAAACCTGTTGCAGAACTTGCAGTTTAAGAACTTGTTGAACCTGAAACCGTGTTTGCGTTGCGCTCGATGAGATGGTCACAGTAACTTGCTCGCACAGATATTCTGCAACGTTAGGCAAAATTTATTGTTGAGTTTGTTTGCATCAATGTTAATCAATCCACAAACGAAATCAATAGGTTTTAAGAGTAGTTAAGTTCTCTGTGATAGAGCTCGCCCGGGGAAGGACTACCACCATACTTATTTCAGCCGCCAAGCAGTAATGCTCGGATTGCTGTGTTCCGGTGTGAAGGGTAAGGTTTCCGGTGAATTACTGGCACATGAGGCTTTTGATCTTAGCCTCAAGGTGGCGACCCGCGAGTGATACATCTGGTATTGCTTACTTTATATATTTACTTAATTAACATCTTTTCTGGAAATATTATTTTCTTGTGAACGAAGTTTTGAAAACTTGATGACGGCCTGGGTACATTCGTGTCATCCTGATTGTAGTAGGTACCTAACTAAAGTGGTTTCCTGAATCACTAAGTATTATGTTAACTATTCGCTTACTTGAAGACTAATAATTTAGAAATTGTATACGTACTTACTTAGGTACCTACCTACCCCATACGACTTGATAAAATTAAATATGACACTTTGTACCTGCCTAGCTAGGTACCTACTCATTTTAATTGCAACGACATAACATGTGACAAGTTGTGTGGGTGTGGCTCTTAGAACGTATGATTCGGCAAATTATGAGAAATTTGATTAGATTAAATTTTGATTAGCGTTCTACTAGATAACTAGTCATTATCAACGTATCTGACGCAATATTTATTTCCACCCAAGGTTGTACACAGTCCGATGCATCGCTTGGTTTGATACCAAGAAGTACCTACATACCTAACCAACTGATTATTAGCGATGGCGCATTGTGATTGGCTCACACCGGAGGCCTGGCCGGGTATGCGAAACGTGATCACGTTTGTAATGCCACAAGATTCTAAACCGCTGAACTAAACAATAGAGGGGCCTGGTAGAGCAGAGACTAGCTGGAAAATACGTGCCTGCCTGGGTAGGTAGGACATTAGAAAAGTTAAAAAAACAAGGTCATGAAACGGCAGTAAAATCTAAAAAACGCACGTGCTTTTTGCTGCATACATACATTTTGCTGACGATTCCTCGAATGGGCTGAAAGATGTAAATATAAATCACGCGATATTATTACGTCAAATAGCAAGAAACCTCAACTTACGTGATTTGAGACGATTACTTTGAATGTTCACTACCAATTTAAGCAGTAATGCTCGCATTGCTGTGTTCCTGTATGGTTTCCGGTGAAATTACAGGCACAGAGACTACCTACGTCTCAGGGTGGCAACTGGCAACGCGCAAGTGTATCTCTGGTGTTGCAAGCGTACACAGGCTACGGTAGGCTTTAGGGATGTCGGCACCGAATCAGATCGGATTTCGACTCTCCATAGTGCAAGGCAAAGATTTCTATAGTCAAAGGTGCAAGGTCACTTCTTACTGCAAAAAAGCTCTACTTTTATGGAAAATCACATTCACTTACAACTTTTGTCGTGAGCTTGAGTGCGTGTAAGGGACCGTTATTACCTACTACCTACTTGCCGCTTACGAACACATCTACATAGACTGTTTTAGGTTTTAATTTTGAGCTGAACTTAAATTATGCTATCGGTCCATGTAGTTAGTCTATGTAAAACTGGTAGACTGAATACAGAGCAATAAGTCTGGCGCCAAGCTTTTCAGTGCGCTCTAGATGTTCAATGATCTTTATTCATCTTTAATCAATAAAGTAATGCTCTAGTTCATTGTAGCCTTCATAGCTTATCTAGCTTTATTTAAAAGGTTTAAACCAGCTCTATTACGCATTGATTCAATTCCTTCCTACATGTATCATCCCATGGTTGGGCAAATGTGTCTAACTCTCGTTGTCCTGAGTCTTTTGTTAGTTGAAAATGTTTTGGACAAAGAGAGTTGAAAATATTGAGAGGGGCTGTTGGAATACGGTGAGGTTCTATTATGTACTATTTTCATGTAAGACGGATGACCTCTAGATCACCTATGAGCAGGCATCCGGCTGACGACATAAAATTAAATATGTGGATACCAGTTTCTAGTTCTATCAATCACGTCTTAAGTAACAGCCAGTTTAGAACCGATTTAGAATAGCCTGAAACCTGTTATATCGATACAGGCTGCTTTTTATACGGGTAATAAACGGGAAAGCTGAGAATAGAAGCTAATAATCCATTGTTCTAAATCCATATTAGTAGCAACTGTTGCAAGTGTCTAGTTAAAATCAGAAACTAAGGTCCGTATTCCAGAAATATAAGTAATATAATAAGGACACGTTGTTCAGAAATATTGTTTGACAGACCTTCATACAAAAATGTCACAAAATCAATGCTCGTTTCTCGACTCTCACACTATTATAAAGCAGAATTCATACGGACCTATGAGTAAGTACCATTAATACAACACTCAAACGTAAACATTTGCCTTCTTAATTTAGTCCTGAAAGGTTGTTTTTCGATGTGGATTCCGATAAGTCGTATGACAAAGTGTAGCGGCACCATCCAGTTCCAAGATCTTGAGACGCATTAGCGAGCAAGTGATAAAAATCTGCAAAGATACCCACTTAAATATTTGAACAAAGTACAGTGAACCCCAAAAAGGTCTAAAAGGCAAGTAGGCATGTAAACGCTGGTTTGCTAATTTGGAACTGGGGTAGCTTGCTTCAAAATATGACAGGGACTTTGGATGGGGTATAAAAAGGGGTTAAAGTAAGGGGTAAAATCTAAGAAATGAAAGACAGATCAAGGCAAGTATCTATCAAAATAACCCCAGACGAACACGAAGTCGCGGACTGAACTTGAAAATATATTTTTATACTCTACATTCTAAGATAACTAATTTTTTTATACATCACTTACTAAGTACTACTTACTTTACCTTGTTATACGTTGACTACAATTAATTTTGTACAACGATTCATGAAGATATTTAAATTATGTTTATGATTCTGCCTGCTAGATGGGGCTAGATCTTTTTCAAGTTGACTGTACCTGCATAAAATAATCGTGAGTTCGGCACATTAAATATTGTTATCAGCAACGTGCCGAGCTGTTGACTTCATGATAAACGTTGTACCATGGCTAATGGCTAGCCAATTATTAATGCCACTTTCAGCTTCACACAAAGAAACTTACATAAACATCTCTACTAGCATACTTTCCTCAGGCCCAGACAAAGGGTGTTGTGTGTCGCCACCAGTCTTGATTAGACACCTGGCGAAAGATGAAAACTCGAATTATTTTACGTAGAACCCGATTTATTTTAATATAAATTGGTATTTCTTAAAAACTGCCATTATGAATTTAATTCTAATTATTTAAACAATATGTGGTTAGAATATCGTAAAGATATTTCTTAAAATGTAGGATATATTAGGAAATAAGTTATAGTTTTTAGATGTATTGTGTGTGTGTTTATCATGTTTTCTTACTACTACTACAGATGGTGAAATCATGCTGCAATGCCATTTTGCTAATTTTGGGGGGTTCGTCTCACCAATCCAGAATCCATTGTTCTCTATCTGATTTTGAAACTTCATAGGTACATTGACTCTCAAGCAATCTAACGACATTTAACAAACTAAGTACTAAATAATGTATTATTTTTCCTATGAATCCAATTAGTTTTATGCAGATACGCCTGACAATTTTTTCGCTTGGGATAAGTCATTACCATTAGAGATGGTAAATGTCACTTTAATTCCTTGAGCATGTCGGGTGTCATAGTCAGTATCTACTAATATTAGGTATGTATTATGTATTAATGTAGGTAATTACTTATTTTTCTCGCAAGTGATTTGTAATTTCAAGATATAATAAAGATCATAGGTATACAAAATATTAGAAAAGGTGAATGATAATAAGTAAAGCTGTTTGAATGCGCTTAGTCATAGTTTCAGTACCAAATCGAGTGACAAAAAAATCACGAATAATATGTGAGAGTTGATGGTGGCAAAGTATCCGTCGAAAAGCTGGTGTTAGTAGAGTTTTTTGTGATAGAGCTCGTCCGGGGAAGGACTACCACCATAGGTACCTATTTCTGCCGCCAAGCAGTAATGCTCGCATTGCTGTGTTCCGGTGTGAAGGGTATGGTTACCGGTGAAATGACTGGCACATGAGGCTTTCGATCTTAGCCTCAAGATGGCAACCCGCGAGGGATACCTCTGGTATTGCAAGCGTCCATAGCTTACCATCTTGTGGGCCATACGCTTGGTTGCCACTTCAGTCGTATAAAAAAAACACTTGCGATGCAAGTTAATGGCAAATTATTGAAGTTCAACTTATGTCAGTGACAACCTAAGTTTCAGCTTTTACCGGCACAATCAGGAGGGCGATTCTCGTGCATAGATAAATGGTTACATATGATATATATAACGTCAAAAATGTAAAAAAAATCTAAAAAAAATTTGACAGTATTGACGATATTATAACACATGTGAGTCTGATGTGACCATTTATCTATGGCACGAGAATCGCCCTCGAACTGTCACGATATATCACTTTTGTCCGCAAGAATAAACCCGCCCGAGTAGTATAAGTACACCTATGCTGTAGGATGAATAAACTTTTAAGCAACGCATATGCTTGCATTTTCCTTGACACACAAATTGATTGCATACAATAAAATTCAAGTAGTTATGTAAGTACTTTAGGACGTAAGTGGGAGGGGAGTGTACTTTGAATATCGCCAGCTGGAAAATTCAGGTCGATTATTGATGAAAATGCGTCGTCTACAAAATAATTCATCGTTATAAAATTCTTATTGATTTGACATTGATTTTAATAGCCATGATTGATACTATCTTAGCTTACCTACGCACGTAACACACCGCAGTACCACTTGCCACTAGGTACATCACATTTACTACTTACAAGAGTTACAAGGGACCTTAGGTTGGGGAAAAATTCTTTTCGCATTATAGTATTTATGAACTTGTAATAAAATCTCTTTGGCTATACTATTTGTATCTGGCTGGTTTTGGGATAAAATTTTAAATTTTAAAGGACATAATTCCAATTCAAATTAGGAAAATGTGTGATTTTTATTTGTTTTTCTTACTGTCAAAGTGAATCTAATGAAGAAATTCAATACATTCTAAAATTTTACTACAAAAAAGGTAAAAATGCAACGCAAGCCGCGAAAAAATTTGCGATGTTTATGGACCTAATGCAGTGTCTGTGAGAGTAGCACAAATTTGGTTAAAGCGTTTTCATCAATCAATCAATCAATCCGGAAATTTTGATGTCAAAGATGCACGTCGCTCTGGTCGCCCTATTACGGATAAAATGGATGCCATTTTTGAAAAAGTGGAGCAAGATCGGCATATCAGTAGTTACGACGTAGCTGAAAAACTGGGAATTGAAACAGTTTTGGCACATTTGAAAAAAACTAGGTACACAAAAAAGCTCGATATTTGGGTACCTCACGAGCTCACTGAAAGAAACCTAATGAACCGTGTACTCATTTGTGATTTTTTTACGACGTAATGAAACCGAACCATTTTTGAAGAAGCTGATAACTGGTGATGAAAAGTGGATCATGTACGACAAGAACGTGCGAAAAAGGTCGTGGTCAAAGGCCGGTCAGGCGGAATTAATCAACAGAAGGGGTGTGGTTTTTCATCATGATAACGCTAGACCTCACACATCTTTAGCCACTCAGCAAAAATTAAGAGTTTGGCTGGGAGGTGTTAATGCATCCGCCGTATAGTCCTGCACCTTGCACCTTCAGATTTCCACCTGTTTCGGTCTCTTCAGCATTCTTTAGGCAGTGTCAGGTTAACATCACGAGGGAATGCCAAAACCACTTGTCGCGGTATTTTGATCAGAAGCCTCAAAATTTCTATAGCAATGGGATCATGTCCCTACCTACAAGCTGGCAAAAAGTTATCGAACAAAATGGTACCTACATACTTTAGTTAAATGTAAATAAACTATATTAAAAACTTTATGAATTTTCTTAAAAAATGCGAAGAAACTTTTTCCCCAACCATATAGTATCCAATAGGTAAATAATTAGGGTATTTATATATATTTATTAAAATAAAAATCATTCTGTACAAAATACCTGCCGACTTTTCAAAATTTGGCTTTTATATTAATAAAATTGGTATAACTGATCTTTGGTTTAACGTAAAAATATATTTTTAAATCTTTTTGTCTGTAGGTAGGTACTCAATCTTAAAATCGAACTACTATGTTATGTACTTACTTATAGTATTAATTTAAAAAAAATATATTTAATAATAATAAATTATTAGTTGTTTCATTGCTGCGTGTTGTTCTTAGAACATAATTATTATCTAGAATATGGGTCCTATGTTAAAGTTCGAGACTGTACATTATTGGAACGCGACATTTACTTAAAACATAATGAAACACTAAATAAAAACCATCAATTTTGTTTCTTGGAAAAATTAATATTCTTAAAATATACGACAGTTTTGTACGTTATAAATAATTCTGATGATCATTGTAGAGTTAGGTTTTCCTTTTATTTCGTTTTATGTTAATTAAGTTTTTTAATAAAAACTTAGATGTTTTTGAACAAGTTTTTTTTTATATTAATTACCTAGAATTTAGCTTGATTATAAATTTAAATGACGGTCGGACGAAGGTTGACTAGGTATGTAGTGTAGCCACATTCTCGTTGGATTTTAGAATAATAAATATCTTCAAAAAATCTTAAATTGCTTTGTTTTTTAAAGTATGGGAGGACGTCCATTATCGGAAATAAAATAATATCTGTGATTGTGTGATTTCAAATCGTCTCAACATTCAATATTATTATGACAAACACCTGACCGATTAGTCCCGACTCCCGAGCCCGATTGACCAAATCTTGGATACAATTGGGTTTTTTTTTTTCAAATGCGTGACAAACCTGACAAACGACACGTTCATTGTACCTACCAATAACAACCTCATTTGAGTCACAGCCAAGGTATATTAATTTTTCATTTCATATTACCTTTATGTACCTACCTAAACCCAGAATGACAATGACCAAGTCGGATATGTTTTTACGGTTTTTACAAAGTTCTCCCTTTTAGTTTTATGTTATTATGAAAGAAAGAATAAAATAAAATACATCTACGTTTACTTAATTTTTTTGTTCCTACCTATTTATGTCGAACGGAAAAGCAGAAAAAAACTCGGCGTGGTGATAACGTAATACATTCTCTAGGTTGCATAGTTTTTGACAGTTATCTATACTATAATAAAAAGAGAAGATTTGTATTTTTGTTGGTTACGAATAAACTTAAAAACTAATGGTCCGATTTCAAAAAATATTTTCACCATACCTTATCTAGGTGCTTAAGTTTTCATTGTACCCATGCGAAGCTGGGGCAGATCGGCTAGTTTTGAAGAAAACTGTCAAAACTATCCAATTAAGAAATGCGTTCAATGCGAACGGCTTACGTAATTACCCCAAAGTTCTTCCGACCTCATTGGTTGGTACCTAGTACCTTAGCCTAGTACTTATCATTTTTGTAAGCTTTTAATAAACTTGCAACGATCGTAATCCTTAAGGGTTTTGTCCTTCGCGTAAAAGTTGATTGTATAGGTTAAAGATTTTCGCCCATTTTCATCATGTTTTCGATAGAGTCTTTTATAGCTAGTCCAAACATAGACGAATGTATATATTTAAGAAAAATTAGATTCCTCAAATCCAGGGGTATCCGAAAATACCCCATGTATGTTCCTCGATTTTTCGTATTTTTCGAGTTTCGATTTTGTTGAGAATGTTTGGTCGGAACGTCTGAAACTGATAAAAAAAAATGATTGAGGTTTTTTCCAAGATTTTTTTTTAATATAATCTAAATGAGTTGTACATCATGCGTAAAAAACTAACTGGTAAGCATTAGTGCATGTTACAAAAGTTTTGATGAAAAGTGACGAACTTGTGTTTGAGAGAGTCAAATTTGAATTTCAAAAAACTATAGGTAATCGATGGTTTGTAAGTGTTCTTACAAACTTTCAAGGACTCAAAGCTTTCATAATACTACAAAAAATTGCAACTTAATAGGCCTTTATTTTCTGAAATCGGCCTTCAAAGATACTAAGGTGAAGATTCCTTAAGTTAGCAACTTGAATTAACTTGATCCAAGTAAATGATTATTGCCTATTATGTCATTCATAAGGCTAACTATGATAGGAAATTAATAATCTACCCCTGGACCCTAGATTAAAATAAGATAGTCCTGGATCTGAGGAATCTATTTGTTTCTTATTGACGGCTTACCATAATATGGATGATTTTGACACGTTGAAGTCTATCTAACTCTATGATTACATAATCTAAAATATAAAATCGTTTTATTACTGACTAACTGATGACCAACACAAAACCTAAGCCTTAGGTCACAGATATTAGTACTACCTTAGGTCTATATCTACCTGAAATTTCGCGTTTGTGTTCCTTTAATAAATTATTAATAATTAAATCCAATAAGAGGGAATTCCCGAAACCGAGCTCTTGAACTCAGAGAACGCGTACAGAACAACAGTCGAGTTTGACCTCAATTAGTTAAAAACTTGTATTTCAAAATTTGCGAAAGACATGTGCAATCCACCAATCCGCATTGGGTCCGCGTGATGGATTAAGACCCAATCACTCTCGCCCGAGAGTGGGCCAGTATCCCAACAGTGGGAACATTAGAAGGCTGCCATGATGATTCCAAATTTAAGTACTTATCTCTATTTTCCGTATATCTAAATGATGAGATGCCAAAAGGTAATTTTCCTTTGCAAAAGTAAACTTACATGTGATAAACAGTGAATAACTATGTTTGCGCCCGTGATTAATAGCAGTAATTAGTAGCGATCTACAAAGTTAACAAGCAAACGTCATGTTCAACAATCAATACGTTCGAATTAACACACACAGGGTGGTAACTGTTGAATTTGAATTGAGCAACTACCATTTTTGTTGCAAATTAAATTCTAGTTGAAACTGTGTGTTGCCGTTGAAATTACAGTCGCATAAGACCATACGACAAGACGCATAACCAGCTAGATCTCGATGGCGCAAAATCGTCAAGAAAAAAATTATCCATGGAGAGGGTCACGCACGACCCTCAGCAGTGAGGATATCGACGCGAGGAGGAGGAAACCAGCTAGGCGATAACGCAACACAGTTGCAATCCGATTTCAATCAGCGATCTGTGAATAAGCTGTCATTCTTAGAAAATACGTCAGTTTTCGATTGAAACAAATTGAAACTCGATGTACCGATGACATTGTAGCGGTGGCAGGAAGTCGGTGGATGGTAATATCGGTCGTTCGTTTTGGCACTCTATGGGAGAGGCCTATTACTCACAGTAGACGTCTATTGGCTGATGATGATGAAACCAGAAAACTTCCATCCTGTATGTATCTAATGCTTCTATGACATTCAGTATTCACTCAAATTGCTCAAATGCCCCACATTTATCGCAATCTATTTATAGTGAAAAATTACCATTATAAATCTGAGCTTGGACGGTTCGTTTCCATTAGTGCAGCAATTATTGACTCGTGTTACATAATTTATTGCATTATTCCACTGCAGTAATGGCACTGTAAATATAGTAGGCAAAACTTTAATTGTCCTTAGTTACGTAAGATAGTTATTATTACCTGTCGATCAATTAGACATTACTTGAAATGACTAACGCCTGCCTGCAGATTCGCGTGGTCCCATGTTAAATAATAGCATAAATAGCGTTAAAAGCAACTTTTTAACCTGGGAATTTTGCTTAGATATAATTTCTAGACCTAGAGTAGCGACCGGGCGATCTAGAGTAGAATATATCTATTCTAAAATTCATTAAAATTCTTGAGTAAGTACAGAGTTATTTGTAGAGCTCGACAGTTCCTCCAGGATTTTCTTTTCTATTCTGCTGCCAAGCTGTGTTCCTGTGTTCTGTTTCAAAAGGTACCTATTGTTACCGGTGACTTAACAGGCACATGAGACTTGATCAACGTCTCAGGGTGGCAAAGCTCGCGTGGTACATCTGGTGTTGCAAGCGTCTCCATGGTAGCCGCTTACCATCATTAGGCTGCGTTTCCACCAGAGATGTGTGAGGATGTGTAGCGAGGGATGTGTTTGTTAGGAACCAATAGAATCACTTCATTTACCTAACCTCGCTATGACAGCTTTAATGAAGTGATTCCATTGGTTCCTAAAATCACTTTCCTCGCTACACATCCTCCCTCGCACATCTCTGGTGGAAACGCAGCCTTAGGCTAGTTTGCCATCTAATCTAACTGGTATAAAAATTGGTCCAGCTGTTACGACGTGATTAAGTAACAAACAAATATTCAAACTCTTGCCTTTGTAACTAGCTAATCCAGGTCATCGTTTATTTAAATACTAAATTTCATCGACATTGGTTCAGCTGTTACGATGTTACTATTCAAAGTAACAAAACGTAAGTTTTTGTTTAGAGGCCTATATTCAGCAGTAGCCTATATCCTTGTAGTCTATTGTCTGTTATGATGATGATGTTAAATATAATGTACCTAAGTCTATAGAAGATTTGTAATGTAGAAATAAAAGTCATTGCTTAAAGCCTTGAACAGTTTAATAGTGAGTATTGCTTAGAGTACCATCTCGTTACTTCCCCATGCGCTGTATGGACCACTCTTGCTGACAGAGAGGACATCTGTTGTTTTGCTTCACCCACAGAGACATGCAGCAGAAGTGGAAACTGTGGTTACATTCCCCCCACACAACCACACAGTCTTGCTTCCCGTAAGAATCTTTCTTACTTTCACCTTGGCACCTTAGACAAGCATCTGAGAACAAAGAAACAATAAATGATTATGATCATCATTCCATAAAGCCTTGTTTTAGTTCCCTTAGCGATTATCAAGTTAATTATGCTAACCCTGGTTGACGCAAGTGGGGTTATTGCTCCGAGCCATAGTAAGGCCACCGTTCAGTTTATTAACCAATAAACGGATGGTTATCGTAACCAGCCATTAAGATAACTTAAGTGATGACAATATCTGGCATAAGGATTCCTTATGGGATTTTTTACAGCGTCTCTATGAACTAGAAAATTCTCATACAAATATACAGTTGGACGTTGGACGATACGTTAACGTTTACGATTGTCAAAAGCATTTCCAGATATTATGGTCTAACAACGCACGCACGCAATCCGTACTTGTAGTCAAGTTCATGAAAATTTAAAAGGCTTTATGAAGACTATTCACTATTTACCTAAGAGACCTGCCCTTTACCACAGAACCTTTACCAGTAAGAAAAACAACAAGACAAGCGAAGCGGAGCAAGGTGTGGTAACAGAAGATTTATTTGTTTACTGATTAGTATGAATTGGGGACTGATTCATAGTTAAGATAAGAATGATAAACTTTTTATGGTGGTGACACAGACTTTTGCTACGTAGGTATTGCTGAGATAGTTATTTTCTATCTAATTAATCTCAATCCATATTCAGCATTGACGTAGGTTGGTTATTTTCATTTTGATGTAGATCATCATCATCATCATCATATCAGCCGATAGACGTCTACTGCTGGACATAGGCCTCCCCCAAAGAGCGCCATGACGACCGATTTTGAGCCTTCACTATCCACTGACTTCCTGCGACCGCTTTAATGTCATCGGTCCATCGAGTGGGGGGCCGTCCTACACTTCGTTTTCCAGTTCGTGGTCGCCACTCGAGAACCTTTATTCCCCAACGGTTACCGGTTCTGCGAGCTTTTTTTTTACTTAATTAAATCTAGTCCAAGGATTTGAGAATAACAATAAAGTCACCTTAATCAAAAATAGACGAATGCGACCGAGACTCAAGCCTTGGTGGTTCTGTCTGTACTGAAAATGAAGACTCAGGTTAATGTGTAAACCACAAAAACGTCCAATACGAAACAACTTTTAGTCTCATTTAATTAAAAAACTTCTAAGTACCCTATTTTAGGAGTAAAAATTCGAAATTTTTCAACCTACTTTTTTCTTCATTTGTGTCAAACCCTTTGGCTTTCAGAATTTCAGAACTGAGGTTATTGGACATACATACCTACCATAAAAAGAGTTTAAAGGTTTCCATTTCCGTACAAAAGTTAACCTTAATTTTTTACGGCACTTTTCCAAGCTCATAGATTTTATACCATTCCTGAGAACACACAGAAGGTTAGTTTGTTTCGATTTTTCAGATTATTTCTATTGAGGAACCCTAAAAATGCCCGGTTCGCGTTCGGATAGCGTAGTTTGCCTACAAATAATATTATATGCAACCATTTCATGCTTATTAAGAAATACGTAGGTACTTAGTCGAAGCCTTTGTCAAAACATAATTAAAAAACAAGTAATATCTACTAGCTAGTGACGCCCAGGTGCGGTAAAATACTTGTTATTAAAACGATAGTGAAAAATAAGATGTTTGTGTCATAATAGCGATAAATAGCGACACTTCTACAATAGCTACAAATGTTACAATCGGTACAATGAACATAAAAAACTTGTATAAACTGAAAGCCCACTATGAAAATCTTTAGTCTTTGTAAACCCTCCCTTTTGTTATTCCTGTTTATAAAGTACCAGCGTTTTAACAAATCAGTAACGTGTGAGTCAGCGGCAAACTGTTGGAACAACAAATCAGTACTTTTGAACAGGGCTTTTTTTTATAAAATACATAACTCACTACGAGTAATATTTAGGACATGTCAATCTGGTGAATTGCAGTGATGGAACAACTAGGTTACAATAATTTAATGTTAAATAGAGCTTTTATCCAAAGTCTTTGCTAAGTATATCATAAAGCAAATATGTAATACGTATTTCGCGTCATCCAGCAGGAACCAATAACAGACCGATGCGACGCGACGCCTTATTTTGGTTGCACCAACATCCTTTTAGTGTATCGATCGAGCTTCAACTGTACTCGGTTCGATTTTTAAACGACTATATTAATGTGCCTCTCTTATTGCTGACATTTCGATGCAAGATATCATTATCATATCAACATATATGCTTCCCCCAAAGAGTGCCATGACGACCAATCTTAAGCCTTCATCATGCACCAATTTCCTGCGATCATCGGTATAATAACATCGGTCCTTCGAGTAGGGCAGTTGCCATTCGAGAACCTTTATTCCCCAGAGTGGTTATCGCACAATATATGCAATACTCTATTAAAAATAAAAGAGCAGAAAGTACTTTAAGTACTTTAGTATAGCTGCTGGTAGAATCAAGTGACCGTGAAATAACAAGCAGTTTATGAACTAATTATAGTAATAATTATAGCAGCATAGCATTCGCCTGTGACTCTACTACAGTTGAAATTACAATGCCCACCATTAACCCAAAACAACTTTACATAGAAATTTGGACTGACAAATTAGTTGTTTTCATATTTTGAATCCAGAAACCATTTTACCAATCCATATGTGTTTTATTAACACTGCATGATGCATTGTCAGAATTTGATATTAGCTGTAAGTACTTTGGAATTTTAGGCGTTTATAGGACAAAGCGTAAGCTGTTGATCTAGGTCCAAAATTATTATAAAAAAAAATTAACACGTCAATTCATAGAGTAGGTATTTCTTATAAATAAACAAAAACACATTCTCAAAATTGAATGTATCTAGGACTTATCACTTTGGGTGAGCTAACGTCGTGTAAATGTCATTTATTAATTAAATCTGGTAAGATAATAAATAACAGGAAAACCTTACTCGTTTTCGTTATGATAATTAGATATCAGTCTGCTTCATGTGTTTTCGATCAGGTATATTCTTGAGTCAGCCATCATAACAAAAGAGCAGCAGAAAATGCAGCGATTCGCCCAGTGTTGCTTGTAAAAATTAAGCGTATGGAAGTTACACAAGGGGACATATAAACAGACATACTGAGGCATACAACGGCAACGCAACTAATAAGAGTTCTAATTTCTCCATTTTGCTTAGGAACCCTAAATGTATGACCATTAATATTCTATCTAACGGTTTCAAGTAACTGCAATATCCTTTGTGGAGGGCAATTTAGCAGAAATAGACTAATTATGAATATTCCATTTAAATGCATTGCGCATGTAGATTTTTCCATACATTTTTTACGAAGGCCATTTTAAACAAAGACTGGTCTGGTCTGTCGGTCTGGTCGGTGACTGGCAAGGTCGTTTTGACATTTCGAACGATTAAATTAAGGGTATTGGTCTATATACATAGTTCTTTATCTAATATTAGTTACGTGAACATCTGAAACCGTTGCTGAGAAACACGACCTTGAGTGACAGACAAAGTGAATAATATAGGAGAAGAAACGAAGCCTAAGAGAGTTTCGACTTAAGTACTTGTATAAAAATAAGAAGAGATGAACAAGAAACGTTTTTTTTTCTCCAGAACAAATCTAATTTCAAGAGTAGTAAGGCCAAAATAAGCTTTCAATACTTAGATACTTTCTAATATGCACTAACAGGAACTGAGTCAGTCATCTAGCAAACATAGTTTATTAAATCAATATGCACATAACTAATGCTACCGGATGCTTTTCAAGTCCTCATAGTAACCTGCTTGCGTCGAATTTCACCAACACATAATCAGAGGATTTCTGTAAACTATGAAACAAATAAAAAACATCTAACAAAATATAATATATTACCATGTAAAACAACAAATATTTTGACAACAACAAAAATAATAAACAATAGTTTATGAATAGAATCATCTAACAATTTTTACAAATCCTATTGCATCGTCAAGGTAAGCGTAGTAGGTAAGCGGGGAATCCCAAAATAAATTCCAGAATATTTATAGAGTAAGAAAGCTTCGGGAAATGCGTCAATGCGGCAGTGTCGATTGCACGCATGTCGTCACTTCCAGTTGTTCACAAAACTTTCCACAAATAATAAGAGAAAAAAGCTTGGCAATCGATTGGCAATGCAAGACTTTGCCAGAAACGTCATTCGTCATTCAGTAAACAAAACTGAGGGTGTGGTTAGATTGAGTAAAATTATAACGATCAATAAATAATAATAAAGGTGGCACCGCCTCCAATCAAGTTCAATCAGATCGCGCCGTCTGCTGCTGCGTCCAGGCACGTCAACACGCAATTTGACACCTTTTCAATTCGCCACTCTGACCTTCCAATTTGCAAACGCGAACAAAACAAAACGAATGATAGTAAACATATGCAATCTTCGCTGTTACAGTCCTTACGTTTTTCATTTCAAAGATATTCCAAAACATGTACCTATCACCTGAACGAATGATTCAGTCTATGAAACTAAACCACTTACGAAATCTAATACTTTCAAAAATGTTTAAAACATGAGGGGTGTTGAATGCTATCTTTTAGAATTTAGATCCTGTAAAATTTGCTTTTACATACAAGCTCTTATGAACTCTATATTTTGAGGCATATACATTTTATCGAAATTGATTTAGTACTTTTTGAAAATATTATAAAAAACTTGTCAATAACTACATCCTCTCGTATCTCAACTACTCATATCCATCGAAACATTTTACTACTTTAATTAAAGTTGGAACTACCATCATTTTATTTTCAGTGTAAAATTTCAGTTTAAGCACAAACAAATATTAGTACTTTACTTACTACGTACGTAGTATAAGTTACCGCCGCGGCCGGGTGACATTTCTATTTTTCCAAGTTTTATAAAAAATGCAGGCAAACTTGAGTCCATCTAGTCAATGTTGATATTATTAAAATAGTTTACAAAAACAGTTTTGTAGAGCTACGTTAGCTAGGGGTTTTCGTCTCAAGTTATTAAAAAAAAAGCTGTCTTTTTAGATGGCGGTAGCTCAACTGGCGAGCCCAAGAGAATGTAAGCACTACGTTTGGCGAGATATGGTGAAAGTGTAGGGAATTCAACATTGGTTGCTCCTGCTGTCACTGTCTGTCATACCTCTCTTTGGTCGTACAGGAGTTAAATTATTTTGCCTCAAGCAGGACATGAACCCACAACTTTCCGCTTGACACGAGACGAAACTAAAACGGAGTTACCAACTTTTTTCTTGATTTAACAACCTTTCCCAGTATGGCAGTAGGGCAGATAGCGCCATCTGTCAAAGCAATCGGAACAATTTTTTTTTTTTATCTCGAATCGAAAACATCTGATGCAATCAAACATGGCAAGTATGAACTATCGTAAGAAACTTAATTTCATACAATGTATAAAAACCACGGTCTCTATTAACAAATATTGGAGGAAGCAAATTATATTTGAACAGCGATGCTTTATAAATACGAAGATTGTAGTATTTGTTGTGCATTGGACCATGACATCACAGTTCTGTCTGTACACATTTGACCATCATGTTTTTTTCTTCTGAAAATTCATTATCAGCATGAGACCGACTTTTTTTTTTTTTTTTATGTTACTAAAGTGGCAACCAAGCGTACGGCCCACTTGATGGTCAGCGGTTACCGTAGCCTATGTACGCATGCAACATCATAGATATCACTTGCGTGTTACCACCCTGAGACGTTAGATGGAAAGTCTCATGTGCCTGTAATTTCACCGGAAACCATACCCTTCGAACCGGAACACAGCAATGCGAGCATTGCTGCTTGGCGGCAGAAATAGGTATGGTGGTAGTCCTTCCCCGGACGAGCTCTATCACAAAGAACTCTACTACTCTTAAACTAGACTTTATAGTAGAAAGAGTTTTTCTCTAGTATAATATCTTCCTCAAATGAATATGGATTACCTGAATAATTCAATTTGCTCATGGCACTTTCTATTGAATTTAGTTTTTTGAAGATTGGTACTTAAATTGGACAGATTTCTTTAAACGTGAAATCGAAGAAAGTCACAAAATTTACAAGTATGTAATATAAACATATGCGCGTACTTACCTACGTACATGTAAACTAGTAGTTCTGAGAACAGTAGACCTCGCGAGCACAAACATTTAAAAGTAAGCAGTTTACTTCATTTTGACTGCTCATCACGCCGAATATTTCCGAGTAGTACTTAACTTACCAAAAAACTGACATCAAACAAAAGCAAATGCCAGACTTGAAGCAGAGACGCTTTGGTCACTTCGCTCGCTTGGTCAATCAATAGGCTAAAGAGGTGGATCCTCGTTAGAAGTGTGTTTTACCAGAATGCTGCCTTTGAGGTTAATGTGTTCTTTGGATCATATTCCTGTAGCCATAATCAATAAGGTCGTCTTCATCAAGATTTTTATTAAAACCAAATACGATCGAACCCTTTGATTTGATTATTTACCTAGGTTTTACTGAAAGCCCAATTTCTCGTCTTCAATACGAACTTGGTGAGTGAGCCACAATTTGCAGTTTCAGGAATGGAAGGAAAATCTTCGCAATTCCATATCCGTACTATCAATGAGCATGAGATAAGTTAGTGCTGTAAAAATACCGTCATTGCTATTTTTGAACATTATTTTAGGCAACAAGTATTCTGACCTTGATTTCAGTTCACTCAGAAACAAGTTTAGTATTTGCGAGCTTAAAAAAATTCGCGAAATCATAATGGTTTTCTTGTTTTGTAACTACTTATAAGTTTTTTAGGCATCCTATCAAGCGAAGTCATTACTTTTAATTCTATTCAATGTATTACTATGAGAAGAACTTACAAGAATGCTAATTATCAGTGAGAGGATCACTGGCCCTGTGCTAGCGCGTCAGTGAGATACCTATTTCACCGATGTGGTTAATAAAATCATTTGCGATGCTTTGTCGCTCTCTGATACCGAAAAAGACAAGAAAATACCCCTAAACCTTTGTCTATGCGGGTTCGATCCCCGTTGCGAGACAAATGTTTGTATGATCTGCAAATGTTTGTTCAGAGTCTGGGTGTTTTTATGTATTATAAGTAAATTATTTCCAACAAAATCGTGTAAAAAGTATTTGTATTTTATCAGTTATCTGGTATTTTTTTATACAACTAAAGTGGCAACCAAGCGTACAGCCCACAAGATGGTAAGCGGTTACCGCAGGTTAGTTCAGGACTGAATGTCGTCGAAAAAATGTCAGCATTACCACGACGAATTGCTGGTCAAAGATAATGCTGATGAATCAACGATTATCGTGTAAAAACTAAAAGGAACAGTTTGATCAATAGATTGTTAGTAGACGACGACGTTGTTAGGTAATCGAGAAACATGGTAGATAGGCATGTGCCAGATCTCAACGTGAACAGAATTCCGAATGATTTGCCGCCGCTAGCCATGAGGTGATTGCTCCCGTCTGCCTTGCACCATATGTCTAAAATAGAATAGTGTGACATTTATAAATAACAGCACCCTGCTGTTATTTATAAACGTGGGCGGACTACCCATTGGTTGAGTGTTTACGCTACGTTTAAGGCTCATACAAAGCTCGTGCGTGGCTAGTCTAGTCCTGATGGCGGCGTAATCTAGTAAATTTCAGCGGAAACCACTGCTTGGCGGCAGAAATAGGTATGGTGGTAGTAAAGTAAAGTAAAGGTTCTACCCCGGACGAGCTCTATCACAAATCACAATGAACTCTACTAGAAAAATAGCTGCAGTTTTCACTTAATTTATATTCATTCGGTATTCATTTCGATTATTTTAATCATTTAAATTTTTCCGTTATTAAATATTATTTATATTTATTATTAAACAATCGCACTTGGCTTTTCTTTCTTCAGTTTTCCTTGAATTTTCCTTTGCTTTTTGTTTATATACATAGTACTATCATAGGACAAAGATACTGTTTATCCTCGTATATTATGTAGGCTTATTTAGCTCTGTTCTAAATTTCATAATCGGCTCAGTTATTATTGATACGGCGTAATTAAATAAATAAATAATGCTGGACAATACACACAGCATCATCTTAGCCCAAGCTAAGTAGAGCTTGTGTTATGGGTAGTTGGTACTAGATATCTGTTATACTTTATACATAAATAGATATTTTTATTATACATAGAAAACACACAGAACACCCGGAAAAAAATTTTGCAGATCGTACAAACATTTGTTCCCAGGCGGGAATCAAACCCGCAACTTCCTGCGTCGCAGGCGGACCTTCGCACGCCGCGCCGCTCGCCACATCGGTCGTCAACAATCGAGTAGGTAGCAAACATCCTCCTATGCCACATTAAATATAGTAAGTAGGATTATTTATTTAAATTATTACAAACCTTTAGTTAGAACCTATTTTAATGGTGTAGGTACCCACGAATTAAACATGACATGCTCCGGCGCACGAATTAGCGTTATAGGCGCCTTGATTCACACTTCCACACACATCCCTAAAGAAATGCATGTGTGCAATGAAACCTCGTGAACGTCAATGCGTATAAAATTATTACAAAAATTGAGTATGTGTGGGTGACTGCTTTTGTGTTGGTTGATTTATTGAGGATATTCAGAAGTGATAAACTATTTCAAAAAATAAGTTCAGAGATCATCACACTAATATTATACGATAATATATAATATTATACATTGAACGGCCCTCGTAAAAGTTTGGATGTTTGGATAGTATTTGTTCCTCTATAACTCGACAAACACAGCCGATTTGGCTGAAATTTTTAAAGGCATTGTATTATGTAGACAGTTTTAATACTCAGTGACCTAGCATTTTTTTTCGTATTTTTTTTTCGTAAGTGTATTTTTGTATTAGGAAACGCCATAAGTTGAATGAACTGACTGCTGTCATGCTTTTATTAACACAACGTTACCTAAGAGTCTCAATAATGAACTGAATAACTTTTAATACGAGGCTCTTTTAGCAGTTTTAGAAATCAAAGTTACATAAAAGACGCATATTGTTTTTTTCACTATCAGCTATATGAGAGATATCAGATATATGTTATTGACAAAAGGTTTGAAACTTCTGATGCGTCAGTGGACCGTTGTTAGTTCGCGAACTTTTCTTCCAGTACTTTTCCACCAGAACCTTGGTACGAGTACATTCGGTAATTTCAATACCAACAAATATAGATCTGTCTCTCTTACACACATCGAAACACGCGGTAGTCATGACTATGTATGGATAAGAAGCACGCACGACGACGACGCGACGCCGCGACGTTGGGAATTTAATGGTTTATTTATTGCATACGGAGTGCAAGCCTTCTTTAAGCAAGAATGCGGCTCGGCGACCTCAGCGCGTTGCGTGAAAGAAAATCACCATTCCAATAATTGACCAACCGAATAAAATATCCTGCCTGTCGTGTTAAATCACTAGTAAAACGCCTGCGACTCCGCTCGAATTAATTTAAATTCTTCTTTCCTCTCAGACTCAGAAGATAGGTACCGGATCGCATAATAATATAAGAATCAAGTGTCAAAATACCTACACGGATAAAATAAAGCAATGGTGGTTTAATCGCAGTGACACCACTCCACCCTACGCTCCTTATGGATTCCCTATCCCTGGCCCTGGGTTCGATCGAACTCAGTCGTGCACCATTGAATTTTTCTAGTCGAAAAGTTTCTACGCGCAATGCAAACAGTGAAGGGAAACATTGGCAGGAGACGAGCATGTTTCCTCCAGTTATTTTTCTTTATACAGAACTAAAAAAAAACTCGTAAGAATGCGCCATTCCACCAATCGACATTGGGTAACATAAGAAGCCTGCTCATGATGATAGTTAAGGTTAAGACTATGCATGGAATGGATTGTCAGTCAATCAGTAACATAGTTTGGTTTTTTATTAATAAATCGATGGTCGCTATAATTCCACACGCTGGAATGTTTAATGAGCGATTTTGCATTAATAAGAAATCTGGCGAGTGGCGCCACCCTCAGCCGAAGCACGTCGCGTGCTTGATCGCCGCTTGTAAAGGTGCACTTAAGGCGAGGACTACTAATACATTCAAAATATTTTTCTTTATATGAAATAGGTTGCACTTTTTTTTTTTTATACCACCAAGGTGGCAAACAAGCATACGGCCCACCTGATGTTAAGTGGTTACCGTAGCCTATGGACGCTTGTAATACCAGAGGAATTACTCGCGCGTTGTCGACCCTTTACAAATTTTAAAACTCCTTTTTTGAAAACCCCATACAGTAGTCTCCAGGGAAAACCTCAGCAGTGAGATCATTCCACAGCCTAAGTGTACGCGGGAGGAAGTTTCTCTAAAACCTTACGGTGCGCGACCAACCTGGCTCTAGAGTGTGTGGATGGATCCCCTGCCGATGGCGAGCGGTGCGATGGTAAAAAGTTGCTGTTGGCATCAAATCAAACAATTCTTCAGAACACACCCCATTATACAAGCGGTAGAACACACAAAGAGAGGCAAAGTCTCTCCTCAGACTTAAGGGCTCAATACCGCTTGTGAGTTTGGGATCGTCGACAATTCTCAATGCACGTCTTTGACCCGAGTCAAGAGGTCCAAGCTGGTATGCTCCCGCCCAGAGGTGACAGCAGTACTCCATGCGGGGCTGGACTTGCGCCTTATAAAGAAACAGTCTTTGCTCCGCACTGAAGTACAGCTTTGCCCTGTTGAGCACACCGAGCTTCTTAAATGCCAGCTTGACCTTGTCTTCTATATGACTACGGAACTGAACGTCACTAGAGATGTCGATACCCAGAATCCCAATACTCTTAGAGATGGTAAGAGGTGTGTCTTCTTAAGAGACCTTTCCAAGATTTAGCGATATAATTCATAAAGTTCGCCTGAATGTATCTTTATATAGTATAAGTAATAGCGCGCGCGACGAGGAGCGATACGTCCTCCCTGCATAAGCGCTCAGCGCGGTTTGAGAGTCGGTGCTTCGATCGATATGATTACAAGTGCGCTAAGGTGTATGTATTTTTCTTGCTTTCTCTGTGCACTTAAATTTTAAAACTGTGTTTATTATAATTGCATTTTTTGAAATATGCTAGACTTTATTATTTCATAGAAAACATGATCGAAAGTTGACTGGAATTGCTCATTTTACGAAACGTGCGTTACTAATTATTTTTTTAATCAGTTGTGTCTTAAGTTAATTAATATTTGTTCTGTTGACAAAGACTGTTAGGATTGTCAAGGATAGGGTTATTAACGATATTTGGGAGATTACAGTAAAATTACTATATTATATTGTCTGTAATTTTTTTGTTGTAAATAAAGATATAGGTAACTGAAGTACAAATACAAATAAGTATTTGTATTAGTATAACTGAAGATAAAGTGAACTATATTCATAAGAAGGCAATTAATCGTTGAAGCAAATAAAATTATTCCCCGGTGATGGTGCTGAGACAAGGAAACGAAGAAAAAATAGAACAGGTTATTAACAAAGAAATATTGTGCCATGCCATGCTGTCTTCAAATGGCTCCACTTAGATCATTATAAAAGTAGTTTAATTCTCGGTTGCTTTTAAAATCAAAACCATTAACCAAAAACCTAATTGTCAGGTATTATAAAGGATGTGAGTTAAGCCGGTCGGTGGAAGTTCAGCATAACGCTTTCGTTGCCTCTGCTTCAGAATTCATTTTTTGGGGCTGTATTCATGTCACGGCCATGACTAACGAAATAACTTTTACTTCCTAAATATACTTTTATAATAATAATTCTTAGAATTCCGTTACTTAAAATTAGGTAGTTAAGTTCAAACATTAATTTTGATCTTTGCAATGATCACACATTATTGAAAAAAAAGATCAATCATTTAAAAAAATAGGTACCATACGTACCTTTTCTAGCAATTTATTCTGCGCAATACTGTCTTTGACATATATTACGATAAGTAGGTAGGTACCTAATTGTTATGGGATTAAATAGATAGTACCACTGCGCCATAGCATAGTAATCAGGATTTATTCAAACAATGCGCATGTCGAGATGTACCTCTGCCAAACAATGCATAATGCCACACGGGAATACATAATGATTGCAATTGATCAATACTTGTTGTATGCAAGGTTACAGGGTTACATAAATGGTATTATAATAAGAATTATTCATAAGCCAACGTGCGACTACTAATCTAAATTATATAAAATCACCATCACTATCAATGCACAGCTAAAACGCAGTCTTAGAGACCTGAAATTTTCAGGGTAGTACGCTCCTTTTAATGAGTAGAAAGCCACTTTAACGGAATTATCGAAATTCCTTAAGCACAAGAGGGAAGAAGTCAGCGCAGACAAATTCGCGGGGCGTTCTACTAGTAACATACGGGATTAATTTTTTCTACCGTTTAAACTCTTGGCTAGAGACTAGGCTCTCTTAGGGTCTTTGATATAATTATTGCGCAATATTCAAGGAATAAAAAATAATATGGTCTTTTTTTTACATTTTATAACGGTTATAGCGGTCTGTCTGTCTGAAAAATCTCGAGTTAATCGATTACGTTTTATTGGTCAATTTTTAATTATCCTTGTTGGAAATCGAAAGGGGAACGCGTGGCGCATGTCAATGACCCGCGTGTCAATAAACCCCTATAACCGCTATAAAATGTTATATAAAAAAAAAAGTATTACATGTATTTTTTTTGTGTGTGGAACATATTCCTTGAATATTGCGCACTAAACATAAAATACCCTGTATAGGGTGATTATTAAAAGAGCTGATTAGTATTATGCTAGCCGATAATACAGAAACTTATAGCATCGGTCTGTCTATCCGTGTGATTCAAACTGATTACCCAACACTTCTTCAATTTACACGCATACGAAAAAATAAAGTGCACATCCAGACGTTTCTGGTTAACATAAATTTAAATTCAAAATAGTTTTTTTCAATAAAATCAAAAGGATCACTTTGAATAACATTCCAAAATAAAACAATGTTGAATATATAAAAAACATTTACCAAAATGATTTAGAACGGAATTAGAATTCAACTCTATATTGAACTTCAAATGAAGACGCATGAAAATCTTCAAAACAACAAGTCAACATAAAACGTTACTAAACTAGTATAACTAGTTTTTATGATGGGAATAATGGTCTTCAAGCTTTTGCGCTTTATAAAAATAGCCCTGTACTATGGGACTGAAAGGTAAAACCAGTCATCTTGTTAGGACTGGTCAGGTTGAACAGACTGTTCACGTTCGCTTTTACAACAGTGTAGACGCTGGCCAAGGATGGCGTTTGTCTAACAAAACCTGATGGCATCCGTGTCATCGCACTTATTACGTCAATCATTTTCTATTATCCCAAAAAAAATGCGCCGAATTATTAAACCTAAGGATATCCCTCGAATATGGGTTATTTTACGGAATCTATTATAATCTATGCTGTTAATCGCTCGGCTCAAACAGTGATCTCATGCAACCTGAGTATTATAAGAATAAATATTTTCTTAGGTATAGAGTCTCACTCATTGTATTGTGATGGTCGTTTGAACCTTCTGAATTATTTCAACGTTAGCAAAGACTAGACTAGCTTTATGTTTTCCACATTCTGAATAATTACTTCAAATTTAACATTTTTTGTGTGTGTGCCGGCGTGTTTTTTGTGACAAATAACAAGACGATCATTTGTCGTTACAAAAAACACGCTGGACTATAACAGATGTAGTATCTTTCAATGCTATAAGTCTTGGCATTGCACTGGGCTCAGACATCATTATAGTTGTTAAGCCTCATTCTCCCAGAGATGAGAAGTGGATGAGAAGAGCCGAAGATCGGGCTCAGTGGCGCGCTTTGGGAGAGACCTACCTCCAGTAGTGGACTGCAATAGGTTGATGATGATTATTTGCCCAATTTTACCTGCAGCTACAGTGCCTTTTCACCTAAATACACACCGTATGCACACTGCAGTACTGCTTGGAGGTAGATTATTTGGCACTGGAGTGGAGTAGTGGGTACCAAGATGGACTCTTGCTGAAGAGTCCGACCACGGTACCACCAAGTTGATGAGCGAGGGTCGAGAGCGCAGGTAGGAGAGTATGTAGATATTGATCGCCTCAGAACGGCTGGGCTATTACGCAACTGTGTTACGATCAGATTTCAATCAATAACCTATCAATAAGGTGCCATATTCATACAAAATACGTCAGTTGATTTCAAGGACGCAGACTATTGATTCTCCTAACGTCTATGTTTTCATTGATAAAAAATTTATAAAGGTCAGCTGTCATCATCATCATCATCATCATCATATCAGCCGATAGACGTCCACTGCTGGACATAGGCCTCCCCCAAAGAGCGCCATGACGACCGATTTTGGGCCTTCACCATCCACCGACTTCCTGCGACCGCTTTAATGTCATCGGTCCATCGAGTGGGGGGCCGTCCTACACTTCGTTTTCCAATTCGTGGTCGCCACTCGAGAACCTTTATTCCCCAACGGTTATCGGTTCTGCGAGCTATATGGCCTGCCCATTGCCACTTCAACTTACTAATTCTAAGAGCTATGTCGGTGACCTTGGTTCTTCTACGGATTTCCTCATTACGGATTCGATCGCGTAGTGAAACTCCCAGCATAGCTCTTTCCATAGCTCGATGGGCGACTTTGAGCTTTTGAACGAGACCTATAGTTAGCGACCACGTTCAGTGCCATAAGTCATCACTGGCAACACGCACTGATTATAGACTTTCGTCTTGAGGCTCTGCGGTATCTGTGACGAGAAAATATGCCGTAACTTTCCGAACGCTGCCCATCCGAGTTGGATTCGTCGGCTGACCTCTTTATCGAAGTTGGACCTACCTAGCTGAATCACCTGTCCTAAATAGACGTAGTGGTCAACAACGTCGATGATATCGTTCCCAACATGTACCGGCACGGGTGCAACATGAGCGTTTGACATGATATTTGTCTTGCCCATGTTCATTTTGAGACCCACCTGTTGAGAGACGGTATTGAGGTCTCTGAGCATAGTGCCAAGGTCTTCCAGCGACTCCGCCATGATGACTATATCATCGGCAAATCGAAGGTGAGTGATGTGTTCGCCATTGATGTTGATGCCATACCCGTTCCAGTGCAGAAGCCAGCCGTAAGTAAGTCAGAAGGTCAGCTGTAATGTAAGGTAATTACAAGTCCAAGAACTAAGTGATTTATGGATGGATATATCACACATTTTCAGATTTTTTGGTTAGAAAAACCAACAAGTATTTTTCTGTTGTGAAAAAATTTCTTGCGCTTGCTTTTTGGGCACCTTTATTTGCATGAATTTTGCGGGCAAGCTACAGGCAGCATTGTAAATATATTTTCGCCCTTCTATAGGTTATGATTATTTTATGGGTCGCTTTTGAAAATGTAATATAATGTAGAGTCTATCCGTCAGATGGCGCTAATTAAGATTTTTCGATAAAATTAAATATCTTCGTAGCATTTAATATTTTGGACAGAATTAGCATTCGGGCGGTGGCTTAGCAGTTATGGAGTTTGCCGGCCCAAGGCAAAAAAACGGGGTTTCGAACTGCCCCTTCGTAAATTATGGATCGCATTTTTTTGATAAGAATGTGGTGTAGGTTTAACCTGAAGAAAATGAACTACTTTACTTCAGGTCTGTTTTTATGATGGCAATATCCGTTATACGGCTTGGATATGGTTTTTTCCGATGATAAACCAGCGCTTATTACCTTAATAAAATTGTAAAAACAATTTTAGTACGTTGGTAAGTATTAACAGCCATAATAAGCTTTCCATAATTCCCAGTCAAGTGTCGTAACTTTCATTCGCGATGGAAATTTTTAATCAGATATACCTAGCTCGATTTATTTCCGATAAGATAAGATAGGACACTCCCACTTGGACGAGACGCGTGACACATTTGCGTCTGCGACGATTATAATTGTTGTTATCTTTCAACAAAAGTATAAAAATGGCTAAACATTTACATAATGCATCAAAGTTTCCATTCATAGGTTGCGATATGAATTGAATAATACGAATAGATTTCCGAATAATAGACGCTACACTGATTTGCACCATCAAGTCGTTATTGGATGGAATGCAACGGAGAAGCTGAACGAGCGAACTTTATGCGCGCATTCCAAGAACATTCGAGACTGTTAGGCCAGCAAAGAGCCCGCCGTTTGTTGCTTTGCTAGTAATATTCCATTGACATTTTTGACTTTGATGTTTGTGCCTATCGCAGTTGCACGTAGGGACGTGTGTTTGTACAAGTGTGCAGGGGTATATATCTGTGAGCGACATTTATGTGGTTGGTTGGTCGACTTCTGAAGCTCCGTAAACCTGTAGGGCGATTACGCAACTCAGTTGCAATTCGATTTTAATTAACGAACTGTCAACAAGCTGTCATATGAATATGACAGCTTGATAAACAAAAATGTAAAAAAAATGCTGTTGCTTACAGTATTTTTTTTACATTTTTGTCAATATGTCAGTTTTTGATTGAAACCAAGTGAAATCGATTGCAACCAATTTAAATAATCGCTCCTCTGACGTAAGGTTTTTTCTTCAATCATAAATAGTATAATGCTAATAATTTTTGAAATTTCATAATACACCAATGAGTAGGTCCTAGAACATAAGGGTATTACGAATTTAGTTATTGTTATTATTAGACATGACGCTTTTCTTTTTGATCCTTATCTTTTCTTGCGAATCATGATGACGCGAAAGCTTTAGAGGTTTTTTTATGTGTTTGTTGAGGGGCGGGGCGCAGCTTTGGGGAACACGGATGCGTCGGCATGGCGTAGCATGGTACGTGACGCCAGACATGCACCCTATAATTTATACTTATTCCATAGTATAGGTTATAGTAATAAAAAATAAATTGAATATTTGATAGGCTGGGGCCTGTGGTGTACAAAGGCAGTCTGTGAGCGCCGCGTCTATCGCAAATAACGAAATAACGATAACGGTTCTATTGATTGTGCAAAGGTTACAATATTTAAGACTGTTATATAAGTTCTTACATTTATTTGTTAAATACTTTAGAGTCTGCAGTCTTTGACAGAATTTTTTTATGTGACTCATTGCATTGATACGATTTTCTTTTCTTGTTTATACAGGGTTTTGTTATTTATGCTACTTGATATGATAACACTAAGAATGTGTGACAGTATTGGTTGTTTTCCAAAAGGTACTCAGCGTGTTATGTATTTTTTTTATTGAACCTTTAAGGAAGAGTAAAAATATATTGTGGATAAGTAGGTAAACTAAGTGCGTATGAGTCAGTGGCTAACTCCTGTGACGGAATAAACAGCCCTCCTGAAAGCCCGCCTTTTCAATAACGTAATAATTATAATAACTTAAACAACACTTACCTAAATTTAAAAAATGTGCAATTCTAAACCTTACAGACAAAGACCTTGAGATTTTTTAACTCTTCTTCCAGATTACTATTATAACAACATTATTTTTAACAGACCTTTTATTACAAGATAATTGCATCAATTAAATACCTAACGCATTTTTTACCTAATGTATTATAGCTACGGTTGGCCTTGACTTAAAATTACAGTATTAGCTGAATGTGTATTCAACTGGACGACATGCGACCAGTTTTGTTTAACTTGCGTTTTAGTTTCCATTCGATTCAATAACGCAAGTCAGTGTGTGACACAAATGTTTTTAGTAGGTAAGGTGGTTTGGTCTTTCAACTACAAAATTATGTAATGTGCTTCAATGACGTGCGCGTCCCGCCTACAATTTTATTGTACTGCCTCTACTTCAAGCATCATAAACTACGTTTTCACAATAATGTACATTGAAACTAATAACTGAACTAGATAAGTATTAAGAAAGTGCTTGCTTGTGTTCAGACACGTGACAAATATGTATGCAGAGAAAGATAGTGATCGAAGAGGTATTCCGAATATCAGTGTGATCTTAGTTGAGTTGAAATAGTGGCACGTTTGTATTTTAAAAACGATTTAAATTCAATACAGAATGCTTCGTCGATGATTTTCATTCAGTTTTCTGCTGTAGTGTGTTTTAGTGTTTAAACTAGCCACATGCCTGGCCACTAGCCACACCAGCATCTAATGACACCCCCACAAAACCGCAGTCAAACAGACGCGCCTCTCCTGTTGCAATTTCATCATTGATTGTCAACAATTTCTGCTATAAGTTATAGTCATTTTCACGCAACTGAAAATCTTTTGATGTCTAAGCATGAAACATCAGTATGTATGTACTTAGTATATTTAATTTTATGAATCGATCGGTATTCTATGTCTAGTCTCTACTCTCTAGTCTCTACATGAGCCAATAATCAAATTTATGTCAATGTAAATTTATCCTAAGCTCATTTCCATGAGGACGTCATCACATCATTTTAATATTTCTAATTCTACTAGGATGTTTGTTAAACGATTTCGATAAAAACTGGTACAAAAATATAAAGTTAATAATAATATTTTTAATAATAATAGTAGAATATAAAATAGATCAACAAACCGTAATTAATAATAACACAAAATACTTCAATGTAGAGCAAAATATGTACATTCACATTTTGTTTTCCTGCAGTTGATTAGCGGTAAGGTCACATGAAACTATTCTGGTTGGTTAAGCCACGAGGAAAAGAATGTAACAAAACGTCGAGTGCGCTATCGCCTCTGTGGGGGGTGTGTCGATACTCGAACAGAGTGCCTACAGAGCCTACTCATTCACAAGACGTCAACCCACATCCAACTCACAAAGATGACACACCCTCAGACGTAGCGGGCAGAGGAAGGACAGACAAGGTCGTTTACATTGCAGCCAAAGCTTTCCACAAAAACATATGTATGACCATGAATTTAAAACAAAATAGAAAAACGCAGTAGTTTCGAAAATAAATACGTTATCATTGTGGATCCTCGTGGGAAGCCGGATATAGGTAACTGTTGATAACAAGGCTACCTTGGTGGCGCGGTGGGAGAGTGGCTGGTTGAGAAGCGTGGCTGGTTGCGGGATCGATTCTTGCTGCGGGACCTATGATTCAATGATTTGTATATTTTTTACGGATTTGAGTGTTAATATTCGTAATTTCGTAATTATATGACTACAATACTTTACTGTTTTGTATGGATCGATGCTAAACAATAATCTTTGAAATACAAAGGTAGGTACCTACGTCAAGAATTTCGTTTTTTGTTCAGGTTAGCAAATATTTAAGACAAGTAGTTTAGTTAATATTACTAGTAAGTACCTCTACCTACCTATAATTTTTATTTTAAATAACAGTGATTGGCAATATTTTAGGTAGGTAATGCATGTCATTATGCTTAGTCACGTTCCATAGCTCTAATAACTTTTGACACGAGTTTTAGTCATTTATCCTGAAAACTTGTACTTGTTTAATATGTATTTCCCAAAGGGCAGTTAGAGCGAATAGGTATTTAAACTGACCTTTGTTAATTGCAGTGTTTGAAATAGTGTAGTATGAGGGTGCTGCTCAATTATTAAATTCATATAACTTATGTTAAAGGATTTGAAAAAGTTGTTTTTATTACAGATTGATTTAAAATGAAGATTTCCAAAAAATATGACTCTACAAGGATGTGAATGACTACACAAAACCAAGTTTAAACGCTAATAAACTGGACAAACATTCAAAGCAATTCAGGTGCAAACCGACCGACCGCATGGAAAGACTGTGTGCACCTGAAACGCACACAGAGTTGTTGAACGCACACATGGGCAAAGCGCTATACCGATAATACAGCACGGCGTGAGAGGTGCGGGGAGGCCGTCGTCGGCATCGCGCCGCCACAGACAACCTCTATATAAAACTCCGCGCTGCCATCTGCAAGTTTCAATAGATAACTTGAACTCTGAAACCTCGGTTCGCGCTGCCAACATTTCGTTTCCAAGCGGTATACAAAACGTGAATGTTGTGCACCCTTGCAGGATAACAGCGGCAACATTCAAAATATTATGAATGTTTTAAGTGAATTTAACATAAACAAAATTGCCTGAACAGTGTTAGCATTAAAACTGTGTCAAACTGCGGCTGTGGCATAGCACTCTCTAAAACTAAAAAAGCCGACAACAGCCTTGCATCCTCAGCACTGACAGAGTAATGTCTGCTGTGTACCGGTAACATTCGCGAACCTGGATTATAAGGAACAATTAAAGTTTGGGAAAAATACCGTTATTACAAGTGTTGTTTTTCATAGACATTATCATTTTGACGTTCCTTGATTGATCATTGACATTCTTCCAAGTGAAGGCATCAAGATGAGCTTCAACAAGAACAATCCCAACGCCATGGACAAAATCATGGGATACCTCAAGCAGCTTTCCGTCGAAAGGGTATGTTATTAAATAAACTTTTACCGTACAGTAAACAGAGTAGGTATAAAATATAAAAAACATCGTCTTATTGCGGAAGAACTACTCAAACATAAGTTATTTCCTTGAGTAAGTACCTACATAGTACCTTAACCACTGATGGATGGACCAAAGCTAGCGAGCAATATGAAAACAACCCAATAGGTACGCGAGATCAAAATGGTATATGGGCAAAAATTTAAATATCATGGAACAGACACGCGAGCTTAAAAATATTGTTCGCGAATGTTCTCTGACCGAAAGTGCGCAAGCCAAGCCGTAGCCGGCGCGCGCCGGGGTGTCCGGCTCCATGGCCTAGCACCAAGCACAATCGATGCTAGGGGTTGCCTGGCAACGACAAGCCACATCAGTCTTTCAGTATTCACTTCGACACACTCGGACCTTTTTAAAATATAATCTAGAATGTCTGCTCCATCTGACATTTAATAATAAATAAAAATACAACCGCGTAACGTATGAAACTATGAATGTATCAAGTAACACCCAAATCCAGCATTTGAACCTTTTGAACCAGATGGCCTTGCAAGGTCGATGGTGCTATGCCGGAACAGAAGGGGTCAACATATCCTCAAAAGTTTTTTTCATTAAGTAAGTACCTATGTTAGGTAAAAAACAAGGATATGTTTTAATTGGAAATAATTAATTACTTCTCTCCACTTATGTATTCAGAAATCCCCAAGCATACTAAAGTAAAAGCGATGTTAGCGCTCGATACAGTGCTATGGAAAACGTTTGCCTTGTAAACTTTTTGTAGCCAATTATTCTCTGGAGTAGTTCTGTAAGCTTCCGGTAGATGGCTCTTGAGCAAAAATAATTTTAAGATTTTTGAAATAAACAGATGGCAGCAGTATGGTAAAAATTTAAAAAGAAAATTAAAAACAAATGATTATTTATTAATATTACTATGGTGCACATTTTCAAATATCTAATGAAATTATTTAATGAAATCACAAGATGATATTAGTTCTTCTTATACTCGTTGAAAAGTAAGAAAAGATCCAAATAAAAAACTATTTTATAAGATCTAGGCTAGTCCTAAAATAATCAGGCCAGAGAACGCGGCTTGGTTCCATATTCCATAATTTTTTAAATGACGAAACTCTAGTGTGATACCAAACATTGAACTATAATAGATAAAACCAGCACTGTCAATAAAAAAAAACAGAAGGAGTAAATGTAAATAGATTGATCAATGCAAGTTTGTAGTAATTATGTGACAAGACAGGTTGCTTGGCTTGCATGGCCGACTTAAAATATGGCTTTGCAAAATAGCACATTGTGTTAACGACATGACACGATACCATGTCTTTGAATGCTTAGGTCAAAGTACCTACTTAGCACTGCGTGTGTGAGCTTCAAGATTAGACCCATTTTATATGTATATGGTAGATTGGGAATTTAAAAAAAACGGCCTTACTAAACTGTATTATTTAAAGATAAGTGTGTTTAGTACGACATGGAACAATTAGTACGAATATAGAAACATTTATGTAGGTGTAACATAAATGTTTCTATTTTCGTACACATAGCTGGGGAAACAAAACGAACAATAATAAATCAAGTAACGAGCAGTTCCACCCTCGTACGTCTTTGCATGTAGACTTTTACCCTTCCCACAACAATGTTTTCAGGGTCAGTTTGATTACATATAGAAAGGTATGGGTATTTGCCATACATAAAAATAATATCGAAACGTACAATAGTAGAAGTAGTAAGTTAAGTAAGCTTACTTCCTTATTATAATAATGGAAGTAAATGAGCAATGATGAATAAGATTCTGCAAAGATAATCACGAAAATAAACAATATGATGCATGCGTGATTATGATTATTAAATGATTGAAAACAAAATGGATTAGATGAAGCTCTTGTTCCAAGTTCCAATGCAACTGTTTCGAAGAAATCTCGTTACAGTTAATCTAATTTCTGAAGTTTGATGAATGCAAATATTTATAAATCTTTAACACAAATAACATTGCACTCCAGTATAGCTAACTGGTAACAACCAAAGCAAATAGTTTAATGACGTTTGTAAGGTAGGTATTAGACACTTGTGTTTAATAATCCTAAAATAATGTAGTTACATATTACATTAAGCTAAGAATTCTATATGTAGTTAAAGCATTTGAGCATCAAAACTGTTTTTGTGAGAGATGATTTTTACAATTTCGAAACTAAAGAATATCTGTCAGAATTGAGTGTTACTGTCAAAAGAGTTGAAAAATTGAAATGCGCAGTGCGGTAATTAAGTAACTTTGTTGCAATCTATTTTTAAAAAACTTTTTCATATTCAAACCGCATAATCAAAGCAAAAATAAGTGCCAATTTGTTTTTGAGTAACACCGGCTGAATTTGGATTGCAACATTGTTGTATAATATCGCACGAGTTTTGACATTTTAAAGTAAACAAACAATTTACTCACAATACAAATGTTTAGATTTTCTAAATGAAAGTAAGAAGACACAGAAAAACCAAATATTACAATACATTCAACAATGATGATTTGGTAAGTGCAGGCTGATGTTGTTTATTTACCTTACTCCACACGTTAAACAGCTGTTGTTTATAATCACTTCTAAATTATATCATCATCCCAACTTCAAATACCTTTATGAATCCCAATACCGATAAAGAATCATCAGCTACTTAGTGTAGGTGTAGTATGTTGTTATATTTTGTTGTAACATTATAAACAATACAAATCTTTGCATAAGTATAGGAAACTAAAAATTAAAAATATGGGTTGTTTACAATGTGAAAACAAAACGTACGACAAAAAAAAACCCCAAGAGACGTGCAGAAGTCCTGTGTGAAGTGAATATAGGATTTATGTCCAAGTGTGAGGGTCAGGGTAGGTACTGATATCATCAGTAGGTTATCGAACATGCAATGCATGTATGATAGAGTGTGGTCAATAAGTGAGCAATGTCTGTTTTCTTGATCTGACCTCCGACTCCCTTAGTTCACGACTCTTATCGTGTCTACTGACTTACGCACATTAGATAGCGGATATAATAAATGGGGTGTGTTTGCGGACGACTTCTTCAGTATCGAATGTCCAGTGAGCTCGATTGACCACTTAACTTTAGGTACTAATTACTGAATTGGTGAACTCACGAGAAATATGGGCCCCAAGTTACAACCCAGCAATTGGTGTAAAATAAACCTGAGGTATTAACAAAACATTTCTGACTATTCCAGGGCGGAAGCGAGCAAGCTCGCCGAGGACAAGGCGACGAAGAACGGCTGTACCGGGCACGTGGGCCCAAGTACGCGCGTGTACCATCACGAGCAACACTCTCAGCGTCAACGACGTGCACATCCCTGGCCACCTCGTGCGGCTCCCAGGGAACCCTCGCCCCCAACTACGCCGCTATACCGGAAATCGTCTCTACAGAAAGCAGCAGCGAAGACGAACACGACCGTGAAGATTTTGAGAAGACCCGACGTCATTTTCAACAACTGCGTCAAATTAGCTTAGGAAACGAATTCAAATACAAGATGGAGATGGAGATCAAAAGTGCTAAGGATGAGAATTTGCGAAATTCCATCCCCTTTGTAAAACAGTTGAGCTTGGATAGCAATAAAGTTAAATCTGATTACTCAATTAATGGAGATGCTCCGTATGCACCCACGAAACCGAAAATTTTTATTTGGAAACAGGTAAGAATTTTTAAACTATTTTTGGTTCTTTCCTACATGTATACTTACTTAATATTAATTCATACACGAAACTAAAAAAAGGAATACCTGAAGAGTTGAATTCACGTGAAGCCGATAAGGCTAAAAAGATGTAAAAAAGACTAAAAGCGATTGTTCGTTGGCAAATAGCGATTATTGATTGAGCAGATTCCGGCCGAGTTACTCTTACTAAAATGTTAGTTTCAAACATCTTTTATAATTCCAACATTATATACAAACAACAAGTAAGTCATATTTAATAATAACAGCGAGCTGAAACCTCTTTACTCTCTACTAATCATAGATTCCTATGTTGGTAGGTACATAATCCATGTTTAAAGTATGGGAGCGCTGCTCTACATATAAGACTGAACCACCCTTACAACCTCAGAGCTTTCCGTAAACGCTTAGTGCTAATACGTTATGCGCAGTCTTTCAAAACAGTAAAAGTTCCTTAGTAAAGTATAAGTATGAGTACGTCGCGAATGACAATTAGATATCAGGTTAGATTTATTGATAGTTTTAGTATTTTTTTCCCATTATAATGATATCAATTTTTGTTCTTTGCAGTTACTGGCTGCGGTTGCAGTGTCCATGGGATCCTTGATAGTGGGCTTCGCCTCAGGCTACACCTCACCGGCTTTGTCTAGCATGGCATCTTTGAATATCACCAAAGAGGAGGTTAGTTTCCAATACCTATTATTATCATATCGATAGCCGTTTGCATGTAGGTAAGTATCCCATTCTCAGTATTACTTAAAAGTTAGTTAACTTAATGTTAGAAAAGGAAAAACATCTATTAGAGTTTTCTTTGCAGTTTATTTACGCAGCAACGACGGATATTTGATCGAGGTCGACTAATAAATAAAAAATGAAGTTGGTCATTTTTGTAAGAGTCAAGTTTCCCCTTCCGGCTAAATAGCTAATTAGAAACACCTAAAAGGTGGTAAAAAGAGTAGCTTAAATACAATTCAATAAAAAAAAAATCACAGTTGAGTTGACTTTAGTTTTGAACTGACTTTGGTTTAGATTTCGAGTAATAATAGGATTTGTAAACTAACAATAATTATAAAAATACGTTTGCCGTTATCAGAACTATTATTGTTTATAAACAAGAACAAAGCGGTAGACAAAAGCTAGGGTCAATATAGTTACTTGTACTTATTATTAACCTTTAAAATTTTTTTTTTAGAAAACTTGGGTCGGCGGCCTGATGCCTTTGGCTGCTCTCGTTGGAGGAATCTCAGGAGGACCTCTGATTGAATATTTTGGACGGCGACGCACTATTTCCCTGACTGCTGTACCATTTTTTCTTGGATGGATGCTGATAGCCAATGCTCCTAATGTATATTTGGTTTTTGCTGGTCGAATACTTTGCGGATTTTGCGTTGGTGTCGCATCTCTGGCCTTTCCAGTTTACCTCGGCGAAACAGTTCAACCTGAAATTCGTGGCGCGCTTGGATTACTTCCGACAGCATTCGGTAACACTGGAATTTTGTTGGCGTTTCTTGTCGGCTGGGAATTGAACTGGTCTAATTTAGCCTTTTTCGGTGCAGCTCTGCCAGTACCATTCTTTTTGCTGATGCTTATCGTGCCCGAAACACCAAGATGGTATGTTACTAAAGGTCGGGCTGAAGATGCACGCATAGCTTTACAATGGCTGAGAGGCAAGGACGTTAACATCGACAGAGAAATGCGTGACCTTACACGCTCACAAGCAGAGGCAGACAGAACAGGAGGAAATTCTATCGGCACTTTGTTCACAATGAAATACCTCCCTGCCGTACTTATATCTTTAGGTTTAATGTTATTTCAACAATTGAGCGGAATTAATGCTGTTATATTCTATGCTAAAGATATTTTTAAACTATCAGGGAGCGCTATCAATGAAGATGTGTGTAGTATTATTATTGGAGCGGTTAACTTTATTTCCACATTCATTGCGACTGCGGCTATTGATCGCCTGGGACGTAAATTGTTACTGTACGTATCTTCAGTCTCCATGATTATTACGTTAGTGTCATTGGGAGCCTATTTCTACTTGAAGGAATCTAAAGTAGATGTGAGTTCATATGCGTGGTTGCCATTGGCTTCTCTAGTCATCTACGTGTTAGGTTTCTCCGTTGGTTTTGGTCCTATTCCATGGCTCATGTTGGGAGAAATTCTACCATCTAAGATCCGAGGCACTGCTGCATCTGTTGCAACCGGCTTCAACTGGGCATGCACTTTCATTGTGACAAAAACATTCGGCAACATTATCGCTACTATAAACCTATACGGCACATTTTGGTTGTTTGCCGTTATTTGTATATTCGGGTTATTATTTGTTATATTCTTCGTACCTGAGACACGAGGCAAAAGCTTAGAGGAAATTGAAAATAAATTAACGGGCGGATTACGGAAAGTGCGATCCGTTAGCAAACCACCCAACCCATGTTAATCTTTGAAACAAAGATTATAAAACTTAAGAAGACAGAATGGACATTCCAAAATGCAGACAAGATCGCGTGATTTAATGAACTGCCTTATAAGGCGAAGCGCTGAATTTTCAGTGTATACTGAAGACTGATTGGGAATGTAGCCTAGCCATAGGATTTTCTCATATATATAAAATGTAAATATAGTAAAACTAGATGTTAGATAGCAAGTTTGTTGCCGAAAGTTCCTATAAAATGTAAATTGTCTTAACATTCCCTCACCCTTAGCGGCATTTTGTATAGGTAAGTATTTCGATCATAACGTTGCTATAGATCTGTTTTGTAAGTACCTTCAAAAACTTTAAAATACTTAATATTTTCATGTTTTATAACTAATGTCTGTTTTTGTCTAATACTTACGCAAACTATGTAATCACTATTATGTTCGCGAAACTCATGATTTTAAACAACAAATATTTGCTATTAAGTAATGGGTACTTAACTTATGTAATTTTTTATTAAGGTTTGGGTTTTCTGGAGTTTAGAAAGCATACTTAAAAATATTATGCAGTCAAGTTTGTTGTTACAATGCATCACTAAAACTGTACTTATAATATTTTGATTTCATATAATATGGATCTGTTACTTGTAGAAATTTTATGTTGATCATGACAAGTTAATCATTAGTTTAGATATTTAGACCAAATGTTGATTTATAAGTGATTTATTTATAAACATTATTATTTTAAGATTTTATTACTTATATATGATTTCGTATATTACGGAGTCCATAATTTATTTGATTGTTATTTTTTATCAACATGAAACAATATAAAGTTATTTGAAACAGCTATGCTCTGATTTTATTTAATGGACCTATTATTATCTTCTTGGGTTAGTGTCAAAATCCCCAGGGGATTTTGGGAATTTTTGTGTCAAAATCCCATTTGAAGCGGCAAGCTCTAAGTTCAACATTTTTTATATTATTTTTAATCTTTTTATTTAGGACACTTACCTTACCTGGTTGGTTTATATCCGTCCGTAGTAATAATTTGTCACAATAGTTATTAGTAACTATTGTCAAAATAGGTAATTATCACTTCTTTACGGAAATATGACTGAATAGCAAGGCACTCGCTGTAATTTTAACCATTGGTTATGTTGACTAGCGATCAAAAACCTTAGCAAACTCTGAGTTTAATTTTGAGTAGGTACAACGCAATTTTTTTTTTGTAGGCCATTTGTTTATTTTGCTGATGTTCATCCGGACTAAGCATGTCAGCAGGTCAGTTAGCTCTTTTTAGCGGCTTTTTACATGCAACACCTGACTTTAAGCCTCGTAGCTAAAATGTCGCTGCCTAGGATCGACTATTTCTATAGTTAGAGCGTTTTTATAGTAAAATAAATTGATAACAAGGTTTCAATTAACGTGTGCTGAACCTGGATGAGAGCAGTGGCACATACAAAAGGGAGGCAACCAGCAGTGAGTGAAGCTGTGCATGATAATGTTTCAATTACCTACTTAAAATAAGTTTCAACTGACCATCTTAGCCATTAAAAAAGGAAGTAAGTAAGTCATTACTAATTTTAATTATATGGTGGATAAGCACTGGGGTCTAATGTATATTGTACCCCAGCCAGCCCAAATCCTTGACGACGGATGTTGAGATTAAAGCACTAATTCTAGAATTTTATATAAATAATGTAAAAAATTACTATTCATATAATTTTCATAGAACAGGACTTTCTTGATACAATCTTTATCGCTGACCTTTATGACGGGTTAAGAATTTAATATAACAACAACATAAGTGGAACAATAATATTAGCAAGATAGGTTACTGTCACGTTTTTGATTTCCTCAAATAATTGTCAACATGATAACTATATAATTACTAATAATATGTAAATAAGATAAAATTAATTATAACCATGCAAGTTTGTGTTATTGTGTTTATTTAGTTAGGAGTTGGCCACACAGAAGGACGCGCCACAGACGCGGGGCCCCTTTTATACAAAATGTATAAAAGCGTTGCGTGCGACGCAAAACATGAAGAAAAAATGGGCCGCGATCACGACGCTTACTCCTCTGCGTGCTATTGCAAAAAATGTAGAATGGACGAGATACGGGTGCGACCGGGGGTACAGGTGGGGCGTTCTGGGGTGACTAATAAAAGGAAACTATTTCTTAATTTAATTAGTCTTCCTCTGCTTATTGCTTCCTAGGCTTACCCAGTAGTACCTACCTACTTATTTTCATATTTATTGCTTACCTATATTTGTTTTATTTTATATGTAACCTAGCTACTGTAATTTTGTTATGGATCGTATTATCTTATCTTAACGTATCTTATTATATAAAATGAATAGCTGTGCCTTAGTCTCGCTAAAACTCGAGAACGGCTGGACCGATTTAGCTAATTTTGATCTTGAAATGTTTGTAGAAGTCCAGGGAAGGTTCAAACGGTGAGAAAATATACAAAATGTAAAAATTTGCTAATAAAAAAAACGCGAGTCAAACCGCGCCGGGTCAACTTGTTAAAACAAAATATTTTTGTTATATTTTATTTATTTATTGTTTTAAAAAGTCACGTCTGCACTATGTCCAGGGTCCACGCTATGCGTGTGACGCGTAGTTATCTTACCTGTCTTTTCTGTATGGCCAGCCCCTTAGACTTTGGCATAAAAAACTGTGATATCCATTAGATTAGAACATGATTTTAAAACTAAAGAAATGATACTTTACTTAGTTACAATATTTAAAAAAAAATAAAGGTTACAATATTTCTAATAAAACCCTCAGAAAAGGGTATCGAAATGCCTCTTTGTAAAGTATCTCAAAATAAACAACTTGAGTCGCTACATTATCGTAAAAAAAAATGTGGCAGCAAAACTAGGCTTTAGAAACTTTTTTTTTTATACCACTAAAGTGGCAACCAAGCGTACAGCCCACTTGATGGTCAGCGGTTACCGTAGCCTATGTACGCATGCAACATCATTGATATCACTTGCGTGTTACCACCCTGAGACGTTAGATGGAAATTCTCATGACTGTAATTTCACCGGAAACCATACCATAAATTTACTTAGTTTTAATACCATTGTTATTTAACTTTAATAAATTATATCAAGAAAAAGAAAATATTACGAGTATAATCACTATTTCTTGATATTACCAGAACGCAATTTTAATATCACCGAGTTATTATACTCTATAGTAGACGTTCGAACGGTAAAGTGTTTTTGATTGAAACTATTCTTATAAGATGGCGCTATGCGATAAAATCCCGCAAATGTTATAAAAAAATTGAGTTCTGATCGTGAAAGTTTAAAAAAGACTGTAGCGCTATTCTGGATTTTAAAATATATTATGTATTTTAAAATAAATTATGTATGTAAAGCGTCAAAGATTTTCGAGCGAACTTGTATTCGGGCGGTGGTGGCCTAGCGGTTATGGCGTTGGCCAGCTCAAGGTTGGTTGAATCGTTCTGATTTCAAACACAAGGATTTAATCAGTAAAAAAATCTATCAGTGGATTGCATTTTTCATTTGATGACTAGGTAGTAGTCAAAATTGCGTCACGCCAGTTTCACTTTTCAGAAAATTTTACTTTGACTCTCTCAATCAAACACAAATTCGTCACCTTAGATCAAAACTCTTTTAACTTGCTCTAATGCTAGGAAGTTGATTATTTTATGCATTATTGTACAACTCATTGAGATTATTTTACCAAAATATTTTTGGAAAAATCCCCAAAAATTTTTTTTTGTCATTTCCAAATGTTCCGACCAAACATTATCATAATTCGGATACGGGTTTTTTCGGATACCCCTGGATCTTAGAGGAATCTTATTTTTTGCTTTTTGACGTCTATGTTTGGACCACCCTGTATTCATTTTTTTATTATTTTTTTGCCTTTATTTATTTCAGAATATTTTACTTTTGTGATTGCATTTGTTTTAAAAGGTCTTTTTGATGCATACTAATTAAGTATTATATTATTGAAATGAAAAGACATATTGCGCACAGGCAATCTGTTCGGTCTGTGGCAAAGGTAGAGTCAACTAACATTCGCAACATGTGCTACGAATATTACGATTGTTTCTACAAAACATGTTTATCATAACCTGAGGAACGATTTACTGACTATAAACAAACTACAACATGTCTATCTACATAGGTAGTTTAACTCGTAATTTTTTTAGGAGGTTAATATATCTGAGAAAGGAAATATTTTCAGGATTGTTTTGTCGCTGAGGAGTGAAGACAAGGTAGGCCAAACAAAAGTAGCAATAAGTAAGTACTTTTTAATGTAGATATTATACCCTTAAGTACGTTTTAAATTTGTAGGGTTCCGAACTTCAAAAAGAAAAACAGAAAAATAAAGTCACTTGGTAGTGTGTCTGACTGTACCTACACATAGACGCAAGTACACCTGCGTACACGTAAAGCGTTTAACACGTAAAAGATGGAGTTTGTATAAAAAAAACGAATACTAATAATAATCTTTATTTGCAACAAAGAAAAGAGGTACCTACTTACATAAACAAGTATGTTGGTAGCTGTCTAGTTGTTTGTTATTGGTGTAGTTTACTTAGTTTAAACATGAGTTTTAAATACATACAATATGAAGTCTCTGGATCCTGAGCTAGGTTCGAAGACCTCTGTTACAGGAGTCAGTGCCTTCTCCCATTTTGAGGTCACAGATGTAATTAGATACATTGACAACAATCACATAGTTGTTAGTACTTAAGCTTCATAACTGTGTCAAAGCTTAAGTACTATAATTAAGTAGGTACCAACCAAACTATTTTTTTTAAATATTAAATACAACTCTTAACCCTCATTTATAAAAAAAACCATTTAGCTACATGCTGAGTAGCGTAATTCTCTGTTAATTCTTTTTCATTCTTAAGTCAATAAACAGAGACGATGACAGATTTGAAAGACACGTTAGCTAACAGAGATTTATCGTATGATTATAAATAAGGGCCTTTATATTTATAATCATACAATAAATATCTCGAATTTTTTATTTACTTTTGTTTATCAAGCAAGATACATGACATACGTTTTAGGGGTTTGACAATCAGATTTTGGTCTCTAACTTGGTACTTGACCGTACATTTAACAGGTAGGCATAGGCAATATACCTATGTTTTTTATTTAGTCAGCTTCATCATATGAAATAAATTTATTGGTTTATTTGTCTTCATTTGTAATGAATGTGCGACAGCCTGCGCAAAACTTAACGTAGACAAAGTCAAAAGGCGTTCCTTCGTTTAGAGATAAAAAACAGCTGCTTTAATGACCGACAAGCAACGCAAAGCCAAGTCCGTTCTAGAGACCGGAAATATTCAATGTGCGTGCATTTGAATGTGTTTGTAGAGTGCATCAAAAATATATTCTTAAAATTCAACTCCTAGTAAAAGACCAAGAAGTTTGCACTTAAAAAGTCAGCACGGACAAAGTGCAAACAATAGAAAAAAGAAATTTCTACTAAAATATTACAAGTACATTCCTTAAATGGGATGTTGAAGTTTGTCGGAAAATCTGGCTGAATCTACAAAAGTTTGTAAAGATTTCGAAATAATTCACGAATTTAAGGTTCATACAGTCATGTATGTAATATAATTAATCTTCTAGCTGAGTTATATTTTATACAGTACCCACACAGGCGCGAGTCTAGCTACTTGTCTTTATTTTTTATTTAACTTTGGCCTAATTTATTAATCAACCATTATAACATAACAAAAGATAAAACACCCAACATTCACATACATAGTCCTGACCTCACACTAGAATTCCATACGTTGTGGAACACAGTTGTACAGAAACTACGAGTACTTATGGTTCACGTCAATATACTCAGACGGAACACATATTTGCAGATCATGCAAAAACAAATGTTTGCTCAACCTCTCGTTTCTAAACCGGACTCTAGCCCACCACGCCACCGAGGTCTTCAAGGGTTTTTTTAAATTTATTATTTAGTATAATCAAAAAATAATAAGAACTCTAATAACTTTAGTACGACAATCGAGTCTAGGATTAAATTGTCTCTAAAATCGGCATTGGCTGTAACTATAGACTTGGTAAATTCAGGAATGTTTGAATACACAGCCTCGAAAATCAATCAGTTTTGTCAATCAGCTATCCCCATATAAACGGCATCTTGCGTAGCGAAACACTCATTTCTTGAGTAGCCTATGCCGGGTACGCGGTTCTCAGTGAATGACGGTTTCTGCATGTGTTAAATACTTGTGCAGTGAATATTTATTATTATAGTTATAAAAAACAATCATAATAAAAATGAAGGTCCTTATGAGAGCGGACACGCATTACAGCATTCATGCGAGAAGCTGTGATTATGAAGAGCCCAAGTTTACATTTTCGCAGGTACGCATCCCGGACACTTTTCAGTTCCATTTTCAGTTAAACTTGTTTTTAACTGTATGTTTTTATATATAAATTCAGAAAACAGGCATACTTGACAATTGGTCAGAATTTCTAGTTGGAACATTATTAAAACACATCTGGTTGTTAAGTCCATTATCGCATGATGGCGTAGGTCCCTTTTTTGATCGCTAGTCAAGGCAATTAATTAGCAAAGTTGACAGCGAACGATTTACCATCGTGAAATCGCTGTTATCTTTATTGTCAAATATCAGAGTTGACCACGGATCAAAATAACGGACATTGGGTTTGACATCGCCAGTTATGGTTCCATTTTATAATTTTCAAACTCGCAGTTAAACAAAATAGACATAATTTTAACGTAGGTACTCGACTAGGATAAACTATAGTTTATAAAACAATAACTCGAGAACGACTGGGCAGATATTCATGATTTTTAATTTGTTTCTGCCCCGGATAATACGTCTTATTAAAACATTTGAAAATTTCCACGTGAACGTAGTCGTGGGCAACATCTAGTACCTATAATAATAATAAATATTGGCGGACATCACAAGACGCCATCTAGCCCCAAATTAAGCCAAGTTGTACTACTATGGGAACAGTCATATAATACATAGAAACACCGAGACTCGGAATAAATATTTGCAGAATATGCAAACATTTGTACCGCAGCGGAGATCGAACCTGGAGCTTCTTGCTTCTTAATTGAACTCTATAATCTTTAGGCCCTGATGTTTCTGTAATACACTTTAGACCTACTTAAATTAATAAATACAGAAATAACAGTAATATTTGTATGTAAACATAATTATTTCAGTCAATAAATAAATATTGGCGCACATTTTACTCAGTAGTAATTACAGATTATTTTAATGAATAAGTGGGAATTTAGATGTAAATGACATTTATATTCAACAAACAGCTGATTTTAAGTTAACAGTGCCGCTCGTTTAGTTGTTTTTTTGAATAAAACAAGCTGAAATCCTAAAAGCCGTAGAACAATTGTTTATTTTGATGCACGGTCGCGTTCATAATTTGCAGCTGTGCCTAATATAAAGTTAAAATAATCTGCCTGCAGCATATATTTTTAAATATTATGGCCTGCAATAATAAAAGTATTGAACGTGTTAGAATTTAATTTGATTAAATTAAGCAAGTCTATGCATAAATAAGTACTACTTTCGGGGACTTTTTTATGATTTTACTGAACCTCAAACCATTTTCTAACCCTTTTAATTTAATTGTTTGTTTTTTAAAATCCTTGTTATGGGATTATACCGCCAATTATGAATTGAGTTCCTTTTATGCTTGGTTGATCGTACTTCAGAGGCGATCCCATAAAAATAAGAGTAGTCGAAATTCAGCGCTTTAAAAAAAACACATTAAAAACAAAATGTTGTGTGTACTTGTCATGAAGTCGGTTTCTGTTATTTTTTAAAATAATAGGTAACAGATTCCGGCACTCTTTGTAAGTATAATATTAAACACTTTCATAGGTAAACATATTTTATGGACTGAGTTGTAGGTATTTTCATGGTAAGTTACCTTATCAACTGATGAAACTAATGCACAAAATTGTTTTTTTTCCATGGAACATATTTGTATAGCTTCGTCAACAGTTTAGAATCCAGATAAGATCGATATTTATGTTGTTGAATAGGGAATATGATTAGGTAAAACAAAAATATTCATGGATATGCATAATGCAATCTTGCCATTACTAATGTTATTTAGAAATCGTTTATATCGCTTTTATATATTAAAACATTTCCTTGTTTGTGCACATACAAAATGCCCAGTTACTCTTTTTAGACGAATAAAGATTTTAATATAGATATAAGAAAATATAGCCAATTAAATGCAAAATAAAAACGAACACGTACGAACGAAACTCCCTACCTGAGGGTTACGTATTGTACTAGATAATACTCATCTAGATAAAATATATTTTTCCTTGTACCACCCCATTTCAGGGGTAGGTAATAAAGTTCTTCAATATTAGGTTTCTTCGTGTCACAAAGGCCCATCGCGTTCTAAATTTCAGAATTGTGAGGCTACTGGAACGACTGAAAGCTCTCTACATTAGTTTTTTTATTACATATATATATTTAGTTATTTTCATTTAAATACAATGACATCTATATTTTTTTATTAAGTACGTCTTTTTTAATGCCATGGGTTAAAAGGTTGATAGCTTAATATTATAGGGTCCTGAGAAACCGACAAAAAAACAGACGGACAACAAAATAGTTCTATAAGTAAGTGTTATACCTACCTTACTTTAAAATAATAAAAACGAATAAGTAGGCAACTAACATAGTTTGATAATTATTTTCTTTATTTCATGCATCATTTGTGTATTTACGTTTAATTAATTTATAATGCGGATACAATGATATGTACTTTTATGTACCTATTTTTTCATACTCTATTATAATAATAAATAATAAATAATAAATAAATAATGCTGGACAATCCACACAGCATCATCTAGCCCCAAGATAAGCTACTGTTTAAACAGAGCTGTGTTATGGTACTAGATGACTGATATATACTTAATACAATACAATACATAGATAGATATTTTTTTATTATATATAGAAAATACCCAGAACACCCGGAACAAATATTTGTAGATCGTACAAACATTTGACCCGAGGCGGGAATCGAACCCGCAACCTTCGCGTCGCAGGCGGACCTGCGCCCGCTGCGCCACATCGGTCGTCAAATATAATATACGTAGTACCTAAGAATAAGATACAACACATAATATAAGTTATATCCACTTAGTATGTATATTAGTTAGATTTATCCAAATCAGTGCAGCCGTTCACAAACATACAAATATTTAAACTTTCGGATTCATAAATAAGTAGGATAGGCGTTTGGTTTTTATGATCAAGCATTATTCATCTCGCTCTAATTTCTGAATTGATTTTATGAAAACACAACAGAAATGCTTTCAAAAAGTTCTATGTCCCAGTGTTATTTAGATTACTCGGATTTATTTATTAACAATTCAGAAATCTGATCCAATTCATCGTATATAAAAAAATCGGAGGCGAAGTGTCATGCTTATTAGATAGAGGTGCAAGCTGTTAATTGAAGAAAAGGTAACGTCAAATAATTTGTCAATAGTTTTCGTTGTTTATCCTTTTTCTGTATTCGCCAAACAACCGTCGAACGCGGTGGTCACGAAGAAGAGCTTCTAAATAGCTTCGAAACGTCAGCATAAATGACAAATTCAAGTGGTAAATAGCCGTTAATAATTTAATATGATTTCTTACCACTATAGAATTATCTTATGAAGTTTGACTAATTTGTTACAATACATGGCGTTTAGTTAAACTATAATTTACCATGATTGCCCACATCGTTATAATTATTGATCTAAAGGCTGCATGCTTAGAACCCACATGGCATTGCATTTAATATATCACCCTGACATTGAATATTTCCACCGGCCTTCAACTTACTTTCTCATATTACTTATTAATATTCGTACAAGTAAAATTAAATTAAACTTTATACAAAACAAGCTTTGGGTACCTATTGAATGTTTTGTGAGAATAACAATTAATTTGTATTTATAGGGACGAGGAGTAAGTGGACACAATCAGAGTCAATGATTGCTTAAATTAATCGTTGGCGGCTGGCGCACACACCTCCCGGCAAATAGCGTCATGTGTTTAAATTACCCATCTTATTGAGAGGCTTGTTTCTAAATGAATACATAATATTGAACGCAATCCGTGAAGTTTCAGACTACTACAAAATATTATTTAAGAAACATGAACATTGAACAATGACCTTTTGTTGTATGTTATTGTCTGAAGCTTTTTTACCCGAACTGCCACGGAAGGGTTATTGACAGTACGGTTATTTTTTATAAGTTTCTAAACATACCGTTTCAGGTATTGGCAGCTGTGGCGGTGTCCATGGGCTCAATGATCGTTGGATTCTCATCAGCTTACACGTCACCGGCTCTCGCTTCGATGGAAGACAGCGATGTTATAGAAGTTTCGGAAGAGCAGGTATGTACTATTCAGTTAACTAAGTACCTACACGAACTTATTACTACGAATAATAGAAGCTATTATAGCTTCTCGTGGTTCATACCTACGCCCTAACATAACTTTGATTTCCTTTACAGGCTAGTTGGATCGGCAGTCTAATGCCTTTAGCTGCGCTGGCCGGTGGATTAATCGGTGGACCATTGGTAGACTACATTGGCCGAAGAAGAACCATTTTATTCATCGCACCACCATTCTTTATAGCTTGGATCCTCATAGCCAGTGCAAAAGTCGTCCACTTAGTACTTGTAGGACGCGCTATATGCGGCCTCTGCGTCGGTGTGGGATCATTAGCATTTCCCGTGTATCTTGGAGAAACTATTCAACCAGAAGTCAGGGGTACTTTGGGATTGTTCCCTACTGCGATAGGAAACATTGGAATATTAGTTTGTTACCTAGCTGGAAAATACATCGATTGGTCGCAACTTGCGTATCTAGGCGCAGCTTTGCCTATTCCGTTTTTCGTTTTGATGTTAATGATACCAGAAACTCCCAGATGGTATATATCACGTGGGCGGGAAGACGAGGCTCGTAAAGCACTGCAATGGCTACGGGGGAAGAATGCAAAGGTCGACAGCGAACTTCGCGATATCGCTTTCTCCGACGCACAGACAGCTTCTGATGATATAACTTTCTTGGAACTTTTTAGCATGAAATACATGAAGGCTATTTTAATTTGTTTGGGCTTGATGTCCTTTCAACAATTATCTGGGATAAATGCGGTCATATTTTACACAGTAAAAATTTTTCACATGTCAGGAAGTTCTGTTGATGAGAAATTATCGACCATAATCGTTGGCGTCGTTAACTTTGTGTCAACTTTTGTCGCCACTGCACTTATCGACAGGGCTGGACGTAAAGTGCTGCTTTATATATCGTCTGTTACCATGACCCTAACGCTGGTTGTGTTGGGCACATTTTTCTATGTACAGACCGATTTAAAAATAGACGTGTCGAATCTAGGGTGGATACCGCTGGCTAGTCTCATGCTTTATTTGCTAGGATTTTCATTGGGGTTTGGGCCAATACCATGGCTGATGATGGGCGAAATTTTACCGGCCAAAATAAGAGGCAACGCAGCATCAATTTGCACGGCTTTCAACTGGCTGTGCACATTCACGGTGACAAAGACGTTTCATAATATTATCGAAGCTATTGGCCCCGCTGGCACATTTTGGTTATTTGGCTCAATATGTTTCTTGGGTCTATTTTTTGTAGTTATTTGTGTACCAGAAACTCGCGGTAAGAGTCTCGAGCAAATTGAGAACAAGATGACTGGCAGGGAAGGCGTCACTAGAACGCGAAGATTGAGTTCCATTGCAAACATCAAACCTTTACCAAGTGGTTGTTAGATTCTTACTTAGCTATTATTTATTGATTCTCCTATAAAAGTTGATAAGTAAGTTTTAAGTGTTAACTATAATTTATTAAATACTTTTCTGTAGGAACTATGGTGATGCTTCCTAAATTAGTCAAATGATTTTTTGACAATTCTCATACACCTACTTCCTACTTAGTTATTATATTGTACTTCAGTAGTCCCAACTTAGTACTTACTCATTTAGCAAGTACTTACTTATTAATTCTAGATTCGTTTATCTTCTAAATCAATTCTAGATAAAATGAACTTCGATAGAACTATCGAAATCATCATCATAATCATCTACTGATGATTTATTATCTAAAAATATTCGTAATTTGAGTTAGGTTGTGCTTGTTTGTTATTATTAAATTATTAATTTATTTAAATGTGGTCATGTGTGTGTCATAACTGTGGTCATAATAAACAATAAATAAAATGCAAAAACTAAATTATGTTTAATAGAATAAGAACCTACAGATTTATTGTGAATCTTAAATGTTAATAATTGATGTTTGATACAGGCTATTTAAACAGAAACCAACTTTCCTGCGTTAAAATTATTTTGGTCAAGGTAATTTAACCTAAAGTACAGTTTCTCTTTGCCATTCCCAAGTCAATAAACAAAGATGACGAAAGGTTTTAATGCCATGTTAGCTAATATAGGATAATAATTATCATAAAGGTATTTGGTTTACAGGTGTGATTTTTCAAAAATCTATTACAAAATATTGTTTGACTAATTGATCTTTAGTACTTTTTGCTAAACTTTCTTGATCTTCTTTAAATTCTTTGGAAATAAAAAGTTCAGAGTAAAGCAGGTTAAGGTACTTTGTCAATTTATTGTAACTTATTTAATTCAAAAAACTTTATAAATAGTATTAAAAATTTTTTGATAAAGTGTTACAAAAAAATTCAGTAATAAAGTCTAACTTGTAAGTAAGCTTTTTTTTGAACTTGATATCTTTTGGAGCAGATTTTAAAAAATATGAGTCTTCGGAACAAAATAATAGTGTACATTGTTAGTTTTTTGTTTTCCTCTGAATTTTGTAATTTATATTATCATCATTATTGACATTGAATGCTCACCCTAACCCGCTGTGCATAATCTCCCTTGCTCTGAGTGCACTCTGTTTTATTCATCCGGCTGTTAGAGATGCAACATGCATATTGCATGATAGGTAATATTGTTAAACTATTTGGCATACCTGGTTATTGAAGCTATAACATAGAAACATCCGAACCAGGAACAATTAAAGTAATTAATTAATTAATTTAATATATTATTTATATATTATAACTAGTTTTTTGTGGTGCGCGAGCTGCAGGCAGCTCGCGTGTGGGTTTGAGGCTGGGACTTGGACATTAAATATTTTCAAATTGAAAAAAGGTATAAAATATTACCAGTTTGACTCTTACAAAAGATATAAGTAAAACAAAGTTAAAATAGAAATAAAAAGAATTAAAAGTTGGTTATTACTTGCACGGATAAAAAATATAGGTCGCCCGGTGCGCTCGCTGCAAGCAGCTCGCGAACGGTGTTCTCCTATAGAGGTTGCGCGGTGCGCTCGCTGCAAGCAGCTCGCGAACGGTGTTCTCCTATAGAGGTTGCGCGGTGCGCTCGCTGCAAGCAGCTCGCGAACGGAGTGAGCTCCTGCAAAGGTTGCGCGGTGCGCTCGCTGCAAGCAGCTCGCGAACGGGGTGTGCTCCTGTAGAGGTTGGGCGGCGCGCTCGCTGCAAGCAGCTCACGAACGGTGTTCTCCTATAGAGGTTGCGCGGTGCGCTCGCTGCAAGCAGCTCGCGAACGGAGTGTGCACCTGTAGAGGTTGCGTGGTGCGCTCGCTGCAAGCAGCTCGCGAACGGGACGTGCTCCTGTAGAGGTTGCGTGGTGCGCTCGCTGCAAGCAGCTCGCGAACAGGGTGTGCTCCTATAGAGGTTGCGCGGTGCGCTCGCTGCAAGCAGCTCGCGAACGGGGTGTGCTCCTGTAGAGGTTGGGCGGCGCGCTCGCTGCAAGCAGCTCGCGAACGGTGTTCTCCTATAGAGGTTGCGCGGTGCGCTCGCTGCAAGCAGCTCGCGAACGGGGTGTGCTCCTGTAGAGGTTGCGTGGTGCGCTCGCTGCAATCAGCTCGCGAACGGGGTGTGCTCCTGTAGAGGTTGCGTGGTGCGCTCGCTGCAAGCAGCTCGCGAACGGAGTGTGCTCCTGTAGAGGTTGCGCGGTGCGCTCGCTGCAAGCAGCTTCGCGAGAAGATTGGTTGCTGTAGAGGTTGCGTGGTGCGCTCGCTGCAAGCAGCTCGCGAGGGTAAAAAGTGCTCTCCATAACAGGGGCAATAATAAAAAAAAATTGAAAAAAAAAAAAAACTTTCATTCCGAAAAAAAAAAACCCAAAAAAAAAAAAAAATTTCATGGTCGATTCGAAGTTAGTCTGGGGTATATTCGACATTCAGTTGTACTTCCATGGACAAAACCTACACGAATCTTGAAAAAAATTTCCAATCCCCTCAATAGTTTCAGAGATAATACGAAAAAAAAAAAAACGGGGGGATTTAGGGGGGATTCAAAAATTGATTTCTACCAATCAGGACACCCTCTACACGAATCTCAAAAAAAAACGCGACTTTTCCAACGGCAAGTAGAAAATCCCCACAAAGACCCCCTCAAGGGAGGGGAAAATGGGGATTTTGGGATTTTTCTAGAAAGTTTCAAAACACCCTCTATACGAATCCGTAATCGGTTTTACCCCACCCCTAGCGCAAGTGCCTCAACTCACATGTCAATAAGTGAGTCAGTGGTAGTTTAGCTATATATAGTATAACTAGTTTTTTGTGGTGCGCGAGCTGCAGGCAGCTCGCGTGTGGGTTTGAGGCTGGGACTTGGACATTAAATATTTTCAAATTGAAAAAAGGTATAAAATATTACCAGTTTGACTCTTACAAAAGATATAAGTAAAACAAAGTTAAAATAGAAATAAAAAGAATTAAAAGCTGGTTATTACTTGCACGGATAAAAAATATAGGTCGCCTGGTGCGCTCGCTGCAAGCAGCTCGCGAGGGGTTAAGTTTCTGTAGAGGTTGCGTGGTGCGCTCGCTGCAAGCAGCTCGCGAACGGGGTGTGCTCCTGTAGAGGTAGCGTGGTGCGCTCGCTGCAAGCAGCTCGCGAGGTGTTAAAGTTTCTGTGGAAGTTGCGTGGTGCGCTCGCTGCAAGCAGCTCGCGAACGGGGTGTGCTCCTGTAGAGGTTGCGTGGTGCGCTCGCTGCAAGCAGCTCGCGAACGGGGTGTGCTCCTGTAGAGGTTGCGCGGTGCGCTCGCTGCAAGCAGCTCGCGAACGGGGTGTGCTCCTGTAGAGGTTGCGTGGTGCGCTCGCTGCAAGCAGCTCGCGAACGGGGTGTGCTCCTGTAGAGGTTGCGTGGTGCGCTCGCTGCAAGCAGCTCGCGAACGGGGTGTGCTCCTGTAGAGGTTGCGTGGTGCGCTCGCTGCAAGCAGCTCGCGAACGGGGTGTGCTCCTGTAGAGGTTGCGTGGTGCGCTCGCTGCAAGCAGCTCGCGAACGGGGTGTGCTCCTTTAGAGGTTGCGCGGTGCGCTCGCTGCAAGCAGCTCGCGAACGGGGTGTGCTCCTGTAGAGGTTGCGTGGTGCGCTCGCTGCAAGCAGCTCGCGAACGGGGTGTGCTCCTGTAGAGGTTGAGTGGTGCGCTCGCTGCAAGCAGCTTCGCGAGAAGATTGGTTGCTGTAGAGGTTGCGTGGTGCGCTCGCTGCAAGCAGCTCGCGAAGGTAAAAAGTGCTCTCCATAACAGGGGCAATAATATAAAAAAATTGTAAAAAAAAAAAAATTTTTCATTCCGAAAAGAAAATCCCAAAAAAAAAAAAAAAAAATTGGTCATGGTCGATTCGAAGTTGGTCTGGGGTATATTCGACATTTAGTTGTACTTCCATGAACAAATCCTATACAAATCTTGAAAAATATTTCAAATCCCCTCAGTAGATTCGGAGATAATACGAAAAAAAAAAAAACGGGGGGATTTAGGGGGGATTCAAAAATAGATTTCTACCAATCAGGACACCCTCTACACGATACTCAAAAAAAAACGCGACTTTTCCAACGGCAAGTAGAAATTCCCCACAACGACCCCCTCAAGGGAGGGGAAAATGGGGATTTTGGGATTTTTCTAGAAAGTTTCAAAACACCCTCTATACGAATCCGTAATCGGTTTTACCCCACCCCTAGCGCAAGTGCCTCAACTCACATGTCAGTGAGTCAGTGAGTCAGTGGTAGTTTAGCTTTATATAGTATAACTAGTTTTTTGTGGTGCGCGAGCTGCAGGCAGCTCGCGTGTGGGTTTGGGTCCTGGATATTGACATGAAATATTTTCAAATTGAAAAAAGGGTATCAAATGTTTACATTTGGACTCCTACAAAAGATGTAAGGAAAATGAAGTTAAATTAGAATTAAAACGAATTAAAAATTGGTTATTACTTGCACGGATAAAAAATATAGGTCGCCCGGTGCGCTCGCTGCAAGCAGCTCGCGAACGGTGTTCTCCTATAGAGGTTGCGCGGTGCGCTCGCTGCAAGCAGCTCGCGAACGGTGTTCTCCTATAGAGGTTGCGCGGTGCGCTCGCTGCAAGCAGCTCGCGAACGGAGTGAGCTCCTGCAGAGGTTGCGCGGTGCGCTCGCTGCAAGCAGCTCGCGATCGGTGTGTGCTCCTATAGAGGTTGCGCGGTGCGCTCGCTGCAAGCAGCTCGCGAACGGGGTGTGCTCCTGTAGAGGTTGGGCGGCGCGCTCGCTGCAAGCAGCTCGCGAACGGTGTTCTCCTATAGAGGTTGCGCGGTGCGCTCGCTGCAAGCAGCTCGCGAACGGAGTGAGCTCCTGCAGAGGTTGCGCGGTGCGCTCGCTGCAAGCAGCTTGCGATCGGTGTGTGCTCCTATAGAGGTTGCGCGGTGCGCTCGCTGCAAGCAGCTCGCGAACGGGGTGTGCTCCTGTAGAGGTTGGGCGGCGCGCTCGCTGCAAGCAGCTCGCGAACGGTGTTCTCCTATAGAGGTTGCGCGGTGCGCTCGCTGCAAGCAGCTCGCGAACGGAGTGTGCTCCTGTAGAGGTTGCGTGGTGCGCTCGCTGCAAGCAGCTCGCGAACGGGGTGTGCTCCTGTAGAGGTTGCGTGGTGCGCTCGCTGCAAGCAGCTCGCGAACGGGGTGTGCTCCTGTAGAGGTTGCGCGGTGCGCTCGCTGCAAGCAGCTCGCGAACGGGGTGTGCTCCTGTAGAGGTTGCGTGGTGCGCTCGCTGCAAGCAGCTTCGCGAGAAGATTGGTTGCTGTAGAGGTTGCGTGGTGCGCTCGCTGCAAGCAGCTCGCGAGGGTAAAAAGTGCTCTCCATAACAGGGGCAATAATATAAAAAAATTAAAAAAAAAAAAAAATATTTGTTAAAAAAATCCCAAAAAAAAAAAAAATTATGGTCGATTCGAAGTTGGTCTGGGGTATATTCAACATTCAGTTGTACTTCCATGGACAAAAACCTACACGAATCTTGAAAAAAAATTCCAATCCCCTCAATAGTTTCGGAGATAATACGAAAAAAAAAAAAACGGGGGGATTTAGGGGGGATTCAAAAATTGATTTCTACCAATCAGGACACCCTCTACACGAATCTCAAAAAAAAACGCGACTTTTCCAACGGCAAGTAGAAAATCCCCACAAAGACCCCCTCAAGGGAGGGGAAAATGGGGATTTTGGGATTTTTCTAAAAAGTTTCAAAACACCCTCTATACGAATCCGTAATCGGTTTTACCCCACCCCTAGCGCAAGTGCCTCAACTCACATGTCAGTGAGTGAGTGAGTCAGTGGTAATTAAGCTATATATAGTATAACTAGTTTTTTGTGGTGCGCGAGCTGCAGGCAGCTCGCGTGTGGGTTTGAGGCTGGGACTTGGACATTAAATATTTTCAAATTGAAAAAAGGTATAAAATACCAGTATATAATATTACCAGTTTGACTCTTACAAAAGAAATAAGAAAAGCAAAGTGAAAATATGTTAAAAAGATTAAAAAATTGGTTATTACTTGCACGGATAAAAAATATAGGCCGCGTGGTGCGCTCGCTGCAAGCAGCTCGCGAGGGGTTAAGTTTCTGTAGAGGTTGCGTGGTGCGCTCGCTGCAAGCAGCTCGCGAACGGAGTGTGCTTCTATAGAGGCCGCGTGGTGCGCTCGCTGCAAGCAGCTCGCGAGAGGATTAAGTTTCTGTAGAGGCCGCGTGGTGCGCTCGCTGCAAGCAGCTCGCGAGGGGGTTAAGTTTCTGTAGAGGTCGCATGGTGCGCTCGCTGCAAGCAGCTCGCGAACGGGGTGTGCTGCTGTAGAGGTTGGGCGGCGCGCTCGCTGCAAGCAGCTCGCGAACGGTGTTCTCCTATAGAGGTTGCGCGGTGCGCTCGCTGCAAGCAGCTCGCGAACGAGGTGTGCTCCTGTAGAGGTTGCGTGGTGCGCTCGCTGCAAGCAGCTCGCGAACAGGGTGTGCTCCTTTAGAGGTTGCGTGGTGCGCTCATTGCAAGCAGCTCGCGAAGGTTAAAAGTGCTCCCCATAACAGGGGCAATAATATAAAAAAAATCAAAAAAAAAAAAAAAAAAATTATCCGATAAAAAAAATCCCATAAAAAAAAAAAAATGTTCGACATTCAGTTGTACTTCCATGGACAAATCCTACACGAATCTTGAAAAAATTTTTAAATCCCCTCAGTAGATTCGGAGATATGATGAAAAATAAAAAAACGGGGGTATTAAGGGGGTATTTAAAAATTGATTTCTACCAATCAGGACACTCTCTACACGAATCTCAAAAAAAAACGCGACTTTTACAACGGCAAGTAGAAAATCCCCACAAAGACCCCCTCAAGGGAGGGGAAAATTGGGATTTTGGGATTTTTCTAGAAAGTTTCAAAACACCCTCTATACGAATCCGTAATCGGTTTTACCCCACCCCTAGCGCAAGTGCCTCAACTCACATGTCAGTGAGTCAGTGAGTGGTAGTTTAGCTATATATAGTATAACTAGTTTTTTGTGGTGCGCGAGCTGCAGGCAGCTCGCGTGTGGGTTTGGGTCCTGGATATTGACATGAAATATTTTCAAATTGAAAAAAGGGTATAAAATGTTTACATTTGGACTCCTACAAAAGATGTAAGGAAAATGAAGTTCAATTAGAATTAAAACGAATTAAAAATTGGTTATTACTTGCACGGATAAAAAATATAGGTCGCCCGGTGCGCTCGCTGCAAGCAGCTCGCGAACGGTGTTCTCCTATAGAAGTTGCGCGGTGCGCTCGCTGCAAGCAGCTCGCGAACGGAGTGAGCTCCTGCAGAGGTTGCGCGGTGCGCTCGCTGCAAGCAGCTTGCGATCGGTGTGTGCTCCTATAGAGGTTGCGCGGTGCGCTCGCTGCAAGCAGCTCGCGAACGGGGTGTGCTCCTGTAGAGGTTGGGCGGCGCGCTCGCTGCAAGCAGCTCGCGAACGGTGTTCTCCTATAGAGGTTGCGCGGTGCGCTCGCTGCAAGCAGCTCGCGAACGGAGTGAGCTCCTGCAGAGGTTGCGCGGTGCGCTCGCAGCAAGCAGCTCGCGATCGGTGTGTGCTCCTATAGAGGTTGCTCGGTGCGCTCGCTGCAAGCAGCTCGCGAACGGGGTGTGCTCCTGTAGAGGTTGGGCGGCGCGCTCGCTGCAAGCAGCTCGCGAACGGTGTTCTCCTATAGAGGTTGCGCGGTGCGCTCGCTGCAAGCAGCTCGCGAACGGAGTGTGCTCCTGTAGAGGTTGCGTGGTGCGCTCGCTGCAAGCAGCTCGCGAACGGGGTGTGCTCCTGTAGAGGTTGCGTGGTGCGCTCGCTGCAAGCAGCTCGCGAACGGGGTGTGCTCCTGTAGAGGTTGCGCGGTGCGCTCGCTGCAAGCAGCTCGCGAACGGGGTGTGCTCCTGTAGAGGTTGCGTGGTGCGCTCGCTGCAAGCAGCTTCACGAGAAGATTGGTTGCTGTAGAGGTTGCGTGGTGCGCTCGCTGCAAGCAGCTCGCGAAGGTAAAAAGTGCTCTCCATAACAGGGGCAATAATTTAAAAAAATTAAAAAAAAAAAAAATTTTTTTCATTCCAAAAAAAAAAAAAAAATATGTCATGGTCGATTCGAAGTTGGTCTGGGGTATATTCGACATTCAGTTGTACTTCCATGGACAAAAACCTACACGAATCTTGAAAAAAATTTCCAATCCCCTCAATAGTTTCGGAGATAATACGAAAAAAAAAAAAACGGGGGGATTTAGGGGGGATTCAAAAATTGATTTCTACCAATCAGGACACCCTCTATACGAATCTCAAAAAAAAACGCGACTTTTCCAACGGCAAGTAGAAAATCCCCACAAAGACCCCCTCAAGGGAGGGGAAAATGGGGATTTTGGGATTTTTCTAGAAAGTTTCAAAACACCCTCTATACGAATCCGTAATCGGTTTTACCCCACCCCTAGCGCAAGTGCCTCAACTCACATGTCAGTGAGTGAGTGAGTGGTAATTAAGCTTTATATAGTATAACTAGTTTTTTGTGGTGCGCGAGCTGCAGGCAGCTCGCGTGTGGGTTTGAGGCTGGGACTTAGACATTAAATATTTTCAAATTGAAAAAAGGTATTAAATGTTTACATTTGGACTCCTACAAAAGATGTAAGGAAAATAAAGTTAAAATAGAATTAAAAAGATATAAAAGTTGGTTATTACTTGCACGGATAAAAAATATAGGTCGCCTGGTGCGCTCGCTGCAAGCAGCTCGCGAGGGGTTAAAGTTTCTATAGAGGTTGCGTGGTGCGCTCGCTGCAAGCAGCTCGCGAGAGGGTTAAGTTTCTGTAGAGGTAGCGTGGTGCGCTCGCTGCAAGCAGCTCGCGAGGGGTTAAGTTTCTATAGAGGCCGCGTGGTGCGCTCGCTGCAAGCAGCTCGCGGACGGTGTGTACTCCTGTAGAGGTTGCGTGGTGCGCTCGCTGCAAGCAGCTCGCGAACGGGGTGTGCTCCTGTAGAGGTTGCGTGGTGCGCTCGCTGCAAGCAGCTCGCGAACAGGGTGTGCTCCTGTAGAGGTTGCGTGGTGCGCTCGCTGCAAGCAGCTCGCGAACGGGGTGTGCTCCTGTAGAGGTTGCGTGGTGCGCTCGCTGCAAGCAGCTCGCGAAGGTAAAAAGTGCTCTCCATAACAGGGGCAATAATATAAAAAAAAAATAAAAAAAAAAAACATTCCGAAAAAAAAAAACAAAAAAAAAAAATTGGTCATGGTCGATTCGAAGTTGGTCTGGGGTATATTCGACATTCAGTTGTAGTTCCATGGCTAAATCCTACACGAATCTTGAAAAATTTTTTAAATCCCCTCAGTAGATTCGGAGATATGAAGAAGAAAAAAAAAACGGGGGTATTTAGGGGGTATTTAAAAATTGATTTCTACCAATCAGGACACCCTCTACACGAATCTCAAAAAAAAAACGCGACTTTTCCAACGGTAAGTGGAAAATACCCCCTACGACCCCTTTAAGGGGGTCAAAAATGGGGGTTTTTGGATTTTTCTGGAAAGTTTCAAAACACCCCCTATACGAATCCGTAATCGGTTTTACCCAACCCCTACTGCAAGTGCCTCAACTCACATGTCAATGAGTGAATCAGTGAGTGAGTGGTAGTTTAGCTATATATAGTATAACTAGTTTTTTGTGGTGCGCGAGCTGCAGGCAGCTCGCGTGTGGGTTTGGGTCCTGGACATTGACATGAAATATTTTCAAATTGAAAAAAGGGTATAAAATGTTTACATTTGGATTCCTACAAAAGATGTAAGGAAAATAAAGTTAAAATAGAATCAAAATGAATTAAAAAATGGTTATAACTTGCACGGATAAAAAATATAGGTCGCCCGGTGCGCTCGCTGCAAGCAGCTCGCGAGGGGTTAAAGTTTCTATAGAGGTTGCGTGGTGCGCTCGCTGCAAGCAGCTCGCGAGGGGTTAAAGTTTCTATAGAGGTTGCGTGGTGCGCTCGCTGCAAGCAGCTCGCGAACGGGGTGTGCTCCTGTAGAGGTTGCGTGGTGCGCTCGCTGCAAGCAGCTCGCGAACGGGGTGTGCTCCTGTAGAGGTTGCGTGGTGCGCTCGCTGCAAGCAGCTCGCGAACGGTGTGTGCTCCTGTAGAGGTTGCGTGGTGCGCTCGCTGCAAGCAGCTCGCGAACGGGGTGTGCTCCTGTAGAGGTTGCGTGGTGCGCTCGATGCAAGCAGCTCGCGAACGGGGTGTGCTCCTGTAGAGGTTGCGTGGTGCGCTCGCTGCAAGCAGCTCGCGAACGGGTGTGCTCCTGTAGAGGTTGCGTGGTGCGCTCGCTGCAAGCAGCTCGCGAACGGTGTGTGCTCCTGTAGAGGTCGCGTGGTGCGCTCGCTGCAAGCAGCTCGCGAGGTGTTAAAGTTTCTGTAGAGGTAGCGTGGTGCGCTCGCTGCAAGCAGCTCGCGAACGGAGTGTACTCCTGTAGAGGTTGCGTGGTGCGCTCGCTGCAAGCAGCTCGCGAACGGGGTGTGCTCCTGTAGAGGTTGCGTGGTGCGCTCGCTGCAAGCAGCTCGCGAACGGGGTGTGCTCCTGTAGAGGTTGCGTGGTGCGCTCGCTGCAAGCAGCTCGCGACCGGAGTGTGCTCCTGTAGAGGTTGCGTGATGCGCTCGCTGCAAGCAGCTCGCGAACGGGGTGTGCTCCTGTAGAGGTTGCGTGGTGCGCTCGCTGCAAGCAGCTCGCGAAGGTAAAAAGTGCTCTCCATAACAGGGGCAATAATATAAAAAAAAAAAAAAAAAATTTCAATCCGATAAAAAAATCCCAAAAAAAAAAAAAAAAAAAAAATGGTCGATTCGAAGTTGGTCTGGAGTATATTAGACATTCAGTTGTACTTCCATGGACAAAAACCTACACGAATCTTGAAAAAAATTTCCAATCCCCTCAATAGTTTCGGAGATAAAACGAAAAAAAAAAAAACGGGGGGATTTAGGGGGGATTCAAAAATTGATTTCTACTAATCAGGACACCCTCTACACGAATCTCAAAAAAAAACGCGACTTTTCCAACAGCAAGTAGAAAATCCCCACAACGACCCCCTCAAGGGAGGGGAAAATGGGGATTTTGGGATTTTTCTAGAAAGTTTCAAAACACCCTCTATACGAATCCGTAATCGGTTTTACCCCACCCCTAGCGCAAGTGCCTCAACTCACATGTCAGTGAGTGAGTGAGTGGTAATTAAGCTTTATATAGTATAACTAGTTTTTTGTGGTGCGCGAGCTGCAGGCAGCTCGCGTGTGGGTTTGGATCCTGGACATTGACATAAAATATTTTCAAATTGAAAAAAGGGTATAAAATGTTTACATTTGGACTCCTACAAAAGATGTAAGGAAAATAAAGTTAAAATAGAATTAAAAAGATATAAAAGTTGGTTATTATTTGCACGGATAAAAAATATAGGTCGCCCGGTGCGCTCGCTGCAAGCAGCTCGCGAGGGGTTAAAGTTTCTATAGAGGTTGCGTGGTGCGCTCGCTGCAAGCAGCTCGCGAGAGGGTTAAGTTTCTGTAGAGGTAGCGTGGTGCGCTCGCTGCAAGCAGCTCGCGAGGGGTTAAGTTTCTATAGAGGTTGCGTGGTGCGCTCGCTGCAAGCAGCTCGCGAGGGGTTAAGTTTCTATAGAGGTTGCGTGGTGCGCTCGCTGCAAGCAGCTCGCGAGGGGTTAAGTTTCTGTAGAGGTTGCGTGGTGCGCTCGCTGCAAGCAGCTCGCGAACGGTGTGTGCTCCTGTAGAGGTTGCGTGGTGCGCTCGCTGCAAGCAGCTCGCGAACGGTGTTCTCCTATAGAGGTTGCGCGGTGCGCTCGCTGCAAGCAGCTCGCGAACGGAGTGTGCTCCTGTAGAGGGTGCGTGGTGCGCTCGCTGCAAGCAGCTCGCGAGGGGTTAAGTTTCTGTAGAGGTTGCATGGTGCGCTCGCTGCAAGCAGCTCGCGAACGGTGTGTGCTCCTGTAGAGGTTGCGTGGTGCGCTCGCTGCAAGCAGCTCGCGAAAGGTTTTCTCCTATAGAGGTTGCGCGGTGCGCTCGCTGCAAGCAGCTCGCGAACGGTGTTCTCCTATAGAGGTTGCGCGGTGCGCTCGCTGCAAGCAGCTCGCGAACGGTGTTCTCCTATAGAGGTTACGTGGTGCGCTCGCTGCAAGCAGCTCGCGAACGGGATGTGCTCCTGTAGAGGTTGTGCGGTGCGCTCGCTGCAAGCAGCTCGCGAACGGGGTGTGCTCCTGTAGAGGTTGCGTGGTGCGCTCGCTGCAAGCAGCTCGCGAACGGTGTGTGCTCCTGTAGAGGTTGCGTGGTGCGCTCGCTGCAAGCAGCTCGCGAACGGGGTGTGCTCCTGTAGAGGTTGCGTGGTGCGCTCGCTGCAAGCAGCTCGCGAGGGGATTAACTCCTGTAGAGGTTGCGTGGTGCGCTCGCTGCAAGCAGCTCGCGAAGGTAAAAAGTGCTCTCCATAACAGGGGCAATAATATAAAAAAATTGTAAAAAAAAAAAAAAAAAAAAAAATTCCAAAAAAAAATCCCAAAAAAAAAAAAAAAAAATTGGTCATGGTCGATTCGAAGTTGGTCTGGGGTATATTCGACATTCAGTTGTACTTCCATGAACAAATCCTATACAAATCTTGAAAAAAATTTCCAATCCCCTCAATAGTTTCCGAGATAATACGAAAAAAAAAAAAACGGGGGGATTTAGGGGGGATTCAAAAATTGATTTCTACCAATCAGGACACCCTCTACACGAATCTCAAAAAAAAACGCGACTTTTCCAACGGCAAGTAGAAAATCCCCACAAAGACCCCCTCAAGGGAGGGGAAAATGGGGATTTTGGGATTTTTCTAGAAAGTTTCAAAACACCCTCTATACGAAACCGTAATCGGTTTTACCCCACCCCTAGCGCAAGTGCCTCAACTCACATGTCAGTGAGTGAGTGAGTCAGTGGTAATTAAGCTATATATAGTATAACTAGTTTTTTGTGGTGCGCGAGCTGCAGGCAGCTCGCGTGTGGGTTTGAGGCTGGGACTTGGACATTAAATATTTTCAAATTGAAAAAAGGTATAAAATGTTTACATTTGGACTCCTAACAAAAGATATAAGTAAAACAAAGTAAAAAAAAGTAGTAAAAGGTTTAAAAGTTGGGTATTACTTGTACGGATAAAAAATATAGGTCGCGTGGTGCGCTCGCTGCAAGCAGCTCGCGAGGGGTTAAAGTTTCTATAGAGGTAGCGTGGTGCGCTCGCTGCAAGCAGCTCGCGAGAGAGTTAAGTTTCTGTCGAGGTAGCGTGGTGCGCTCGCTGCAAGCAGCTCGCGAACGGGGTGTGCTCCTGTAGAGGTTGCGTGGTGCGCTCGCTGCAAGCAGCTCGCGAACGGGGTGTGCTCCTGTAGAGGTTGCGTGGTGCGCTCGCTGCAAGCAGCTCGCGAACGGGGTGTGCTCCTGTAGAGGTTGCGTGGTGCGCTCGCTGCAAGCAGCTCGCGAACGGGGTGTGCTCCTGTAGAGGTTGCGCGGTGCGCTCGCTGCAAGCAGCTCGCGAACGGGGTGTGCTCCTGTAGAGGTTGCGCGGTGCGCTCGCTGCAAGCAGCTCGCGAACGGGGTGTGCTCCTGTAGAGGTTGCGTGGTGCGCTCGCTGCAAGCAGCTCGCGAACGGGGTGTGCTCCAGTAGAGGTTGCGTGGTGCGCTCGCTGCAAGCAGCTCGCGAACGGGGTGTGCTCCTGTAGAGGTTGCGTGGTGCGCTCGCTGCAAGCAGCTCGCGAACGGGGTGTGCTCCTGTAGAGGTTGCGTGGTGCGCTCGCTGCAAGCAGCTCGCGAACGGGGTGTGCTCCTGTAGAGGTTGCGCGGTGCGCTCGCTGCAAGCAGCTCGCGAACGGGGTGTGCTCCTTTAGAGGTTGCGTGGTGCGCTCGCTGCAAGCAGCTCGCGAACGTGGTGTGCTCCTGTAGAGGTTGCGTGGTTCGCTCGCTGCAAGCAGCTTCGCGAGAAGATTGGTTGCTGTAGAGGTCGCGCGGTGCGCTCGCTGCAAGCAGCTCGCGAACGGGGTGTGCTCCTGTAGAGGTTGCGTGGTGCGCTCGCTGCAAGCAGCTCGCGAGGGGATTAACTCCTGTTGAGGTTGCGTGGTGCGCTCGCTGCAAGCAGCTCGCGAAGGTAAAAAGTGCTCTCCATAACAGGGGCAATAATATAAAAAAATTGTAAAAAAAAAAAAAAAAAAATTATTCCAAAAAAAAAATCCCAAAAAAAAAAAAAAAAAAATTGGTCATGGTCGATTCGAAGTTGGTCTGGGGTATATTCGACATTCAGTTGTACTTCCATGAACAAATCCTATACAAATCTTGAAAAAAATTTCCAATCCCCTCAATAGTTTCCGAGATAATACGAAAAAAAAAAAAACGGGGGGATTTAGGGGGGATTCAAAAATTGATTTCTACCAATCAGGACACCCTCTACACGAATCTCAAAAAAAAACGCGACTTTTCCAACGGCAAGTAGAAAATCCCCACAAAGACCCCCTCAAGGGAGGGGGAAATGGGGATTTTGGGATTTTTCTAGAAAGTTTCAAAACACCCTCTATACGAATCCGTAATCGGTTTTACCCCACCCCTAGCGCAAGTGCCTCAACTCACATGTCAGTGAGTGAGTGAGTCAGTGGTAATTAAGCTATATATAGTATAACTAGTTTTTTGTGGTGCGCGAGCTGCAGGCAGCTCGCGTGTGGGTTTGAGGCTGGGACTTGGACATTAAATATTTTCAAATTGAAAAAAGGTATAAAATATTACCAGTTTGACTCTTACAAAAGATATAAGTAAAACAAAGTTATAATAGAAAAAAAAGAATTAAAAGTTGGTTATTACTTGCACGGATAAAAAATATAGGTCGCCTGGTGCGCTCGCTGCAAGCAGCTCGCGAAGGGTTAAGTTTCTGTAGAGGTTGCGTGGTGCGCTCGCTGCAAGCAGCTCGCGAACGGGGTGTGCTCCTGTAGAGGTAGCGTGGTGCGCTCGCTGCAAGCAGCTCGCGAACGGGATGTGCTCCTGTAGAGGTTGCGCGGTGCGCTCGCTGCAAGCAGCTCGCGAACGGGGTGTGCTCCTGTAGAGGTAGCGTGGTGCGCTCGCTGCAAGCAGCTCGCGAACGGGGTGTGCTCCTGTAGAGGTTGCGTGGTGCGCTCGCTGCAAGCAGCTCGCGAACGTGGTGTGCTCCTGTAGAGGTTGCGTGGTGCGCTCGCTGCAAGCAGCTCGCGAACGGGGTGTGCTCCTGTAGAGGTTGCGTGGTGCGCTCGCTGCAAGCAGCTCGCGAACGGGGTGTGCTCCTGTAGAGGTTGCGTGGTGCGCTCGCTGCAAGCAGCTCGCGAACGGGGTGTCCTCCTGTAGAGGTTGCGTGGTGCGCTCGCTGCAAGCAGCTCGCGAACGGGGTGTCTTCCTGTAGAGGTTGCGTGGTGCGCTCGCTGCAAGCAGCTCGCGAACGGGGTGTCCTTCTGTAGAGGTTGCGCGGTGCGCTCGCTGCAAGCAGCTCGCGAACGGGGTGTGCTCCTGTAGAGGTTGCGTGGTGCGCTCGCTGCAAGCAGCTCGCGAGGGGGTTAACTCCTGTAGAGGTTGCGTGGTGCGCTCGCTGCAAGCAGCTCGCGAGGGTAAAAAGTGCTCTCCATAACAGGGGCAATAATATAAAAAAATTGAAAAAAAAAAAAAAATTCATTCCGAAAAAAAAATCCCAAAAAAAAAAAAAAAATTTTTCATGGTCGATTCAAAGTTAGTCTGGGGTATATTCGACATTCAGTTGTACTTCCATGGACAAATCCTACACGAATCTTGAAAAAAATTTCAAATCCCCTCAGTAGATTCGGAGATATGATGAAAAATAAAAAAACGGGGGTATTTAGGGGGTATTTAAAAATTGATTTCTACCAATCAGGACACCCTCTACACGAATCTCAAAAAAAAACTCGACTTTTACAACGGCAAGTAGAAAATCCCCACAAAGACCCCCTCAAGGGAGGGGAAAATGGGGATTTTGGGATTTTTCTAGAAAGTTTCAAAACACCCTCTATACGAATCCGTAATCAGTTTTACCCCACCCCTACCGCAAGTGCCTCAACTCACATGTCAGTCAGTGAGTCAGTGAGTGGTAGTTTAGCTATATATAGTATAATTTAATAAATACTTGTTAAATCTCAAAAATCTGATCCGTAAACAGTCGTTTTTTGGTATAATCTTCGTAAAATAACTCAAATCTGGCCATTTATTAAGCTTGTAATCAAAAGTTTTGAGTTTTCAAGTATTAGGAAGAGTTTCTTCTTATAGGTTTTTAGTTGTTGCTTTGGCTTTCTTAGCAAATCTTTATAAAATGTACCTAAGTAAATTGTTAGATAGTGAGAGACTCGTGTCGCAGCTAATTGCTGCTACTACTACTCGTAGGCTACACTGAAAACCAGTGTTTTTATGTTAATTGTGTGGCGTTAAATAAATATTTTTCTATTCTATTCTATTCGATAATTACTCTAACTATGAAGTGCAAGGAAATAAGTAAATAAATAATGCTGGACAATCTACACGGCATTATATAGCCCCAAGCTAAGCCGAGCTTGAGTTACGGTTACTAGATGACTGATATATTTAATACAATATAATACATATATATTTATTTTTATTATACCTCTATACATAGAAAATACCCAGAACATCTGAAACAAAACATTTGCAGATCGTACAAAAATATATCCCATGGCGGGAAACAAACCCTCAACCTCCTGCGATGCAGGCTGACCTTGGCGCGCCACATCGGTTGTCTTAAATTTTCTCACCTTTTTTACTAGTAAGGCTGGATTCAACCAAACTCGAATAGGCAATATTCTCTAAATAAATCATGGTTATTCGAGGTAAACTGTAAAGCTTACTCTGTAGTAGTACCTACCTAGTACTTATGTAGGTAGTAAAATTACTAAAAAACTTTACCTATCATTGTTTTATGCAGTCAAATAACTATCGACTTATGTAATAAAAGTATCTCTAAGTAAGTACAGTAGGTACTTACCTAATACCTACCTACCTAGCTGGATAAGTAGTAAGTATAATCTGAAGGACCTTATTTCTTTATATAATGAGTGTGAGTGAAAAACATCACTTTACAATTTATTTACAAGGGTCTCAGATGATGAAAAGCTATCGATAATTTTGCGTTCGTTAGATTTATTTTAACCTATTTATCCTATATATTGGGCGTTTTGGTCTCCTCCCTGCTTGTAGAAGGAAATAGTTTGTTCATGGAGTTCGGCAGTAAAGTTTAAAACATTAATCAGTAGAAAATTGTAAACTTACCCATAACTTGGACGCGGCAAATAGCACAAGTATCGCATTCGACATCCCAGCTCCACATAGCAACGGCATTCCACTTTTTCAAGGTAAACATTTTGTCAGGCTTTTGTCCATCATTATCACCCCGATCTAGGGCATCACAATCTTCTCCTGACATGATAGAAATAGTTAAAAAATATTAATTTAACTTTGAAAATCTAGTGTTTGCAAAGTAAACAAAGATATTTTTTTTTATTTAGGTGGCGTCTGTCTGTCAATTTAGTAGTCAATTTTGCCAATGTCATTCATATTATCGCATAGCAGCTCTGTGGTAGCAGCTAGCAATGCGTGGACTGAGTTTAATAGATACTCACTAATCTGGTTTAAAATTCAGGTCAAAAAAGGTAAATAATGGTAATAAATGGTATAAAAAAAATACTTTCTTTTTGATAGGGAACTATATTACGCTAAATTAATGAGTAAGAATTTTTTATTCTAGCCAAGACTTGTAATACTAATTAAAATAGATGATTTAGGCATAGTTGTAACCAGATATTCATATTTGTTATGCAAATACTTAAAAAAACAATATATTTTTGGGTAAATATTTTATGGTACTTGTCACATTCTGGGGTACGGTAAGGTTTTGCAGTGCTATTACACATTTGGTTCATTTTCATTCGTTTATCGAATGTGCTTGTCGGGAGATTTCTCGTTGTGTTTTCTTGTCCTGTTCACGTTTTGTCCAGTTTGTTCTATGGGGTTGGAATAGGTACAAATAGATTTAGACTTTTTTTAGCTATTTATTGAGATGCAGATGAAAATATTTACAGAGATAAATCATAAAATAAAATATCTTTTTATATCAAGTTTTTAGTTCCGAGACAAGTAACAGTTCTTGTCATTTTTCTTTCTTCCGGTAACCATGCTGATGATTATGCGATAGAGAAGTTTCGTTAGGTTGATGAAATGAGTCGCCACCAAGATAAAAGGGCCCTGTGTTGTTTCTGTTGATCTTTGTTGGTAGACAGGTAGTAGGTCTGATTCTGATTAGTACGCGGGTACAAGTATTATCGATCCAAAGGTTTTGCTTTTCTGAGATACACAAAATTGACATTTGACAATGACATTTGTTTGTTTAACTTTTTGGACTTGAATTAAAAACCAGACTGTAAATAGATTTACTGCGAGAAAGAATAATAATTAGGAGTTTTCATCTCAAGTTATTAAAAAAAAAGCTGTCTATTTAGATGGTGGTAGCTCAACTGGCGAGCCCAAGAGAATGTAAGCACTACGTTTGGGGAGTTAAGTGAATGTATAATCTTCTTCTTTTGTTTTATGGCCTCTGTGGCTAGTTTGCCACAATTTTGCCAGTGTCAAGTGTATCAGTTTGATTGTCGCTTAGCAACGTAAACAAACGAAATTTGGAAAGAAACAATGACTTTTCTTTCAAAATTCTCCTGGAAAGTCTTTGACTAAATTACCAACCAACATTACCCCTCCATTTCAGTTACTAACACTTGTGCTAAGTAAACAAGTTAAATTGGATAAACTGCCACGAAATTTACGCAATAAAACTTAAAATAACACGAGAAAAATAATTAAAATGGGAAGATCCATGTCGTTTTGACAAGATAGCCTAAGACAATCCGTGAATGTATAATCAACATTGGTTGCTCCTGCTGTCACTGTCTGTCATATCGCTGGTGTCAAATTCATAGTACGTACTACGTAGTACATTAACTTTGGTCGTACTGGAGTTAAATTATTTTGCCTCAAGCAGGACATGAACCCACAACTTTCCGCTTGACACGAGACGAAACCAAAACAGAGTTAACAACTTTTTTCTTGTTTTAATAACCTTTCCCAGTATAGCAGTAGGGCAAATAGCGCCATCCGTCAAAGCAATCGGAACTACTTTTTGTTTATAAATCTCGAATCGAAAACACTCATTGCCAGTGTGAGTTGGATTTAAAGTAAAATGAATAAGAGGGAGCAAGACGGAGTATGAGTTTGAAGGCGCTTCCAGACCTACATCAGAACTTCCTATAAACGGGTGGGCGTGTTTTAGTTAGTGGGCGTTATTAGCCAATGCAGAGTTTCAACTTCTTTTTATGCATTCTATTATCTACATATTCTTCTCTAGAACTATTCTATTCTACTCCTGTCGAATATGATTAGAAACATGAATCAATACTTTACACAACAGGTAACTGGCATATTTACTACGAACATTTACAAGATTCCTAAAAATCACTACACTTGGATTTAGTAAAGATAACTTGTACAATATCGAGTCGTTTTGAACTGTAGCTATGTACTTAGCTTAGTAATGCAACATAATTTCACATTAGTTGTCCAAAACGATTACACATTGTCTAATAACTGATAATTCCGATAATAAATTCTCGAACGATTCGTTCTAGTCAACGACGATCTCAATATGGCTGCCTGCTTACCGAATCCCCTCTCCGTTACCCTTTCTCCTCGCCTTCGCCTCGGTTATTTTCACGTAAAATGGCGCGCGCCGTCACGGCCAGACTGACATACGCCCGTCCCTGGGCGTCTTTCATTATCTCTGAAACAAATAGCTATTAATCATCACATTATTCGCTCGTCCTACCTGACTGACCAATAATCGCTGGGGAATAAAGATTATCGAATGGCTACCACGAATTGTAAAATGGCCCCCTGCTCGATAGATTGATGACAATTAAGCTGTCCCAGAAGGTCGGTGGATGGTGAAGAATTACAATCGATCTTCATGTCACTCTTTGGGGAAGAGCGTCTAGCAGCGTCTAATAGACGCTCATAAATATGTAAATGATAAAGCCGTACTGTTTGATTTCAGCGACAGCGACGAGCATGCATAATTATAATAATTTGTTACAAGAAAACAACCGCCTTTGTATGGATGTCACAATGAACGTATCATTTTTTTTTTTTTTTATCTCAATAAATAACTCGAATGTTCTCCATTCAACTAAATTTGGAAGCTCTTGTGTACCAGACATAGGAATATCTTAATCCTAACCAGAGGGTGTGAGCTGACCATAGCCAACCAGGCTCATCTGGACCGGACCAATGAATCCCTTCATCCCACAACCCGTAAGGGTGTGAGCCGGATGTCATTGCCGACCAGGCTCGACATTCATCTGGACCGGACGAATGAATCCCTTCATCCCACAACCCGTGAGAGTGTGGGCCGAATTACATTGTCCCTTCGACCAGGCTCGACATTCATCTGGACCGGACGAATGAATCCTTTCATCCCAACCCGTAAAGGTGTGGGCCGAATTACATTGTCCCTTCGACCAGGCTAGACATTCATCTGGACCGGACGAATGAATCCCTTCATCCCAACCCGTGAGGGTGTGGGCCGGATTGCATTGTCTCTCTGACCAGGCTCGACCAGTGAATCCTTTCCAACCAATCCTTAAGGGATTGGCGCGGATGTCACTAAACACTCTCTATTGCTCAACGACCCTCAAGACGAATAACTCTAATAACAATACCATACATAATTTAACAACTATCTTGCTCGGTATCTAATTCGTCTGGCTCACGAATGTCTTACTCGGTGTGTACTTCTACTTCATAATTTGTACGTCACAATTTATCAGAATCAGAACATAGACTGAGACTATACCTACTCTGTACACTCTCTAGGCTAGCAGTCAGTGTATAAGAATCATCGGAGATGGAATTATAGCACGTTGTCAAAACATTAGCATTACCGAATACATTATTACCAATATTAGAATCTAAATTTTCACCCATATATTTTGGTGCCGTCACGGTATCCTTGTAATTCAAAAGGCTGTTAGTTATTCTTAGCAAACATGACTTCAGGGCACTTGCACGTAAGTCCTTATAATCATATTTAAAACATATTTAAAACAATATTGGAGTTAATTAAAGGTATTCTTTACATCTATCATTGTCTTATATTGCAGTTATAATAATACGACTTTTAGTTTTAATATCTAGCATCATTTCAATATCTTTTAAAGAAAACCGTTTCATTGGTGCGTCACCACGGTTGAATCGGGCTACTTCCTATGTTGCCGCTTTTTAGATATAAGTTGTAGCATCTTATTGTAATGAGTCAAGTTTTAAGCAGCTTTGCTGCTGAATACATTAGGGATTTAATTTTGACAAACCCTAAGACTACGTATCGTATGGTATAATATGGTATTATTGAATCGAGAGAAGTTGTGTGTGTCTAACAAGGTACTTTTATTTAGTAAAAGCGTCAATTATTTTCAAATCATTCACGAGTCTATAATTTTAAGCACGCATCTGGACATGGTCAGAAATCCAAAACTGTTCATTTTGCCCAGAGTACTATCTTGTCCCAAATGTTGCAGTTTGACATGTAGATGGTTGGAGTCTATAAAATCAAAGAACGAGGAACTATTAGTTAGCCAGGAGATCTTCTTGTTTCGTCCAACTTTTCTGAATTCCATTTCTAACGCCATTATGATTGAGCAACTGTCTCTGGAAGTTTCTTGACATTTGTAGAGATAAGATCGTGTATCTCGCTATCACGTTCTTGCTCGGTAGAATGCCAACCTTGATGGAGTTTGGCAAATTTAAACACTTGAATTTGTGCACTTTCAATGTTAGTGGGGCTAACTTTATCAATCGGCGAAGAGTTCCTTGAGATGTAGTCTGCATGTTCCATCCCCCGTCTTTCGCAATACACAATGTCAAAATCATGAGCTTACAAGATAGCTCACCAGCCACGCACAGGAGGTGTGAGGTCAACTTTGAAGTTCAAAACCTTTAGTGAATTACAAAATGTAAATACCACAAATCATCGATCGTTCAAATAACGCCAAAAGTGCTCAATTGCTCGTAAAATCACTATCATTCAAGTTCTTAAACGTGATAACTTGACTCTATTTGATTCATTATAATCATCAACCTATTGCACGCCAATGCCACTTTAACTTGCTTAGCTCTATCCACCACGTCCACGTTTCAGCAGCATAGGTCATTACTGGTAGTCTTCAGGTATTAAGGGATGCACGACGAAAAGACTTGACGCAGTTTATTTGGTTGTATGGCGGCTACATTCCACGAAATGTAGCAAACTGTTTTGTTTTCTTTTATATGAAGGTAACACTCTTTCGAGCTTGCATTGGTACGTAACTCCACGGACATTTAAGGATTGAATATTAATATATCGAGTCGTCGTGCCCATTGAATCAAATTACTCAATTTCGTTAAAAGAGTACAGACAAAAGGCTTAAGATTTGAGTAAACTCAGTGATAAATTTACGATAAAAAAAACGAGGCAAAGCCAATATATTGTAGAATTTATGTTGCTGTTATAAATGTTTTGCAGATCCTAGAAGAGCTTGTATGTTTCTTGTGTTTGGTGTAACTTTTCTTGCTTGTATGGAATACCATAAATAGTCAATTTTCTCCTTCCTAAATTTGTATTTCTGCAAGCTACAGGTGAACCTAGCACCTGCAGCATTTAAACCCATAACCCATCTCATCAAGTTGAAGCAACCCTCGGATATATTAGACGAAGAACATTACATAAAATTGTTATTATTATTATTATTATTTTTTGAAACAAAAAAAGAAGTTGGTTTAAACCCGTTAATTTACCTATTTGTTCCATACGTGGCATAAATAATGTTTGGGTAGCGTATTGCAAAAGATGTAAAACTTTTTCGTATTAATCAAGCAAATATTTGTCTGTTCGAAGCTTCTAACCAACAAGACATCTTTGCACTGTTTTGTGTGGGTCGACTTATATTTTGAACTCCTTGGTTTTCGTCATCATCATCATCATCATCGTCATCAGTGTTTTAAGCAGGTGCCTTAATCTTGAATCCAATGACGATTCCGATCCAATCCTAATTTCTATTTACTGCTGTCAATTTTTGCACTCTTGAAAACATTGTTGAATTTAGTGCTAGGTTTGCTGTCAAAAGTCATATTCCAATACTTGTCCAATACCGACCGCGTTCAACAGTAAGGCCCCCCCAGGTCTCTATATTTTCCCAGTAAATCTGGTTCAATTTGGGTAAAGTGAAGCCTGTTTGATGCTATAATAATGATTATCACTAAAGTGGAAAATTGTTGTTTCAAGTAAAATAACAAAAATTCATTAATTTATCAAAATATTTTCTTCGAGAACAACGTACAAGAGTACACTTATTGGCAGTTTATCAATGTTTTGCTTTACTTAATTAATTAAATTAAAAAAAAAACCCATTTGATGTTATCGCTATGCATCAATATAGACAATACCACCATGTGATCGTATTATAAGCAAGTAATACGATTTGCTACCATTAAAAAGAAAAGAAACAAGCTTACCAAAAGATTGCTGTCGTACACGACATCATCGCTTCGAGAGTGCCTAAAATTTTTTTTTTTTGCATTCTCCATTCTAACATAATTTTACTTATTCATTTTCTGGTCCAATGTATCCCACTTCTGATGAAGGCGCTTCCAGACCTACATCAGAACTTCCTATAAACGGGTGGGCGTGTTTTAGTTAGTGGGCGTTATTAGCCAATGCAGAGTTTCAACTTCTTTTTATGCATTCTATTATCTACATATTCTTCTCTAGAACTATTCTATTCTACTCCTGTCGAATATGATTAGAAACATGAATCAATACTTTACACAACAGGTAACTGGCATATTTACTACGAACATTTACAAGATTCCTAAAAATCACTACACTTGGATTTAGTAAAGATAACTTGTACAATATCGAGTCGTTTTGAACTGTAGCTATGTACTTAGCTTAGTAATGCAACATAATTTCACATTAGTTGTCCAAAACGATTACACATTGTCTAATAACTGATAATTCCGATAATAAATTCTCGAACGATTCGTTCTAGTCAACGACGATCTCAATATGGCTGCCTGCTTACCGAATCCCCTCTCCGTTACCCTTTCTCCTCGCCTTCGCCTCGGTTATTTTCACGTAAAATGGCGCGCGCCGTCAAGTTTTTTGTGTCTATTTTGCGTATTGGTTTTTGTTTGTTTGTTGCCACAGACCGATGGCAAACAAAGCGAAAATTTTTCGGTATTCCATTAAACGAGATGTTAAAGTACCCATATTTTATGTGACTGTTATGCCATAATTATGCTACCTGTGCTAGCCACCCAAGGCATAGAGCTTGTTACCCGATGCGTAGACCATAAAATAAACAAACAAATAAAAATACCGTATTCATTTAATCACTTAATTTTAAAAAATACTTTACATAAAACGTACGTAGGTAGGTACAGAAATCTTTGGGTACACTTCACATAATTAAAGAAATACTTACCTACTTATTTTTGTCCGACTTCAAAAAACGAGGTTATTAATTCGGCTGTAGGTACATAATAAAGGTACAGGGTCTCTCATTATTAGTGCTTATTATTCAAGGAATATGTTCCACACACAAAAATAAAATAGGATGTAGGTAGGCTTAGTATAACAACACGTAGGTACTAGGTAGGTAACTAAATAGGTAAGTAGGTAATTTATTTTAAAAATTTTGTTCTAAAAATTTAGAGTAAATCGATAAAGTTTATTTGGTCAATTTACTAGTTATCATTGTTGGAAATGAAATCGAGACAGGCGCCTTAAATATTCGAGCGCGCGCGCGCCCGGTAGTAGTTACAGGGGGGGGGGGGGGGGGGTCATTGACACGCGCAGGTCATTGACGCGTGGGTTATTGATGTGCCGGATGGATAGTTATGTTCCTTGGCCGGATGTGCGGTTCATTGAAGCGCGGGTCTTTCTATTTCCAACAAGGAAGGGTAGGTAACTAATACCCTACATAGACATCGAGTATAAAACCAAATTATACCTACTCGATGAGCAGGTACATGTAAATTCCTTTTGTGTGTGAAACCTATTCCTTGAATAATAAACTAAGTATGAAGTAGGTAGCTAAGTACCTAACTACCTACTTTTTGAATAATCTTAAAAACGTGTCAATAGCTAATTCTACATCCGCTCGTATCACCACAATATACAGAAACATTTACTTAAACAACTTGTAAGTAGGTACCTAACCTACCTACTAATTAGATTTAAAAATAATGATTAAAATAATCGGTAGGGGCAGAATAACAATAAATGTCTAGTAGGTACGTAAGCTAGTTAGTTGTATTAAGTGTCCTACCACTTAGGTACAAATATATTATTAGTCAAAGCCTAAGTAATTCTAGGGGCAACAATAAAATGGTAGTAGGTAGTACGGGCACTACACCACAGACTGTGACAACACTACAAGTGCTTATCAGTTTGGTACCCAGTCAGGTTCCTACCTTATTCACATATTTATTAAAGAATATTATAGAAAGTACCTAACTAAAAAGGAAGAGAGTATGATAGCGAGGCTTGCTCCAAAACTGCCAGCACCACTGAAACATCCAAACTCCTCTATCTGCACTTGATATCTGATGTTATAAGGGAATCTGCACACTGAATTTTCTGAAAAAAATATATGAATTTAGTTAGTTTGTAAAAGCAGTTAAGAGTCGTACACTTAGGGCTTGTAATGATGTAATAAAAAAAACAAAACTGCGAATCGGTGCGATGCGATTTGATCCGAATTCGCAACGCAAAAAAAGCTGCGATGCGGTTTCGTGCGGCAAGGCTTCTTCCACGATTCGGTCGACCATTCCTTAGATTCGTCAACAAAATTGTGACGCAACGTCGTCGCAGGAAAGCCCATGCAAATCAATTCGCAAGTTCTTCCGTTCCGATGCGTCGTGCCGTGCAAGCTCGTAGATTTTTACGATGCGAATTTGCACACAGTTTTGTGTACAAGCCCTTAATCAGGTACCTAAGTAGGTTAGGTAGGTTGGTACCTACTATACCTAGTTATTCATCCACGCATTTTACGAAGTCTGAGGCATCTTATCATGTCATGATATTGGAAAACAAGTAACAAATTAAGTTTACCGGTGCACACAGCAGTAGAAGCAGCAGAGCCGCCGACATTTGACTGCACTGACACATACATGGGCGGGCATGAGTTGATTGTAAGGTATGCGTCACAGGGTATCTGGAGGCCTATTTCAACGTTGCCGCTGGAGGCTAGAGTTTGGCATGTGATCGCATTCTCGTCCACGCCAGCGGCTGTGAAATTGCTTCTGCAATCAAGAAGATCACCATTATTATTATATTTTACCATTCAAAGTTGTTAGGCATGACAGAGGCCTTCGGGCGGCCTAGAAACTCTGTCACCAGAGTTGGTCACTGACTCATACGAACGAACGAACGAACCATTATTATAAAAATACCCAAATACTTACGAAGTACTTAGACTAGGTAGAGGTAGGTACCTACTTTTAGTCTTAGTATTATTTTGATGAAAACTGTGCATGGAAAGATTGGGGAGGTAGTACCTACCTAGTCGACATAGGTAATAGGAATGCAGATCCACGAGAATGTTAAAATCAAATGGAATCCAGCATTGTAATCATAACACAAAACAATACGCACCTTGGCTGAACCACTAATCGGGAATAGCAAATCACAAGACTTCCAACTCCAGAACTGCTTCTTACGATTCTCACTCTTCTGTTATCGTTTTGAGCAAAGAAATAGTTAGGACTAATTGTATAGAAGTTTATGTAGCCAGGTTCCACGAAGTCGTCAAATTGACGCGTTCCTGATGAACCTGCTGAGAACTGGGAACCGCATACAGGGTTGATAATTCTTCTGCCAGCTGTAAAATACAATAAAATTATTACCATTAATAAGGCAACACTTTTGTTTAGGGTATGATATTAAAACATCTTCCACTAATAGATTAAAGTACTTGAAATCACTCTGTGTATTGCTTGGTGTAATATTCATAAACTTACTTTGTTGAATCCTTTCTAATACAGGACCCATTACTATCTCAACATTGGTTCCAGTTGAAGATAGAGATATTGTCTTGATGTCGTTATGCATATCACGCACGAGGTTCCATAAACTATCAAACTGATTTGTTGATGTCGCGAATAGGATTCTCAAATCTGTAAGGACATTAGCGAATAAATAAAAGCAATAAAAGCATCAATTACTAACTGTTGGCTGTCATTCTATTTTGATGCGAGCGAGCGAGGGGATATAGTACTCTACTATCAAATTTGATTAAAATAAACAGGTAGCTTTTACCAGGAACAGTGTTGTTGAGCTGCCGTGCTTGTTCCCAAACTGCTTCGTTGTTTTGTAAGTTGCCGGAATTAATCAGATAGAGCAGCACGGTCGAGTTTCCACCGACGTAGTTCCTCAAAGATTCGTTCCTTAAGGATTCTTGCATCAGCAGGCGGATATTTGATAAACTGGTCTCAAGGTTTACACCAGTGAGCACTGAAAGAACAATAAGTGAGAACCTACTTCGTCCACCGATCGATGCTGAGGTCTTAAACATAGGTGTAGTTAATGATCGTTCTGTACTTACTAGATTGATGTTTCAATAACGTGTAATCGGAGTGGAAATCAGCTGGAGAGAATGTGGTGTTAACGATAACGCTTCCATCAAATGCGCTGAGTAGTGTTACACTGGACCCAAATTTACCAACTTCAATACCATCCAAAAGATATGCAATGGCTGGGTAAACAGTTGAGTATGACCAAGACGATTCGAGGACTATGTAGAGGTTAGTTTTTAGCCTGTAATCCGGGCTTTGTGCATCAGAGGTAACACAGCTTAGATCATTTAGGTTGCTACCTGAAAAGTAAATAAAACTCTAATCGATGCCTAGGGAAATTGCATAGAAAAATCCGATAGACTTTGACGAAAAAATCATTACGTTAAAAACTTACTGGTATATGACTGAAAGTTATTAACAGCGCTTGTGACCAAGCCATCAAGACCACCCATGATGGTACCACGAAGAGGCATATTTGTGTCCAAAGCAACTGCAAAAGCATGGGTTTCACTAACTAAGTTAGTGTTTGTGATATATTGCTGACTCAAAGATCTACGATTGCATGCTCGGAAGTCAGCATTGAAAACACCGTTCTGCAATGGAAATTTTCTTACAACCAAACAAATAGAAAATATCATAAAGGTCTAAATAAATAATATAATATTTTCTGCAGAAAGTGTAGGTACTTTTCATTATATTCACAAAAACTTACCCTAGAGGAGTAATACATGTCAAGTAGTTGTGACAGCCTCAGTGAACTGTAGCTGCTTAGTGTGTTAGTGACCGTGGAGCCCAGTAGGAAGCCGTCAATATCTCCGCGTATTTCAGGATCAGTCATTTCAATATCGAGTCTGCTGTGCAGCATGTAGTGTCTGTGGGCCTGGCTGCTGTTCCAGTTGCCTGCTGTGCCTATAGAGATCGAAGGGCTTCCTCTGTCAGTGCCTTGAATAAGAACAGCTTCTGCCAAATCACCTAGAAATAGATAAAGATTGGGTAAGGTTAACTTATGGAGACAAATAAGTACTTAGTTCGTTTTACTTGATGCGTTATTGTAAATCTTACCGGCTAGTGTGGCTGGGTAAATGGAAGTAACAGTCTGCTGCACGTTATTGTAATTCAACGTAGATCCCTTTGCTAGTTCCACCACTTGTACCTGCTGCAGTTCAGCACCTGCGGCAATACCAGCTATCACATTGCCTGTAGAGACCGCGCCCCAGTCAGTGAAGGCCACTCCACCCAACAATGGGCACTGGCTTTCTCCAAGCAACTGCTTTTCAAACTTCGTGCCACCGTAGTTTGAGTATTCTACATCATCGTTAGGGTTGTACTGACGAAAGTTACCGTGGGTCGCTGATTTTCTGAAAATAAATTTTACACGGTTATAATATATCATCATATATCAAATTTTTATTTGAGGTGCCAAGTCATTTAGCTAGAACATCAGGATCACCAACCACTCGAACGCATTGTTTGATTGCATTTTTAAGACAGTTTATTACTTTCAAAACAATTGAATTGATGTGAGGGGAATGCACGCCAAGTCTTACATTTGGGCCAGGTTCATAACTTCGACGTCGTCGTTTTTGACAGAGCGTGCAGTCCTCAAAGCACGATACTGGGAAAGCTGATTGCAACTGCTCTCGTCTCCACGAACTCGAGCGTCCACAGTAGTTGAAAGCATGTTGTGAATGGCACACTGAAACAATCAGTTATTTATTACTTTTAGAAGAGTACCTACCTACCTACTTGTATCTCCTAAAGTTGGGTATGGTCAATATAACGTATGCTATCAATACTCTATTATCATGCTTGACCACAATTTATTTTTTTCGAGAGTAGCTGATCAATACGGATTGGTGGATGACACATTATGTCTTTCCAATGTTTAATAAGGCCTATTCCAGGATACGTACCGTGTATGCTCAAAATCCTTCCTTTCATCATTTTAGTTAGACTGTTATCTCAAAAATGGCTTAGTGTAGTGTTTGTATAGGTAAATTTGAAGTCACAAAAATATGGAGGTTCATAAATTTCCACCTCTGATCGGGGTAGTGTACCTTTAAAGTTGAGTTCAAAGTAGTGTTTGCAAGCACTTGCATATTGCTGGGGATGAGTCTTGTCAGCAGAAGACGGTGCCGATGGAACGAGTGGAATGTAGGTGCGTACGGAAGCACGTTGGATGAACTTTGCAGCGTAGATTCCGGCCGGTGGTACTCGATGCCGTCTTGTCGATAACTGAAGAATATAAATGATAACTATATATTATATACTTATTCAATTTGTAGAAAATACTTAAACAAACAATTATTTTGCCCAGTCTGCAATCTATCAAACGCAAGCTAATTTCCAAAGATTTCTCAGGTCAGTCAAAGCTAATTTCATTTTTCAAAACTCAAAATTGCATACAGATAATGAGCGCGTTGATGTCTTTTGCATGAGTGAATGCTTAGCAGTAGGGATAGCTCGGTAGGAATATGTGTACTAGCCGGATTTGAGGTTTGCAAACATTGTGATCATTTTATTTAGGTACCGCATAAGTGTAACTTACCTAATACCGTGGTTTGCCTTAAATGTAGCTATAATTATCTATTCATTAAATTCATCCATATGAAAATAAGCGGCGCAGTCAATGTTAAGCTGATTGTATAAGTTCAGTGATAGATAAATTTTAATAAGTCCTCTAAGCATAGTGCGCATGCATCTAAAGTAAGTAAGTCTTAAAGTAGTCTAAGAGTAGTAGAGTTCTCTGTGATAGAGCTCGTCCGGGGAAGGACTACCACCATACCTATTTCTGCCGCCAAGCAGTAATGCTTGCATTGCGTTCCGGTGCGAAGGGTATGGTTTCCGGTGAAATTACTGGCACATGAGGCTTTCGATCTTAGCCTCAAGGTGGCAACCCGCGAGTGATACCTCTGGTATTGCAAGCGTCCATAGGCTGCGGTAACCGCTTACCATCTTGTGGGCCGTACGCTTGGTTGCCACTTCAGTTGTATAAAAAAAAAACTGTGTTTAGGTTTGAAGAGTGATTTTGTGCCCCTGGGTGACGACTTCCCGCTGATCTACAGTAAATCTCCAAGAAATCCCAAATGTGAGGGTGAGCGGGAATAGTCTAATGCTGTGCCAAAGTTTTGGGTGACACTGCAATTGATACATGGTCAAAAGTGTCGGCGCGATTTACCCACTTAGCTTGTTACTGTTACCTTTATCTAGCTACTTCATAGGGTTTTGAGTCAAAATGAAAACTTACCTGTGTAATAATAAGGCAGACAGCTGCCTCAAGTCCACATTTATATTGGGGTTGTCTTCTATCTTCTGGATAATGTCAATCAGCACTTGTATCGTGGTCGGAGGTAGGTTGTTCTTGTTTACCAGTTGAGGGTCTAAGTAGCACTCTCTTAGTTCAGGAGCTACGCTGGTCTGAGCATTGATTTGCGCTTGTGTGCAACCAGCAATGGCCACTACAAATAGTGGTAGCCAATACATATTGACTATTTTATCTGTGGAATAATTCATAATAATTGACTACTGATAAAGCAATGGTGATGAAGTTGTAAGCACCCTTGTTATTCAATTCTAAGGTGCGTGCGACTGAGAAGTCGTATGCGTATGCATTTTCCATTCTAAAAACTTATGCATGCAAAGCCGTATATCTCAAATGGTGTAGGAGAACATCGTGAAGAAGCCAGCATGTTCAAAAACAAAAATTAAACATTAGAAAGGTCGTTATACCCATAATCGTAGCTCAAATATTTTTTTTGGCTCTGAGAGTACAATGCAGTTTAGGAGCATCTTCGCAGGCACTTGGGAATATGGATGACTAAGCTGATGAAGACGAAGACTAAGTTTTTACCTCATATGTGGCAAAGACGCATACGACCTACCTGATGGTAAGCAGTTACATTAGCCTATGAAAGCTTACAATACCAGATGTATCATTCACGCTTTGCCACCTTTAACTGAAATCAAAAGTCGCAATATCTATATGTGCCTGTAATTTCGATCAGTGACACGCCGACCAACGCTACATCGATTTTATGTTTCGTTCGGCGGCTAAATTATAATCAAAGTAATTTTGTTGTTTCGTATCAAGGTAATTCAAGTAGGTACGTAAGTAAAGTTTAGATGCAACTTTATGAAGGTGTATTACACGTAATAGCTAGCTATCAAAGATAAATAATAAACAATATCGATTACGAAGTAGGAAAGGTATTTCACAAAGATATTTGTTTTATCTGTCAACGGGTGCGGTTACGGACATGAAAATGAGCGATTAGCGAAAATAATGTTTTCCAATTTCTTTTGTTTTAACTAGAAGAACTGTCACAAGGGCTAGGCCACAGACATGGATCTAGCTAGGCAGATGCGTTAGCATCCTAGTAGTCTGCGCTAGGCAAGTACTCGTATGAGGGTGCATGCAATGACTAAACATAAATATCGGGAAATCGAGTTTGATCACCCCTCCTAATTCAAATTAGTCAGTACCTATGTATTCTACCTGCGAATATTCGCATAAACCAGCGTCTAGGAACTTTTTAGTAATTTTTTTTATTTTTTATTGGGCATGCGTTTCACCACCACAAGGTATCTAGTCTCAAAACATTGTTTTTATTACTATTAAAGTAATACAAAGTGCCACTCTCCTCTACTCTCCCATTTTGTTTGATGGTAAAAATCTAGCACAATAAACGGTCTCTCTCTACTCTATGCTATGACGATTTGTTAAACCGGTTTTAAATTCCGAAATCAACTAAACCTAACCTAGGTTAGAAGGTTGCCCAACCTAATGTAGTACACGTAATAAAATATAGGTAGATACGCGTCCTATTTTGATAACGATAAAGTGCCAGATAAGTGAACGCTGCCTGTGACTCATAATGTTCTACGAAAACAATGGAATTAAAACTGAAATCGCCTGTTTTTTAGAACTAGGTAAAAGGATTGGTTTTCTATACGTAGATTTCTATATTTCTATTTATGCTGGTAGCAAATTGTATCAAACATATTACTTACCTACAAATAAACTTGTCGCGTTTAGTTCGCGTTCGGAACTTCAAACGTCTGCAGTTACCTTGTCGCTAGCCTAACCTGATTTATTTTCTCATATTTTTGTTTATAAAACAAGTAGGCAAGTACTTACATAGAAAAATAAGATTATTTACGAATCACTAAAAAATTAAATAACTTAGATGACTCAAATACTGAACACATTGGGTACATTCGAGAATTTTATAATTTATGTAGGTACCTATTCAAAAACACTGTTCACCTTGTTATCAGCAATTTTTATTCAGTAGAAAATGTCAGTACCTAAGTTTTCTACTCGAAAAAGCACTGTTTACAATAATTTTATTTGGTTTTTCACGTTTGCGTTTAGGTTATAACAGTTTGCGTGCCCAGCGAATACCTGAGCGAAACTTTGAAAATAAAAGGTAAAACTATACGGTGCGCTGATAAGATAGTGAAAAGCAGGTCTAGATAAATTCATAACCAATGTTATCCACAGCATTCTGTACCTACCTACACTATCTGTTTTTGCCTACGATTACAACGATAACACCTGATTAAGTGAAACCTGTTCAACAAATCTCAATACAGTCGCCGAGTCCTATGTCCTCTCGTTTCCATAATCAGATCAGGAGCACAATTCTATTATCTGACAACGTTTGAATTCTATTCAGTATTTATGATTTATATTTCTTTATTCAGCTGGATTGTTGCTCAATAGTGGAAAATGAAAACACGCCCAAAATACAAATGAAAAGCAAAATTAATTACCTAGTTGTAGGTACCTAACCTACATAATATAATATTTTAAAAGTAGGTACTCTGTCTCAAGTAGGAATAATATTATTGTGTTATCAATCAATCAGGTCTGTCAGAAATACTTTCTTCTTAGTTTACTAGGTACCTAGTAGTCCCCATATTACAATCTAATATTGAAACTGAAACTTGGTTTTTCTAATGAGATGGTAATTGTAATGTATTAGAGCATCTATGTATGTTATTTTCTTTTTCATTTGCTTAAGAAAATACCAAAAATATCAAAAACTACGACGAGGATGGGATTCGAACCCACGCGTGCAGAGCACATTGGATTAGCAGTCCAACGCCTTAACCACTCGGCCACCTCGTCACATGATGCAATGTTTAAATATTATCATCATATAACACAGACGTACATTGTCTAATAAATCTTATATTTAATGCTTTATGAGTAACTTATCAATTTAGGTTTCATTTTGGTACCCACGGCGTGGTTATTACATCTTATTTCCTGTAATATTTAGGCAAAATCTTCATAGTTACCGCCATCTAGTAAGAATTTTACAAAACTTTATCCTCTCTTTGACTTTACCACAAAATAAAGCTTTAGTTAAATATTCAAATAATTCCAAAAATATTTTCTCATACAAAGCCATAGTTTTCTAGGAAACGCTTTTAAAATTAACATTTTATTACTTTGTCAATAAAATACTTATCCTACCTAGACCTACTTAGTTTTACTAGCAGACATCTATGAATAACATTAGCAACTCCATGAAAAATAATAGGAGCAATGTGCTTGTTATGAATATCAACTTTATCCTTTATGACTCTACCACAGAATAAAGCTTCTGTTAAAAATTAAAATAATTCCTAAAATATTCCTAAAGAGCCAAATTTTTCTAGGAAATGCTTAACTAGTAACATTTTATTACTATAACAACAAAATCCCAAAGACCTGGTTTTATAGCTGACATCTATGAGTAATATTAACAACTCCATGTAAATAATAAGAGCAATGTGCTTGCCTAAATCATACTAGTAAATCTCAGTAGATGGCGTTTATCTGTTTTTAAAAAATTACTAGGTATTTTATGCAGGATCATAGTAAATTGTTAGTTTTATGCTGGATTCGACCAACTTCTAGAATAACTATTCCGCGGAGTAAGAAATGTCAAATACCTACAAGGAAACTGTCAGTTTACTCGCGAATAACTACGATTTACTCGGAGAATAGCGCCTATTCGAGTTTGGTCGAATCCAGCCCTAAAAGCGTAATTAGTTAATATTTAATATTATTGACTAGATAAAGGACTTAATATGACTTCGAGAATGATCGAATGACTGTAATGAAAAGTACAAAAAAGGTAGTAGGTACCCAGGTAGGTATTGAGATGTGACATTATTGTCCTTTGTAACATCAAAGACATTGAAAATAATATTAAACTAAGTGTAACATAAATAATGATAAAATTACTCCACGAGCCCTCTACGAACTTTACACGATGTACTTAGATAAGGTATCTACCTATGTTATCAGAAACAAATGTCTCCAGCTTCAAGGGCCATTGGGATGAGTGACCTCCAGGGTCAAATGGGCTCTTTGCGAGGGATGCGTTGCTTAGCAACGTAGCAGGGTTGGCGCCCGATGTGTCGCGGTCGCTACACCCTCCATTCATAAAGAGGCTCACACACATGGAATAACTTCGTAAACAAGAGTAAATAGAGGTACGTACCTAATTGAACTATAGATCTGATCGGTGAAATTGCCATGTATTTTGTTAAGCGAAACAAATCTTTCTCTCTCTTCAGCTAATAATAAGGTACTGTACTTAGGTAGGTTGATACTGAATGTCTATTTAAGATAAAAAAACAGACGAAAAATCTCTAGTACTATTTCGCTTAACCTTTTAACTAATGAAGTCAGACAGTTACCACAGTTAACCTCAAAAGGAATTGATAGATTCAGGCGTTAATTTGCGGAAATCCATTACTTACAAGATAAAAAACAGACGAAAAATCTCTAGTACTATTCCGCTTTTTTTTACTCGACAGTTCAAAATATGGAATCAATTTTTTTTATTTAGGTACTTATTGAAGAAAAAGGGCTTTGTCGTTGAGCGACATCGCCCCATCTGTAGGTAATATTTACAAAGTCGTAAAGAAGATTAAGTAGATACCTAAGTAGTTACTTTATCTACCTAGTAACAAGGAATAACAAAATAGTAAAAATTTAAATCCGCTCAAAATAATTATCTACTAATACATATACATACATGTACAATGTATGTACATACATATACATGTTTTGGGTTACTTTAGACATTGGATCAGCCAACACCAAGAGCAATGAAGTCTGATAACAGAACCGTCGGTCGTCGTGAATCCATTCATTTCGAGTCCTATTATGTCAACGACTCTTATGAACAGACGCATCTCTTAAGAGCACAAAACGCATTACTTTCATTTTACTGTAGTCCTTAAAGCTAGAAAAATCGCGGCGGAAAACCGCTATACTGCCTTATTCGCCCAGCGCAGAATAATGCATGATCTTATCCCACCATCTCCTTTTCATCAAAGGATTAGCAGACGTACGGCGCAGTACCACCCGTACCTTGTCAGCATACCACCCATTCGCACCAAGCGCTACAGCTCAACATTTATACTTAATGTGAACTGCCAAGGTGGGTCTGTCTTCTGTTTTTCCTGACAATTACAATCCGGGCCTCTTCAATTCAAGGCTAGAGTGAGTAGGTGTCTCATAGACCTTCGTGCTCCACCGTCGGTCACATCATCGCTTTCCACTGAACTGAGATCGTGGTCAAACGAAGGTCTATTCTTGATAAAAAAAAAATGCAGTCGTTTTCTGCTAGAAATGTACCTAGCCTTACACCGACAAGCAAAGGTGCAGTAACAGTATCTCTATTTCAATTTTTACACGATGGACTGACCGGAGAGGTTCGTCTAGACAGGCTGCTTTGCTCATAGATTGCATTGGCTCAGCACATTACATTGATTTGTGCGACCGACCGTCTACAACCAAGTACGGAAGTACTAAAGGGTGGAAGTGGCAAATTGAATGGCAGGCCTTTACTTGTTGTCACAGATAAACTGTTTTCCGAATATTGTGCGGAACCTTATGTTCGATGCCGGAACCATCAATCGATCGATCATACTTTTATATAAACTTTACGTGAATAAGACATAATTAATGGCAATGGCAAATACAGTACGGCATGTCCAAGAACTAAAAATTCGAAAGACATGTGCCATCCACCAATCCGCATTGGATCCGCGAGGTGGATTAAGACCAAATCACTCTCGCTTGAGAGTAGGCTAGTGTCCCAGCATTGGGAACATTAGAGTCTGTCATGATGATGATGATGAAGGCTAAAAAAAATAGGAAATGCCATAAATAATATACAATCACTCCAATAAAAAATAATCAAATGTTAAAACTTACATTACTTAGTTAGGTTTTTGTCAGCAATTTTTGGTTGCACTGCAGCTAGCTAAACGTGGAGCTTAATGAGAAAGACTTAACCTTAAAAAAAACTAACTTAACTAAGTTTAATAGTGCAATAGCACTCGTAGGCACACTGAGTTCGTTTTTCCGTGGTTAGAGTTGCCTTCACCACTCCACCAGTACTACTCCTTCTACACTATTCTCACTGATTCTACCAAATTCCAAACACACCATACAACAAAAAAAACTTGTTTTAAAAAAATTTAAAGAGAAAATTAATTAAAAACATGCCCAAATATAAAAGCTGTGTTTTCTGATTCTGTATTTAAAAAAGAAAATTGATAAATTTCTAAGAGGGTAGGAAACTTTCACTGGCGTTTGGCGTTGGCACCTTTTAGGAAATCATTTTTGCTTGCCACAAATCTGTCCGGGTGATTTTAAAGTTTCCATGCCACTACTGTAACAATACACATGTTCTGCAAAGTCACTGAATGGGCAAAAAAAAAACAAAATTCTAACAAAAGACGACCGCAGATTTATCGCAAGAAAGTTCTCGGTTACCATATTTAGGTACAATCTTACGCTAAGCTGATGCGGTCAGCTCAGGCGTGCGTTAGGGATTACGACTGATTACGGTAAGAATATCGTTCGCTCATGTGTTACGTTACGATGGTAAAAAATAGCTTGAGTGACAACAGCTAGGATATAAATGAAACCAAAAATTTATAACGACTCACTCGTGTTTAATTTATTTTCGTTTTAGTTACCTAATATGCCTTGGTTATATGATGAAGACTGTACTGTTCTCATAATATTAAAATAGAATAGATTACCAACATTAATTTAAAAAAAAATACAATCATTCAATCATAAAATCCATAATTTAAATACTTAATTACAATTCTTTGTGAGCCATAAGAGTGGTAAAAATAAATTGAGCTCTCTTACACATTGTTTTTTTTTCATTCCGTGTTCTCGTGGAAGGCTCGGTAGTGCGGTGCGCTCTATCAATTCCACTTCCCCTCTTGCAGAAACTTATACGGGAATATGAGGGTTTTTAGACGTATTCAGCATTGAAAATCAGTAATACATCTGGCGGTTTTAATACTAACGTTTGCTTTGTATTGTGATTATTGTAGATATTGATGAATTGAAAGCCTACCATTGTTCTCTTTCAATTAAATTGTAACAATGTAAAGACATTGTAAGTGCATCTTAGGTATAATTTTATTGTATTTATCTGTATGGTCTTGCATTATTATTATTAGTAATAAAATATTCGAGCACGCGTGCCCCGTAGTGGTCAGGGGGGGGGTTCGTTGAGACGCGCAGGTCATTACGCGCGATCCTTTGACTCGTGTTTCATTGACACGCGCCGCTCGCTGCAAGGATAACTAATATTTAGATCAAATAAACTCTATCGATTTACTCGAGATTTTTAAGACAAAATTTTAAAAAAAGGTACCTACATACATTTTTTTTTTGTGCTAAAACCTATTCCTTGAATGTTATCATAATTATGTACATTTCAAAACAAATTTCGAATGGAAGAACTAACTCACATCACCAACAATAGGTTATATAATGGTAAAAATATGTGGTAGGCTGAGCCATGACTTCTATGACGTCACAGTCCTATAGAACAAATGGGAGTTACCCGGCTTTTCTTTACTTCCGCAAACTACTTAATTAGATAGAAAGAAGACAATCCGCGCGGACTTTAGATTTTTCGCTAGCCGCTTACTTAAAGCAGATAAGCTGGTAGTGTGTGTTGTGCAAACAGTAAACACTACACAACACACACATCTTTCTTGACACCTTTAGCACTACCTCCAGGCACATTACCCAGCAGCCGGCCATAAAAAGGATCGGTGGACGTGTTTCCGTTTCACGACTCCAGCCCGACAGCCGCTCGAAGCCTCGCCAGTCACGAACCGCCTTCTCAAAATACTTACACAACACTGTAACAAACTCCTTCGATTATCTTAGATGGTGTGTCTAAATAAAAAAATAATAAATAAATAGTTCGCTTTTTTAGATGATTTGCAATTTTGTACCATAACGGAAAATAATATGTTTATTAAATAAATTCGCTGCCTAACCACAGAGTAATAGCCTGACTGACTGACTGACTAACAATCGCATATTCAGAATCTGTTCTAAACAGAATCTGCCCTTAACCGAACAAAGGAATCAACGCACAGCCTAAACGAGGGAAAGCCCTCAAAAAATCAGATCATTGAACTATGGAGAATTTAGCGAGTTTGATGGTTGATTTACAAAATTAATGTTTAAACCCGATATTTTTAAAATAATGTGGTAGTTTAGATAAACAAAAAATAAAAGGTTTGACGACGCTTCACACTAAACAACACACCTTCATAAAAGGTATCAAGAGAAAAAAAACTAATTGTGTCATGGTCCGAAGCGTCCTGCCCTTTCTTTCTAAAAGGAGGGACATCAAAAAGGGTGAAATATTCAAAACATGGGACGTGTTGGATAGAATCGAAAAATAGAAAAGGTTTTTTTTTTTAAATCATACTACAACATTTGGGTTTGAGACACACAGCCATTGAGAATGTCGAATCAGGCAATAATATATAATTTATTGTAAGTTAACAGTTTTGTTTTAACTTTTGCTACCTAAACAAATGTTTTTAATTTTTTTGGTTGCGAGATTTATTAACAAATTAAAATTGAATATAATAATTGACATAGGGGGCTATGTAATGTTTTTTTATATAAATAAAAAATATACTTAATAATATGGATTTGATCATAAAAACACACCATAGCAAGCTTAATCGTGGGTTTACTATACCTACCTATAAATTATTTCCACATACAATTTTTATTGCTTGCTTGGATGAGTCTTTTTCAGCAAAGAACTTTCCATAATTTAAAAAGAAAGGAAAACATTTCAAGGAAGACTTATAAATGCCGGGACTTAACTTGCGAATGTCCGATTTGCAGCGGAAAACATCGAAAGGTCTTCAGAGTCGATGAATTTTACAGGATTAAGGTTGCGGTCTCTTATTTCAATCGATTTTAAACTCAAATGAAGTAAACTTTTCGAAGTTATGAAGAAAAACACACGGAAGTTTTTAGAGTGGTTTTTGCTAGAAAGTTGAAAATCAAGGAAAGACTAGGAGTAACTAGTATAAATGCGGGATTTATGTAGTACTTATTAAACATTAATTGACGACCGATGTGGCGCAGTGGGCGCAGGCCCGCCTGCGACGCAGAGGTTGCGGGTTCGATTTCCGCCTCGGGACAAATGTTTGTACGATCTACAAATATTTGTTCCGGGTGTTCTGGGTATTTTATATATATAATAAAAAATATCTATGTATTGTATTGTATTACATATATATATCAGTCATCTAGTACCCATAATACAGCTCTGTTTAACAGCAGCTTACCTTGGGGCTAGATGATGCTGAGTGGATTGTCCAGCTTTATTTATTTATTTATTTATTTATTATTAATGCGATCTTGTAATAAATAATGCAAACTATGAATAAATCTATTGTTATGGCCCTATAAAATCAACGTAGTAGCGGTACGGAACTATAATTTATGGCAAAATTTCCAGAGAAAATTGGTCAGGAACCCATCAATCTCGCTTAGAAGCATTATATTTCAATATATAGCGCCAAGATGACGTCGTCGTACTGTGAGGGATTATCCACTTTACTGAGGTAGATTTTTCACCTCACCTCCCCAAAGAATAGCTTTAAAAATGAATTTCATTTTGCACGGCAAAAAATATTTTGATTTATTTATAAGTTCATGCATAAAATTACGCAGCAGCTAAAGAAAATAACATGCTATTTCGTGCTCTTGAAGGATTGTTTAAAGTGCCATACTATCCCAGCAATTACTCAGGTAGAGCTATGTTATTACAGGAGAGGAGCGTAGCCTATTATCTGGGTTCCCTGTGTGAATGAGGCTATTTGCATCTATCATTATCATTATCGACAATCAGAGCCAGAACACAAACCACTGCTTCAATTTCATCCTATTCTATTTTAGTTAATTGATTGCAACATAGATTGTTTTTACAAGTGCGTATGTTTTTACAAAAAAATAAATAATATATTTTTTTTTTTTATTAATTAACGATAATAAAGATCAATTATATCAACGTTTCCAATATTGCAAGCTTTGCTATGGAGCTAGATGGCGATGAGTAAAATGTCCACCAATATTTATTAGATACTAGCTGAACCGCGCGGTTTAACTCGCGTTATTTTTTTTGCAATTTTCCATATTTTCTCACTCTTTCCCTGGACTCCTACGAACGTTTCAAGACCAAAATAGGTAAATCGATCCAGCCGTTGTCGAGTTTTAGCTAGCCTATCGCACAGTTATTAATTTATTCTATTGATTTCAAGCTTTATTTTTAGGAATCAACTGCTTGCTAGATGAAACACAAACAATAATATCGACTTCGGTTGCACCTATTATTCAAAATCATGGATCCTCTAGCTAGACGTCCAGACATTGTAGCCCTGCTACGCGGTTGTGGCGCGGCGTGCTATCCATTGAACGTCCACCGCACATTTCCGCTCTCCGCAGACAATTTGCTTGCCGCTAGATTGAATAGCAGCTTAGACTTAGACCGTACAGAGCGGTGTTTTAGAATTGACTACGCCACTTACTTTATTGGAACGGGTTTTTGTTGAGCATTAGGTACCTACTTACTATACCAACTTAGTAATGTTTGCATAGAGCTGAATACACTGGGATAAGCAAGAGACCTTGTTAATTTTATCATCAATGTTAATCACAGGTGAGACATTGGTACTTATACAAGTATTTCTATAGCAAGAGTCATACGAGCACTGGTGGTCTAGTTGTAGTGATCGCCCCGCTTTCCGATCCTAAGGTCGTGGGTTGGAATCCTATCGTGAACCAATTAATTCTTCTATTTGAGAATTTTAAGTGCGCAATGCTAGTGCTCTCATGCGGTGAAGGAAAACATCGTGAGGAAACCGGCATGTCCAAGAACTAGAAATTCGAAAGACATGCCATCCACCAATCCGGATCTAATCACTCTCGCTTGAGAGTAGGCCAGTGTCCTAACAGTGGGAACAATTAGAAGGATGCCATGATGAATGAAAGACCCTGTATGACGTATTATAGTCCAGTAGATAGTAGTAGTAGTATAGTAGTACTACCAACCTCTACACCTCCCCTAGTGTTATAAAATGCTGTGAATAATTGGTGCAAATAAAGCTCCGTTACCTTACCGTCTGTGAACACTGGTGGCACAGAATAGATATTAGTACTCTGGTGGTCTAGTGGAAGTGACCTTGCTGTCCGATCTTAAGGTCGTGGTATCAAAACCGGTCGCAATACAATGCTCTCAATGGTTCCATGTAGTGGATTACAGCCCAATCATTTTTCCTGGAGAATAGGCCAGGCCAGTATCTTTACAGTGGGAACATTGAGAGGCTGATGGAGATTTATTGTTGAGTTTGAGCATTGAGACTGTTTCAATCCAAGATATAAATGTAATGTTAATGAATTGCACATTGGGTTAGGCACCTAATTACGTTCTCTCGGACAGCTCGCGTTTATTTCTGCACGAGCGCACAGATCCGCCCGCCAATTACCGGCGAGAACCCGAACAGCTCTGGATTTGTCTTACAAAGTGTCTCTAGATAAAAGATAAATAAATAAAAATAATTATTTTATTTTATGACCAACAAAAATTAGAAAACAATTTGAAACTCCAGTTTCTTTTTTTTGTGATGATTTTCTGCTGTCGGGCTGGGTGCATGATTTCCTTACGTACCATCAGGAACATGTATACTTGCATAGTTTTCTCCAACAGCGCATCTTAAGAATAAGTATTAACTAGATATGTATGTGTAGCTGAATCCTACCCTGCTTTAGATACTGTAGGTATAGGTTATCCAGGCACTCACTTTGTGTCTGCCCCAAGACGTCTAGCTTCGAAGAAAAAGTGCCTCGAATAGCAACAGACAATAAATGGCAACAGCTGCTAACCTTTTTTGTCGAGAAAGCTTTTGCTGCAAATTGTTAACGCCGGTCGTTATCAAGTTAAAGGTTTCGCTTTAGAAAAGTACCTACACCTACCTCTTTAAGAGTCTGAATTGTAAAAGGTAAAATCAGATTTAGTTGTGGTAATTGGGTAGACATTTACTTAGGTATCTGAAAAATATTTATTTTGAGTGCTTTACACACTTAAGTAAATACAAGGCGTGTATGTGTATCTAATGCTTTTTTTTTTGATCGGTAGTAACTTGCTAACCTTTGGTCAAAATAGTTTGATATTGCGGGTGTTTTCTCGTGGTCTCATTGATCGTGGACCCATTGGGTCTACGAGTAAGTCAAGTTACTTACAGAGTAATATTATTGCCTCTTCAAGGGATTAGGACAGAAAATGGAGCGCATGCTGTAACATTTAACCATTGGTTGCGTTGGTTACCGTTTCGTTTTATTACGATTTAATGTGAGTGATGCTGTGTGGATTGTCGAACATTATTTAATTATTATAATTAATAATTTTGTACAATCCACACAGAATCATCTAGCCCCAAGCTAAGCAGAGCTTGTTTTATGTGTGCTAGATGACTAATATACTTAATACAATACATAAACAGTTTATTTTTTAATTATACATAGAAAATACTTGAGAAAACCTGAAAAAAATATTTGTAGATCGTACAAACATTTATCCCAAGGTGGAAATCGAACCCGCAACTTCCTGCGTCGCAAGCAGACCTCGCCCGCTGCGCCACATCGGTCAGTCATATTGTTCTATCACAATTTAGGCCCAAGGGTTGCTACTCGTAGTTACAAATATCATAACTTTACGTAAATTTTAGTGGGCCACAGGGACAAACTATCACAAAGTAGTTTAGAACTCCCATTGTGGCCAGCTAATGTTCCCTGAATAACCAACAGCTTTACAAATAATGAGTTTTTTGTCGTTATAATAGATCGCGTGTGTCACGCATATGTGCTCCGGCGTTATTATTTATTTATACCATTACACTGACTTCTTGTAGAAAAGCAAAGAAGTGTGTAGTAAACTACCTAATCGAGCCTACAGGACCAACACTACTACTAGGGTTAAAAAGATTGAATACAAAAGATGAAAAGCAAAAATGGTTATTTATTAAAAGTTTTAAACTTGTAACCTTGTAAGGTAATAAGTAACTAAGTAAACACTATGCACTGAGCGCGTTCCTCTAAATTGCATAGTATTGACAGAGTAACCTGGTGGTAGGACTCTTCAGCAAGAGTTCGTTTCGGAGGGTACCACCGCAGTGTCAGATATTCTACCTCCAAGCAGAAGTGTGCAAGCATTACTGTGTTTAGGTTTGAAGGGCACTAGCAAGTGAAATTACTGGGCGAAAATGACTTAACAACAATGTATCGGGGTGATAGGCGTAGTGCAGTGCAGTGCTACGCAAACACTTGAAAACTTTAAGCTTTGGGTGGCACTGCATCTGTAATAGCCAGGCGTGGAGCTTAACATCAGGTGGACGCCTTGATAGTCTTGTCACTTGCTGAAAAAAAAAAGTTTGTACTGAATAAAATTGATCAAACAACCTTAAATAAATAACGCTGGACAATCCACACAGCATCATCTAGCCCCAAGGTAAGCTTACTCTGCTGCTAAACAGAGCTGTATTATGGGTACTAGATGAATGATATATATTTAATGCAAAAGAATACATAGATAGATTTTTTTTTATTATATATAGACAATACCCAGAACACCCGGAACAAATATTTGTAGATCCTACAAACATTTGACCCGAGGCGGGAATCGAACCCGCAACCTTTGCGTCGCAGGCGGACCTGCGCCCGCTGCGCCAAAGCGGTCGTCAACCTTAACTTTACCATTATCGCTAGTAGCTCAATTTTCCGCGAAACAAACTTTCTAGAGCTTTAAATCAGCGTTCGAACTTTGTTTGACCGAAGTTGACATAACTATTTTTTTTGAAACTGATGGACAACTCCAAACCTGGCAATCCAAATTGTAAAGTTTGTAAAACTCACTGCGTAAGGAGAATTCTGAATTCAAAAGTAAAACCCGCAGTGTCTTAGTGCGATCATTTCCCGAAGCGAAGCGAGGTGGAGTTGAGAAAACTGATAAAATCTTGTCATTAATTTGTATTAAAATCTTATATCAATTTCGCGCCGCGCCGTTTTCATATGACTCGAGAGTCGGGACAGCTCTGCTCTGCTTTGCTGGACTGTGGCTAAAAGGTCCAATTTTAACATCATACGATACCTACTCTAGGCTGACTAGAGAAAAGGATGAAAATTCCCTTTGACTCTACCAGTACACCCACCTATCAAGTACCCATCAGTTGGCACATTCTTGGAAAAAGTTAATTTATATTGAAAGATAATAAAGAACAGTTGTAAATACCTACTTACTATTACAGCTTGATAAAAATTCACTCAGTTTAACTAACGACCTGACCTTTCTTTTAATGTTTGAACAGCAAAAGACGTATCTATAATGGCACCTAGAAGTATGTCTGTTTGTATCTAAGCAGGCACACATAGCCCATCTTGTTTGCAGAACGAACGCCTTTCATCTTCTCAAAAGAATAGGGGTCTATTATGAACCCTCGCCGCAGAAACCGGGCCATGGTCAATTGAACGTTGTTATACGTTATACCAAATAGGTTATAGTAGAGTTTGAAAACTAGCTAAGTACCTACTAAAACATTTCAATACTTGAGTGAAATCATTAAGAAATTGAAAGCAGTAGGTAAGTGATTTTACTAGGTCCTGATTTCAGAACAAAAGGCTATAAATAGTTTTGGTTGATCAAGATTTGTCTTCAATAACTGAACCATATAATTAAGTCATAGTTCAAAGTTTCATCAAAGTATTTATTGAAATCGGTTTAAAATATTACGTTATACAATAAGTACTCAACTCAACTTTACACTTCTACGAATTCAAATAACTTTTTTAAAAAAGTATTCTTATTATCAGAACCCTTCGGCTAATCGGCAGATAAATGGAATCATTGTAGAAACAGATGTGGGTGATTGCCCCCGTTGAATAACCTTACGACATTGCGGGTGTCGACCCGCAGGACTTCGCCCTGGCGGGCGCCGGGCGCAGAGACATTCACCGAGGAAATGCCCTTGTACCCCTGTCTGGAGAGACGATCGATTAAAATAAATACAGTGTCAGCAGCGATGGGCTGGCAACCTATCACGTATGGAGTAGGTAGGTATGTCGGCATGCGACATAATACTATTTAATTATTATTGTTTATTATTTAATTATTTAATTGAATATAATAATGTTTGGATGCTTTTCCCTCCCCCTTTGGAAATCGTCAAGGGTCTGAATTAGGTAGGTACAGTATAGCAGGGTATACAACAAAAACGGGACACATAAAGGATCACTCCCTGTATGTTCTTTTAGTCTGACAAATCTATACCTAAGACATATTTTCTTAGGAACGACTAAAAAAAGGTTGAAATTGAAACCTTGCAAGTAACCAAGTACCTATAAAAGTCGTTGAACTAAGGTGTATTAAAAACCATGCTTGTTTTTTAATGCAATAATAAATATATGGCGTTTTTTAACATATTATTGTACCATGCTACTAACTTAAACCGTTAATTTCTGGAATATTAGATATGTTATTTTTTGCATAAAGTCGATACTTCTGAATACAATAGTATTCATTATATTAAAAATCAGTTTTCATGCCCATTCAAAAGCGCTAGGACTTTTGTGAATCCTATAAGTTCACTCAGAGTACTTGTATAATTCCGTGCTAAAACTCAAAAAGGGCTCTAACAATTTCGAAATAATTTACGAATTGGAGATTTCTGTCTATCTTCTACAACGCAAAACTTCTAGGGCGCGAGTCTCGCTCGCACTTGTCCGTTTATAGGGTTACATTACATTACAACAGTACAGCATCGCAATAGAAGTACTCACTATAAAAGAAATTCTTTTATCAACTGATTTTAGTCATAAATTCACCTTTAGCATGTAAGACGAATGATCCTTGGGATTTGATCTACGAACACACAAAGCATGGAATTATTACTTCAAGGAAAATATGCGCGCAACTTGACACAAAATTTCAAACAAACTCACACGTCAAAACTCGCCAACTTCGCTGATTAGCCAACTATTTATTAGGACTCGGGACGCACAGTTAAAAGTAGACTTTATTGTTTCAATGTTTGGGTTTAAATTGCCGTCTAATCTGTAGTTCGCGCATTTCATTTACTACAACGCCATCCGCTACCCGGGATGATTCATGCAATATAATGCAACGCAAATAATTAATTCTAATTAAGATGGTGATTGTGGTGAAATATGATAATATTTTCACAAGTTGTTTGAACTTCTATGACAACAGTTGTTTAAAGGTTTGCACATGGAATAGGTTTTAAGGACTTTACTTATTAGGTTTGTATGGTAAGTAAAAACTTTGCAAGTACCTATAATCAAATAAAAGAAATCTGTTGTCTAAATATATTTTATTATTTACAAGCAGGTGACCAGTACAAATAAACCAATATAAAACCATAAATATCTACGGTACTTATAGCCAAACTTAAAGGTTTTTTTCAATAAATTTACAACTGCGAGTTGAACTCGCATGGAGAATGTTCAGAACAATGAATATTTATCTACCATATCGATTATAAGTAGTAATAATCAAAATAATGATTTATTTAAATATTCAGAGATTTAATATGTTATTTTAAGACCACAGACTTTTTATAGGTTTTCCTGTTACTATAAGCTAATATTTTTTTTCTGTTTAAAGGGTGTTTTCTCTTTAAACTATTATAGAAGTAATACTTTTAACAAAAAATACGTCGTGGGGTCGGGTATCTATGGAATGCTCTTTTAAGCAGTTAAATATATCATGAAACCTAGTTACAATTATATTGAAAACATTTGTTGGACAGTCATATTATCAGGTAGATAAAATAAAGTACATGCTTTGGGTGGCATAACACCATCCCCTTAGATATTTTGGGCTTGATTAGTTTTTACGAAAATAAGTAAATAGCGATGAACTTACCTGTGAAAACTAACACAAATATTCTTTTTATGTAAATGAGATTGGCTTATTGAGATTGGAGATTGGCAACACTTCACTGCACAAGAAGGCATTTAATTTATGAGAAAATCTCAAAACCGATAAAAAATTAGATGACCGCCGTCATCATTGACAATTTCGGGTAAACTAAATTCGCTCGCAGCTCCATTGACAAGCCCCGCCTGCCGCAGCTCCGTTTGCATTGGGGCATTTTCTAGCTCAAGGAATGCTTCCATGCTTTGTTTGTTCGTAGGATTTGATTGAATATATTTCTATTGACTTTGACTTTCACAGTTCACCTTTCTGACATCCTACAAAATTTGAGTAAGCTGACGCTGGATACCAACTACAAACCACTTACTGCTTACAAAAAGTTATTTCTCGATATCTGTAGGACTTTGCCCCCGACCGGGTTGGCGTGGCGTGAACTGCAAACTGCGAAGGCACGGGTCAAACGCTTCAGGAGCCGTTCACTCGGCGAGGAAGTGTCCTTGTAACCCGTCTGCAAGGACGAACGGGGCTTGATGCAGAGTAAACACCGCCACCGCGGCGACTGCTCAACGTCCCCTCAACTCGAGCAGTTCAGTATTCTTTGTTGTAAATTCATATTGCAACGAGCACTAGCGTCGGACACCGAGAAAAAAAACTGTCTTGATACGGTGATTAAATAATGCTGGGCAGCCGGGAAGATAACTTTTTTTTTATATACCACTAAAGTGGCAACCAAGCGTACGGCCCACTTGATGGTCAGCGGTAACTCTGCGATAACATCGGTTAAAATGAATGCGATGCAAGCTTTTCATTAACTGGGATGGAAACATGAAACATAAAATGCACGGAAGAAGTCGCGGGGGCGTCCACTATAGTATACCTATTTATAATACGTTAGTCAATTACGCCACAAGCGCTGACATTACACATTTTAAATTACATTACGTGCTAAAATCAAAGGTTTTAATAAATATCTAAACATCTGTAGTAGGGCAGAGCAAGAGAAAATTCGATAAGCTTGAGGTTGCGAAGGGAAACCACGCAATGAAACACAACATACCTACCAATTTACAACATGCCACGAGGGGAAATACCACAAATGAAAATTGAAATTACCTTCTTCCCAGCAGAAGTGATGTGCGCAAATTAGGGAAAATGTATGTTTTGTTTCAAGGGAAAGGGTATCCTTCGGGAGGTTGAAAATCAATGACATTCACACTGAAAACAGATAGCTGAATTTGCTGGCGCCTTCAATTCTATATGCCTTTTAATGACCGTATGTCACTATAATGTTATGAAGTGAAGTCATCGATATAAGCTAGGAACCTAGCCGTGTTTGTTTGTTGCCTGATTTTTCTCATCTTGACCGCAACATTTCGAATTTCGACAAATAACTAGTACTTACAATAAGAGGCCTCGCTGCCCAGCGCAGGGCTGCGCTGTTTTCATCGCAAACGCGCGAGCTGTCTGAGTCTGAGCTATAATTTAACTGTAGCTTAAAAACCGCTTGTGTGGACTTATCTTGCAATGTTTCGGAAAATATTTGGTTCGTAAATTATAAATTATGAATTTCAAAGCCTTCTCGTAACGGTTGTTTTGGCAGTTTCGCTCAGACATATTTCTGGCTTACCAACTTGGTAGAACCATAGGCTACAGGTAAAACCATGCCAACAAGTATGAATAGATAGGTGGTAATAAATTGTAAGCACTATATTTCTTATTTCAGCTTTTTTTCTGTAGGATAAAATCAAGTTCAACGACCTTACCAATAAATGTACATACCTACCTACATTTCCTCACCAAATAGTACATTCGAACGCGTAAACATTTCCTCGTGTCGTACACCCTTGCACCCTATCGTGGGGATGAAAATAATCATAAAAACACTGACTTTTTTTGCAGTCGACGAGACGAAACTCTTCAAAGTGGCGAAACGAGGTGCGGTAGTCTCAGTTAAGTTTAAAAACTGATAAAAAAAAACTGGTATTGACAGCATAATGAAGCAAAAATTGTAGTGAATTGAAAACCCTGTTCTGAAGTTTTACGTAATAACTTAATAAACAACACAGTACAAGCTACGAATGGTACATGCTACGACTGCTACATGCTACGACTGCTACGAACTACTACGGCGCATTAGAATTTTAGAATAATCTAAGGGTGAGTTGCACCATTTAACGTTAACGTCAAATTGTTCAATCGTCGTCGAACAATTTGACGTTAACGTTAGATGGTGCAACTCACCCTAAGTATACAAACAATTTCTAAGTATTCTGTGGCTTACACCCCTCATTTTCTGTTTATATGCCTACTTCTAACAAACATGAGCATAAAGCAGATAAAAGCCTTCATAAACTAAACAAAGAGATAACTAAAAGCCTATAGAGTACTATAAATAGACAAACAACTGAAGTAGCATAGATATGATAATTCCAGACAACTCATGTAAATTGTTATTCTCTTCCCGTCTCGAGAAGCCCGGTATGTTTACCCGGAGTATGTTTACTTTAATAAAATGGCGTGTAATAGTGCAATCTCAGCTTCCCTTCTCAGACGGTAATATATTGCCCTTATATCAGATGCGAGCCGTAAATTGACGGGAAAATGTTTGAATCTTTGGCATCGAGTTACTAGACTAATACATATTTCATAGTTCACATACTGCAGGCCACTTATCACAGTGATACCAGATGGTCCATGATATTAACCTAAAGGAAGTTTGGAAGTAGTGGCTCTCTTTAGCAAAACTGATGTAAAAAATAATAATATATATATATACAAATTATTATACACAATAATGTCTTATCGTAATAAGCTATTGCTGCTGGTTCCTGATCAGAAAGTCTAACTTTTAAGTTGCTTGAAGTAAAATGCCTAAAACCGCCTGAGGCCTCCGTCATGGCCTAACAATTTTGTACCGACAGCTGTAAATGGGTACCTAGTTTACATTTATTACTCCTGCACTGTTTTTAGATGAGATTTCATGTAGCTATTCTCCAAAACTGATAATCAGCAACTAATAGCATTAGAATAATCCAGAAATCTTTTTTCAGCACGTCATTGGGAACGGAATCCCTTATGAGTCGTTTTCTTAGCACGTGTTTCGGGTCCTAACAATACAGATAATGAAACCTTTTCCTCCGAATCGCTTGTGTTACCTTTTATATTTTGGTAGTAGTGTACATACATAGGAGGGTTGCTCATCTACGAAGCACTAAGTGACGTGACTTGATAACTATTACTGAAATACCAACTTTAAATCGATAGCCGTAAACTTTATTTTTACTTATTGCCTCTTTGTGATCACTGTGTAGAGTGACGACTTGTTAGAGTAAAAACATTAATAAATTAATAAATTAATATAAAACATAAATTACAATTACCATTAATTACATTACCTACCAAGATGTGTCGATAGATTTGGATGTAGGGTCACGTCGTTTGTTGCTTTTTAGAATAGCAAACAGCCATAGTTCATAAACGCACTTTAAACTTGTTAACAAATGTGTTTTTCAAATATATACTGACTTAGGTTAGGAATAACAAGGAAAGACAATAGGTACTTAGCAAGCCGCTGAAATGACAGCGTAAATTTTTATTATTTTGTTATGGCCCATAAGTTATTACGCTTTCATTGTTTTAGAAAACATTAAAATATGTTTACGAGTATATACATTTATCCAGTTTATTTTTTGTCTCTGAACCAAATTAATGGCAATCCAATTAGTCGTTGCAGTCACCTGTGTGTGCGACGTACGTGCATAACTATACATGCAGTCTCCGTATTGGCTGCTCTCTTTTGAGGGAGTCTAGAGACAGCTGCAGCTTAATATAATAAACTTGTGACGTTATAGATTTATTTTGGAATCGGTTAAAAACCGAATAATTAAAAATGAGTTACATTAACATTAATCGGTCGAGTACAATTTGCGTCGATTAGTTTTCGGTCAAGACAAATTGGTTGCCTAGAGGACTAACCCATAAAGAACCCAATTTTTCAGCATTATTTATTTATTTTATTTCTATTGCGACGAGGATATTTTATTTTTCCCTAAAGGGTTTCAATGAGTTTCAAATACCTACTTGATTTAATATATAGCATAATATTATTTTATTTTATATACTTAAATAACAATATTAAATCTAAGAACTAAGTGTACAATTTACGACAGTAAACACAGCATGCATAATTTTGAAGTTGTACAAAAAAATATAATTACAATATCTACTTATTTATCTACTATTAAATGTACTTGTTTTTTGAATTTAAAGAGGGTAGTGCCAAATATGTCTAGACAGTTACAGTGAGTGTTATAAAGCTTACAGAGTCTTGATACTGGGGAGTTGGAGCCTAAAACAGTTTTACGGAGTGGAGGGTAAAGAAGTGAAACGGGGTATCTATTTGGAATCCTGAAGTTAAATAATTGAAGTAGTGTTGGACAGTCTATAATATTACGTAATATTACGTATTATTTTCTATTATAATATTATAATAGAAAATAGCTCACAGGTTTTGTTTGGCTCTGCTATCAATCAGCTGCTTTATTATTCCAATATTGTTGGCAACACAGCATAAATCCCTTGAGCCAGTCCTGAGTACCTAGAAGGAGCTGATGTAAATCGTGTCATTAGGCAGCTGCGATCGGTGCCCTCTCTAATTGAAAATAAATCTAATTAGCGGTGAGGTCGGTGGAAGCGCATTCATTCCCTTCCGCTGATCCAATTTTACTGGAAACTTTTTATAATCATTGTGAAACGAATTCAGAGCAAAACGCTCTACCCCTACAATAAAATATAATGGCTGGTAAAAAAAAATAGAAGCCATCCATCGTCTATAACTTACCTACAAGTCGCGTGTATGTCTATAGTTTATACTTTATAGTTTATACTCATTTATGTTGTTATTACTTTTCAGTGCAAGCTATTTTTACCCCGATCGATGCTTGATGGTTAACTTTAATAATAAAGTATAGTATGTAATCATCATGGTGTAACTGTTGGTTTACCAAATAAATTTATAAAATAAAATCAATAATAATGATTCCAAAAGTGCTTATCTACACAAAGGCCTAAATGTTAAAACTCTACTATCAGAATGTACGGATTAAGTTTTATTTTAAACCTAGACATTGCTGGTTTTACAAATTAGAATACAAATTTAATTCCTCAACTAAAAATTAAAAGCGTATTCCTGTGTGCAGAAGATAAGGATTTTAAATGAAGGCGATAGTGGGTTGAAAACAAAGGCCGACCCGCGTTGTTTGACCTGACTCAGATAGACTCGGCGATGAGAGCATGGAATGAAGCCTGGCTGAAACTATGTTAGCAGATTTTCGTGCTAAAAGCTGCTTGCATATTAAAAATAAATTGCAGAGCAGCTGCTATTCGATTTGCTGGAAAATTGCAAAAAATACCATGGGAATTCGGTCAGAGTACATTCAAACTCAGCGTATTTTTAGGGTATGTTTGAGAAAGGTAAAACGGCACTGCTACAGAACGATTTGAAAACAGTCATGTGTTTTATTTCTGTACATCTGGGAGCTCGGTAACTATGCAAGTAATATATTTTAAGGGTATTACTGAAGGTAAAAGACACTTCAACAGCTAAGTTAAGCTCTGTTACCTTGGTAAAATAAGTTTACCTGGAGGCAGGATCTTGAGCAAGAGCCCGTCTTGGTGGGTATCACCGCAGTGCCAGATATTCTGCCTCCAAGCAGTAGTGTGCCAGCATTATTGTGTTTAGGTTTCGAAGGCACTGCAGCAAGTGATAATGTTGAAAATTGACGCGTTGAAAGTCTGTATTATCCATAAAAAATAATGTAATTTTGTAGTAATGAAATAATCAAAACTAGAAGGATACTTTTAGCAACTTCATGACGCTCAAAGATGTTATGGCCTCTAGGAAATAATACTTTTGATATTTTCACCTCTAAAATGAAAATGTACACTGTGGGTACGGAAGCCTCAAAGGGTGAGTTTTACTCGAACTTGCCTATATTTTTTTTATTCAAAGCTCTCTGTTGATTGGGAATGCTTGAAAAGTCTAAAAATAGCTGCACCGGAAAAACTAGGGCACTCCGGTAAACATCGAACGGAAAGCCAAAGTCCTAAAGGGGTCGATCCAAATTAATATTAAATGAGTCTACGTGAATAGGAAAACCCTCCCCTGAGACATTAATGAATTCCCGGATACCGTGAGAACCCTCACGTGGATAGGATAATTTATTACCCTTATGTAGGAAGGAAGTGCAAAGAAAAGTTATTTGCAGTAAATTGTTTAAGTTTTTGTTATACCACTAGGTGGCAAATCAAAACCCTATAGAAGCTTGCAATAAAGAAAAAGATAAATCTAGCTAGATCACTCGCGCGTTGCCAGTAATTTTAATAGCCATACCTTCCGACCCAGAACAAAGATTCTATAGTGGTAGTAAAATTATACAAGTACTTACCTAAAAATGTATAATAACACCGCGGCAATGGCAAAAAGAAGTTACAAAAAAACTGTGATTCTGTAACATTTAGAAAGCCAAAAGCTTTACGCTTAATTAATAAAGTTTTCCGTCATCACAATGGCACTCTCTGTTGAATTGAACCGCTAAATCAACTTTGCCTCTGCAAATTTAAGGACTAAACACTACAAACTACGTTCGAGGTTAGTTTCTTGATGCAACGGGAAGCATTCATTTTAATTTTTCATTTCACTCAGATAAATAAACAGCTCCGCCAACCAGCTGCCGGCGCTTTTCAATGTTTCTATGCTTTCCCCTTTTCTCTTATGTTGAAATCTTTTAAAACATTTCCAGAGCAGAAGCATGGTTGTTGCTTTGTACTCGTCAAATATGTTTCTTTAAAATTGGTTTGCTAAGCTTTTACCAGCGGTTTTAAGTAAATAAATTAATATTGCGGACATTTTTACACAGCACCATCTAACATCAAACTAAGCCAAGTTTGTTGTTTTGTGATGTACTTACCTGCCAGTCTGTTTCTGCTCTATGTTTTTTGTTTGTGCTGTCGAATAAATACTTTTCTTTCTTTCTTTCTTCTTTCTTACTATGGGAACCAGTTATCTGGTAGATTACACTAATATTTTTACAATAATATTTTTCTAAGAGCACTGGTGGTCTAGAGCACTGGTGGTCTAGTGGTAGTAACGCCGCCTTCCGATCCTAAGGTCGTGGGTTCGAATCCGGTCATGCACCAATGGATTTATCGATATGAAAAATTTAAGTGCGCAATGTCAGTGCTCTCATACGGTGAAGGAAAACATCGTGAGGAAACCGGCATGTCCAAGAACTAAAAATTCGAAAGACGTGTGCCATCCACCAATCCGCATTGGGTCCGCGTGGTGGATTAAGACCCAATCACTCTCGCTCGAGAGTAGGCCAGTGTCCCAGTAGTGGGAACATTAGAAGGCTGTCATGATGAATATTTTTCACATCCAGACACAACAAAAAATCACGCAAATGTTTGTCCTGAATGGGAATCGTACCCACGACCTAACAGAGCAGAAAGCAGAGCTACTACCAACTGAGCTGTAAGCACAGTGAAGCAAGTTTTTTTTACAGTAGTTTTAGTTGAACTAGGCCAGTTTGAACATTTAAAACTAATCAGCTATCCATAATTATTAATCATATTAAAATTGTATGAAATTTTTTGTTGATTGCGTAATCAATACCCTTACCTTGCGACCCTTACGTAGTTCGAAAACTAATAAAAGGTGGATTGCTTCTACTTTCAAATTCGCTTGAGACTTTATAAGTTAAATTCAACCAAGTTATTGTCATCTCAACAATTTTTTGCCATTATTACGAGTACTTAGTAATTGTGCAACAGGCAACAATCCTGCATGGTTAGTAAATGATGCTTCAACACGACTCTGATTAATGGGAATTGGTAAATCCACTTAAGTAATCAGTTTGCACTTCGTTATTGGCAGTTCAGCAAACCAAAAATGAAAACGTAGAAACCATAGGAGTAAGCGAATAAAGATTGGTTTTTATGCCTTGTGTGCTTATCGTCGGGGAATAAGTGGACTCAACTGAAATCTCGATAGATCACGTTCAAAATTCAATTTTCAGTGCAAGCGCGTTTCAATTTGTGTGTAAAATCAATTTTATTCGCTACACCATGTTTTTGACGTGGAAATTCTTCGGATAAAATGTAAAATCTCGTTATTAGCTTCTTGTATCAGGCTGCAGGGACTGGGACCAAATCTCATTAGGGATAAAAGGAAACGTAGCGAGCGACATTTGTGGATTTCAATGTTTGAGGATTTTTTATTTGATTGTCTTAGAAATTTTTCAACCTCGAAGTTAGGTACTTGTACAAATTATTTTTCAGTAAGTATTTACACATTATGTTTTATTCTTAGAGTGGAAATAGCGGACCGATAAAGAATACCACTTGGTTTTTTTAATTGCATAAAAAGTATAAGTACTTGCTTTATTTTAATAGGTATTTAAAGGCCAATGTCCACCATGTAAATTATGCCATATTATTATCATACAGTCATACAAAACAGCCTTATTTAAAATTAGCTCCGTCTCGGTTTCTTATTATTCAATTATTATTGTAAGAGATAGCACTAAATTTAAACAATGTATAATTCAAAAAGGCGGATTAACCATGCATATTATATTATAACCAATGGTTCCGGTAACCACCAGCTAACTTAAGTGTTTTTGTCTACTTATCGACTACTTATCTTAGTCCATTCTTTGCATATTTAAATAATGACAAATCGTTGTATTATCGCTAAGTTAAATTCTTACATACACTTTATTACCGTTCACGAGTTATAATGGTTTCTTTTTTGGAAACTTTTAGTAAAACTAACGTTGGTATTTAGTAAACAAAATGATTTACTACAAGTTTGCAGTAATATATTTACTTGTGATAAATAGTTTTGTTCATGCGAACGATGATGGAGGTAAGCAGTTTTTAGAAACTGCACATCTATAACTACTTTAATTACATTACATACATACGACTATCATGACTATCCTGCCTGATTTTATATTTAAAATTCAAATTTATATCAAAAAAGAATGATCTAGCCTATATTTTTTCATTAAAAAACTAGATTTATACAAAAATATTTTTTTTCGAAACCAAACACACGAAACTCGTTTATAAAACATTGTTCATGTTTTTTTTGTTAGATTTTTAGAGCAGCAAAACCAAAGGTTTTCATCTAGGAAATGTTAAATTAAAAGCCGCTCTCAAGTTTTAGTGAGACCAAAGCACAGCAATTCATCTTGCACGAAAAAGAGCACTGGTGGTCTGTGGTGTGTGACCTCCACTTCCGATCTTTAGGTCGTGGGTTCGAAACACGATCGTATCAATGGATTTTTTTGCTGCCACCAGCCCTAATGCAGAGTTTTGTTACAGTGTGGACTTTCTATGGAAATAGACTCGGAGCCAATAATAGCATGCGCCAAAGTTGACAGAGGATCAGAACTCCTCAATTACTACGGTGAACTCAGCAAGAAAGCTAACTTCGATGGTGTACCCTATATTTTAATTAATGGCAAAGAATTTATCGGAAAGGAAACCTTCGTTGAAGCGATCTGTGCAACCTTCAAAAACCCACCACCGCCGTGCATGAAATACCTAAGCTGCATGCATTAGCTTATTAGTTAGTACCTACTTCCGTGAATACCAAGCTACTTATTTTTAATTTAAGAATAGGTACCTACGCAGGTTGATATTTCTAGAATAATAAAAAACCTACACAGTTTTAATGGATTCACTCATTTTTTAATAACAACACTATCATATTTATAATGAGCAAACCCAAAGTCACATACATCCTGCCTGACTAACCCTACACTAGGACTTCCTGTCCCTGGTATCAGAAACTACGAGTAACACAATGTTGCCGATATATCGCTCAATACACTCTGTGGAAGTGGTGTGTGTAGCCTGGCGATATTGCCAAGATATTTCATAGAAATCTCAAGAATTCAATGTATAGCCAGCTAGATTGCAATGTATTGCACAATAAAATTGCACCATAAGTTGCATATAAATGTTATATTGGTCAATAACATTGCTAGCAAGATGCAATTTTTGTAGCCCGTTTGCAACCCAAAAGTATTAAAAACAACGGGAGCCCCTTGATCCTTAAACTGTAGGCTGCGTGTTGTGAACTGTTTTTTGTTTGGTACGGAAGAGTTTTAAAAAAAAGTCTGGTATGGTAGAGTGATAATTGGATCAGTTGAGTTTTGTGTGCTCTTTCTACAAAGAGCAGACAAAACTATGTGTATAGGTGTACTATGAAAGGATTTTTTATAATTCAAGTCCAGGAAAACAGAGGGATGATGAAATTTAGCCCGAATAAAATCGCTCGGCGTTTCAATAGTAAATTATAAATGTTATGGTAATTAACGTTATGACATTTGACATTAGCCGAGCTTGCTCTCATCTTACTCAGATACACGACTCATATCACAAGTAATAAAACATGCATTAAAATTGAAGGAGGTATACTGTCGGAAATTCAATTGTAGTTATTATCTGAAGCACGACTTTTGTCGTGTCATCTCGAAATACTATCAGCCACATCTCTGTCGCTATGGATCTTATTATTGTGCGTAAACACGATACAAGTGACATGCATGGACGCGCCGGTTTCTTTTCACAACTTTGAATTTTCTTAGGATCCTGGTTTCAAAAATCCACCAACCGCGGGTGGATCATATCCATTTTTCAACCGCAGTAAAGTTATAATTCAAATCAGAAAAAATGCATACAAAATATTATGAATGTTGCTATCGAAGGAAAAAATAACACATTTTTTACAATGTAATGGGAAGATAATGTATCTTTGATTTATGGTTTTGTGTTCATGGTTACAATAATTTTATGAAAAAACTCATTTTTTTAAGCATTCAAATATTTTTTGATAACATTGTGGTGATAGTAGTTGTAAGTTGTACAGAATGCGTTTAAAAAAATTACACTCGAGACTCACCCCGCATTCGCATGGGTGCTTGACGTATACCTAAATAATATATAATAATATATTTTAAGAGTAGTAGAGTTTTTTGTGATAGAGCTCGTCCGGGGAAGGACTACCACCATACCTATTTCTGCCGCCAAGCAGTAATGCTCGCATTGCTGTGTTCCGGTTCGAAGGGTATGGTTTCCGGTGAAATTACAGGCACATGAGACTTACCATCTAACGTCTCAGGGTGGTAACACGCAAGTGATATCTATGATGTTGCATGCGTACATAGGCTACGGTAACCGCTGACCATCAAGTGGGCCGTACGCTTGGTTACCACTTTAGTAGTATAAAAAAAAAAAAAAAAAACCTACGTACCTTCCTCGTGAGGTCCACAGCGGGTTTTTTTTATTGAATTTTTGTATTACGTATGCCGATCTAATAAAATATTTTTAATAAAATATTGTGTTCATAACTCAGTTTTATTTGAATAATATTTTTAAATCATTAGTAAGATATAGCTCTCCATTAATAATGGGCCTTCTTTAGTAATGTAGTTGCTATAAAAGCCCACTAACGATGTTTTTGGATTCGATATTTTGTGATGAAAACACAACGTTATTACTATGGGATGATGATGATATATTGTATGATGGGTAAACTCAAAAAAAGCATGTATCTCACTAAGCAAACTTTATATTACTTTATATCATAGATATTTAAAACGACTTTGCAAAAAGTGTGCCTTACAAGGCGTTATTCGTTACAAACAAAAATACAAAATTACAAATCTCCTTTTTGTAATATAAGTGTAGATGAAAAATTCGTTGCATAGTTTAAAAGATGTACGTCGGTAAGCAACTTTGTACTATTACTATGTAACTACTATGTAAATATTTAGATTCAGGTACATATGCTTAGAAAATAATATGTGCGGTGGAAAAGCCCGGACAGGTGGTCAATGTGCTTGTTACTCATAAGAGATGCACAAAAATGCTACGACATAATCACTGAGTCAGAATACACTCTACCGCAAAGGTTTTAAGGCGGAAACTCTATAATTGTGCAGTCAGTCGTTAAATGTTCAGATAGACTGCACCTTTTACCTTCTGCTCCACCTCTTTGATAAGAAATATTAAATATAAAGTAAGAAAGTAATAAAGTAGTTTTTTTGTATTAAAATAAACAGTAATTAGTTTGGTTTCTACTTAGGAACCCGTATCTATCTTTCCAAACAGAACGAATCAAATTAAAATATCTCTCTGAGCAGATTTTACAACCTAGATGCACAAAAATTTAAATTTCAAAATACGCTGGTTGGCCATCGCGTCATATTTTATGTTTGGAATTCGTGAAAATATAATATTACTTGTGTGCTTCGAAAAGCGCTCGTGAACGAGATGAAAATCGCCTGTTGGCGCGAGAAAGAGGAACCAGCAAAACACTCGTTCATCAAATAAATGCCAGCATAGAAAAGTAGCTGCATCGCGAGAAGCCATCTTCGAAGCCAGGCTTCTCGCATAGCTGGCTTATTATAGAGACTTTGCCACATTCATAATAAGTATCCAACATATTTTAGTATTTTTTGTTTTACCATTTTTAAATTTTTTCAATGTACCTACTAAACAATAGATTGAAGTTTACAATTATTTTTTACTTTTTTTTTGGTAATCCTAATTTTTGAGTATAAAATATAATTTGCTGTTTTTTAAGTTTGGTTTTGTTTTTATTGTATAACCATATCTGCAATAGTCTGTTGGCTTATCCAATGTCTACGAAGCCCAAAACATGTAGGTTTTAGTTGTAAATTATTTTAAATAGATTATTTTATATTGTGTTTGTAATAGAAAACTAGTAATCTTACAACTTTGTAATCATTCAGGGACAAAGCCCTTTTTATAAATAAAAAACACCAAAGTTGCTGGTTGAAGTTTCGTTTGAGATCTAAACATTTTATATATATACTATACCTACAAAAGAATATTTTCCTTTCGAATGGCGAAAACTTCGAACCCATGCTCTTATTTTAGCATTTACTACAGCATAGTATGGCCATATACCCGGTAAGGAAGTCAGTGGATGGTAAAGGCTCAAGATTTGTTCATGTCTTATGTTTTGGCACTATATGGGAGAGGCTTATGTCGAGCAGTGTTCGTCTATTTACTGATAATGATGATGATGATGGTATGGCCTACCTACGAGTTTCACCAAAAACGTTGCTCTTTTGCCTTCACCGGACGCCATGGTAAACATTTAACTAATTGCAAAAGAGATGTAGCACGCTAGCTCGTTTACACGAGTCCTCAAACTGAAATTTGATTACTGATATTTACTTCGTGCTCTACATTCAAGGATAATCTGTTTAGTTTGATTGCAAGCGTTTTATATTTGTTTGTTTTCACGCTATAAAGTTTTCTACCTTTGCAGACTCATATTAAATAAGTAATTATTTAATTATAAGTTAGCTTGGTTTGAGAGATTAGGAATCAAGTACCTAAGTAGAGTAGAGTGTTGCCTGCTTATTGAAGTTACTGAGATTTATTTGCTATTTTGAAACAAAATAAAAAAAATTACCTAAATACATTATTACATTAGGTATACAAAATAATGAAACCAGTTGAGTCATATAAAGACCGTTACAAACGATCTATATATATAGATCATAACAGATTCATATTTTAATTGAAGGCTTCCACGTTAATTTTGTTTACAAATTGAGGTCAACGCGATTGTAGAATTTCAAAATAAAAAAATACTTACTACAGTAAATATGGATTCATCAACGAGCGGGATATTCAAATTAAACACCTGATGTCATTAAAATATACCAATTGGTTAAATACAAATTGCAAATATTATTTACTTTATTTTACGTATTTTTTTGCTTAAGCTCAGCTGGCCAATGTTCACCCACATACGGTTGTTTAAACCAAGTAGTTAGGTAACAGAATATTTTGAACAAAATGTTTTTTAACAATTATAACTTGTGGCTTTAATAACCGCCAGTTAACTTTATTAATAAACACACACCATCCTTACTTATTTAAATAATGGCAATGAATTTTGTTATCGATTCAACATCATTCTTATGTAGGTTATATTAGTTGACTGCGAGCTCTAGTCGGTTACACTTATTTACGCTATCTTTAGTAAAACAAACGTAGCAAAAATGATTTACCAGTGTACTACAGGTTTTTTTCTTGTTATAATTATTAGTTTTATTCAGGCGAACGATGATCAAAGTAAGTTCTTAAAAATTGGACATCTAAAACGATGATAAACGATATTGGCTTGAAAAAATGACACAAGTCTTATTAACTAATTTTATTTTATTATTATAATATTGTTTCAGATATCTACAAAGTAGTCAGTCAGTCATCAGCAGACGATTATGATACAAAAGTCAACATTAAGGAAATAGTCCAATTCGTTCAGGTATTTTTTTTCTATTTTTGACTTTAGCAATGTGGCGGTAACTTTCTTCTCTGGACGAGCTCAACACAAAGTGCTCTATTATAACATCAATATATAATAATATAATATAATATATATAATAACTAATTGACAAGCCCCGGCTTCGCACGGGTGCTCTTGAAGCCTCTTTACGATATCTATTGCTGAAAACCGCATTTAAATCCGTTACTTCTTACTTTAGTGTACATATAGTTAAAATAATACATTACTTTTCAGCTTCTCTAAGAGCGCGATCAGTTGACCAATCAAAATTAAATGAAATAATGATTTAGTCAACTCGTCCCGGATGGATCCCGGATAGGATGAGTTGACAGCGGGATGAGTTGACTAAAAAGCCTAAAGATCTAAGCGTTTCCACCCACAAAATATAAATATTATAATGACGTTTCCCACAAAATGTAAAACCCCAAAGGGTAGCTGCGGTTTTCACTAAGCCTTGAACTTGCATTAAACGAGCCGATCCTGAAAACCAAATTAAGTCGATTCAGACTTTTCTAAAACAGTGGGTACAGTAGAACATACTGCGGGTTATACCACGTTATACTTTCCATTACTAGGGTTAGATAATAATATACCTAATTAGTACTACAAAGTAATTTCTATAACATTTTCATTTCAGCTTGACAACAAAGATGATTTGGTACACGTTCAGTTATACTACGAAAGCTTGTGCCCAGGTTCCATTGAGTTCAACGTAGACCAATTCGCGCCCACTATTTACGCATTAAACAAGTACCTGGAAATTGAAGTATATCCGTATGGCAATGCTGATGTATGTTTTATCATTTCTTACCTGAAAAACAAATGTTTTATTATAATATTGAGCATCAGCCATCAGTTGTATCATGAACAGCTCTTTATTATTCTCCTGCTGGGGCACTAACCCTACTCTCGAGTGAGAGAGATTGGCTTACGAAGATAACAAACGATAATAACCACGCTGACCCAGTATTATGTAATTTGGTGGATATTACATGTCATTTCAAACTTTTGGTTCTTGGACATGCCAGTGTTCCCTCCGTAGACCAAGGCACATGCTTGTTGGTCCCGATGACGTAGTTGCCTCCCTTCATCCAGCTCGGACAAAGAAAACACTCAACAGATACACTGACCTCGCTGGCGAGGTCGAAGACTCCTTTCCGCTACGTCCCTGGGGTTGGGCCATTCCCCCCGGCAAAAGTCCAAGCCGAGGTTCGTACCTAAGTGGTGCCCTTGCGTTAGTTGATAAAAACTCAAATCTTTGCGGGCGGCGCCTTCTGCGTTCTCTAAAAGATCATGTAACGCTGTCACGGACCGTCAGACGGTCTAACAGCATATAGTCCATTAGAAAAAAAAACATGGCAGTTTCCTCACTATGTTTACGTTTACCGTTGAGTTGAGTGAGAGCACGAACCCTTTTCGAATAGAGAAACTTATAAGTAACTGACGATTAACGTGGATTGCACTTAGCCCCTCATAATAAAAAAATCTTTATTTGTCTCTTAGACTTCAGTAGTGAATGGAAGATACGTGTTCACGTGCCAGCACGGTCCAGCCGAGTGCTACGGGAACATGCTACATGCTTGCGCTATTGATCAGCTGAAGAACATGACACAGGCTATACTTTACAATACCTGTATGATGACCACGGGATCTCTGAAATATAAAGGATCAGACGACAAAGCTGCTCGTAAGGTAACCGTCCACAATGATAATGCGCGGGGCCCGATTCTACTAATTCTATGTTGCTACGTGCAGTTGCAGTAAGCCTCACGCAAGCGTCACTCGAATGTGCAGTTTTACTTCGCTTCATTAGAAGATCTTAAAAAAAAGAAAGAACAATCTTAAGAAAGAATAATCATTATCATAAATAAAGTAAGTAACTTCGTAGGAGAGTCAGTGGCCAACTCTATTGTCGGAATTTTCTACAGTAGGTATATCCTTCTTGGTGCGCAAGGGTGTACTAAAAAGGCATTTTTGATATTCAACCCCTAAGAGGATGCAAAAAAATTGTGTTCCTGGTGCTTACAATAATTGAAACATTACAAATCAACAAAAACTTGATTCTTCAATTTGATATAAGTCGGTATTAAAATATTTTCAACACTACCCCTAAAACGGGGTGAAGAGAGTGTTAAAGTTTGTATGGGAACTTTGTAACGCGTCGTACGATTTGTTTGAAACTTAGTATTCATATTTTTCAGCACAACAGCTACACTTTTTATATATTCTTCTGTATATAAAAAGGAAACTACAAAAAAAATTAAAGCGCGAGTGAAACTGTGCGGGTCAGCTAGTACCAAATAATAATAACGGTTTCGTGTAAAGGAAGAAAGGAAGGGAGGAAGCAAGCTTTATCCAGATTTTTGTTTCAGTGTGGACTTGATATGACAATAGACTCGGATCCAATAATAGCATGCGCCAAAGGTAACAGAGGATCAGAACTACTCAATTACTACGGTGAACTCAGCAAGAAAGCTAACTTTGATGCTGTACCCTATATTTTAATTAATGGCAAATCGTACGATGGAGATTATTTCTTGAAGGCGGTTTGTGCAGCTTTCAAAAATGCACCACCGCCGTGCAATGCAATTCTTCATTGAAAAATACCTAGCCCAGTATTTCCAACAAGTAATAATAAAACAAATAATAAAATTATTATTATTTATATTATAAATAAAATAATTAATACAATTTAAAATGCATATCATAAATCATGTTTTTTTTTGTATAGATTTAAATACCCTACCTGCCTTTGCTCATACGGCTAATGTGACTGCGGCCTAATTTTTTATCTGAAAGCTCGGAGGATTGTAAATGTCTTTGTCTGGAAGTTATTTTTTTATTTAGAACGGGAGGATACTCATCGCATCATCACAATAAAAAATAAAAATTTTGTCTGTCAATAGTTATAAGAGCTACCCGCAAAGACTTCAGTTCTCCCGTGATCATGGTGCATGTAACTGCGCCGAAATATCGGGAATCAATAAAACTCACAAATCATGGTAAATATCCCGTTTTAAGTGAAAATTATGTTAATAACCATGATAGTTTTAAAAACTATATAATAAAAATTATGTAATTAAATTAGGTAAATTGACGAAATTACCTAATTTAATTACGTAATTTTTGATGACTCCGGTTGTTGTACATACCTACACCATGATAATTCATTACAAGTTGAGGTTGATCATGGAAGTTTGAAAAACAAATTGTAAAGAATGATATATACTTAATACAATACAATACATAGATAGATATTTTTTATTATATATAGAAAATACCCAGAACACCCGGAACAAATATTTGTAGATCGTACAAACATTTGACCCGAGGCGGGAATCGAACCCGCAACCTCCGCGTCGCAGGCGGACCTGCGTCCGCTGCGCCACATCGGTCGTCAATATTATAAGTATTAATATGTATTAGTTTATCCCAAGTCTATGTATTCATATGTTTTTTATTATAGGTTTATGTTTGTATAATTATGTGAGTAGATATTCTATATTTAGGTGTAGGTATTTATGTTTAAATATTAGTATTATTCATTTGTATTCATTTTGAAACAAGTTGTAACCCCCAACCATTATTTTATTAATTACATTTTCTCTCCATCCAAAGGTTGTCTGGAAGAAATTGCTTCTAAGCTAAGACCGCCCATTGTACTAAAATTGTAAAACGTGTTTTGTTTTTATGTTTATGTTACTGCTAAGGTGTACAATGAAGTATTTTCATTCATTCATTCTCTACCGTTAAAAATCTTTATTGACTTGCTCGACTTGGTGAACTGACTCGACTAACACGGGCTATATATATTACCGACCGATATAAATAATAATATATATGATATGCTTATTGCATTGTCGGTCGTTTACACAATTCAATGAATCAGCGAGCGCACTGCGCAAGTGCTTTGATATGCGCTTGTTACTTGCTCAGTGTCTGCGCATCACAATATTTAAAGTAGTCGTTCCGTCTTTAAATCGATTTTTTAACGGTTTAATTATGTTTGTAAATGATTAGCACAGCATTCAATAATAAATATGACTATGTTATTGAAACAGCTTTCTTATCAAGGATCTTACATTATAAATTATCAAGTATCTTGGCAAATCTCTTATTTCTGCCTGGTTACATTCCAGGGTACGGTCAGATATTGTGTCCATTGCTAGGAAATAAAATGCTTTGCAAAACGTTGATAGTGTTAAGCTGTGTTTTGATCATCGCAATCCACACGAATGGCCAGAGTAAGTGATTTATATCATTTCTATATACTTACAAGGTTTACTTAATTTGATTCATAAAATTAATATATGTATTTTTAAGTAGTATTTACCTAAGTATATTGTATATTGTAATAAGATAAATTACATTTTCAGATTACTATAACCAAAATAATGGCTATAATCCTCGTAATGTAAGTCGAAAAAGAACTATTTGAATAGAATAATACAGTTAACTTACTAATAGCAGTTCGCGTTCCAGGGTCTGTCTGACGTTATGATACTACGGTCGGTAGATACTTGTAGTTTCTGACACTTATCATACAATTTCTGAAACTGACCACTAATTATTATGCTTTATTTGGTAGTAGCCCTGCCTTCTGCGTTATATGAGATCGATTCTTATTCTGCAACATTTTGTGTGATAGATATAAATATTTGTACTTTGTCTAGCAAATCATATGTTTTTTTTATGTAGTATTAGGATATAGGTAGTCAAGTATGAGTTAAAATACAAAGGACCGCGATCATTTTAGTTAGCTAGGTTTAGAAAATGGTACAACAGAATCGACACTATTATCAGTATTATTTATGTTCCTCTTCCTCCGAGCTTTGTTTAGTTTGCGGCTATAGACTTGGTACATAAAAAAACCTTATATTTATTTATTATACCTACGTCGTTTGTTTATTTCAGAGAAACTACGGATATGGTAACGAAGTTGTAACAATCCAGCTTTACTACGAAGCCATGTGCCCAGCTTGTAGAAATTTCGATACACATGAGCTGAAGCAAACTGTTCTCGAACTGAGCCAATATCTGGATATACACCTGTATCCTTACGGTAACGCTAAAGTGTGTAATACTTACGAGTACTTTCTATGAACCTAGTTGTTGAGCTATAATCATACCTCCATTTTTCAATCATATTTCTAAATATGGATGTTTTTCATCGTCATTGCCTTTGCAATGTGCCCAGTGCAGATTGCTGAATCTGAGTATAAGTTCAGCTGCTTCTTTTAATTTCCTCCCTATTTCTTTGATCTTGTGCCTTTCAACTCAGTGCAAGTAATATTCAACTTCGAACCTTACCACCACCAGGTGGTCGGTGAAATTAAAGATGTGCATGAAACGCACAGAGAACACGAACCACGTTCCCTGCAAGTGAACAACTCGTACGCGCCATAAATAGTCAAGAATAAGTCTATTTCCTAGTTTTGGAAACGACTCCACTAAAGATTGGCATTATCTCCCTCGATACGTCTAGCCAGTCTGCATTATTATGCTGCCCAATGCCATTTGAGCTTCATCTTACTCTGAACCCACCTCTTTCTTATAATGATGCAAATTTCTTGATTAACAGTTCTGAAGTCACTGTTTCTATTTTATCTTAGACCATAGACAAAGGATATTGTCGGTACGAGTTTGAGAGTCAACATGGCCCTGCGGAGACCTATGGTAACAAGCTCCATGCATGCGCTATAGACGTCTTGCAGAATATGACCATGGCTGTTCTTTACAACTCTTGTATGATGGACTACTCACAAGCTGGAAAAGGCTCGGATGATGCTGCTGCTGATGTGGTGATTTATGATATTTAATTTTTCGCGCGGGTGCTATACCTAAACCTTCCTCTTGAATTACTATATCTATTGCTGAAAACCGCATTAAAATTTAATTTAAAATATCAAAGCATAGGTACATAACATGCATAGAGACAGACTTAATTTTATATTATGTAAAGATATTATCGGCTAAAGATAAAAAGTACCCATGAAAAGTATAGCAAACAAATTTTCTTTGATGTCATACATCAAAGTTCCATGTATTTAGTCATCATCATCATGACAGCCTTTTAATGTTCCCACTGCTGGGAAACTGGCCTACTCTTGAGAGGCCACTTGAGCGAGAGTGATTGGGTCTTAATCCACAACGCGGACCCAATGCGGGTTGGTGGATGGCACATGTCTTTTGAATTATTAGTTCTTGCACATTCCGGTTTCCTTAAGATGTTTTCCTTCAAAGTAAAAGAGCACTGGCATTGCGCACATAAATTTTTCGAACTGAAAAATCCATTAGTGCACGACCGGATTCGAAACCACGACCTTAGGATCAGAAGGCGGGGTCACTACCACTAGACCACCAGTGTTCTTTACTTATGTATTTAGTGCGGAGTAGCAATTTCAACTGAGCGCTTCCGTGTTTCGGAGGGTCCCTTATTTTTTAAAGTTGTTAGGCCATGATAGAGGCCTTCAAACGGCCTATGAACTCCGTTACCAGCTCATACGAACTTATTTATTTTTTAGTGCGGAAGATTCATGGGCATAAATTCTGGGATCATCAAACAGCTTGCCAAAAGCGAAAGAGGCTCTCAACTCCTCAAATTCTACGGTGATGAAAGCAAGAAGGCTGGATTTAAATCAGTTCCTACTGTCCTTGTTAACGGTGTGCCAGCCAGCACTGACCACTTCAAAGAAGACGTCTGCAGAGCATTCAGAAACCCTCCACCACAATGCTTTTTCTAATAAAAGAACGACGTAGAATTTCTGACGTAGGTAGATAATGTTGGCCAACGATCATAATAAATTATCATGAAAATCTCAAAATCTATATATAATAAAAGGCTCTATTTTATATGAAATTAACAAATATGGTGTGTTTTGTAAGTAAAAAATGCCGTGTGAAAAGACCTTTGTGACAGTTGTTGCATTGAGTTCCTCGCTCTATGTAAAGACTTGTACAGAGAATTATGAGACTATTTCAACGTGCGTTGATTGCGTTCGTGCAGCGCTGAGCGGGAGCCAAGCAGGCGCTACGCGAAACGCGCGCGTTTTCCGCAAGGCTGTGGCAAGGCAAGGCGCCGAAATAACTCATGCTAGTTTGAACACAGGCTAGTATTAGAAATACAACATAATAAGTATCCATTTACACTCCACGGTACGTACATACCTATCTATCTACCCATTTGAACTTTTGTTATCCGGCCAGATAGTAAGTTAGATACCGGATAGTTATTTAATGAAATCTTTACAGTTTTTATTCGTGTAATGTACGCTACCGTCCACATATTGTTCAACAAGTCCTGTCCATCCAAAGGTTGTCTGGAAGAGATCGCTTTTAGTGATAAGACTGCCCATTGTTACACTGTAAACAATAAATGTAATTTGTTTTTTCTTATCATAAGGTGTACAATATAGTATAATATAATAAAGTATAATCATCATGACAGCCTTCTAATGTTCCCACTGCTGGGACACTGGCCTACTCTCAGGCGAGAGTGATTGGGTCTTAATCTACCACGCGGACCCAATGCGGATTGGTGGATGGCACATGTCTTTCGAACATTAAGTTCTTGGACATGCCGGTTTCCTCACGATGTTTTCCTTCACCGTATGAGAGCACTGGCATTGCGCACATAAATTTTTCGAACAGAAAAATCCATTGGTGCACGACTGGTTTGAACCCACAACCTTAGGATCGGAAGGCGGGGTCGCTACCACTAGACCACCGGTGCTCCTTAAATTAAAGTTTAATAAAGTACAATAAAATAATTTATCTATCTATCTTATTTCTTTTCTCCTCCTTGAGATTAACACTTACATCATACAAACAGCAAATTTATATATAATACTCAAAAAAAAGAAAAAAAGTAGAAGTAGAGAGTAGTAGGTAGATCTTATTGTGATAAAGCTCGTCCGGGGAAGAACTACCTACGGTGGTAGTTCTTCCTATTTCTGCCGCCTAGGAGTAATGCTCGCATTGCTATGTTAGAATAGAATAGAATAGAATAGAATAGAATAAAATAAAGTTTATTTGCAACGTACACAAGAAAATACATAGTTGTATAAATGATAGACATTTCGAATTAGCTAAAAGTTTTGTTATGAGTGTTGTATGCTAAAAAACCCTGTGTAAACAGTCTGTTATCTTCATGACTCATTGGTAAGGCGTTAGCAATTGTATGTTACTTAGTCTGCTTTGTGTCTTACTTGGATAGAGTCAACTGATTATCATAGTCTCTATATTTGTGACATAAAATGATTCGTGTGTTTGTTAATTTATTTATCTGTTTATTCATTTACACTACGCTTATTCATGGACAGGGTAAGTAAATTGTAATTGGTTTAAAAAATCTGATTTTAAAAAGTGGTTAAAACAATATTATTATTACAATTTCAGATGTTGACACTACTAAGATTGACCCTAATATTTATGAGAAAACCTCAGATAAGTCTGTCATTGAAAAGGTTAGATCTAATAAACTCGTAAGTATTGACTATCCCAGATATTCTATAATTTATTTATTTACCCCTAAAACTCTTGCGTCATGTTATAATATAGTTATAGTCTATACCTAAGTATAAAAGAACACACTATATAGCTATTCTTATTTTTGACTTTACGCAAAACTTATAATTTAAATAGTTAAATTATACTTTTTGGTCATTATACGGTATAACTTTACGATTTTAGCTGTTTTTAGAAAAATAATATAAGTTACGCGTAAAGTAACAAATAATGTAGGTACTGTTTAAATACCTCATTATTGGAGTTGTTTTATGTTAAACTAAATCATAAATAATAACAAAATAATAACTTTTCGTTTGTATAGCTAATTAGTTCTAAAATAGACATAATGATAAAATAGATGTACAGTTAGCAAAGAAAGTGGTCTACCAGTTTTGACCTTTAATTTTACAAAAATTAAGCTAAGATTTATTTTCTAATAGAGTGAAGAGATGCACAATTATGAAGTATGTCAGTTATCTGAGATGCCTGACATTTGAAGTAAAGGGATAATAATTATGTTAGTTTGACCTTTTTTATTAATATTTAATTAAATTGACACCAGTTTAATCTTTTGAGAAAAACTTTTTGCAACTAAAAAAGAAATATCTCTGACAAGGGTCATGATTTTAATCAACGTAATATATTTATAAAGAAGTGTAAATACATAATATTATTCTTGAATTAATGAAAAAAAAAACATTTCTGATGGTATAATTATTATGATTAGGAATTAAAATATTTGTGTAAATTGAACGCGCGTTACATGTGATGAACTTAGCCTTGGAATTGACAAATGCTTAGACTAGGAGGTGAGTTGTTGTTAGCTGCACAATACATACTTGATTGACGTAAATATAACAATTGATAAAGAGGGCAATGATAACTGGCATGACGTTCAAATGAACCAATTGACGACCGATGTGGCGCAGCGGGCGCAGGTCCGCCTGCGACGCGGAGGTTGCGGGTTCGATTCCCGCCTCTGGTCAAATGTTTGTACGATCTACAAATATTTGTTCTGGGTGTTCTGGGTATTTTCTATATACTTAAAATAAAAAAATATCTTTCTATGTATTGTATTGTATTAAGTATCTCTAGATCAGTCATCTAGTACCCATAATACAGCTCTGTTTAACAGCAGCTTACCTTGGGGCTAGATGATGCTGTCCAGCATTATTTATTTATTTATTTAACCTCAACCGTAGATGGTAGGCTACATTTTTTTTTTATACAATCGAAGTGGCACCCAAGCGTACGGCCCACAAGATGGTAAGCGGTTACCGCAGCCTAGCAGGACGCTTGCAATACCAGAGGTATCACTCGCGGGTTGCCACCTTGAGGCTAAGATTGAAAGCCTCATGTGCCAGTAATTTCACCGGAAACCATACCCTTCACACCGGAATACAGCAATGCGAGCATTACTGCTTGGCGGCAGAAATAGGTATGGTGGTAGTCCTTCCCCAGACGAGTTCTATAACAAAGAACTCTACTACTCTTTGCTGACTGTACAAAGAATATAGTGTTTTTAGCTAAAACTAAAATGTAATTTATTAATTTCTCATGAAAAGTTGTTTAGTTTCATCACCCCATGATGGTTCACATTTTCAAAAAAAATGTTTTGGCTACTATATTTTCAGATGGATACGAATGTATACATATAGGTACTACATAACTATAATGGTAATTAAAATAAAAAAATATTATGTTATTATTTTGAAGGTCGAACATTGTTACAGTATTTGTAAGTAACTAGGTATTTCATCTTCATAACATTATTTAAAACTTATTGTTTAGTAGCGATAAACTCTACAGTTTAGGTTACCGAGCTTAGTAACAATAACATACATATTCCTTATTGAGGCATGCCTCAGGAACATTAATTTAGTATTATCTTGCATTGCATGCAACGCCATAACACAGGACTATACTAATGTTGTTCTTCAAGGAATAAACTGTCTTTTATTTTAGCGCGTAATACTGATACTGCGGTAATAATCAATAACCCTGTAAAACCTTATAAAGTAAAAGTATAAATGTAATGTACGGTCTATGTTATGTTTTTAAATTTTAATTTTAATTTTAATTTCAATCTTTTATTTTAGACTGATCTTGGCAGTGAGTTAGTAAAAATCCAGCTATACTATGAGTGCCTGTGCCCGGACTGTAGAAATTTCGACTCTAAAGAGTTCAAGCAAACTGTTCTGAAACTGGGCTCTCATCTGGACATTCATCTATATCCGTACGGTAATGCTAAGGTAAGAGAGAATCAAGGCGCTTCTGCTCTCGTTCGACTCATATTATTTAATTTTGCTACGCCGCGCGCTGCGCCTTCCACTTTTCAGAATTTTTGACAACTTATGCTACGCGTATCTGCAGTTTTTATACTATCACACGGAACAGTAATTTTTCCGGATAAAGTAACTTGTGCTTTTGCAGACTACAATCTATTTTTGTGCCTCATTTCATCCAGATCCGTTCAGCCGGCCGAAATCCATCTATCAATTCATCCATCCAAACTTTTGCATATGTGATTATTATTATCTAAGTGTGAAACTGTGATTTATCTGGTTTTAGACTATAGACAACGGAGGCGGTAACTACGAGTTTACCTGCCAGCATGGCCCTGCTGAGTGCTATGGGAACAAGCTCCACGCGTGTGCCATCGATGTTCTGCAGAACATCACCATGGCTGTGCTCTACAATTCCTGTTTGATGGACTATTCGCAGGCGGATAACGGCTCTGATGATGCAGCTGCTGATGTGGTAAAATCTATAGCGTTTTCCAAAAGATAAACGGGTTAGGAGCTTTACGACTACATCTCTATTTGACTAGGCAGCAGATATGACTAGATCGCTTTAAGACTAAATCGCGATATGACTATATCGCGTTGGGGTTAAATAGCTGTTCGACCATGTATGCTTACGTCCTATTATCAGTTCGACTTAATATCGTTAGGACGAACAGTCGTGTTTAAAAGTGGCAATGAGTGGCACTTCAGTTTAACCTCACACTTTATATTTATGAAACTTTATTGTACACTCATAAATATAAAGATAGTTTTAAGAAAAAAAGTGATGTACATGGAGCAAACACTAGGAACCGTCACAAACTGTACATTCCTAAGTTTCGACTAGAAAAGGTAAATGGGTCTTTTATGGGAAATTCTGTTCGCTTTTATAATAAACTTCCATAAACATACTCAAACTCTTTTGTAGCCTGTACCTGCTTTTATATATGTGTTTATGTATATTGTACTAAATAGCTTTAAAAACCGCGGGTCATTAAAAAATTGTTGTGGATTTCAGATTGTCTTGCCTTTGTGGCAGAAATAGACGGGTATCTTAATTTTATATTTTTACAACGATATTTGTTTCTTAGTACATCCCACCAACTTCGCAACTTCATTTCCAAAGATAAATTCAAAAAGTTTTGCCATAATTCATATAAAAATAAATATATCTTTAATAATAATATATCATCATAATTATCATCTCATAAATTGCAGTGCGGAAAGTCCATGAGCATAGACTCCGAGCCCATCAAACAGTGTGCCAAAGGAATCAAAGGGACAGAACTGCTCAAACTTTATGGTGACGAGAGCAAAAAGGCCGCCTTCAAATATGTCCCGCACTGTCTGATCAACGGTGTTCTATGCAGAGAGCATCACTTCGAAGAAGATGTCTGCAAGGCCTTCAAGACATCACCTCCAAGAGAATGCAAGACATAAATTAACCCTAATCAAATTAATCGTCTAACCAAAACATTTGCACTCCTAATAATAAATCATGAAATTCAGCACTAGCTATCTTAACATTTTGTGAAAATAAAGGCTAGGTATTGGTTTTTCTATTTCTCCCTGCCTTATTTTGGTATGAAATTTGCGAATTGCAATACTTCATCGGGTTTTGACAAGGACTGTGTATTATATTTTGAAAACATGCCGACATTGTGTATTCTCGTTGGCAAACGTATAGGTACTGATTCAGAGTGCCATTTTAGAAACATGATCAAGTAAAATCATCATGCTATCAATCTTCTAAAGTTCCCACTACTGGGACACTGATCTACTCTCGAGCAAGAGTGTCAGAGTCAGTGAATATGATTTTGGGTGTCATAATATATTTTAAATTTTTAGTTCTGAGACATGGCGCTTATCTCACGATGTTTTGCTTCACCATTTGCGAGCATGATATTGCGCACATAAATCCATTTGGCGCGACTGGTTTTGTACCAGACCAATGATCCTAGGATTGGAGGGCAGCCAAAACTTAAAGGCAATGTGAAAATAAAGATTGAACTATGATGCTCATTGGAATTCAAAAGGCGATTATGAACCGCAGTCATACATTTAAATATTTTCATAGCAAAACATCCCGGAGTAAAATAGTAGGTAATGTTAATTATCTGAGCTATTAAAATCATTGGTTACTGTCCATACTTTACATAGGACATTGCTTTGAAAAGCGGTGAAGGCGCTCCGCTGCCATCCAGGCGTTATAGTGGTATGGTTTACAGTGAAATTACAGGTTTACATGTAATATACAAATTACTGAAGACTTTCAATCTACATCCCAATGTAGCAACGCGCGACTGATACTTCTAATATTGCAAGCGTACATAGGCTGCGGTACCATTAGGTGAGCTGTATAATACTTGGTTAGCACTTAAAAAAGTTTGTTTTGTTTGCAGGTTTATTTTTTGCTCTGTAATGTGCATTGTGCATTCGTCTTACCCACAGATTTACTCCCAACAGTTTTAATAACGAGGTTTACAATTGCAACTACTATCCCGTAAAGATGATTCATGTAGAAACATTCCAATAATTCTTTCGTTATGACTAAGAGCATAGTGGCCATTGACCATAGCCATATTTAAAACTGGATTCAAAAATAATAAAGATGTTTTGTTTTTTTCCTCTCTTCATCTCTCAGCTACCAAAACTTTCCGATTTTGCTGATAGATATGTCTAAGAATGAGGCAGAAAATAGTGGGAAAACAGCATAGTATCTCTGGTACACTAGATCTGTTTGAATCTGATTGCATAATACTTAATACCTGAATGCCTCTACATACCTGCTTTATTGCTGACTAGCGGCTCGTCCCGGCTTCGCACGGGTGCAATAAAAACTTAAGCACCCGTGCGAAGCCGGGGCGGGTCGCTAGTCATTCATAAGGTAGGAGCCGACCGCACGTTTTAGCCGCGCGGCTACCTATTTCATAGTTCATGTGCACGCCCCTCTCTGGCCACGGCGCGCGCGCGGGCTTGCATAGTATTTTGTTTAGATTGTCATTTTTATAATATAAAGGTATGGAATACATAGTCTGATTTTGGTCGGCATTTCTATCAACTTTTAAAATGTAAAAAAGTAGTTATAGTTAAATAACTACAATAGTTGGACAAATATTACATTTTAATATACATTTTATGGCAATTTTTTTTTACACCTAGGGTTACATTATTGAAGTTTTAGTAGGGATCCCTATTATTTTCTAAAATAAAATAAAGCCTATGTTACTCAGGGATAATGTAGCATTCTAATGGTGAAAGAATTTTTGAAATCGAACCAGTAGTTTTTGAGTTTATTCGTAACAAACAAAAATACAAATCTTCTCTCGTTATAATATTGGTATAGATTAGCTCAATAAAACCAGGGGCCTATTTTATTTTATCTAACTAACTCTTCAAGTCTGCACTTTTCTGTTTCGCACAAACATTTTATTTAATGTTCTGTAATATAGAGTGCAGACTTGCAGAGTAGTCTAGTCACATCAAATACCTATATGCTCAAAAACAATCCATGTTACATTATAAAACAAACCTATGAAATAAAGTACTTACATCAATTCGGTTTTATCAATTTTGTAACTGTTCCGCACCTATGAACAACGTTACATAAATATTTGCACTCATCCTAATTCAAATCAAACCTTCAAGGAAAAGCAACACAGCCAGCAGTTTTTTCTTTTAAGTTAATTTCCTACAGTACAATTTCTCCAATCAAACAATCCGTTTGCTTTTACTTTTGAATTCGAAACCTCGTCCCCGCGGGATCCTTCCAAACTAATTAATACTCAGCACAAGTTCAAACAATGTCGCTGATACCCTGAGGTCCAATTACTTCGCTCAGTTACAACTGAGTTTTGTATCCAACTCCCAAGGTTCTTGTTTTTCCTCAGGGACGTCGGATAGTTACACTTTGCAAAGGTAAGGAACAAAGGTTGCTGACACTATTTTCATTTGTTGTTTTGTCCAAAGCAATGCAGACAGACATATTTCTTTACAAAAATAGTTAAATTAAATTAAATTAAATAAGTTTTATTTCTGGCAATACTACAGATCTTAATTACTTATTCTACGGCTCATAGGAATATACCACATATATTCCTATGAGCCGTCTCTGGTAATATGGGTCTTTTTCTTCAGTAAATCCACGACCTCCTCGGGCTTCACGGCGTGGTGAACCCGGGACACGTAGAGTTGAGTCGTGGGTACCTCTGCGCGCAGCAAGTGCCTCGTCTCGGTCGTGAGTTTGAAAGAGAGTAAATCAGAGCTGACAACTGGACACATTTCTGTAAGTTTGTGAGTTTGGGAGAGGGATCAAAGTGAGTATAATGCAAAAATCAAAGCTGAATATTAGGGTCAAAGAAAGCAGACATTATGTGAGTACTAAAGCGTTATAATGCTCTCCTACTTGTCTGTCCTAATCGTATGAGGTATCTTTACACCTACAGCCAATCCTACAGCACAATTCTGCATAATGGCCTTTTCAGCACATAATTACATTTTGCTAAAAGGTCCTTGATTCAAAGAGCAACTAAACTCTAATAAAATATTGGCAGACATTTTAATTGCTAACTTAGAACACAATCACCTGGTGGTAGGACTCTTCAGCAAGAGTCCGTCTTAGTGGGTAGCACCGTAGTGTCAGATATTCTACCTCCAAGCAGAGTAGTGTGCAAACATAACTGTGTTTAGGTTTGAAGGGCACGTGAAATTATCAAGTGAAATTACTGGGCGAAAGAGACTTAACAACAATGTCTCGGGGTGATAAGCGCAGTGCAGTGCCACGCAAACACTTAAAAACTTTAAGCTTTGGTGGCACTGCATCTGTAATAGTCAGGCGTGGTGCTTAACATCAGGTAGGCGCCTTGATTGTCACTTGCTAAAATAAAAAATAAAAAATGTGTTAATTAACACCCACGCCCCGGACAAACATTTGCAGCGGAGATCGCACCCACAACCTCTAGCTTCTCAACTGGACACTAGCCCTCCGCGCCACGTCCGAGTTTGTCCGAGGGATAATGAGGAAGTGGGTAAGTAATCAGAAGTTACAATAAACAAAGATAAGATTACGAACGTGAACATATGCATGCCTGTCGAACTTTAAGAGACTTACTTAGAGTAGAGCTTCATTGAAACTACGAGCGCCGAACTTGTTAGACAAGGTGCATAAGTTTAAGGAACTCCTTCCTTCCTTCCATTTCGAACTTACACCATCTTAGTTAAGATAGACTGAAATACTATAACATACTAATATAAGACTAGTTAGTAAAGTTATCTAATTTAACTATCTGAAATTCATTGTCTCTGCCATTGTGAAGTGTGAAGTGCGAGCAATTATAGAACAGAACAATTATACATTTTTCTAGTCTAGAGAATTTGTTAAGGCATCGTAAAAATAATGTTTCTAAAAATAATATTTTTTTTTAAAAACAACCAGACTGTTAGTACTCTAGAAATCAACAGCGCAAACTTTTTAATCACTGACGCATGTCTCTCCGCCCTATGCATATGCGTACACGGAACAGAAATGTCGGATACATTCTCATTTTATTTTTCAGCTTTGACAAACGTAGCGCGCTAATTAAAAATTATTTAAACTGCGAATAGCACGACCTACATTTTGTTGCAGGCTGTATATTTTGTTTGCTATGTGGTGGCAAAGCTAGATTATCTATGCTAAAATAATACGTACTTCATTTAAGCTTGTCCCGCGAACGCAGCGTCTGCACATCAGATCACACATCTAGTGTGAGCAAGAACAGTAACCACCAACTTGGCACTAGACGCTTTTATACCTACTTACCGCAAAACTATATTATACTTACCCACGTTACCTTAAAGATTATTAACTCTAACTAAGTATGTAAGTTCGTGTGAGTATATACGTAATACACACGGATAGCGCAATGCTAACTAAAAATTAAAACAAAAATAACTTTATCACTTGCGTGTGAACATAATATTTAAAAGGCCTTTATTTAGTGGCATTGCCCAAAAATTTCGTGTTCAAAGGCATTGAAAAACCTACGTCATACTGCGGACGGCTCAATGGAACGAAGGTCTTTCCTATTCATGTTTTACGCTATAACAACTCATTAGTATGAAACCTTGACTTTACATTTGAAATTGAACACTGGAACCGCAAAACTTGTGTCGCGGTTGATGCAACATGATCTTTAACATTGCAGAATAAATACCAACAGAACCACTAGATTCTGTAGGTATAAGTAAGTACCCACTTTAATGTCACGTTTAACATATAATCCAGAAAATCCAGATTTCATAAAACAGATCCAATGATTGTGTGCAATTATTGTAAACAGAATTATTGTAAACTAGCTGTTGCCCGCGACTTTGTTCGAGTGGAACTCGGGAATCGTACTTTTTTCCGGGATAAAAAGCCTAAAGGGATAGCCTATGTCCTATTCCCGGCCATTATCTATCTATGTTTTTAATTTCAGCCAAATCGGTTCAGTGGTTGTCGAGTTTTAGAGTAACAAACATCCATCCAAACATTCGCATTTATAATATTAGTATGATAAGTGTGATTGGTGTGATAATAAGACGTTTTGGCTCAGAGGGATAGGCCCCGACTTCCGATCTTGATGTCAAATATCGGCATGGGTTAGTGGATTTTTTATTTGTAAAATTGACAGATTCAAATCATCTTCAATAGATGGCGAAGGCCTTGCTATATTATGTATTTAAAACAATTGTAAAATTAATATAAATATTAGGTTGCGGAAAAAGTCTTTTCGCATTATAGTATGTATGAACTTGTAATAAAATCTCTTTGGCTATACTATTTGTATCTGGCTGGTTTTGGTATCATTAAAAGTTTAAATTTTAAAGAACATAATTCCAAAATCAAATTAGGAAAATTTTTATTTGTTTTTCGTACTGTCAAGATGAGTGAATCTAATGAAGAAATTCGATACATTTTAAAATTTTACTACAAAAAAGGTAAAAATGCAACACAAGCTGCAAAAAAAATTTGCGATATTTATGGACCTAATGCAGTGTCTGTGAGAGTAGCAGAAATTTGGTTGGCGTTTTCAATCCGGAAATTTTTATGTCAAAGATGCACGTCGCTCTGGCCCTATTACGGATAAAATGGATGCCATTTTTGAAAAAGTGGAGCAAGATCGGCATATCAGTAGTTACGACTTAGCTGAAGAACTGGGAATTGACCACAAAACAGTTTTGGCACATTTGAAAAACTGGGTACACAAAAAAGCTCGATATTTGGGTACCTCACTAGCGCACTGAAAGAAACCTAATGAACCGTGTACTCATTTGTGATTCTTTATACTTTTTTATACTTTATACGTAATGAAACCGAACCATTTTTGAAGAAGCTGTTATCTGGTGATGAAAAGTGGATCACGTACGACAAGAACGTGCGAAAAAGGTCGTGGTCAAATGCCGGTCAGGCTTCACAGACTGTGGCGAAACCCGGGTTAACTCGCAACAAGGTGATGCTGTGTGTGTGTGTGGTGAGATTGGAAGGGCATTATTCATTATAAGCTGTTACCACCAGGCAGGACCATCGATTCTAAACTCTACTGCGAACAACTGATGAGATTAAAGCAAGAAGTTGAGAGAAAGCGTCTCACACATCTTTAGCCACAGCAAAAATTAAGAGAGTTTGGCTGGGAGGTGTTAATGCATCCGCCGTATAGTCCTGACCTTGCACCTTCAGATTTCCACCTGTTTCGGTCTCTTATGAATTCTGTAGGCAGTTTCAGGTTAACATCACGAGAGGACTACCAAAACCACTTGTCGCGGTATTTTGATCAGAAGCCCCTAAATTTCTATAGCAATGGAATCATGTCCCTACCTACAAGATGGCAAAAATATATTTAATTATATAATTATATATAATTAGAACAAAATGGTACCTACATACTTTAGTTAAATGTAAATAAACTATAAAATATTTTGAATTTTCTTAAAAAATGCGAAGAAACTTTTTCCCCAACCTATTATATATCGAAGGTCAAATCGTTTCAGATACAAATACAAACTTACCAGTTTTTGTTATCTCAAACTACTTAGCATGTCCAATCTGACAATGGCAATATGACGTAGCTGGTATTTGGTGGCAAGGCCAAGGTCAGTCGAGATGGTCGACATGGTAATCGGTAGCATGGCACGCCCGCCACATGGCTGGCTGAATTAATTATCTCTAGCTAATCGTGACAAGGTACCATTAATTACCTGTAATGATTAATAATGGTTGGCTAGGATCAAAAAAATAAATCCTTAAGTACTTTAAAATCTGTTTATCGTTTCATAAATGGGAAAGTTAACGAGTGTTTGCACATCCCAAAGATTACTTTGAGCAAACGAGACATGACTCAATGGCTCAACTGGTAAAGCACCCGCCTATCAAGATGAAGTTGCTTGAGGCTAAGTATTTTTGGATATTATAAAAACTGTGTGTAGTTAAACACTATAATCAATAACCAAATGAAAATATAGCTCTTCAAATCGATTGATGATGATGATGATGATGATGATGATGATGATGATGATGATGATTATGATGATTATGATTATGATGATGATTCAAGACTTTGAATACATAATAGTAGACTGTTTATAAAGGTGCCACAAGCAGCTAGATTCTTGTGTGTCCCAGAAATAGTGCAATGTCAAACGGAAGTCCTGAGGTAGAGCTAGAGAGAGATATTTTTTTAATATTAGCGACAGGGGAACAGCTAAACTAAGTACATACTTCCATAAACTATCGGATATAACATCTATAGAAAAGTAAATGGATGGCGAAACTTTTACTTTTAGGTTTTGGCAGTTGTTATTTGGGACTCCCATTCATACTATAATATATTATACCCATCAGTGGTCCCTCGTATTAACGTTTTGTTTGAATTGAACATTTTTTTAATTAATCTTTTTTTATCAATTTTTTTTTTATACAACTGAAGTGGCAACCAAGCGTACGGCCCACAAGAAGGTAAGCGGTTACCGCAGCCTATGGACGCTTGCAATACCAGAGGTATCACTCGCGGGTTGCCACCTTGAGGATAGAATCGAAAGCCTCATGTGCCAGTAATTTCACCGGAAACCATACCCTTCACACCGGAACACAGCAATGCGAGCATACTGCTTTGTGGCAGAAATAGGTATGGTGGTAGTACTTCCCCGGACGAGCTCTATCACAAAGAACTCTACTACTCTTATTATTATATATTCTTATTATATATTTCTTTTCTATATACATAGGCACGGCTCGAAGTCGCACTGCCACCAAAATCGGAGTCTTCACAAAGCATTATTCGACTCTAGGTCTGACTTTGTCATCATCATTATCATATCAACCAATTGACGATCACTGCTGGACATAGGAATCCCTCAAAGAGAGCCATGACAACCGATTTTGAACCTTCACGATCCACCGACTTTCTGCGACCGCTTTATTTTATTTATTTTATTAATATTCATCGAGTGGGGGTCGCCTTATATTTTGTTTTCTGACTCTATCTGTAGTTTTATTTGATCCAATTTAACAATGCGCATCTTGGCAATCTCAAGTTTCAGAACCCAAGTAGCTGCACTTACACGATCAGATAAAATTTTCGCAGAACAATTTTTTCAAGCGCAATAAAATAACTAGCTGAAAGTAATAAAAGATCAAGTGCAATGTAGAATGAACCTGTTTGTAATAAGCAAAAGTTTTCATTGTTCCCATTACTGCTGCATGGGGTGTGCTTATCGGGAATTTGGCAACGGGCCCATAGTCTTGCCTTGCGCTACCCCGACCAAATGCCAACTTAATTGAGTTTACGAATTTTGCTTGTTTATCACCGTCGCCATTCTGTAGATTATTATGTAGGTACATAAACTTGTACTATTTACTATTTATTACTAACTTGTACTATTTATTAAACTATTTTCTGCCCGTGGCTTCGCTAGAGTAATACCCGTAAACTAGTAATTACCTATACGCGTTCACACGAACGGAGCTCTTCCTTGTAAATCAGAGAAGTCATGGCCGAAATCCGCCTGGATGCCATCATCATTATAATCACCAGTATCAAAGTATTTTATAGAAGCATTTGTCGTTTCAGGTGGGTAACCACAAGCTCAAAAGCAATATTGAAATAATATTAAACTGACATTTCGGCATACAAAAAAAATCGTGTAATATTATTTCAATATTGCTATAATAGCTTGTGGTTACCTCCTGGTTTAAAATTTTACACGGTTATTACATAAAAAAAGAACAAATATCTAATTACGAGTATAAATACTAGTATGTTGAAAACCAGCCATTGAAGAAAATGCCGTGTAATTTGTAAGTATCTAGTAACATCTGAGTCTGAGGTTATTGCAGATACATTGCCCCATGAACATGTTCAACATCTCCTCAACTCTAGCGGTTAGGTATTATTTTCATGAAACTCCATAATCCTCCAGCAGTTACACTAATAGACATACGTCCAGCAGTTACACTAAGAGTAGTAGAGTTCTAAGAGTAGTAGAGTTCTAAGAGTAGTAGAGTTCTCTGTGATAGAGCTCGTCCGGGGAAGGACTACCACCATACCTATTTCTGCCGCAAAGCAGTAATGCTCGCATTGCTGTGTTCCGGTGTGAAGGGTATGGTTTCCGGTGAAATTACTGGCACATGAGGCTTTCGATCTTAGCCTCAAGGTGGCAACCCGCAAGTGATACCTCTGGTATTGCAAGCGTCCATAGGCTGCGGTAACCGCTTACCATCTTGTGGGCCGTACGCTTGGTTGCCACTTCAGTTGTATAAAAAAAAAAAAAAAAAAACGTACCGGCATCAGCTCGGCACACGTAATCGTTAACGTTACAAACCAACTCATGGTTAAACCGTCAACTTCGTCAACCGGTGAAGTGACTTAAAAAAGACTTAATTCACTTTGATGGCTGGTCATTTAGGCGAGGTGGCGGCAAGGTGAAGTTGATCCCATTTGTTTGTGTCAACCTTTAGTATGTAGGTCTATTGTCTGTGGTCTATTGTCACAAATGGAAGTGCGATTTCCCGTAGTTATTGCGTGAACATCTGAGATATCATCAGTCGGCAATGTGGGCATGCGTGCACTTCAAGTCTATAATTTGTGTTACAGACCAATAAACTTTCATACTTTAAATAGTAATTGGCAGTGTAAATCTTGAAATAAAATTGCAATTTAGTTATTTATTTTCTCAAAATGTTTAGTGTAGGTTTTGTAAGTGCATCAGTAAAATGTTGCATCCAATGTTAGTCAAATGATCATCAACTGTACCTTAGTAATATACCTAATTTGATCCAGATTGAATATACTCGTAATATGTGATTTAATATAAAATACAAAACAGGGTGTAGCCAATAAAAAAATTAAGTAATAGCAATTTGGTGATCAATAAAAAAACTTTTTGGTGATCAAACATTTTGCGTCACTCGCTAGAAGTTACGCTTACTATCTTTCTTTTTACTCGTACTTTGCGTTTTTGTGCGTGAGTCATTTCAGAGATTTTTCTAGGAAGATGATTCTCTGCATAGACGTATGTACTGAGTGAATCTGAGCTGGTACTTGATAAAAACAACAACTTGTTGCTAGTGGAACGTGGTAATTAATACCTAACTAGGTCGGACGTTGAGAGGTCAGTTTTCATTAACGATGTTATCATTTCGATGATTTGAAGCCAAGGCTTTAGGAAATCACACCGTGTTTGGTTTTTTTATTAGACAACATGGTTGTGTAATAAGAAACACTCGAACCAGCAGAGACACGAGATAATCTACAGAGGATGATAGAGAAACACAAGCACAAGACTTTGTAAGTTAAACATTGTATGCTTTAAGCTTTTTACTCGATGTTCTAAACATTGCGTTTAGATAATAACGTCATTGACTCAATTAAGTAGTTTTATTTTTGTTTTTTATGGTTACGGAACCCTTATCTATAGGATCCCTTCGTTGTCCGTCTTCGTGGTCTCAAGCAAGACCCTTTTTTTCAGGGACGGCTAAAAGTATCAATTTTTTTTTTTCAATTTTAAAAGTTCAATTTATTTCATAACTTACAGGCGCTTATCAAAACTTATATAATTACAACTATTTTACTATTAAGAAACATACAAATACATTAAATACCTATGTTTTTAGGAGACAAGCAAACTTTATTTGAGCATTGCAATTATTAACATAAAATTTACCTACTAATAATATGATTACTCAATAGCGGTCAATAAATGTTAAGATAAACTGCTAACAAGCTAAAGTACCTTGGTACCTTCTAAAACTTTGCTAGCATGTGTGCAGACAAAATGCAGCTATCAACAGGAACAAATGGCGCTCGCTGCTCGTCGTAGGGTGACAGTCGCCCGCGCAAGCTCGCGCGGTGCCTGGGCACCCTGCGCACGCGTCTATCGTCCTATATCCTAAGATAATAAGGTCGAAAGGTATCAATTTGAATTTAAAAATAGAAAATAAAACAATATTAAAAGTTAATGTGATTCGGCCCTACACTGATGAAGGGCTAGGCTAGGCGATGTCTATTCGGTGGTTGTAGAAAGTTGGAGGATGAATTTACCTTTTAGCTTTCAATATAATTTTGTGAGCGAGGTTACCTCGATCAAAAGAAGGCAATAAAATATTGTTAAAAGAAAATTTATCATCGAAAAATGCTGAATTGAAAAAGCTATTTAGCATAGAGGGTAAATCAGGTGACGTCACTTCTACAGTTGATTCATCCGCCCGACTTGACGCACTGTGCGCTTACGCATTCCACAACAACGTCTGTTGCTTCGTCTACCAAAAACGATGTCAAGTGAATAATGTAGCTGTCGTAATCTAGGACCTATTTATTGAGTGCATCCTCATTGAATTAGCCGTTGTAGCGATGAGACAATCAGGCCAGGACCGTTTTCTGCTTCTGTCCAAGCAATATGATTGTAGATATATAATAATAATAAAATTAAATCACATGGCATGATGCAGCGTTATAGCTTTCTTGTTCGTTGATAAGAAACCGCATTCACAAATCCATATAATACTTGGGTGATCGATAACTGAATGGCAGTTACGATTTCAGTTGCGACAATAAGATAAATATCAGCATTTATTTTTATTCATTTACAATTCAGCAAACATAATACAAAAACTACTAGAATTTAGAATAAAATAGAATAGAAAAATATTTGTTTTGCGCCATACAATAAACATAAAAATAACAATACAATTTGATTTTGTCTTTTTGCTCCACGCAAAGATTCCTCGCTGTGATGGCCTTAGGACAACGTATAACAAGAGGACTCAAACAATAATAATGATTGTATGTAGAATGTCTACTTGCAATGCAACTCACGTCTGCGGAGGCGCGCGCTGTGACCATCCGGCGCACATTCTAGGACCAGGTCCTTCGAGCAACATGCTAATCTCGTGGTAAACAAAACTATAGCCCAACTACTATGTTCAGTATCTAATCTCTTTAATAAACCTAAATCGTAAATCTTTGCACCAAGCATTTAAATCCAATTCAAAAGTTGAAAATTAAATTCGAAGAAACCTCGCCCTGATTTTAATTTACATACATACCACAACATCATAATCAACAAGAACGTATAGTACTTAAAAACCATAAAACCCTTCTTAACCAAAGCATTCCGATAAAAATAAACACACACCTACACAACCGATCTAAAATACCTACTCAAGGTTCACTGACGATAATTTGATCATGACGAAACAACGCACATAAAGTAGGTAAACTAATGTTTGTAAAACAGTTCATTGGACTTGCGCAAAATGATTCCTGCGATAGTTACATCCTGCTCATTACTGCAGTATCAATGTCGCACCGCACATGCTTACTATGGAAGCATTAATCACAACAATGATAAGTCCCTGGTGCAAATAGTACTGTTGTAAATCAACTATTGTTATTCCTGTGACTGCTACGATATATCAATCATGCTTCACTTTAATGTTTATTAGCATGTAAGTAATCATAACCACAATTCTTTTCGAACATAATTCTTTTTTATTATCACTCGCAGAGTCGCAGACTTCCGGGAATCGCTTTTAAAAATCCAATAAATGAGAATAATCACTGCATTGATGCTCACCGGATGATGAATCACAGTTCCAACTAAAAGTTAATTCTACATTTTGTTTCGAAGAGATATAACACGATCATCGCAGTAAAGCTTCTGAAGTCAAATCTAAGTATAATTTGCTTCGATTTAGTTATAAAACATCCATAATGTGTACATCTTTTGTTGTCCTTTATGAAGGTCGGCGAAACAAGGCATAGGTAATCACCACGTCTTCTAAATAAATCTGAGCCGCTCTTTGAGAATCTAAGCATGCCCCGACCCCGGCCCAAGTATTTGCAGATATTCGTTGGAATCGGAATCCTATTACATTTGCTATAAGCTATTGAAATGATCATTAGGGTCAGCACGCGCAGTACATACTAAGCAGGGGTGAAGAACCCGAGCGGTCGATAAGTAACCTGCCATGTTTACCAAGCATCATTATAAATCATAAAATGTACATAAGTACGCTGCAGCTTCTGACCCCTTGTTAGTGCTTGATGCTTTCCACTCGCTCTGCCCGGCAGGAGCGATAAAAAATGTAGCTCATTCGGATGAAATAAATAATAATTACGCAATATATATTATTATTACTAAAGTTATATTCTAAATTACAAAAGTGGGTAAAGCGTAAAAAGATATTATATTGGTGTTATAAAGGAATAATTGGTAAATAGCAGAGAACTTGCTGCAGCATTTTTTCTTCCATTGTATAACATCAGCAGCAAGTAATAACCGATGTCTTTATCTCTATTAAGAAACTTCGGAATGGTTACATTTATATCCGCGTTTTCCCTGAATGTCAAGTATCCAAGCACCTCAACAAATTCAAAGTCCATCAGCATAAACAAACAAAATTAACGAATTAAAGTTTATAGCAAGTAATGGCACGTGAATTGAATTTATTAAAACGAACGAGGTAGCCAAACGTACAATAATAATCAGCTATTGCATCATTTATATAAATAGGTATCTACTTATTTACCTAGTTTACCTACATACATACTTATTCCAATATAAAAACACGAAATTTATACAATAGAAATACTTGGATTGGTCACATTTTGTAAAGATAAAACCTACCTTTATTTACCTGGTGGTTTTGCTTGGTGGTAGCAAGAGTCCGTCTTGGTAGGTACCACTGCAGTGCCAGATATTCTACGTCTGAGTGCGAAACATCGGTCCAAATAAACATTATAGGATCGATGTTTCGAGATGATTGATGTTTCGTCTACTCTCCTGTAAGATGTTCTTCAATGAAAAAATATGCTCAACTATCTAATTGAGCACATTTTTAAATAGAATAATAAAATTAGTGTAGAATAACACATAATTTACTGAGGTACATATATTATTTAATGTCTTTACCAAATTCCATAGAGACGCAAAGTAGTTCCTAATGAGGATACAATACAATACCTAACATTATTATCTATGCTGTGTGCCTGCATGTGTATGTATATTACGTAGAATATAGCTTATTTGTACAAAATGGCATACAACGATAATGAGTGAACAAAGCAACTGGCAAGCTGTTAAATTTAGTTGCAGTGGGCATGTTGACCACCGCTTCCTGTGATACCGGCCCGCTCCGTGCCGCCTGCGATAAACGTTCTCTCTTCGACCCACTTCCGCCGATGTCTCCACAACTGTAAACATAGGGGTGTTATCAAACTATCAAATATAAATTCTAAAGTTTAGATGGATGGATGAACGGATCTTAAATTAATGGCACAGAGATAGATTATTCTCGTGGGATAGCATTGCACCAGATCAACATTGCCTATTAGCATACTACAACACACACCTCTATAGCACCTCTAGTGAGCAGGCGTCGCTTACCGGCAGCTTTCAACAAGCTTACGTCAAGATCATTGAGCAATACCGATCCGGTGCAAAGCCTTTATCCTGTAACGTGACGCACTAAGCCCCGTTTCATTTGTATTGCAAAAAAGTTACCTCTGAATGGCACAAAAGTCACAAAAATAGCACTCGACTTGAATACGCTGATTATTGACCAACCTGTGTTTATTCAATCAAAAATAAGTAATTATTTTAGTAATGCATGTAATAACAATGTACTTTGGAAATTTTACTCATTGAGTAGCAAAGTTAACACAATGATAGCCAATCAAGGTCTCGGGAAGGTTTACGAATTTGTAACGGTCTTTGTTTTAATAACTCACACCACATCATCTGTTAAATCTTGTGTGAAGAAATATGATGCAAACGGTCATGGCTGGATAAATTCTGTAAAAAAGTCATGTGTAGTTTCTAAACTATCTATTGGTAACGTTGCCAATACAACTTTGAGGTTATGGGTAGGTAAGATAAAAAAAATACGATATTGTTACATTTAACTACTTATAAAAAGCAGACTTGTTATATTGAAATAACGACAATACGTCAAAATTTACTTAGCGACGACCGTACGCGATTTTCAAAAGTTATAGAGAAGAGAAGTAATAAAGACACAGTTTAACTATAACAATCATAATCAGTATGTATTTATGTTAAAACTTTGTGTCGTTTTGATAAGTTATGTAAATAATATACATCATACATTAGGTAGGTATTTATAAACATAACAAAATAAACGTTCGTTCGTTTCTTTTTCGTTAACCTTAAGGTCAGTGACTATAATTTTAACGGAATCCATTTTATATATGGTATATGTGATAGGTTAACGATCAAATACTTAGTACCTAAGTACTTACACCGAAAGTATTTTTTTTATCGACTTTTTAAAGAGGAAAGTTTAGATGTTGTGTCGCCCAAACGACTAAACGGATCTATTTGAAATTTGGCAATAGCATATAAAGTTACTTTTTATCCCGGGTTCCTGTGGAATAAAGCGCGGAAACACAGCGGGGCGCAGTTAGTGTTAAATAATTATAGTAACAAGTAATAGTAACTAAAACGTGGCCTTGTCGATTATTATTCCGCTTGGAATAAAGCTAAAATGATAAAGACAGTACAGGTACGACAAAGCAAAATATCGAAATACCATTTTTTGTTAAACGTTGAAGCGACGATAATAGAATGACGTCGGATATTAGGGTCAATTGCCTACTCAACACATTGAGTTAGTCTTCGATAAGACTGTTTACGGCTACTGTCGCATGTCGCCTTTTAAATAAACATTCAAATTATATATGTTAATACATATTATATTATAGTCTGGCATCATGCGGTGCGAGACGACGGCGTTTGTGTTTCGACCATATCATTACATTTCTTGTAGGATTATTATTACATCACTAACAGTACGAGTATTAATCCGATGTATGATTGATGCAGCGTGTATTTTGCTATGTACATAAATCAACTGATTTCTAGAACGTAATCGCAATGTAATTTCGTAAGTTTTTATAATCTACTGCAATGACATTTATAGCTAGAGATTCAGCAGCATTCCATCACTTGAGATCGAATTCGAGATTTCTGATTCTGATATCTGAGAGTATTAAGCTAGTTTTATTGTCAGATAGGTAATCTATTTCTTTTAATTGATCATTTGAAACTAAACTGCTTTTGTATTGTAGATGGAGCATTCAGTATCGAAGTTTCCAGCTCAGTAGGTAACTGAGGAGTTATAGGTAGCTACATAATACGAGTAGGTTGATTGATGTCAGCACAAAAAACGCCTCTACCTGCAGAGAACTTAAAAGGGGCTTCCATCCTTGTTCGTTTTTATTATACTCAATGCATATTTTGAGTCGATCTTTATCTATGAAAATTATTAAATATTTGGGGGCACGGCAGTCGAACATCAATTACTTTTCCTATACCAATTATCTTCGATTATTACTATACGTCTCTATCAAAATTACATAGGGATGTAGGTTAGTACATGTCAAACCAACTCAAACACAATTAATCTAACCAAGGGAGTCACAATTTTGTTTAAAAAAAACCCAACATCAATCAATATCTGAATGACGAGACAAAACATATTTCAATTATTCACAGACAGAACTCATTCGAGTTCACCACTTCAGTCTGGCGGCGGCATCGGCATCATTCGTTGAAATAGTCAGACCAGACGTGATTCACTGTCAGCAGATTACTTAAATATTCCGATTCATCCGAAATGTCATGCTCTATATTGATTACACGGAAGTTAACCAGCTTGTGGTTTGCGCAAGTGTTTTCTAATGAAATAGAAAACGTAAACCATTCATCATGAAATGTCACAGCGCCGCGGTCTTGGCGGCAAGCTATGTTGAAGCTGATGTCATGGTCACGCGCGGTTGCGTCACAAGTCACAATGACAGGACACGAGCACTCACCGAGAGTTCAGATCGGCCTCTTATTACTGTTCCACTGCCCCCGCTGATCAATGACCTGCAGAAGCAAACTTTGTAATGGTGTCCGAGACTATGGAACATTTTAACAATATTTCCGATGTCCAGTCCAAGCATCTAAAATTCAAGAAGCAAAAAGATATAGAATTATAGAATTGCGAATATTTTGAATATTGCATCTCTAGATTCAGGTGATCTCCGAACTTTTTGTTTAGTTGAAATAATCCGCTTGATCACGGTATACCTAATTCGTAGTGAGACTATATCGCGTTATGACTAAACGTCGTTTTCATTAAGCATTGAGACTAATTAGCCGTTAGTCAAATAAGCGTTAAGACTAATTAGCCGTTAGTATAGTTAGCTTTAGATCGAGTTCTTAATAAGTCTAAATAGCGTTTTGCCTAAAATTATTTATCTGTAGCGTTTTCTTAATGATAGGTTCGAAATGTATGACGAAACCCGGCCGCAAAACCGACACGAACAGACACGACAGAAGCTCAGAGAGGTCCTGAGAGTGGTTTGTTCACACGAGTCTGAGGCAGAGCGAGGGGGGAAGTGGCGAGCGAAGCGAGCCGGCGACCTCTATAGTGCAGCCAAGGACTCGTGTGCACAAACCACTCTTAGGGGCGACCGTCTAGAGCTTCTGCCGGGAGCCCACACAGAGTCCAAAACAGAGTACAAAGTTTTTTTTTCTGTGCACGACTGTACATTGATGTTCATTTTCTTATTCAGTCTTAAAAACATATTAGTATAGATATGTCTACCTCTATATAGGTCTAGCTCTCTGACAGTCTACCTCTCAAAATTTCTACCTCGCAGAAGGCCTATTTCTCAAAAGGTCTACCTCGCAAAAGGCCTATCTCTCAAAAGGTCTTAATCGCGTTTTGACTAGGCGTAACGCGATATAGTCTCACTACGAATTAGGTATACCGAGATGAAGCTAAATAATCTCTGATGCGATGACGATCGCTATTTTGCTTACGGAGTAAATTGTCATTATAATTAAATAATTTGTAGTTATTGGATACTTATCGTTTATCTTCGAGATCCAACTTCTAATTAATCTACACCCTCTATCTATGCTATACCTTACTGTGACTTTTACCGCAAATATCATTAAATCCAAAGTATGGAAGTAACCATATCACGATCTCATATTTCCGCCAAAAGATATTTACGCAAGATAAACTTTCCTTGCAGACGCTCCCGAGTCCAAAAGAAACTTTCCGAGAAGAATAAATTAAAGGGGACCGCGTAAGCAAATATAAGCCAAATAAGGAGGAACAAGATTTACTTTATAACATAATGCCTTAGATGTAACTAGACGTATAGCCAAGCTCATTGAATATTCAAGGCAATACTAGTTTATATGCATATTCAATATCGATGTCTGTAAAGACATTATTTTACGTTTATGGTACATAGGTAGATACTTGTAAATAATCCGCTATTAGCTTCCTTTGGTTGTCATGGTTTTATTACGTCAACTGGTGACATTCAGTATCCGTGAGCATCATATTAGATATATTTATCAGATTTTATAAATAAAATCTTTCAGTAGGTACTACCACAACTACATTGCTGTATAATAACCCAAAAACTAGGCCTTTACCACGGAACAAATATTAGTACTACTACCTACTACGCAACTTTACCATCTATAGATGATTAATACAGCGTCACTCTTATCCACACTGAGGACACAGATGTGTAAAAAGCAGACGCTATAGTGCCCGGGACAGTTCTTAGATATGCCAACGGAAAAGGAGTGCGGGGCGCGGCAGTAATAGAGACTTTTCAATTTATTGTTCTACGATTTGACACACGTCGTTTTTTCAACAATAATTATTGTCACACAATATTCTGAGCCTGACGCATTCGATATCTGTACTAGCATAGCAGTACGAATAATCAGAGAAAGCTATTTTCACCGGACCTTTACAAATTTCGTTATTTTATCCTGATGAAATTATGAATTGTGTCCAGTCCAGACCATCATTGGATCCGACACGTGAACATACGTGACTCATGGCTGCGTGTAATGGAGGCCAAATTGGATCCGCGTCGTTCCATATTGACACGCCTAAATAGACGGATGACGTAGATGCGATCCCACTGCCTGTTATTTTAAATCCCATCGTTCGGACAGTTCCATTATCCCCGCCTTTTGACCCTCAACGCTAGCAGTGGGGAAGCCGATTGCCCAGATATCCCGGCCCAGAATCATGACGAGTGAGTACAAACAACCTGTCACAATGAATCAAGTAAGTAGAGTTATATTTGGGATTTGATGTCTGTATATTTACCTTGATACAAAAAAATATGGCAAATTACTTCATTTTTCTGGGTAAACCCTTGTAGGCATTAACATTTTGTTAGTTTAGCTATATTCAAAAATACGATTCGACAAAATAGAGCCAGTTTCAGAATCCAACATCGATATATTTTATAAATAAAGTAAAAATACGATTTTTAAACTCCAAATCAGGAAGCTCATAAAATTCGTAGCGTATAGGTAGAGCTTATACTAAAAACTCAAGTTTTGAAAACATTGCCCGAAATCAATTTAGGCCGCTCTGTCGTTCACTTTGAAGGGTTTTGTTTGATGGAGCTATAATAATTAATCAGTTCACGGACGGGAGACTGTCTATTTACAACTTCCTTTTATAAATCGACTGAAACGTTGAATGAAATGGAAAAAATTAAGTAGATTTGTATGTTTTTAAGAAGTAAAATAAACCTGAAAACCGACCTACATGAGATTTGTGAAAATGTAAGCACTTATACTAGAAGATAAGGTTAACCTAATAAAACTAATAAACTAAATTCATGGGTCAGCTGAGGCTATGTTCAGAAAAGTTTACTGGACATAATCCAACAAAAAAACTTTCTTTGGCGAATTGAGTATATGGCGAATGGGTAGGTATCTACTCAATGAACTATACATACATACGGCTGAAATGGGCCCCAGTGCTGCAGTGACTGCGGCCCAGATACGAGATGCCTTCTAACCCAATAGTAAGAAGTAATAATTACACAGAGAGGTAAGATAATATGTATAATTATTAATTAGTACGCAGAGTATACTTCAGCGCAATTATTACACAAGGATACGTGCAATTTAGCTAAACCGTTTATAATTGAATCATAATGTAAATGATTAGCAAAATATGTAATACTACGGCTTCATACGGGTGCTATAAACCTTCCTCTTAAATTACTTTTTCTATTGCTGTATCCCGTATTAAAATCCGTAGTTTAAAAGATCTAAGCGTACATACAATACGAGTACATACATACAAGACAGATTCATTTTATACTGTGTGGAAGAAGCATAAATTATCTAGAGACTTTTCGACTTCATACTGTCACAGCTCACAGCAGCTGTTGCGTAAAACTGGAATGTGACTGCACAACAAAAGGGCTTTAAGTGGCTCTAACTTCCAAATTAATCTGAACTGAGTTTAATTGAGCTTTAAATACCCAACCAAGACAATTCTGGTTGACATTGATGAAAACTAAAAATATCTAGGGTAAGTGCCTTTCCTAAATTATGTGATGAATACTTGCAACGGGATAAATTGACACGCATTCATTATCCAAATATATAATAGTTAAGTACTCAATCATGTAGATATTCAATTATTTATATGACCTATGTCTTTTTGCCTTCAGTTCTTCAATACGAAACAAACTCGTATATATAGCGTTTGCCTGAGGTTACACAGGTAATAAATAAATAAAATAAATAATGCTGGACAATCCACACAGCATCATCTAGCCCAAGGTAAGCAGCTGTTAAACAGAGCTGTATTATGGGTACTAGATGACTGATATATATTTAATACAATACAATACATAGATAGATATTTTTTTATTATACATAGAAAACACCCAGAACACCCGGAACAAATATTTGCAGATCCTACAAACATTTGTCCCAAGGCGGGAATCGAACCCGCAACCTCCGCGTCGCAGGCGGACCTTCGCCCACCGCGCCACATTGGTCGTCAAAATAATATAAAATAAATCATTTTACATTTTTATTGTCTGTGTGTAAAGTATAAGCCAGTGTTCCGTCTTGTATGGTAGCGCAAGCAGGCGTCCAGAGGTCGAGTTCAGAGCTTCTCCATCGATTGTTCACCGCACCTCCAGAGTATCATTATTGATCATGCTTATGGGAAGGCTAGTTTTGTACATATCATAGTCTAGAGAGCACTACACTGAATAATCATCGTCTTCGGAACTGAAGTTTGCCCTTAATCTTTGATCACAGTGTATCGATCGGATTCGATTGATATGACACACGAATTAAAAAAACACATCTAAAATCTAAGTTAAAATTGGCTAGTATGTCGCCCGTATTACGCAGATGGGCGGCCAGCGCCTGCGTCGAAGTTTTTGGCGTAAGGCGTAACTACGAAAAAGTATACAGTGGTTATGTGTTTTGACTGTAAACTTTAGTGGACTGTGGAGTGTGTGCCAAATCAGACTCCAAGACTCATAGCGATTTAGAGTTGAATTTCACAAAAAATATTAAGGAATTCTCGTACTAGTTTGTAGCATTATAAGTTTTATAAGTTTGCAGGCGAGCACTTTCGATGCTCACAAATGGTCAAGGCCTGAGCCGGCTGACGTGTTTCAATTGACAGTCTTAGCACACTAGTCCTAGAGTTAGATCACTTAGCTGCAGCTGGTTAGAAGGCACACAGAGAGCAGGGACAACGCGACGCAGCAACAGTAATTATCTTGGCCCGTGTCGACGACTCCCGGCAGAGCGTTCACCCCGCAAGCCGCCGCGACCCTCGCACAATACGCAACTGTAGTGCGACGCACTATCACAAATCTGGGACGATGGACGCAGACAAGTGCTCCATGCACCAATTATAAATTGCTTCTCACTAGGTTTCCATGTCGTTAAACTGATACATGTGCCACGTAATAGGCATCCAACCCACACCTTACCGAGAACTATGTAATAAGCGCAATCCGTACATTTTTATCAGATGAGAAGTCAAACTGATTGCGCATAACCAGTAGTTGATGCAACGCCCGTCTGTTTTCGTATGGTAAATGAATTTGCGGAGTCACTGACGTAATGACGTCGGACATTAGCAGGTCATTTCTTCAGTTCGCTGCTTGCACATCATGATCGCAAGTTGAACAAGGATATTGTAAGTATAATAGGCAATTTATTAATGTAGGTACAGTTTCGCAAGCAGGCGAGGCTGCCGGCTGCCAGTCGGCTAATCGTGCAACCGACGCTCACGGTCGCCAGCCGCCCACTCTCCGGTTAAGCCCATATAGAGTGTTCGACGCCCCAATGCACAGCAATATTCATATTTTTATACCAATGAGGCAATATGCTAATATTGAAACAATCGCCTCCTGGTTACAGGACTAATATTCCGAAGTCTACCAAGAGTCGCTTGTTTTCCATGTTACCAAGTGTTTCGAGTTAAACAAGTTTCTCTACCTGGTGAAATTAATGTACTTTTCTGGAAATCATTCAGTATTGTGAGTTCCTTAGCCAAATCAGAAGTTATATCACTGCCTACAGGACCTATAACTTCGCATTAACCGCTCAAATTACCCAAGGCTAGGTAGGCAGCTGCTATTAACAGGAGTTAAGTTCGCCATTGTTCTAGTCTTCGACTAGTCTATCAACATTCCGCAACGGGTGTCAGTCCTCGGAGCGAACACAGGATAGGTAACGTAACTGCCTACGCGCAGCAGTTTTATCGCTACACTTGCGTATTCCAATCTGAATTTATTGAATCAAATTGCAATGTGCACTTGTTTGTTACTTCGATATATTTTTAAAGCAGCCTCGTAATTTACAATAGTTGGTGCTTGAGGACAATTTTACCAAGTATCTTTGAAACAAAGTTTATTTCGTGTGTTATTCAGGATAAGGCAGTGGTTTTGCAAGTACGAGTACATCGTAGTTTTGCTAAGTAGTTTGCTTCGTGGTTTTACCCTGTTTTTTATAGTTGGATGTCGTCAGTAGGTAAAGTATACATTCATTTCACTTTATTGGTTTATAAGACAATTGATTACCTATTCAATCAAAATCCATGAGTAATAAAATTGTACGACCCAAACATTAGATTTGGTGGTAGGACTCTTCAGCAAGAGTCCGTCTCGGTGAGTATCACCGTAGTGCCAGATATTCTACCTCCTAGCAGTAGTGTGCAAGCATTACTGTGTTTAGGTTTGAAAGGCACTGTGAAATTACTGAGCGAAAGAGACCTCGGGATGATGAGCGCAGTGCCAGTGCCACGCAGAACTTTGGGTAGCACTGTATCTGTTATGGTCAGGCGTGGTACTTAACATAAGGCGCGCGACTTTTGACCGTCTTATCACATGCTGACATGAAAAAAAAACACCACTAACTGCTACAGGTCCAGTAACCCAGTATCAGTTTGATAATATATGTAAATTTCATAAAATGTATTTAATTATCCTTGCATAGTATAAAATGAAGTCTTGTCTCTATGTTATACGCTTAGATCTTTTATGCTACGCAACAGATTATAATGCTGTTTTCTGTAAATGTAATTCAAGTGAAAGGTTTATAGCACCCGTGCAAAGCCGATAATATTAATGATTTTCAGTTGTTTAAACTAAACTTAGAAGCACGACTAGTATTAGGTTCTCTTCGGTTAACGTGGTTTTTCTTTAACCCTAGTCATAAAGCTTATATATAGTGACGGAAGGTGAAGAAAAACACACACGAACATAAAGTCAATGAAATTAATTTAACGCGTCGATCGAATGAGACCATAATAATAAATTACTGGTTATAAAGTAAAACATGCTAAACATGCTATTATCACCAGAAAAGGAACCTAACCTCAACACAAGGCTTAAGAGAATTACCTTATCCAACGCAGGTTTATTCAAGAACTCCATAATATAAACATGTTGCAACTAATTAGTACATACCACTCGACACTTGTGATGCTTAGAGAAAGCTTCCTGGTAAGCGAGAATTTGAGACAATTATTATAGATTATCAGCTTACAATAGAATGGCGACAGACGCGACGACGACGTCGTTACTCTACTTACACTTCATCAGACTCTGCAAGTCTATTCTTGCGAGGTAATACGATATTATCGGGACAATAATTATTATCATTGTTCAGATTATATTGGTGATTTTGTTGATGGTCGGTTTTCATTTTCAAGAGTAAATCCTCGGTCCTATGTTTGTCAAGGTTTATACAATCGGTACCGGATGGAAAGATTGAATAAGACTTGTTGACGCGGAGCGTGCTATTTTGGTTAATCAAAACATACAGAAAGAAAGATGAAAGAAAACATATTTATTGATCCATAAAGAGGTTAGGTGAAGGGTAGCTGCATAAGTAGACATACCTTTGATTTTAAATGTAAGTAAGACTGCAATAATTTATTAAAATGTTACTTTCCCCAGTCAAATAGTTGAACAACACAAATATGCAAAAAATAAAAACCTATATTTTCAAAGCACCAACATAACATAATAGATAGAGTCGATCATTAAGAATCAAATATTTCCAATAAACATTGCGTCTGTAAAGACTAAAGATGATCATAAAGAATAGCAAAAACGTAAAAATTCAATGAGTAAACACTAGTATCCACAAGTGTACGGCTAGCCAGGTACTAGATACCATGATAAGTCATCAATTCGATTGACAATACTTAGCCATAGTGGGCCCAGTTATATAGAGGCATTATTTGTACGTAATAATTCATGAGCAGCCCCAAACGTTTCGGAATCTTTTTTATCTGTCTATAGCCGTAGCATCGTTAGCCATGGTTTAAGGTGTTCTTTGTCTCTCAGGTCATCAACCCTTTTATCTCTAGGTGCCCTGTTATTCTATTTCAATGCGGCTTTACTTATATTTGTGACTTAACCTAGATATTGAACCGATTATCTTCCGGAAATCGATAAAGAATCAGGGACAGACTGAGCCTTCAATATTTGCTTGAAAATTAGCTTAATAACTGCAAATACTCATTTTTATGTAAGTCTATTATGATGATAATATTATAAAAATAAGTATTAGTCATATTTAGGTGATTATATAATCACCTAAATATTACTTATTTTTATGCCATGGAATTGTATAAGTAATACTACTATAATAACACGTAAAACCCTCTATGATATATATATTGTACTATTTCAATATCTCCGGCCTGTTATTAAAGGAAATACAAACAAGTATTACAAACATCCAAAACAAACGTCCACCCCTAATTTTGGTGTTGGGTGCTCGTTCAAATACACGCATGTCACTCTGTACTCTCCATACACGACACGAGCAAACTGTACAGCTAACTAACCCTTGTTTGTAGGAGTGTCTGTCTGGGTCTAAAGGGGACCGGCTGGCGCTCTCTGTCTAATAACTGCCGCCTTACTGGATAATTAATCATACTGTATCTCGCCTTATTCCAACAGCAGATAACGTTCGACATTGTGGTGATATTAATTTAATACAGCCATAGCAACATCCTAGGTAAGTCCAACAGGTATATTATTGTGAACTTTTGTGCGAGTGGCCGAGTGACTGAAGCCGAGTGGAGAGGAGATATATAAAATAAACCACCGCGAATAGAAAACGTCGAATAGATGACGTGAAGCAATAAATTCTGAGCCAATTCTATTGGTTGGTTTTACACAATTTCCTATCTGCTCTGCTAGTTTTGGTGCGGTGAATATTGGGATGATTAAGTAGAAGGTAATAAGCAAAAATTATTTCAATAACTTTATTGTATTATAATGAAATGGATAAATCTTGCGGTATGTAACCGAACCGCCACTTATCTAATCGCATGCAAAAAGTAATCACGATAATACAGTGATCGACTCAAACCAATAATCAACAGCCCACTTCGATAACAACCATAAATAGCGACTTAGCTTAAACAGATAAGACAATTTCTTTGCAAAGAAAACGTTCCCCGAAACGACTCTATCGTTAAACAGATTAGTTACAAAATTAGTCTGTTGCGGGTAGTTTAAACAAGGGAACGGAAGGAGAGGGGCGTCCGCCCGGGACGCGAAAGGAGTGGTACGCAAATAGCCACGTGACCCGGCCATTGACTCGGTTTATCCTAATCCGTCCCACTACTCCAGTTCAGCCCTCGTTACGAACCGCGGCTTGAGCCAGTTGCTACACGCCAATACCGACCGCTCCACACATTTGAACTTTCACATGACCCAATATTGCAGCTGTCTAAACCACCATCTGCAAACTACAATAGCAATGCTATAGTGTTGGAAAGTTACGCTATAAACAAACCCTCGAAAATAAACAGAGATTACAAATAAATGGAAATCAAACGAACATCCATAATGTGGGTTACATGAATAATCGGACGTACCCTACAGCTTGAACCAGATGTGAATACGATGTTCTGCGGCCGTTGCCAAATAAAAATAAATATCTACTCATGGTCTACTCAAACAAACACGTCAACCTACTTTTAAATATAGATGGGAAGTTCTTACAAGACGACTTAATTTTGGTTACTTTACTCTAATCATCTGATGGGACACTACTTTGAAGAAACAGAAATAATCCGACTTTGTTCATTCGCCATCTGCAACACTGATTTCAATAAGCAATTTTTATGATACAATTGGAAAAAAAATATAGACAGCAATGATTAGAGCATAGATCAATATTTTTTTATTAAAACCGACAAAACTTTTTATAATAAAAAAACAAGAGCAAACTATAGGTAAGTACCTACCTAATCAAAATTAAAAAGGTGGGTATGTATAAAGCTTTGGTATATAGGTAATAAGAAGCAATCCTTTCAGAGGAATCCCCACAAGAAGGGATTATGCAGATGCTATATCATTAGGGTCCTGCCAATGGAGCCATAGGACTGTTCTCTTTGAGTGAGATGTACTCTAATATGTGCATAATATATAAACAGTTTCATTAGATCACTTGAAGTAAATAAATCCTCTACTATTTTCAGCATACAAATAAAGTGGAGGAAGGAAAACTTCATCACTTCTTTGCGTTGTTCGGCTTTGTTTATGGCCTATAAACAGCAAAAAAGTGTACTATTTTTATTTAGAATAAATTTAATGTATGTCAAAAGTTTCTAATATAATTTATGTACTCAACCAGTACTTAGTCATACCGGCTCGAAATTGTCATGAACTTATTATCCAGCAGCTTAACTCTACAAGATTGCTGCCAACCGAATAACAGCAATAAATATGGAAATAGCTCCAAGCGCAATGTTGAGTGACGACAAGTCGCAGCTGCTCGGAGAAGTGGATAGCAACGCCTTCCTAACTCACTTGTTACGACTTCAACACTTGCAGCCTGTCCGCTATGTGGGACACTTCAGCGTTTCTTGGCCAATCAATATCTGCGCCATCTAATATTGTGTAACTTGACAATATCGTTTAAAACAGTAGGTATCTGGTTCCACATTCAGCTCAGCTCGCTGTCAGACGCACACTTTCAACTCGGAGTTCACACGCTTTGTTCTGACACAATGACTCTCTACGTTCTTTTTGTTTTCATTCGAGACGACCTTTGTTGATAATATACAATATCGCGACTTTAATGAAAGAAATCATGCAACCGTGAGATTTTTATATCATTTATTTTGCAATTGACACATTCCGAATCTATTGTGCTCTCACAAATACGCGCAAGACTGTATTCAGTCAAGGTTTTAAATATTATTATGCTACTTTAACTACAGTTCAGTTGAATTTGGTCAATCCATTTTATATAAAAGATAATTCGCGTGTGCGTGTGCACAATATGTTGTAAGATCGCCAAATGTACCACCATAAAACTATTCAGTGGCTAATGCTAGGATTTCGCAGCTCTTCCCACGTCCGCTGAAATGGTTAGGTACATCAGTGCGCCCATTACGCTCAAAATACACGCCACGCGAGCTCTAGTCAGTTAAAAAGCGTGTCAATCAGCTTACATTAGGCCAGCGATGGTGATGCTAGAAATACCAGTGCAGATACTAAGGCATTTGTGGATAAATCAATCAACGTTGGAATACATCTATGAAACTGCCGTTCGAGTGGGTACATGTTTTTTTTTCAACCAACACCCGAAGACTCTGCGAATAGAAACTCAACTCAATACTCAAACCTACTGTAGGTAGGCGTTTGGTAAAAACAATGTTTTCTTTCACAAACAAGTCTTCTCTCCAGAGTCCTTTATCGTGCGTTGCCTCATTGCATTTTATTATGCAACATTATTGCTGGAGACAGTGGGCCTGACATTTACGTATGACGGCGCCTGCAGCCTGCGGCTTCGCCCCAAATTGACTTCTGGCCTTCGGTTTGCTGAAGTGGGACACCGCTCCACGCACGCGCCTATGATACTATCTCTGAACCACTCTACCCCAAGCACTTGCAGTACGCGTGCACAATGCAACCTGTCAATTCAGATGATTGCATTTAGTTTATATTAGCTCAACTTGCTGGCTGACTATGTTGTGGGTTTCAACTATTTGGATAGCCAATAGCCTTAAATAATCTGAACTTGTTTTTAAAAACTACACCAAAAAAATAAATATTTACAGACTTGGTATGTATGTAATGTACCTAGTAGGTTAGGTACCTAATTAAGAATATATGCTTTTGTTTCATATGAAAGATGATAAACATTATTCATATTTTCACTTCTTGCTATCATCGTCTGTTATTGGAACTTGCTCAGTTTTAAAATAGACATAGTCGACATTGGTCGTTCCAGATCGAGTCATGCGGAGCGTGTTATGAAAACGCAGACCGGTTTTGAAAATATATCAATTGAAAGCCCTCGACAGCGTGCATGTATAATGTTATTGTGCAGATCAATGCGCCTGCGCAGCTTGTAACACTGACGAGACTGTTACATGGCAGTTTATCAGACGCCACCGCAACAGGTCCAGATAGGTCATTCCATTTATAAACCTGGTTAAAGATTTATTGTTAGCCGTTTGTCAAAATGTCAGAAAGCATCACCATCGTTCATCGCCATCCCGTGAGGAGAAAGTAAATTGCTGCCTACTTATTTGCAACTTTGCGAAATGCGCTTCCGACCTGACTCTAACCGACATCAAGTTACACTGGTTTTTTCGCATTAGCCAATTTGCATAACGGTCCGTATGACTGGAATTGACAAGTATTGGATAATCGTCAGAAAATATAAGCCAGAAACCAGCTCTACGTGACGACACAACATGAATATGCAATAATTCGTATAGTTCTAAAAACACATTCATTCAGTTTTCGGAGAAGGTGACGCGTCTGATTTCAACTGCATTCTGTAATGCTCAAACTTACAACAAAGTCTCTTTATTGAGGGCACGAGGTGTAGTGTACCCACTTGGTTTAACATCTGTAGGCTAGTCACTAATTACTTGCTATAAAAAGGTAAGTGCTGTTATTAGATTAGTGAGAGATGTTATTTGCAGAGACATCCACTATGATGTTGATTGTTTTATAAATTTTTCTTCTGTAAGAAATGCTAGCAAGAGCTTAGCTCGTGTAAAAATCGAATTACCGTTAGACATGTGTCATCGCGTCCTCGTTACGATCCGGCAGGCGACCAACCAAACCTGTTCTTACGTCCATACCCTTATTTTATGGCACAATTGCCGAATTTGCAACGCATTACTGCTGCTACTCCGGCGCATAGACACAGAACAGATATTAGTACTGCATAGTGTCAGTTGGCTCGTTAACCGTCTCGCTGGAACAATAAATAATTTGACTTTATCAGCGGCAAGGTCGTGCTGAAGTAGGTCGTGATCCTATTGAAGATTATCAACAAAATTTATATCCCAAAGCGATTGCTTATGACTCCAATAAAACTAATAAGGACTTGCATGTGTGTTCCTTTATTATAAAATAGAGCGCTCGTAATTATTTATTTTATTGTAGCCGGCATCGATAGAAAGTATTTCTATCCAATTGGAAAAGAAGTATTCATTTTTTAAATAATAATTATGAACGAAAAGGTTTGTTTGAAGTTTAGGTATGTCCTAGATTTGTCATCAGTCAGTGGTTGGAAAATGCTAATTTATAAGAACGTGTGCTTTCCTTATTTTATAAGTTCCCATTTCTTTTCATTCGTGTTTGATCATGTATTTAATTTAGTTTATTTTATTGTATTTAATTGTTTGTTTCTTATATAATATTATTGACATTTGATATTTGATATTTACTTTGTTATTAATAATGTTATTTTAAAAAAATGATTTTAGTAGGTACGGAATTGTACAGATAATTATTATTTATGGACTTTGACATTTTTTTTTTTTATTAATTAATTTTATTTGTTTAAATTTTATTCTAAAATATGACATTGTTACCATATTTACTAAATTTTAATGTTTTGTTTTGACGTATCTAAGTACATGCAACATGTGGAAAGATAAATAAAATGAAATTGAAATTGAAATTGATCGGATAGCAAAGTAAGGTTTGATATCATCATGCCAGCCAGCCGGGACAAGTTATCTTGCAATTACAGTAATTAGATCCTTCTATGTTTGCATGTCAGGTTTATTTGACAGATGCAGTCTTCCGAAGGCGCCGGATGCAGATGAGGTTTGAGCCAGCAAACGGTTGGTTGTGTAGTTACTAGGCGTTAAAATTTTATATCCAATTAGCTTGTGAATGGAGGTTGGGCTAAGTCTGATTTTCTTCGCACTTTATGAGAGTTGTTCCATGAGGTACCATTCGGATCAACATTCAACTCGACAATCGTGACCGCTATGATCTGAATGTTACCTTTAGATTTTTGTACTTGGTGTAGAGCAACGAATTACTATAATAAATATCATCAAAATATTTTATTAGAGACTTTTTAAGTTTTTTGACGTTTTGTGAATTAAAGTGAATTGGGCTCAGGTTGTTTTGCGTCTAGTTTTTATAAGTATGACAATTTTCTTTGTCAGAATAAGTAGAAGCTACTCGAGATATAATATACTTGGTAGATATTGTACAAGGAAATAAAAAACAATCATGGTTAAGTTACACGTTACAACTCTGTTTAAATTCAATAAGGTTCAAATATGGTATTGTTGGAGGTAGCTAAAATAAGTAATAATGACTACATACAGGGAAAAATTAATGAGGTTAGCTTCAACCGGAAAACTAATGCAATAACAACTAAATGACGGGAATTTAATGTTATCGTTGGTTGGTAGGCATTGAATATCACAATTATTTGAAATGATTGTTTTATTGCGCTACGTAGTATTTAAATGGCAGATGTTTCACAATATCTGAATTTGAATTGTTTTGTGAAGACCTTGTTTATTTCAATAAAAATCACAGAACTGATATTAATATGCAATATCTCAAAATTGATAAAGAGTCATCAAAACCCGCATAATAAGCACAGTTTTAGGAAATAACGTAGTAGAGTATCACATTCTATTGCCGATGGTATTCATCAATTAAAAGCCACCCGCATCGATTAATTCTACCCACTTTGTCTCTAAAGAGCCCTTATAACAATTTTTTATCCTTACAAAATCCAAACTTAACAAAAAAATACCTATTCAACTTCGCTTAAATCAGACTTGGCTAAAGTAAATATAGAGACTAACCGTTCCTTTATAAAATACCTATGCTATCTTTTAATTAGTTAATTATAAAAATATATAACCCATAAATAGCTACAAAATGTCTTACTATCTTATCTAATCATTTTGAAAGGTATGGTACCCTTAAAATATAAAATTGCCGTGGAAAACCTGCATAATTTTATGCAGTGATTTTTTATTGACTGTCTACTTTAATTGAGGAAATAATATATTTGCACTGTTTTGCGTCATCCGCAGATAGTGGGCATTTCCTAAGGATTTTTGCTTACTTCACGCCACGCACGCCATGCCACACCTATTTGCAGACCTTTGTCATCAGGTCATTATCTTGTAAACTCAGAGAAAGATTATTCTCAATGTCTTTGCTTGTAAGTAAAGTATTGTCGTAAAATTAACTAAATATAACAATTAAATAAGAGTCTGCAGAGCTGTCTTTTTACACCCTGTCACAGAACAGATATTAGTACTACCCTGTGTGTGCCTGTATTAGTTACCTACATACAACTAATACAGAGTGTAAAAAGACAGCTCCCGAATACTTAAGGGTCATGTATGTAACCCCTAACTATGTATAGAAACCTAATTCATTTCTTAATTCTATTATGCACATTAGCAAATTAAGAGATACCAAACCTACTCATCTAATTTACGGTTTTTTTGGAACTATTTGAGACATTCATATCATATGACATTAAAAATTTTAAACTTTTTAGACCTTTTACTGACGAAAAACTAAAGAGATTTTCAAACGACGCGTATTAAACTTGTTTATATATTTTTAAAGTAAATGTTTTTCAATGCCATTTTGCTTTGCTACGAACTTGACAAAACATGCTTCCGCAATTGTTGGAAATGCAAACGAATTCCTTCTTTTACTTAGTAATAAGTAAATCCGAGAACTACCATGTCGTTTACCATTCACGCATTACCGAGGGGTCTAATGAGTCAGCTTATGACGTGAAGCATAATGGCCTTCCAAGGTAAATAGAGGTAGTAAGTATAATAGACCAACAGCGATATCGCTATCGAATTTAGGTACGTTTACAAAGAATGGTCATCATAATTTGTAATCAGCATTATACCTATGTTTTTATTTATTTAGACGGTCTTGGTAGCTCTGTGGGCGAGTGCCCGGTTGAAAAGCGACAGGTTGCGGGTTCGATCTCCGCTGCGGGACATTTGCTTCTGCATGTACCTATTTTTTTCGGGTCTGCGGGTGTTTGTATGCGTAAAAGTAAATAGGTAAGTAAGTTCGTATGAGTCAGTGGCCAACTCTAGTGACAGAGTCTCTAGTTTCTATGCGTAATAAGAGTATAATATATTTACAAAAAAACGTTTATTCTATAAGAAGGGCAATTCACGTATTTATCATATTCGCTTTAACTTTCGATCACTTTACAATACTAGTCATTTCACCAGGTGGGACTTTAGCCAGCTTTAAATCATGATTATTTCTCCCATTTTGAAGCCAGCTACCAAATCTGGCTACGAGATGGGACTAAACGATTTCATGTCTTAAGTAGGTACTTGTGACATTTACGAGATCTAAGCAAAATTTAAGTTTATCTTTATTTTATTTCGCAAATTGCTCTACAGGGTATCAGATAAAAAAAAATATTGCAGCAGAATTAGTTTAGCAATCAGAGAAAATTTTCAATGTATTTATTAATATTATCGGATTTATTCTCATCTCATCACGCGTCGCCACTAACTCCGCGCCTCGCGGCGTCATCAGCCGTGTGGCCGGTCCATTATCATGGTCACTGTCGTCCATATTAATCACCATTGCATACATAGATATATAACGATGTAAACAGTCTTCCAACAACTACTGACTCATGTGTTATCTAATCTCGTTTCCTTTGGCTGCGATTTCGAGCTCGTGTAGATCCAACGTGCATCACTTCAAATTGCTTGCAATGCAAATTGAGCCGTAGTGGTACAAGTTTACTGTTCAAATGTTTCAGAAAATTAAATGATCGTAGTAGAGACAATAATATAAAACAGTGTGCAATGGAAATTGAGCCATAATAGCACTTACTTATTTATAGTTAATTATGGCGATAAGCTCACAAGTGTTAAATGTTTCAAGAATTATGTCCACTAAAACTAACATAAAAAAACGACTTAACCAATTTTGATGAAAATTGGAATGTAGATAGTTTAAGTTCTGGAATAATACATATGCTGTTTTTTATCCCGAAAAATACTGTTCCTGTGGGATAGCATAAAAATTTAAAAACGGGAGAAACCGCGCGAGTCAACTCGTTTTTGTACAAGAAAAAATATATTTTGCGCAATTCTAGTGCTCTCAAACGGTGACGGTAAACATCATGAAGTGACTGTGTGATGTGATATTGCCATCCATCACATTACGTCTGCGTGGTGGATTATGATGAGTGATGACTGAGGACCAATCCCAAACCCCAAACCCAAACCCAAACCCAATCCCAATCACTCTCGCTCGTGTGTAGATCCTCAGCTGTGGGAACATTAACGAACGCCTCTTGGTTTGTTAAATGGACATTGAGTTACAAATCACAATATTATTGGTGCTGTATTTGTTTAAGAAGTATAAATATTGACAATGTCATCGAAAATGATAATTAGATGGTAAAATTCCTTGCGTAGATAAACTTATTTTACCACTGACTCATACGAACACCTAAGTGATTAGCATTTTCATTATTCCTTATTTTCATTCGGGGAATTTCCTCTTATTCAGAGAAAAAACTAACTTGCACTACCTAGGTACTTATTATAAATGCCGGGTACAGAATGATACCGATAGTGTACCTAACTCGTCCTTTTTTTTATTGAAGCCTCTACTGTAAATCTCTTTGTCAAACGGCCAGATTTTGTTTACCTCCCAGTTAAATTGCAGATACAATTTATTGGTGGACATTTTTAAAAATGTAAGTAAATAGAAAATAAAAAATAAAATTTACATTGCGCTATCTAACCCCGAACTAAGCAAAAGGTAAAATAAAGTGGGTTATCCTATTCAATAGAGAACCATCGTCAAATGACATTTATGTCGTTGACATAAGAATTGAACTGGATTGATACAAGACGGTTCTCTTTTCGAACAGACTAATATAGGAGTATGCCTTACTCGTATTTCTTTCATCTTTTGTCCAAGCGAATATGGTTACAGCTATAGGAATCAGATACATAACTGATAGAATACATGCATAATATGTAGGTACATTAACATTTTTTATATAAATAAGTCAGTACTTGAAACACCCAGAACCAAAACAAATATAAACAGATCATGCATACTCGTACATTTGTCCCGCAGCAACTTGCAACTTCTCGGTTGTCAACTTTTTTTTTTTTTTTTATTTAACGATAGGAAAATGCTTTACGCATTCCCCTCGGCTCGGGGGAACCGGGGGGATATGTCGGACTCACCAGAATGACGGCATACCGACTAAAAAACTATCGGGGTTCTAACATAACGCTCTGTACCTAGGCTGTGGGAGCGCGCTAACAATCTTCCATAGCCTAGACGTCGTTTGCCCTTTACGAGCACCACCAATAAATTGAAGCATGCTTCTCACCTACGTCTCACTTATGAGAGGCACGCGGAACCTCCACGCGCACCGCCTCGAGGCTTGTTAGTAGGCGACGAACACCCCCCGGTGCCGCCGCCTAAGCCTCCATTATGGGAGTCGATGTCTCCATCGACGTCCTACTCTTCTACTACGGATAGGGTTATCTGTTAGGATTTCCCTCTCCAAAGGGAGAGGCAAGAAGCTGCAGAAAGCTGCAGCTTCTTTGAGGCCTAAAACACTTTCACAGAATAAAACTGCAGCATCCCAGGCCTCCTTTCTCTCTACCATTGTCTTCACCAAAGCTCTTAGTGATAGGTCTATCGGTTGTCAACCTGGCAACATGGTTGTCAACCGAGGTTGATAAATTAAGAGAGTCGTCTCGATGCTCGACAGCGAGCTGGCGGCACGTCGAAACTCGCAATACAGCCTCTGGTACACTATTAACAAGATATAACAGTCTACACAAAAAAACATTATTGCTAGCACGTAGACAAAGCACACACCTATTGTCCGCCATTTGCTTCCATTCCGAGTAATGTACGGTCATACCATACCATAACAATATTTAGATAATTATATTAGTTGTGACAGGGCCTGGGGGCTGATTCTATTATTAACAACGTTTAACGTTCTAAAGTTTTTGATAGATTCAGCCGTTACTTTGCGGAAATCAATTATAAGATAAAAAAACAGATGTAAAATATCTAGTAAGTCTTAACTTTTTAACTAATGAGGTCACACAGTTAACACAGTTAACCTCAAGAGAACCTCATTAGTTAAAAAGTTAAGCGGAATAGTACTAGAGCTTTTTCATTTGTTTTTTATCTTCTGGAGTTTTGTTACATCCCAAAAAAACCTACTCATGCGGTACCTACTTGAACCCGTAATCCACATAATGTTTTTCTTTCGTCTTTCGGTAGTTTAGTTCTTTATAAGTTTTAGGTATAAAACTAAAATGCAACTGGATCATTCTCACCTAAATAAATCAAATGAAAAGCTACCGTTCAGTTGCGTTAAGTTTGAAATCTATTGAAAAAACTGTTAGTAGAATTGGCCCTTTACTCTACTTGTGGTTGTGTGCGTGTTTTGTGATGTGAATGTGATGTTCAGAGTACCTAACTATTGTACGGAAGATAGAATAGTTAGTATAGTAGGTTTATGTACAGAAGTTTCACTCAGACAAAGATACCAAATGTTATTATTCTACATACACGATGTTATATTTACAGAACAACATGCATATCCGTGGATAATATAAAAAGATACCGTAATTATCTAAAGCAAGCCCATGTCTAATTTGAACTCAGAGCTAGCCATTCATTTGCGCAAAACACACAAAGGACGCGGCGGTATTTTGCGCTTTAGTCTCTACCATCTCTCTACTCTGTCGTCGCGGAACGATTTTAAAAAAGTACCCTCTTTCACATTTAAGCGGTTCGTTTATAAGTAATTTACCTTTGTTCTTTAAACAGAGACGGTTATAGATTTAAAAGACATATATCTAAGCAGAGGTTTATAAATATCTAAACATAAGATAATAAAGCTTTACATTTTACTAAAATACATAATATTACATAATACGTAAATATTAAGACGGTGAATTGAGAAAGGTTCAATAATCATTCTTCTATCTATCTATCTATCTATTTCCTCTATGGGGATCTCTATGGTTTACATTACCGACTGTAAATGATAATGGATATTGTATCTAATGTCATCGTTGTAAAACACATTTTACATTGTAAAACGCTTTGGAGTGACACTGAACACGCGCTATCGCTCGGCAGGAAGTGGCTTGGTTTATTATTCGTGTCGTGCATCATTTGGCTGCGTGCGCGAGCGCAGCCATCCAACGCTCTCCAGGATAATTGCCGCGCGCCTATCTCACAGATACACCTACCCACTAACGGGACGGAGATTATAATCATTAATTAACCCTACCTCTGTCATGTCAACGTTACTACAACGTCACTTCCTAAAAACATTTCTTGCGTTTAGCCTCGTACAAAGACAGAACACTTTGCCCTTATTCTTAAAATAAATTGTAGTTTTAGCACCCTTCTGTGTATTGTCTTTTCTACAATTCTTATGTCAATGAACAACGACAATGATAGATTTGAATACTTTAGCTAGCAGAGGTTTATAGTTCGTTTATGAATAAGTTTTATTTTAGGCCTCATAACTTTCTTGGTCACACGCTTGTTAAAATTAGGTAATAAGTAGGTAATGTAAACTTCTATTACTTGTTTCTGAAATAAATGTTAATCTAAATATAAATCTGAATTTAGTTTACCATATTGGAGAACTTCGGGTGGCCTAGTATGGCCACTGACTCATACAAACTTACTTTTTTTTACACTTTTTTTTACATCACCAGAATAGGTCGCTGACACATACTAAAAGATAAAACTTAAAACTTATGTACTTAGTAATTATTTTTTCTATTTAATCAGTAATTGACAGAAACATCGATTACGATTAATAATAAGTGAACTGTAAAGTTTTTTTTTTTCATGAGTCTAATAAATTTCTTTAAACCGAACATCGATTACCCTGGTCATCCCCAATCAGTAATATATTAGAAAATAGTTTGGATGTTTGTATGTTGGGGGGCTAAACGGATTTGTATAAATTTGGCAGAGGCATAGATTGTAATAAGTCTAGATAGCACAGCTATAATTACGGCTTATCGAACAGGCGATTTATAACGTCGAAGATTTGGTCGTACAAATCAAGTAGGATTGCACATATTGACTTATATATTTATTAATAATGTACCTAAGTAGCAATTAATATTAGATACTTATCCTACTTAGGAAATTATTTATTTGACATTTTTAGTTACTAGTTATTATATTATTATTTTTTATTAATTATGAATTATTTATAGTGACATCTTTGTATTAAAAAAGTTTTCTTATTTAGTTTTTATATTATTTTTATAATTTTAACCTACCTTAAACTTATTAGTATAAGTATGTTAGGTAGGAATACATTGTAATTAATATTATATTATACTGACCTGTAAACATATATATTAATTACCAATAAATTTTATTATTCTTGATTAGTCTTGATAATTCTTCTTCACATAGGATACTTTTTATGCCGGAAAAATGTTCGGTTCTTGTGGGATAGTAACACCGCGAGACGCAGCTACTACGACATTAATATTGATAGGAATTGAGTCAGTATCATCGAACTATTCGTATACTCAGTAAGAAAGTATATACTTGTCATACAGATAAGAATTAATCAGGCTAAATCATAATCAGGCTAGGCCTCTGTAGAACTTGAAATGAGATACAACGTTAATAAAAGTTGCCTCTAAAGACGCCACAGAACGGCTTGGTTCGGAAATCCCCTTAAAAATCTAATTATTACGAACTTTAAGTCCGCAAAACCCCTTACAAAACACCGAGCAGATATAAAGATTGATTATTTTTGTTTTTACGAGTATAGTGTTCATTTAAAAATAAATAAAATCTTTAGATAAAAAGATGCTGTGCAATCACACAGATAAACGCTTTTATGCTCAATGCAATTATCAGTATTTTTTGTCGTTTTGTATTACGCTAAATCTTGATATTATAATTGCATGGCCGCAACAAATATAATATAATAAAATATGGAATCGTATTCTCTTTGATTTTATAATATTGTATAGCTCTTTGATTTTATAATAGACTGTCAATTTCTTAAAACATTAAAAATTCTGACTCATCTTTTACTTATTACTCTCTATCTAATCTTTAAGTAACTTCTTATCCCAACGGTTACAATTTACTTATAGAGTATTTTTATGTTGTTCGCCATAACGCCTCAAGGTTATACCATATAACTTGTCTCGTCTACTTGTTGACAGTTGGCGTGACTATTTTTAGTTGAATTTTGATTGTTATTGTTTTATTATCGAGAGCGAGGGGACCGGGACTCCGCCCCGTCTCAACTGGCCTCCAGACCGGTTTGACGGGAGGGTGCAAGCAGGTCAACTCACCTTACTGATCCAAACACGTAGGCTGATCGGCGAAAATCCTCCTACGCAACACTTTCTGATCAGTATCTGGGAAGTCGACTCTCTTGATTGCCCACTTTATATTCGTTTGCTTAGATATAACCATACTGTTTATTCTAATTACGGAGTTAATAAGGGTGAAGGAATTAGAAAGGTACCTTGTCAGCATTATACTTAGTTTATGTAAAGCTCTGACTTATGTTTGAGCTAAGGATAGGGTCGAGGTTTTTGGTAGGAGATACTAAATGTTGACGTAACATTCGTACAAAACGTAACATTCTTTATGGCACCAGATCGACATCGCGGATTGACTCTGGCTTTTGTTTTTTGAGGCGATGCCGGTAAATTGCTGATTATTTTGCAATTCAAAATGAAGTTTTGTACAGAGATTACTGAATCGCACTAGTTCAAGTTCAAGTTGAGGTGACAACGTTTACCTGTTGTAGAGCGATACATCTGTGTCATCATGTGATTCATGTCCTGCTTCAAATGTTGCACAAAAGCTCTACCGAAACCGACTATAGTAGATAATATTTTAAAGGCAAAGCATACCAACTTTGAATAACTTTTTATTATTATACTCTAGGTTTTCTTGGAGAGGAAGGAAGATCACCAAATTATCTATTCCAAACTAATAGTCATAGAAACCGCCGCCGGCGCCGCGACAGAAATATATATCGATAGCAAATCTACAATATCCTCCTAATAAATACAAAGACGGGTAGTTAATTAGAATGGTATGTTCCAGAAATTACTGTAACCACGCTGCTGCTAATTCACAAAGATAAAAATGTCTAAATGTAAACGTTACAAATTCAATGAATGACCAAGCGTAAGTATGTCTTGCTCGACAAGTTCCACCGCTACTTTTCTAAGAAGCTGTAGGTTTATTAAAGCAAGTCGAGTGAATAAAAACATCTTTGTGTACGAGACAAGGGCCATTTGCATTTGCACTTAGCAGGGATGTGAAGAGCAAAAACGAATAAGTGAAGCGGTTAGGCCGCACGCACTCGCAACCGCGCACAACGTGCACGCACAGAATGTCTCTCATCATTTTACATTAGCATTTGGTATCACATAGCCTATCTCATTTTTAGCATGCATCTTTTGATCTTAAAACTACTCGGTATTGAAGTATAAAATAGCTTCAATTATTGTCACCGAAGGTCGAAAAAAAAAGTAAAAAGAAATCATCAGTGGAGGTCTCACGACCCTCTGCAGAGACGAATCTATTCAAAGAGATTAGTTAATTGAAAAACATCCTGAATTAGCCATATGAGCCGAAATGCAGAGTAGCCGAGCGTATGAGACGCGATGCAACGTCGCGCCGGCCGCCAAACACGCGAATGACGCAGATGAGCGGCGTCAGTCCCCCGTAGTTCCTAAATTTTTGCAGTGCAAATTCACATTCATTTGTTTCTACTTTCGGCGCAGCATAATGCATTTGTAGATATAAACACAAACTTATAACAACAAAAAAACGCAAGATTGCTTTGACGATATGTGTGACGAGACGTGCACGTGGCCTATTGTAAACTATTAGCAGAAAAAGCTAGATTTCTTTGATTAATACTATCGATAAAGTCGTTTTAACGACAGTGGGTCTATAACTAACAAGAGGTAAAAGTACTTTCTCACACATCACTATATCAGGTTTCTGATAGATAAAACCAGTAAGAGCTTACCTTATAATGAACACAAAAAGTAAAAAGACAAGTCTAGTTAAAGAGTTGAGACGTCTGTGAGAGCCGGATGGGCCAATCACCGCGCATGAGTCACAGTTTCAACCTGCGCTTACGATCCAGTCATAATGTCGATAGAGGTCACCCTACATGGGAATGAATTGTTAGTTGAGTTGAGGGATGTTTGTAGTTGGAGACTCTGAATTTTATAATACGATTTAATGAACTTATTTGGATAGAAATACAAAGATAACTCTATATTACATCTAAGAAAAACAATTGTATCTAATGTTGTAATAGTACCTAGAGGTAAGTAGGTACTTTGTTTTGTGACTTTTATGACAGAAAATTGACGCAGTCGGCTTCGCTCCCAAATCGGCATCGCATCGGCTCATCGTTTTTCGTGTTTTTCCGGAGCGAGGCAACCATGCATCCCCTCGCACGATGGTAGGTTAGTAACAGTTGGTTAGTACGCTGTAGTTATGATATGGCGTTCATACATAAATAACATTGAACCGTTCGAGTTGAGGTAAATTTAATCGGTCGCCGGCCGGCGCCTATAAGTCACCTTCAAAGGTCCCTGGGTCTCTACCTACACCATTGAATTAGGTTCTTGGGTGAAATTAACGAGATTTTTCAGCAACTTTTATGGCTTCAGTTGTGTTTGCCACTTGGTAGAGCTGAGAACAGGCTGGCCTGTAAAAAACGGTACATTACTATAACAATCAACCTGCTTCAGTTCTACGAATTTCATATCATTACATTTAATTTACATCGAGACATTACTTTGCGGTAATTGCAATTAATTGAAAATCACTGATTGCAATCAAAGAGTCTACTTCAATTCGGTTGAAAACCAATTATGATTTCACCCATTATTAATGCCCAGTGAAGTTTACTTGAAAATCATACGGTATGTGTAAGGAGCATAATCCTGGGTGGATTACTGCACGATTATGCACTTAATAAAATGACGACCGCGTTGACTGGCATAGTGGCTGAGTGAACCCGGCAATAGACGTCAGGTGCTAGTTTTATTCTCGCGCAAATTAATCTGCGTAAATTTTTTAATTGCCATGTTGGTAACTCGTAGTTTCTGATAGTATCCACGACAACAGGAAGTCTAATGCGACACAAAGAGGGTCTAGTACGAGGACCGTCAGGTAAGTATCTAACTACTACTTACTTATTTATTGACCCACTTAACGAATCAGCTTCAGACTCGACTTGCTGCATGAAATGGACGTCGCTAATGGGACATTATCGTGTTTAATTGTATCGGTTTTCTCTCGATGTTGTCAATGAAATGGAACCAAAAGATCTCTTGCGCAAGTGTTCTTGAAATCGCTTTCTACGTGGCGTCACATCGTCGCCGCTGATGATAAGCCAGACCTTTGCTTACGTAAATCTGATTGTCGATAAAGTAATACAGCATGCGCTAAGGTGCATGCAGGTAGTAAAGTAAGGTAAAGTGGGTAAGCCCACATTACTTACTTTACTAGGTACCTGCAGAAGCTATACGTATTGCGTTGGGCGATAACTCTTTTTATTATACCGCTTACCATCCGGCGAGATCGCGGTCAAAGGTAAGTCAGCTCCAGATTGAAAAACCTGAAATCAAAATCCAGGTGGATAATAGAAAACAGCAAAACTCCTTTCCCTGATATTTAAGGTGACTGTTCTGTGGTGAAGGTCTAAAATTGAATGATTTCACTTACGTCTACCAGCCTATACCTTGTTCAGCAGCTCTACTACAAATTAGCTCTATAGGTCCAAGATTATACATCCTTCTTTCATAATCAATGACAATTTTGACCAAAGTGTAGAAAATTCAACGGTCAAGGCTCGCCCAGGTGCGTAATCAGCTTGAACCCTCGAAAAACTCTTCTAAATACGACGAAAATTCGAAGGCAATTTTGGCAGGTTCACGGCTAATACTTTTCTAATTTGCAGGCCGGGTGTGGCCCGGTACAAATAGCTTGGAGGGTAATTCCAGTAATCTTAAGGTGATAAAAAATTGAGTGAATAAGATTTAGGTGCAGTGTAAAACGCGCCACAAGTCTCGAGCGCTTCTAAATTGTAAAGACCTTCAACACTGCAAACACTGCACGTCAATTTCACGTACGCGTCATAGAATTAGCGGAATCGCCCGTCTATTATAGCCGCCTTGTTACCACGATCGTGGTGTAGGCAAATGGTTCGCCACGGCCAGTTTACAAATTGATTATAATTATCATCCAAATTGCTCTTCTTCCGTCTATTAGCATCGGCCTTGCACAACGTTCGTTTGCACTTAGGTAAGTAGGTTCCCGGTGAAATTAATGCTAAACTAGGTAATCATCATCATTATCATCATGACAGCCTTCTAATGCTAATGTTTCCACTGCTAAAGCACTGGCTTGGAGCAAGAGTGAGTGGACCCAATATGGATGGGGATAGCACATAGGTGTACACTGTACACGTATTATTGCGTTTAATTTTTTTAGTTCTTAAAAATGCCGGTTTCCTCACGATATTTTCATGATTTCCTTCACCGTTTGAGAGGACTGGCATTAGCACTGGCATGATGCTTGACTGGTTTTAAACAAACAACCTTGGGATCGGTAGAACTAACTACCTACCACTAGTGCTTTATGCTAGGAGTTACTCCTACTCTTACTGCGTGTTCAAACAATTTGGTGTGTGTTGTGAATTTTGGCAAATTGCCACGATTCTTCTCTAACAGTCTCTGTGAGCCGCAGTTCACATTTCAATACAATTAACTTCTTGTACCAACTCAACTGCAATTTTTTTGCGAGTCCCGCTTGTGAGAATACTTATCTACAACTACAAGCGATTTCACCAAGAAACGCAGCACTATGATGATACCTTTCGCTCGATTCGACGCTAGGTACATAACAGTAAAAACAGTTGTGCCACTTCCCAGTGACCTTTGTTACAACTAACAACTAGAAAACACTGGTTGTCTACGTACCAGACGACAGCAAGTTACGCATTGGGAGAAAAAATTGCAAAAATCTCCATTTTTTAATCTCAGTAGCAACAAAGATTTGCACCGACGACATTGAACTCTGCGGTGAGTGCGCAAGGAAGTTGGCAAAGGTCCAAATCTCAAAAATGATACAAGATTTTTGACAAAGGAATTATAGCACCATCACAATAGGTGCGGAGAATTCCGAGAATTTTTTTAAGGCAAGGACAATGACTCCCCTAGCCCTCGCCTCGCCTCGGATCGCCACGTGTGCATCCGGATGCATGTTTTATGAATGAGCTTAACAATTTTCGCGAGTTACCTTCGTTATGTACCTTCCTACCTCGAAAACAGGGGACACTGGGGGCGGAATATCGATGAGAAAAGAGGGACTAAGTAATATCAGCCTGGATAAAGTAATTCGAACAGTAGTGTAAAAAGTTTTATTAGAACGCTTAGAAAAAATTGTAGAGATCTTAACATAACTATAATTATTTATACTATGCAGGACCTGTATTATTCATATTTATTAATACTATCCTAGTAACAAAATCTACATACCTAACAATAATTCAGACCTAAGTATAAAATCATTTTAGATTTGTGTTTAAGTAAAGTATAGTTCTCTCGGCGGAAATAGGCCTCTGTGAAGTTAGCCGTTTGTGATGCGCAAAGACCTAAATAATATTGAAGGTAAAAAAAAAGAACCAACCTACTTAAGTATTACCTATATTAGTCTAGCACTAGAGCTGCCCTACTATAATAGAACCAATGATATGCCGAAAGATTTAGAGGCATAGTTTCACTTTTGCTGTAGTTAGCAGGTAGGTAGATAATTTGTATCGACATTGCATGTTAGAATAAATCTAACTTCCAAGTATTTCACGCACGCGAACTCGTATGCATAATAAGTAAACACGTATTGAAACTAGTGTAGTTAAACCCTCAGTTACCTACGATTATTTTGCCCGCTATTTAAATATTGAATGATCTCTACTCTACCCTTTACTTTCGTTTAGGTAGGTACCCACCACGTACCTAAAATCTTCGCATTCCAAATGTTTGCGAACTTGATCATTTGTAATGATTAATTTGCAGATACTAGCAAGCTTTTTCGGCTTAGATAAATTTATTAGAAGACAAGTTGAAATTATAATAGAATACTTATAAAGGGTCTTTGATTATTAGTGCGTGATATTCAAGGAATATGTTCCACACACAAAAAAATATACATGTCCTTTTTTTTAATATTTTGTCGGAAAAATCTCGAGTAAATCTCGTTACGTCGATTACGTTTTTCTGGTTAATTATTAATTATCCTTGTTGAAAATCGAAAAGGGAGCACGTGGCGCATGTCACCCGCGCGTCAACCCCTATAACCGCTACGGGGCTCGCGTGCTCGAATATTTTATTATTACGCGATTTCCAATAATGATAAATAATAATTGACCAGATATACGTAATCCATTTACTCGAGATTTCTAAGAGAAAATAAACAGAAAAAAAACATAGTAGTAAGTAGGTAGGTACATTATTAATTTTAATGATGTGTGTTCCTTGAATATCGCGCACTAATAATCAAAGACCCTATACCTATAACGAATATGAAATCGTTTTAAACCGTTATGTGCCGAGACCTACTGAGTTTTTATTAACATTACAGAAATTATGTACTGGGGAGCATAACCTCAGAGCAAATAAACTAGGTAAGTAGTATACTAATTCTATTGTATAAATAAAACAGTAGGTAGGTAATCAAATAGGGTCCAACGACGGCCTTCCTAGACGGAAGTGGACTGAATAATAGGCCTATTTATTTATTATTTCGTATCGTAGGCAAAACAGAAAATAAAATGTACCTACCTACCTACCTGTCTACACACCATATTGTAGAATCGGACTTTGGTCATGGCAACAAATGTTAACCAAAAAGACACCAATAGGTAAACAAACTTTAACTTTTGAGTACCTAGGTAACATCATCACGCCTGCCTGCGCTTTTTTTTTTCTTTTTTTTTTATGCTCAATGTACAGTGTATTCAGCTTAGGTGTAACGTAATGATAATGCTGTAAGTGAGTACATGGACCCTTTAAGGGCGTTGCAAGTTAGCTATACCAGTAGTTTACTTAGTTCTAATAATTAGACATCAATGCAATATTTTAAATCTATACTAATTTTAATTATCAATACACTTATCTAAATAATTACCTACAGTTACATTACGAGACAGTTTAGAATTTAAATAGAGACAAAAATGATATTAAAATGTCATAAATTATAATTATAATTTATTCCGTTTTGTTTCAAAATAAATGTTGTAACACTCATGTGCTGCAGTCCAGTGCCTACAATATGCAATTAGGTATTATTGTCCTGTTTATCATCCTAGAGCCATGACCATATTGTATGAAAGACGCAGATAAACTAACACAATATCAATATACTTACTAATCTTTACCTCGATGTACCTACCTTTAATGTAAAAGTACCTACCTACAAATTAAAAACTCATATTTTAAAAAATCTGTACCGTGAATTTAGTTCAATCAAAGTTCGTAGGTTATCCAGGAGTGTTTCAGATTGGTTGGAAAATGGCGAACAGAACGTTCGAACAAAATTGGCATGCGTTGTGGTTGTGTAGCTGAGTTTTTAGCTAAATCCTAATTCTCACACAAACAAATATAGCGCTAACGGACTTTACCTACTCTACTTCGCTCGCTACAACTATATTAAACTTTTTAAACTTTTGACCCGTCTAATTTGAAGATTTTCTTGGCGGAAGTTGATAGACTAAAACCTGCTCACCACGTGTCTCGCACATCTCAGGGGTTGAGTGAGGGGAAACTGAACAATGCCGTCTCTCATTTGTTGTTGTGGCCGACGCGATGACGGAGCTCAGAGGATCGGAGCACGTGTTGTTCATCGCACCCAGTAATACCATTCAACTCAAATTGGGTGCTATTATGTAATCTGTCCAAAGAACTTGTCATGACGCTTTCAAGGCGCTTTTTGTCGTTTGCAAAATTAGTCATCAGTGTAATGTGACACTATTATATTGGTGAAAGTCGACGTTTTTTTATATTTATAAAGCTTACCAATAGATAGTCATAATTTAATGATACTATAAACATTACTTGCTTTAGGACTAGGTTATTAGCTAACCTAACACGTTTACAAAGTGTGTCAACGTGCGCAACGGACTATAAAGGTACCTGATACCTAGGTAGGTACATAAGGAGATGATTTGACGTATGATTTGCACCTTATTGATTGTGCATCACTGCATGGTTAGGTAGGCAGGTACCTATATAATATGTTCTCAGTACTCATACATGCAAATCAAGGTGCGCTTGCGTAACTTATCGAGGATCTCGCAACTGCTCTGGGAAGTTAGTAGTTGGCTGTGACAACTCTTCAACTGGTACCTGCTGTACTAGTAAATATCAACAGGAAACTCAGTAACTAATGACTAATTACCCACCTTACTATAAAAAACGCATACCTAGAACACTGCTGCAGAAGATTCTAACTTCATGAAGGTTGTGTCATATACCGCTGTTTTAGAGCTCTGAACCTAACAGTCTAGTGTTAGGTCACTTTGACTCACTCACGACGCAGCGTTAGTTGACAACATGTATTGTGCCTCAGAAATGATGCCAAGAAGATCCGGTATTTACCTTCTGTACTGTAGTAGGTACTGACGTATGTTGCGCCAAAGAGTCTGGCATCGTAGCGATGCGCTGGTAAGCACCGACCATGTTAGGACTTAGGAGATAACTCAAGGCAGTTTTTGCCTACACGCGTTGCAGGCTTGCACAACACAATGCGTGCGCTAGGAGTCACGTAACGCCTGACGTGTTTCTTTGTTTGACCACGTCGTCTTGTAGCTGCTCGAATCGAACCCACCTTCCTACGGCAATGACGAAGCCCAGTCGTGCATTCTTTTAGAATATCAGTCACGATAACTGACGCATGATTGCGATTAAATGCGTGAGAAAATAAAGCAATTACGAAGTGGTAAAAGAAACACAGTAGGCAAGTAGGTAGGTTAGGTACCTTGATTGTTTCCAATCATGAGAATTCAAGAAAGCAACCGGCCATTCATGTCACAGAGTAATATCATGTCGTAGGTAGTATTATGTAAACAACAACATCAGAGCGGTAGAGTTGCCCCACCCTAATGAACTTACAACTTTGGCGGTATTCAACATTTATTAATTCTGTTGCAAAATATTAAGTTATAAATGTAAGGGCTGTTGAAAGTGCACAAAGCAAACTCAGAGCAAATAGTTACCTAAAAAGAAATAATTATTCTCAAAGTATTTGAAAGCAAATGAGATTTTATTGTTTGAATCAAGTGTTGCGTTTGTGTATTGTTCAATAGTTACATTTTTAGTACTTAGTGTGGTTCGGAGTACGGACAGACATGTTAACGCATGGTATAGTTGAGTATTTATAGACGCCCCACACGCAGTAGCGAGGTGCGCGGGAGACTTAAACTCGCTTCTATTCCAAGCGAGACCTTGCATACCCATGGAGCGCATTTCAATCTGCCACATTGGTATTCGATTCAAAACTAGATAGATAGATAGATAGAATTACTGACCTACGTCTGGATTTACCTATGGCTGCATAATTATGAGCAATACTAGCTAGGTATTAGCTGCCATCACGAACAATTTGGTTGGTTCTGTAAAAATACATTTGAACCTCAAGTAGGTAGGTATATTATTCTTACATTACTATCTTAAGTTACGTAAGTAGGTAGGTTATGTAAAGTAGTTTTGGATAAATCATAATTATCATGATTTCATGTATATAAACCCCTGCCCCGTGTAGATTATACTCGGTAGATAAGTACCTAGGTACCTTTGACTACCTATACAAACAGGGTATTTCATTATTAATGCATAATATTCAAGAAATAGGTAAAATGATCTGGTCTAAACGGGCAGCGAAATAATAAAATATGCGAGCGCGCGCCCCGTAGCGGTTACGGGGGGGGGTAATGACACGCGCAGGTCATTGACGCGCGGTTCATTGACACGCAGTTTATTGACACGCGCCCCGCCATAATTTATCAAATAAAGTTATCGATGACAAAATGTTAAAAATAAAGGTAGGTACTTAGTACAAGTATTTTTTTGCGTGTGGGTGGATAATCTATTCCTTAAATATTAAGCACTAGGATAGTTATGTTCCTTGCACTACACTAATGATGAAGGCCTTATTAATGGTAGGTAGGTAGGTAGGTACATCTTACGGTCAGGAGTCAGACCCACAATGCGACTTGATTACATATGAAAGAAGCCAGCTGCAAGCTCAAGTGCTCTCTATTATTATGCATAGTGGAGTCTGCCTTTGCAACCACAATCCAATGAAAGGATGGTGACAGATGACGACCAAAAATATCCATTGAAAACGTTCTTGTGTACCTTGCTACCTTGTAGACTCAAAGGCCCTTTACCTGTTCTAATTCACACACATTCTCTCGGATAATGATCAGAATTTATCTAGAAAACTGTGGAATAAATTACCAATGTTTGTGAGAAAACGCTCCAAAATCACAATAGAAATACAAATACGCAGACGAAACTTACCTATACCTACCATAAATCCCACAGGAATCTCGAATAATCCAATCACTGGTTTGCATTGGAAATTCAGGTATATGACGGGCAGACAAGGGGGAAACTATGTATTTCCCATTGTTTAATGAAATCAATATGGAAGCCCTAGGGTTGTCGGTTGTAGGTATGCAAGCATTTATCTATAGATATATTTACCGCTGTCTGCTGCTTTTGACACAAAGCCCGTTTGCGAACACCCTATGGTCACTTCACGATACGTAACCATGTTTCTACTACTAGGTAAACGTATAAAAAACGAGTCAATTAAATACATCGCCTCGCATTATCACAATGTGCTGAGACATTTTTTTTTAATTTGAAGTCAGAATTTTTTTTCTAAAATGAATTAGGTACCTAATTCAGCTGCCTGCACACACTAAATCTTGACTTCCTAGATTATTTTTATTGTAGCTTCAATAAACCTACTTAGGTTAAGAGGACCACCCACCACAGCGAAAACTAAAGAGTCAGTTGGAAAATTAATAGAAAAAGGAGTGCAAGGTCAGGTGGGCTAGCAAGGTAAACGCAAGTTTACTTTGATTATGATTTGGGATGCCTCTTTTCCAGAAGTCTAGATATTTATGACTTTTCAGAACTACGCATCTGAGATCTCACAGAAAAACAAAAACTTAGACATCCTCTTCATCATCATGAGCCTTCTTATTGTTCCCACAGCTGGGACACTGGCCTACTCTCAAGCGAGAGTGATTGGGGTCTTAATCCAACACGCGGACCCAATGCTGATTGGTATACTTATATGGCAAATGGCTTTCGAATTTTTAGTTCTTGGACATGCCAGTTTCCTCACGATGTTTTCGTATGAGAGCATGGCATTGCAATGCAAACGTATTTTTTTACCAGGAAATTTAACTGCTGGACAATCACTTCGGAATAGAACGCAGGATGGTCACTACCACTAGACCACCAGTACCAGGGTTCCTATGTGCATGTCATGCATGGCCTCATGGGTTCAATTCCGCCTCTAGAATTTTTTCTATGTAAGTGATAAGTAAAGCTAATATAGGTAATATAGATATAGGGTACCTACCTATCTAGTTATTAATAGCGATACGCAGACTGTAGGCTAAACATGTTTAGCTACGAGATCTCCGAGCTCGTTAACTATTTAAGTTCAATGGATCGGTAAAGCACTAAACCTATCACAAAACCGCTGAACACGTTTACCTATGAACAGAGAAATCGTATTTTCATGTGAATATTATTGAAATAATATAGCATGAATAAAACGAGGATAGTTGCGTACCGTACGTCACGGTCCAACAGCTGAGCTGACTACCGTTTTGTACACGCGCGCGGCCGTAAGGAGAGTTCCCGTTATAAGTTAACAACATACGGACGAGTAAACACAGGATTTTTTACATGTTTGTAAGTAGATAAGTACTAAATCCGCAAATATACCTACAACTACAGTTCTAATTAGGTACCTAAGAAAACATGGTAGGTAATTTAAAGGGTAGATGTTGTGTAGACGCTTCGCTTTAGGTAGGTAGGTACTGATCATTGTGATATTATGATAAAAACTTACCTAATTATACCTATCATCAATGCTAACTGATGTCACAATTTGATTATTGACATAATGGAGAATACTTATGTAGGCATCCAGTTGAGGAGACTAAAGATTGGTTTAAACTCAAATTCGACTCTTTGTATACATATAGTAAAGTAAGAGGTAAGTACCTACTTAGTAGGTAAGTAGGTACATTGTTTGTGAAACCTAAAACGGCAAACTACCTTTACTTAACTTAAATACATTTTATGGGAAGCTCCCACTAATTAGATACTAATCACCAAGATAGGTAAAGTACCTACCTACCTGTTTGTTTTCTTAGTTCATTACAATACTCAAGGTCATTGAAAAATACAGTAAGTACAAATAACTAAGTACCTAGATACTTAATAGATACCCTATCTAGATAGGGTATCTATTTAGGTAGGTTAGTGATAGAGCTCGTCCGGGGAAGGACTACCACCATACCTATTTCTGCCGCCAAGCAGTAATGCTCGCATTGCTGTGTTCCGGTTCGAAGGGTATGGTTTCCGGTGAAATTACAGGCACATGAGACTTTCCATCTAACGTCTCAGGGTGGTAACACGCAAGTGATATCTATGATGTTGCATGCGTACATAGGCTACGGTAACCGCTGACCATCAAGTGGGCCGTACGCTTGGTTACCACTTTAGTAGTATAAAAAAAAAAAAAGTCTAGTACCCACCATTCCACTTCTGTTTTAACCAGATTCATTACTACTTTGTACAAATAACAGGATACAGAAAGTATTAAATATCATCAGCTAATTAGGTAACTATGAACATATCATTTATTAATCATAACTTAAATGCACATAACTGCCATTTCAAATAGTCATCCGATTATTTACCCTAATAACATTATTTTTCCCCTTTAAAACACATAAATAGTTGCTACTCCAATAGAACATAGGTGGGGTCATAGAAATCCCAATGTACTGTTTGTAAAATGCTAAAATGCAGGTCTAATGATAGTGTATGCTTCAGTGCTCTCATGGAATGCATTGATGCTACATGCTTGACAATAACAAAGTACCCATGTTGAGTAGGTAGGTATTTTTGTTACTGATTTACAAAGACATTGAGAATAATCCTCGAAGCTGATTTATAATTGGAAATCACACTAATCATTAAAATTTCCCACTCAACTTTGAAATGGCTGAATGGATTTGAATGAAATTTGAAATAGCAGTATCAGACTGATTATTTTTTATCCTTATACCTACCTAGCAAGAGCTAATATAATATAAAAATAACAAAATCTATACTGGGTAGGTATTTATAAGAATATCCAGTACTCACAATGATGTTATCTGCTCAGGCCAGGCAATTGATAGCTATTCAGTAACACTACAAACATATTTTAAATAATTTAGCAGTATAGATACCGGTCTAGCTAGAAATGTTATAAAACAATGAACTTCTTACCTACAACATTACCACATTAAGCTCTACAAAGAATGGAAGAGTGCATGATAAAACAATGCTTAACAAAGACAAAATAGGAAATCATTTACCTTTTGATCCAATGAATAAAACTTCACTGTTTAATCTCCCACTTAAAACTTTTATTATACTTTGTTATATTGTATTATCACAAATCCTGGTAGATTTAAAACACAATCACGCAACTGACAAATCTTACTGTTCTTTGATTATTGATTTTTCATATAAACATAATTTACACAATAAAACACAATCTGCGACATGACTTAGATGTAAACTCTTACTCATCGCATTCCACTCTACACAATCATAAAGTTATTGCATATTGGATGGCTTTATATTCTCTACATCCTCCTTTTTCTTCCACATTAATCTCATGAAATTATTTACAAACTTGACTAATAATTATTTATACATTACACATTGTTGTTCACAGAGGCAGCTCTTGCTCGCTCCACTGACTCAACAGGAACAAAACTAAGATTACGATGCTCATCCAGAGTAGGTATGTATGTATGTATGTACACTTGAACTGAATATTCTGTTCTTTTCACAACAAGACAACTGTAACTGCGGGAGTATCTACCAGTACTAAAGTATGAAAATATAAGATAAAGCACCTCGTTTGGACAATGGTATGTATCAAAGATATTAACAACGTGATATGACGCGCTTCGCGGCCGCCACCGCACCGGCCGCTGCGGGCGCGCCGCCGCCGGGCCCCGCCCCGGGCGCCGTCGGCGTCGGGCCGAGGCGCTCCCGCCTCGCCCTTGCAGTCTTACGAGAAATAAATGCCACATTACACTCTAAATATTAAAGCACTGTACAACAACAATATTTTGTCTTGTCTTTTTCGGGACTAACGTTCATTTCGCGCACGATTTCGGCGAACATTTCGTTGACGTTGGTGCGGCTCTTGGCCGAGGCCTCTTTGAAGGGGCAGCCCCAGCTCTGCGCGAGTGCCGAGCCCTCGGCGTGAGACACCTCGCGCTGGTGCTCCAGATCCGCCTTGTTGCCCACCAGCAGGATGGGCACGCGCTCGGAACCCTTCACGCGCGTTATTAGCTCCTTCATCGGCTTTATATCTTGAAACGTCTGGTGATTTGTTAGTGAGTAAACTACGACGAATCCTTGCCCGTTCTTTATGTACAGATCCCGCATAGATGCAAACTGTTCTGTACCAGCGGTATCCAATATTTCTAACACACATGGTGAATTGTCCACTTCTATTTCTTTTCTATAGAAGTCCTCTATCGTGGGATCATATTTTTCCATGAAACATCCGGACACAAATTGCACAGTCAAAGCACTCTTTCCGACCCCACCCGAACCCAGCACGACCACTTTGAATTCGCGCATTATTGTGTTCCGTAAATCACACTTGCGAGTCTTCCACACGACGTTTTAGAAACGTATTCACACTGTGTGCTATAAAAATGTCATTGCTATGTTGGTTTATGACTCACTCGGATGCGATCACTGAGTAACGTTCACATAGAAGAAGCTAATTGATAAACAGCGACGCCATTTTAGTTTGACAAGTGGCAAAACAACTCCGATTGCATCGCGATGATGGTGGTTATAATCCAAAAGATACAAACGCGGAAGCAAACATCTATTCAACTGAGGTGCTCGCTCACTGCTTGTTGAAATCGGCAACAGCAGGTTGGTCAATGCACCATTGCAAGGTTTGATTGGCGAAAGAATAATTTTCCCTACCGGATATGAGTGTTGTCAGCTCTTCACAAATTTTTCCAACCGAAAGACTTCAAGAACAAAAATAAATACTTACCCTGTGCAATGAGTGTTTTTGTCTCAAGAAAAAAAAAGTAAAAAACTGTCTAAATAGATTGCGCTGATTCGTTGGCGTTGTTGATGACTCAACCTTGGTTGTTAGCACTGTCTTTCATACGTCTAGATAGATAATTATATCAAACTATTGTTATCGCAATAATTACCAGTTTTTATACTTGTTTATATGTCGCACTTGAAATGTAACGGAGCTTAATGGTCACAGCAGTCGACAACTAAACAAACCATAAAATTCAAATTACAAACAAGAAAATTAAAAAATGAATTTATTGACAAACACCCAATTTTTATACGGAGTTATCTACGGGAGATAAAAACGAAATAATAATAGCAATAAGATAAATATTGGTGGCGAGAATTTTTTTTTCTTTGCTGCTGGAAAAATGATTGCAAATCATGCAAAATATTTTTCCAGCAGGAAAGATCGAACCCGAAATCTCTCGCTTCTCAACCGGTTGTTCGACCACCGCGAATACTTCGAGGTCGTCATATAAAAATAAAATCACATAAACCAGGGAGTAAATATTAATATGGCAACACTTACCGGATACACATTACTTTTCTAAAGGTTGTCATTGTCAGTCTTATTAATTAGTCGTTCGGATATGATAAGAAAAAAATATTATGTGAACTTTATTGAATTATTAGGACTTTTATTTTATACCAGGTTTTTTTTTATTTATATCCCAGTATCTTTAAGATCTCCAAAAATTAAATTAAATAAAAAGGTTTGAGTTCGATTAATGACTTTGACTTTGAGTTTTCTTTGACATGCGTCAGTCAGTGATTTCTTTGCTTGCTTTGCTTCAAGCTTTGTTTTGTCTGTGACTTTGCTTGTTCTCTGACAGAACCAAAGATTTTATGATTAACATTAGGGACATAGGGACTAGGGAGGGACAGCAACCTAGAGCAAAGAAATTTATTGAATGATAAATATACGTAAGCAAGTATATCTAATCTAGTGTTTTAGAAAAACCAAGAGACAGAGACAGTCTACAAATCTAAACCGCGCTCGTTTCCAAACGCCGCCGGTATCCCCTGTACTATAGAGCGATTGATCAGTGGATGTAGTGTTGGTTGGGTACCTACGTACTGTGCTGTGCCGTACAAAAATAGACTGAATCAACTACTAATTCAGTGGTAAGTGTTGTTTTTGTAAAAATGTTATAACTGGTTATGTAATCCTGTCTACCACTACAAACAACACCCCAATCCGATAGGACGGTCCTATCGGATTAAACCAAACCAGACCAAAGTAAGTATAGTCCTGGACCATACTTATTTTGGCTACAAATAAACGAAACTTGTCATTTGCTATCTCTGAAATTGCTTGTTTCCTATGTATGACTCAGCCAACCATCTAGCTAGGTACATAAAAATACCCTAATAATTAATAGGTAGGTACTTATGATAAATTTGGAGTGTTATTTCACTTACTGATAAATTTAATGCTTCTGAGGTTTTTGCATGTAGATATTTCATTCATTTCCCATTATGTACTGTGCAAGTATCATACATATCTAAAAACAACTCAACTAATTTTGTTTGCATTTATTTATTTATATTCGGGACCAACAACATACATATTTAATTTATTTGAGTGTCTCAGTTTAGGACATTGGCCAAAAATGCTTTTGTCCGTCTGTCTGTCAGTCAGACAGTCTATTCTCGCCTACATGTCACATTTTTAACCGATCTGTATAGCAAACTTGGGTTTAGTATATGTTTTACCTGGTGGTAGGACTCTTCAGCAAGAGTCCGTCTTGGTGGGTACCACTGCAGTGTCAGATATTATACCTCCAAGCAGTAGTGTGCAAGCAATACTGTGTTTAGGTTCGAAGGGCACTGTAGCAAGTGAAATTACCAGGTGAAAGAGACTTAACAACAATGTCTCGGGGTGATAAGCACAGTGCAGTGCCATGCAAACACTTAAAAACTTCAAGCTTTGGGTGGCACTGCATATGTCAGGTTTAACATCAGGTGGGCGCTTTAATTGTCTCGTCTCTTGCTGACATAAAAATAAATCTATGACATTATAGAATTTTTTGTCATTAGGGATTTTTGATTGGTACTTTCTCCAAGAAAAGGGCAGAAAGGGGGCTACATAATATTAAACCCTTAGTAACATTAATACCCTAAGAGATCCATTTTGATGGTTTTTTGTTTATTTGAAAGTAGTGATTTTAAGTTGGTGATGAGCAGTATTATAGCTCTTCATCATCATCATCATCACCATGACAGCCTCTTAATGTTCCCACTGTTGAGACACTGGCCTACTTTCTGGCGAGTGTGATAGCTCCTCAAAATGCGGTAAATGGCTCACTTTTAAAAGTTTGTGCTTTTGATGTCTTTTATTCAGAGAACTATTGGTATTATGATTATAAACCCTACCTACCTCCTTAGTAGATAAAAACCACGTTAAAACGTTTGGTCAAATTAAAGTCTGGTCTGGTCAATTGTTGGATTCAATTGTGAGAAGGGCTAAGAGGATCATTGGCAACAACACGCTTACCAATACTAAGCTTCAGAGCCTTGAGCATCGTCGTAAAGTTGCCAGTTTGTTGGTTTTTTACTGGATACATTTTGGAGAGTGTGCTTCGTGAAGAAACCAGCATGTCCAAAAACTAAAAATTCGAAAGACATGTGACATCCACGAATGCATTGGGTCCATGAGTGTGCCAGTGTCCCAACAGTGAGAACTGGTAATTTTTTTACCAACTTCAAAAAGGAGACCATTCTCAATTCAACTGTACAGTATTTTTATGTTTATTACGCAATTTTTCCGGCAATTGCAAATTGATTTTGATGATAAGATTTTGCTAATATATTTTTTTACATAAGTTTGTTATACTTAGAAGGTATACCTGCATAAGTACTACAATCGAATCTTCGCATTTATTAACTACTTACTGAAATAAAAATTATCTAGGTATTTTCTCATTCTATTTCCAGGTCAGCATGTCACACAAACCGACGCCATTCTCGCCCAACTTCCCAGCCTCCCAAGGGTACGAAGATGTGAAGCTGAATGAAGGTTATCCTCCAAGTCAATCGGGTTATCCCCACCCTCCGAGTGTCTACCCAGGGCCGCCACCTGGCCACCCGGCCCCTCCGCCTGGCCCGCCAGCGCCGGCGGCTCCGCCCGGCACTCATCCTATGCCGATGCCGGGCATGCAACCTGGCTACCAAACGGGCATGCAGCCAGGGTTCCAGCCGGGCATGCAACCAGGGTACCAGCCGGGTTACCAACCAGGAATGCAACCAGGTTACCAACCAGGTTACCAGCCTGGTTACGCTCCCGGTTACCCTGGAGCAGGCCCAATAGTGCAACAACCAGGACCCCAAGCACCAGGTAAAATGATGACAAGGATTCCACTATTATTGTTATTTAGTAAAGTAACACCCCTATACTAAAACGCTACTTAAAAACCTTAATTGATGACGTTTTTGACGTTTCTCCATATGATTTTAAAAACTTGCGTTCCAATTTAAAATATTTAAATAACATTTAAGTATTAAGTTAAGGCTTAAGTGATTGAGTCTGTGGCCTGCTCTGGCACATTCGTGGCCTAACGAATGACTGTTATGGCCTGGGACCTATTTTTTGACGTGGTCCTAAGCACGGAACGGTAGCGCTGAGGTAAAATTGCCTACGGTGGCAGGCAGCGTTCACCCATCCAAATGATGATCTCACAGACCTTCGCTTTATAATAATAATAGGCTACAAGCATCGTGCATTCAACCAATAATAGAATGGATTTCTCGATGGCCACGAGTACTACTTCCGAATATTGTACATATAATGAATGGATGACTCATTACGTTGATCGGAAACGGTGTTGTAGAGCTTAACTAATTTGAATATAATGTATACCTAGAAATGCTTTAGTTGCCATTGTTTTTAACTATAATATGAATGAATATTAGAACTCAAGAACAAAATTACCGAGCCACAGAACCCTAACTAAAGCTGCAGTTTATTATTATGTAGATAAGATTTAATTGTTATTTACGAAACATAAAATTAGGTGGCTTATTATTTGCATGATTTCTAGACATTCGTGTCTTATTTGTATCGCATAAAAGTGAATGACTTCTTACGCAGATAACTATTACTGTTTATACTTCGACGCCCTCAGTCAGTTCAAGTAGGCCGATATGCGCTTTATTTACACTTAAATTATCCTTATCATTTATATTGGGCTCCTTTCTCATTCTTGATCGAATTTCCAATCTGTTTGAGTGTACTTTTGGTTTTCCATTATGCCAAATCGCTGTGACTCTAAATACAAATTTGAGATAGTTAATGAGGAAGCAATTAAAAATAACGTAATATTATCCGTAAAGTGGTCGAAATTTAAACATTATGTCGCGAAAAAACGTGCAATTATAGATGTGAAAGATAGGCGTATTTATTTGGAGACTTTGAGTGTGGAGAGTGTTAAGAGAAGTTTTTTCCGTGTTTACAAGCGCATCTTTAGATCTAAATACAGCGGCTACGATCGTTTTTTAACGGAAGAGGAAAAGAGGTTGATGTTTACTATAGATCACACTGTGGTGGTAGGACTTTACTAACATAAATCTATATCGAAAAATACCAAAACAAATATCAATTGTTTTTAGTATTAGTTGCTTATTGTGTTGTGTAGTTGTGTCAGCTAATTTTATTTTTAAAGCGATGAATAAATATGTAAGTATATTTCGAGTTAGTATTGAATATAGACATAGCGTCTGCTTAAATTTGAAAAATCGTTTCCTTTGAATACTTTCGTCGTCCACACTATGTACGATGATGAGACGTGGGCGTGGATTTTAAACCAATTAAACATGTTAATATCTACTGTTACGTCACTGGCTGTAGCTTATCCCATTCCCCCAGACAATCAAATTATACCGTGATGGAATAGTCTACTCGAGTCACGGATACATAGGGACGAAGTTAAAAGTTAGTTAAGGAGGGCTAATCCTGCGTGCGTTTGCAAAGTAATCATGCTTAAAAAAGCGTCATATAGGTTTCTGGAATTCAACACTCTCCTCAAAGTTCTTCTAATCTAGGTAATAAGTACAAAAAACTCGGGTAATTTGACAAGTTTATATTGGTTCCAGGTGGTTGGATGACTATTCCTCAAGGCCTCAGCAACTGTCCTCCAGGTTTGGAGTACCTTTCTATGATTGATCAGTTGCTAGTTCACCAGAAAGTAGAGTTGCTAGAAGCTTTTGTTGGGTTCGAGACCAACAATAAGTATACGGTGAAGAATAGCGTCGGTCAGAAGGTATACTACGCCGTGGAAGACAACGATTGCTGCACTAGAATGTGTTGCGGGCCTATGCGTCCTTTCGACATGAAAATATTCGACAACTTCAGAAATGAGGTAGGTAACAATTTTTTTTATACCTTTATGCACACTATTGAACTCTGGACACTTCTAGTGTAGTAATAAACGCGTCATTATCACCACACTACAGTAGTTTGTGTCCGTAAACGGTGCCTTTGTGCATGTGTGAGTCATCAACACCAGGCACCAATTTACTGCAAGAGCGAGATAGCATGCATCGCGCTACTACTGATCCAGAACTACATAATTTATCTAAATCAAGTGTCATACAATATTGTCGTAAGGTATTTTATGCTACATTTTATGATAACAGAACTCTTTATTTGCAGAACACTTATATTTTATTTATGTGTAAGTAAATACTTACACAACATTATCGCTCTGACTATCATTTCTTATATCACGCATATACTCGTAAGTAAAACAAATAATGTTACGAAGTAAGTGAATTTATGTAATAGAGTAAATACTTTAGTAGTAGTAAATATTTTAGTAATACTCTTATGTATTATAATTTTTAAAAAATTACTACACTGTTTAGGCTAGGTTCGCACTCCAGAATAGAGGATACTAAATATGATTGCAGCAAACTTGTAGCAGCTCTTAAAAATGACGCTATCCAATGATAAACAATTTAAACATAATATATAATTTCAAAAATTTACGTTTAAATTTAACGTTTGCAACGCCATACAAATAAATAAATAAAACTCCAGAATAGGCACCGCTTTTAGTTAGGCAAGCATAGATCAGTCAGTATACTGATCTATACTTCACTATCCTGTTAGATGGGGTCTTTTGTAACTGGCAGAAAGAGGATGATACGAACCTAAAATCAGGCTCAATTGCGCGCCTTGTAGTCCTATACATTGATAATGAATGACCTTATATATGTTCAGTAGATGACTGCAAGTTTGTAGCATATACGCTATTCCAAACCATTATCTATGCCTGTGCCAAATTTCATATTAATCCGCTCAGTCGTTTGGGCGCGATACTCCCACAAACATAAAAACATCCAAACTTTCCCCTTTAATAAACTAATAATAAATAATGCTGGACAATCCACACAGCATCATCTAGCCCCAAGCTAAGCAGAGCTTGTGTTATGGGTACTAGATGACTGTTATACATATACAGTACAATACATAGATATGTTTTATTATACATCGAAAATACCCAGAACACCCGGAACAAATATTTGCAGATCGTACAAACATTTGTCCCAAGGAATCGCCATCGTGCCGCTCCACATTGGATCGTCTTTATAATATTAATACGATAACTATATACCTAAGTGAGCTAAAGTAAAAGTAAGTTCGTATGAGACAGTGGCCAACTCGATAAAGTTTCTAGGCCGCCCGAAGGCCTCGGTCATGGTCTAACAACTATGAAAAAGCCGGGACCGACTGCTTAACGTGCCCTCCGAAGCACGGCAGCGCTCAGTTGAAATTGCCACTGGCGATCACCCATCCAAATGATGACTACGCGGAACAGTGCTTAACCTCGATGGCTTAGCTATGTCACAAGCGCTAAGTGCGCTAGTTTATAGGAGTGTCTTATGACGCAATATTCTGACGTATTATGAACATTAACAGGTGATCCACCTGAACCGTCCGCTGGCGTGCGACTCGTGCTTCTGTCCGTGCTGGCTGCAGTCCATGGAGGTGTCGGCCCCGCCCGGCACAGTCATCGGCTCCATCGAGCAGGAGTGGTCGATCTGCAAACCGAACTATGCGATCAAGAACGCGCTCGGCGATGTCGTGCTCAGGATCAAGGGGCCTTTCTGCACTTTCTCTATGTGCGGTGATGTCAAATTCAATGTAAGTTTTTTTTTTATGTCAGCAAGTAACAAGACGGTCAAGTCGCCCGCCTGTTAAGCACCCCGCCTGACCATAACAGCATCTGTTATGGCCACTCAAAGCTTATTTTTTTAAGTTCAGCGTGGCACTGCACTACGCTCATCACCCCGAGACATAAGTACATATCCACATTAATTTTTAATGTTATATTTTATTTTATAATGATTACTAAGTCTTTTTTGCCCAGTAATTTCACTTGCTACAGTGCCCTTCAAACCTAAACACAGTAATGCTTGCACACTACTGCTTGGAGGTAGAATATGTGGCACTGCGGTTGTACCCATCAAGATGGATTCTTGCTAAAGAGTCCTACCACCTGGAAATACTCCTTGTATTTCGTTAATCAGTCGTTTCATCTCAAATTTCTGCTTCCCTTCAAGAGAAAGAGAGCAAGAGGTAATCCCCGCTGCGGGAAAAATGTTGGCATAATTTGCAAATATTTGTTTTTTGTTTGGAAATACATAAAAACACCCAGACCTGGAGCACCTATCCATCTGTTATCAGGTGCCTATTTTATGAACTGCAAGTTATACAGAAAAAATAAAAATACTTACAGATAGTTTGTGTGAGACACCAAAATGCAGATTTGCAGGATGTTTACTAGAAATATCCGCCAGGGGCTTATGACAAAGGAGTTTCTTTACCAATAATTTGTAACTTAGTAACGTGTTACATACGCGCCATGGTGTGAAATTGTAAAATGATTTTCCGTATTTGTGTTGTTTTAATGGCGATAGTTTCGCTATAGATAGGTTAAAAACAGTCAGACGAGCCCTAAAACGTGTCTCGTCGACAACGATTCCACGCAGATATCGTAACGAGCCCGCGCAAGCCCGCCGTTTGGTCATAGCGAATAAGGCTCCAGTATAATTTATTTGTATAATTTCCAGGTATACTCAAGCGACGGCGAGAGGAAAGTGGGCACGATAAAGAAGCAGTGGTCGGGGCTCGCGCGCGAGGTGTTCACCGACGCGGATATGTTCGGTATATCATTCCCAATGGATCTGGACGTGAAGATAAAAGCAGTGCTGCTCGGAGCGTGTTTCCTAATTGTAAGTACATTTTTGGGCATTTTTTTTTATACCAGCAAACGACAATGGTCAAGTCACTCGCCCACGATTGATTATAATAGTTGCAGTGCCACCCAAAGCTTTAGTTTTTAAAGTTTTGCGTGGCACTGCACTGCGCTCATCACTTCGAGACGTTGTTAAGCTTCTTTCAAGTTTGAAGTTTTGCGTGGCACTGCACTGCGCTCATCACCCTGAGACGTTGTTAAGTCTCTTTCGCCCAGTAATTTGACTTGCTGCAGCCTTCAAACCTAAACACAGCAATGCTTGCACACTACTGCTTGGAGGCAGAATATCTGGGTTTGCAGTGGTGGTGGTACCCGCCAAGACAGAGTCTTGCAAGAGTTCTACCACCAGATAAAAAAGAGTTAAAAGTCAAAATAGTTTTATTTAATTAAATCACGAGGATCACTTTGAAACGTCTGACAGCTGGGTTAATTTACGCCAGTTCCAACGCGTCCATGCCGTAAAATAACTGGCATTAACACCGGCTGGGCTCCTATCGCTTTTAAGGCATGACTCGCTATTTGTATGGATGCCGAGAGAAGGCACATTCGTCCCAAGCATTGCTTCGGAAAGAAATTGTACATTTGGTAGAGCCTTTTTCATAAGCGTATTTATAACCTCTGTAATAGTTCATTGACATAAATAATGACAAGAAAAGACAAGCTGTAAGTTGCTGGAATTACAGTTTCGTTTTTGTAAGGGCATTGGTTTCTTCATTAGAATTTTATAAATTGGAACGAACATAAATTTTTTTCTTGTTTCAGGATTTCATGTTCTTTGAAAAACAAGGTAATAAAGAATCAGATCGTCCTGGCATGCTGTAACTAGTAGCTCGAGCAAATTTGAATACAGACAAAAGTAAATCTTTCATGAAAAAGTATTCTAATTGGCTATTTTATTCTCTAAAAATTATTTCAGGGAATGGAGCATAATTTAACGAACGTTCTCATTTACCTTAAAACACTACGTCATACACTTTTGATATTACACGTCAATTTCTATCTGAATCTCCATATAACATTGGTGATGGAAAAAAAAACAAGATCAATGGAAGCATTGTCAAAGTGTCCTTTATAAAATCCGGAATCAGGTATTTTCTTTATAAAACTGTATGGACTTAACATACTAATGCGTAGAGTTAACAGCATAATAATTATCTTCTGCAGCCTAGATAGGAAAAAATCTGCTAGTTTAGTATCAAGTCGTCAATTAGTATGAGATTTTCGTAGTACATTTTCTGTATCTACGGTAGAAGTGTAACTTCAATTACCAATTATTATATTTTTGTAATTTTCTAAGGGAGGCGAAGTAAACTTATGCAGCAGACGTAAATGATTGCTGAACGTGTTTACCTATTATATTTACGTCAACTCATGACATCTCTACAAGCGCACACTCCAATAAAAGGAACACATTAACACAATACGCACACAAATGCTGTATGGTCTTTAATCATGTACTTCGTCAGAGTGAATGCTATAAAATCTCATACTAATTAGTAACGGCATGATACGATTACGAATTTACGATTACCGCTTGTGGTACAGTGCCTAGCCTACCCCCTATATTAGGCATGATGACAGTAACCAAGAATCACTAAAATTACGTCTTTAACATATAAAAAGGATTCAAAGAATATAAAAACCATATTCTTTTTTACATTAGATGCGATATTGATATTATTTTTAATAATAAAAAACTACAAAATACAGCAATCAGCCTTATGGTTGAACACCAATCAAAGCATTGGCATTGGTTTGGTTTGGTTCTCTGATTGGTGGCATCAAACAAAATTACAAAATTTTGAACCATAATGCTAAAATTTTACCATGGAAGTAAATGTTCTACCACTAATTCCTTGAATTTTACACAGAAAACTGACATAATGACGTCACCGCTGTCACTCCGCGACTCAACGCGTTTTGGCGTTAATTTTAAAATCCTAATTTAAATCGCACTTTTTTACTACTAAACCATTAATTTCTGGAATAATAAGTTATTTTTCGCATAAAGTCGATACTTCTAAACACAATAGAAAAGTTTTTCAAAATCAGTCATCTTGCCTAATTTCACTAACTAAACCTAATCTTCGCCCAGCACTTACCATTCACTTAGCTTAGCCTAATCCACGGAAAATTGCAGAGCTTACCAAGCCTCGGGCTTTATCGCCATGTTTATCTGCTCTAATTCATAATTATTATTATTATAAAATAAGAAACATTTATGCATAGATTTAAGACTAACTAATATTCTGATTATTCTTATTTTTATTGGATAAGTAAGATTAGTAAGAGTTTTATATTTTTTTATTTACTTACAATGTTTTTGAAATTATTAAATTGAATTTCTGATCTACGTTTTATTGTTTTTTATCTTGAAGTGTCGCACAAAATGTTTAATTAAAAAACTTTATAAAAAACTATGTAAAAAACTTTATACCGATTATTATGTTTTTTAAAGTATAGTTCTCACGGCGGATCTCGGCCGTCGTGAAATAAGCCGTTTCGATGCGCAATGGAGCTTTTTCTAACTAAATTGTCTTTGCGCATCACAAATGGCTAACTTCACGAAAGCCTAGATCCGCTGTGCGAGCTATACCTATCTATTTGTTAATGTTTAGAGACGTTTATTAAAATGATATAAACTATACTACTATGTACTTATAAGAAAAACTATAAACTATTACTTAATTAATATTGTTAATTACTATTATAATGTAAAACTACGTAGCTTTAAAATCTGATATTACGGCTTAAAAACAAATTTAATAAGGCTTAAAAATTATATAGATATTTTATATATTTCAAGCTATGCTGTACTATAACTGGGTACTTTATTCATATACCGGGCGAAACAAGGGAAATAAAAAGTATAGTATCCTTCCTATGTCGCGGGGCGTCCTAAAAACTCTGTCACCAGAGTTTGCCACTGACTCATACGAACTTACTTACTTTTTTACTAATATAATAATAAATATTAATTCCTAAGACCAGAGATGTAGGGTTCGTTTAAATCTGTTGTCACAAAAAACACCTGCTCCAAGCAAATGATACAAATAAAGGGCCTTTTCATAATCATATTATATTAAAAACCTCTGTTAGCCGATGTCTTTCAAATCTGCTATCGTTTTTGTTTAATGATCAAGAACAGTACATAGCAAGTCGCTAAAATTACAGTTTATTCTATGAATAAAAGGTCAATCTTTTAAGAATGCATGACCGATTATAGACTTTGTACTTTGTCAATTTATTTTTTTATTCCAATAAAGTGGCAAACAAGCGTACCGTACGGTAATGGTAAACTATGGTAAACGTTTAAGGACTAAGAAATTTACTGAGCGGTCTTCGTGTATACTTAATTAGATATTAGAAAAAAATAAATTAAAAAGATTTTCTACACATTGTGACAATATCAATTTTCATTGATATACTTTGACAAATATAAATAAATACTTCTATACGACATAATAACTATACCTTTACGATATAATATGAATAATAGTGGTGTGCTAATGATTACTGGTCATCTTAAATGCATTTTAAATATTATAAACCCGTGCCTACCTCATCTGCAGGCGTTTTGAGAGTTTTTTAACTCGCTGTGTAGTTTAATGTGCCGCGGTACCGTCGTCGGCCGGCGCGGTTTAAAAAACTCGCAATTAACCCGCACTAAGTACTATAACATTATAAGGTCAGCCCCACTAGCATTGGATGGATCACTGAAGTGGTTCACGTAGAAAAAAACAAGAGTGCTGGAACAATGTGGTTTATTGGTGCTCCCACACTTCTGTTATTTGTGCTAACACTACAAATTTACTAACAAATGTTAGAAATTGTTACATTCTGTTGAGTTGAGTGCACACTGGTGGAAAGTGTTTTCAAACATTTTTCTAACATTTCAAAACATGCGCAAAACGCTAAATGAGCTAGAGAAATGTTATCAAATGTTTTATTTTGTTGTAATTTTTTAGCTAATAATAAAATTGTTACTTGCTAGCATTGTCTAACATGAAAACATTTTCTAACATTGTGATCAAATGTTTTGTTGAAAATGTTTAATAATGTAATGTTACCACCTTAGTTGACTACTGTTCGTCTTCGGTTGGTGCAGATGTGGGGCTGTTTCTTTAGTCACAGAATAGGAAAGGAAGCATATAGCTTTAGTCTAAGTTGTGAGATCCTCTTGTCAATATTATATCGATTGCATTTACGGCATTTACTACAGATGTATCTACTATCTGCGCAGTTTCACTTGCGTAAAGTGCAAGGTCATAACTAAGAAGGCGGGTATAACGCCATAAATAACTTTGTAAAGAGTATTTTTTGAGATTAGTCCGATCAAAAACAGTAAACAAATTACAGCTTGTTATAAGATCACCTGAACACATATATAAAGAAAAACAGGTACCTATAGGCGTTTAAACTTCCATTAAATAGTAGAAAAAGTAGAAAAGTAAATATTAACTGTGTGTTTACCTTTACAACTATTAGTAAGAGTAAACAAAAATAAATGGGAAGCTGCCACTATTTAGCGAGATTTAAATATTGATAAAAAAGTAACAGGTCATCAAACATGGTGAGCTTACGAATTTCCGCATTTTGTTATGTAATTTATTTTTAGGTATAGTAAAGGTAAGGTTACTCAGTGTAGCTAAGCTAACATTAATACCGTACCTTGTTCCTAGAACTAGTAATAAAATACTAGTATTTGACCGGGTACGCTTATTTAGTTGTACCTACCTTAGAATACCTACATAATTTATATTAAAATTTTATAATATTGACTGTAATATTTTTCTTACAGTAGAACACGTTATATTTTGAATCTAAGTAAGTAAAAAAATGTGTTTAATTTGATCTAAATTGTTATATTTTTCTTACATTAAGTATAACACATGTCTTGAATCTGTAAACAAAAAAAAATTAACTACCAAAGCTATGAGTCTCCCACATAAATACTTCAGAATTATAGAAAGTTTTGGAATATTGTACTGTAGTTTTAGGAATATTATATTCAAATCTATAATAAATGCTTTAACATGATAATTATTATTTTTATTTATTATTATGTAAACAAAACAGAAAAATGTAGGTAAGATATAAAAACTTTATTAACAAATTATTATTTTTTTATTATCCCAAAAATTATCTCTCCTCAAGCGGGATTTGAGCCCGCAACCTCCGCTTAATACGCGGATACTCTACCAATTGGGCTATCCATAGCTATAAGAAATAAGTAATCCTTGGCATGTCTTCGGCTCGAAGCTTCCCAAGGATTATTTCGATGAAAGTATTGTGATGAACCCTTCCCTCTTTGATAGTTAAAAGTTCGATTCCACAAGGTAGGTTGTACTGTTGTAGTTTGTAGGTGCTGGTTGGTTGGTTCAATATGTAAGCGAGCTCAATCAACGTCAATCAAACAAAAAAATCAACGAATCATACCTTAGTTCTTGGTATATATAGAAAGAACCTTAGCACAAACTAGCACCTTAGGTCGTGTCATGGAGTTCATGGACCAATGTCTATTTGAACTCTTGCGCTTATATATGTTATGACTTGTTGACCGAGCTAGTTAACACCCATATCAATTTACCCTGTGCTCACACTTCACTGGATAAACATAATCTACAAAGAATGATGGAGCCATAGAGAAAGTAAATAGGTAGGGTAGAGGTATAGTTCTCACAACGGATCTCGGCCGTCGTGAAATTAGCCGTTTCGATGCGCAATAGAGCTTTTTCAAACTAAATTGTCTTTTGTTTTGTCTTTGGACATCATTCCCATTAGATCTGGACGTGAAGATAAAAGCTGTGCTATTAGGAGCGTGCTTTTTGATTGTAAGTTTGCTTGCAATTGCTTTTTAATTGCCTAGGTATGTACGCCTGCAACATCAGAGATATTAGCACTTCCGCCCTGAGACGTAGATCTAAAGTACCTGCGAGTAAGACGTAGAGCATTACTGCTTGACGGCAGAAATAAGTACCAAGTTAAGGTAGTAGTTCTTCCTCGGATAAACTCTATCACAAACAACTCTACTACCTAGGTACTCTTAAAATTTACAGAGCGCTGGGTCTGGTGGTAGTGACTCCGCCTTCCGATTCTGGTTCTGGTCGTGGGTTCAATCGAACCCGGTCGTGCACCAATGGATTTTTCTAAGTTATTCGAAAAATGTATGTGCACAATGCCAGTGCTCTCATACGGTGGAGGAAAACATCGCGAGGAAATCGGCATGTCCCAAGAACTAAAAATTCGAAAGACTGCCATTCGCCAATCCGCATTGGGTCCGCGTGGTGGATTTAGACCCAATCACTCTCGCTCGAGAGTAGGCCAGTGATTCGAGTTAATCAACTCCATTAACGTCAGAACCTCTAAAACAAGTGTGATATTTATTTTATGTTTGGAAAATCAAATTATAACACTATCAAATCGTAAAAACCTTCAAAACATCCAAAATTGAGCTTATAAGTAGGTTAAAAGGTATTATGATAATATCGAATGAGATATTTTTTCGAATGAACCGAAAATTGCCCATCGCTCGCTCGATCAAATTAATAGGTATTTTTTCTTGTTTCAGGATTTCATGTACTTTGAAAGTTCTGGTACTGACAGACCCCATTAATTATAAAAATAAATAAAACTACCTACCTATCAGAAATGTCCTATCTAATTTATGAAAATCGGTAATTGTTGTAGAAAGTACTCTGTGGTCCAATTGGAAGATTTGTAGGAAAGTAGGTAATAAACCTATCTAATTATGGCTGACAAACTCAGTGGCGCAGTAGGCGAGCGACATGCTTCTCAACCGGACAAGAAGCATGTGGTTGCGTACAAGTTCGATCCCGGAGCTGAACAAATATTTTGTATTTATAAAAAAATTATAATGTGGTTACCTACTATAGAAACCACATTTTGTTTGCTTTGTTAAAGTTTTGTGGTTTTACCTAACTGCTAAGTTTAAGATTTTTTTTAGGTACTTATTTATTTTTAGATTTTAGATTCTTGGCTAAATTGTTTTTAACCTACTCTACTAGGATACTATTTTTATTCATTGACGGTAATTCTACCACGTGCCTATGGTATAGGTAGTAGGTACCTTACATACCCTTATTATCATCTCGTCTAATTTCAGAATAAAATCACTACCTATTTACCTCCATTGAAATCATTAGGCAACATGGCAACATGAATCTAGAATTCTAGATTCTAAATTGTAGATATATTCACAAAATTTATATCGCGAATCGAGCCGAGTGACGGTTTTTGTCCGAAATGTAGAGGAGTCTATGTAGAGCATAAAGAGCCCTATTATAGGGTTACGTCCGTACCTCAAGAGGAAAAAACGGAACCCCTAAAGGATCACTTCGTTGTCCGCCTGCCTGCTGTCTGTCAAGACTACAGGATTGGATAAACTTGAAATTTACATTTTAATACATTTATAGGTTCGTTTTCTGGAGTCCAATAATTTCTAGAACTTAACTAGCAACTAACTTGGCAATCAAACTAAGCACATAGATATAAATATTTACTGAGATTAAGCGCCATTGTCAACCACACGAAATTATTATCATTTATCCAAAAAATATTAGTCAGCTACTATATTTTTATGAGAAGCATTAAAATCAATATTTATTATTAGACTTGAAAGCAGATTTTTGAGTACAAAGTGATACCTCTGCTTGTTGGCAAGACAGATTTGCAAAACTGTCTTCTTTATTTGAGAGTAGTCGTTTTTTAGCAGGATTTGTTTCTCGATTCTCATGTTTCATTACTGTCGGTCTTGGAAATGATGATGTCATTTTCTTTACCCATTGACTTTGAGGTAATATGTTCTCATCTGGCAATTGAATCTGAAAAAAAATTAATTTATATATTTTTTTCTAGCTTTAGTACTTTTCTCCTACAAAAAAAATCAAGCTGTATAGTGGTTCACTTACCACTTTAGTCTTCTTTGCACTTTTATAGGCAATGGAAGGTAAATTGGTGTTTTCTTTGTTTTTATTTAATTGTATTTTAGTTTGAGATGGGTTTCTAACAAACTTAGGAATAGATGAGGTCCCTGGTAATGGCTTCTTAGGATGTACATCTTTAACCAATGGCACTTGAGGACAATTCTTTATGTATGATGCTATTGGACTACTAATGTGTTGGTAAGAATTTTTCCTGACCGCTGTAAATCTGGGAGTAGATGGCTTTTTCAGAGTTGAAGGATAAGCTGGAGTCTTGAATATAGGTGTTTTAGATTTTACACTGTTTGATGATGGAGTAACAAATTCATCAGGAAGCCTTTTCAACACACTTCTAGATGGTGTATGATAACTTGGAGAGCCCATTTCTTCAGTTTTTTCAATTATTTTAAGACTTTCCTTTACAGGTGTGTACTTCTCAGGACTAAGTTTAGGTGGTAAACATTCCTTTAACCCAGCTTTATTTTCTTCTTTAATATCATGTTTTCTCACAGGGTCTTGTTGTTTATTATGCTCTGGTCCATGGTTTAAAATGTAATCAATAACTTCTAATGTATTATTAAGCTCCACATTATCAGAGTTCCTAGGTGACACACAAAGTTTGGAAACCATATTTTCCATTTGGATAAAACTTTGATCAGACATTCTATCAAGAGCCGGTGAGCCTAGTTGAGATGAGAAGAATGGACTATCTGCTGCTTGAGATCTCAAATTAGGCTGTGAATGTGTTTCAATAAGCCTCAAACTAGAGTTATGATCATTTTTTGAATCAACGTCACAGCTGCAACAGAGAATTGAGCATTCAAATTAATCACTTATAACCTACCTAACCTAACTGTGTCAGGTAGGTTAGAAGTGATTAATTTGAACTGTAAACCTAACTGTGTCTAAACCCTGCAACAGCAGCAAAATTACCTATTAATTTAAGATCAAAGACATTGAGAATAAACTGAGTTTAGGATTTAAGCAATAGGTAATTAAAGGTATGGATCATCATGACAGCCTTTCTAATGTTCCCACTGCTGAGACACTGGCCTACTCTCAAGCGAGGGTAATTGGGTTTTAATCCACCACGCAGACCCAATGCGGATTTATGGATGGCACTAAGTATTTCGAATTATTAGTAATTGGACATGCCGGTTTCCTCACGATGTTTTCCTTTACTGGCATTGCGCACATAAATTTTTCGATTAAAAAAATCCATTAGTGCACGACCGGATTCGAACCCACCCTTACACACCAACACCTTAGCCTTATGATCAGAAGGCGGGGGTCACTACCACTAGACCGCCAATGCTCAATTCTATTATGTATCTTACGTTTTATTTGTTCCTTGCCGGCTACACAACATTTTTTTTATTTCTTTGATTGTTATCTTTCCAAAATGTATTTCATCATCGCTTAGTTCCTCTTCGATGTTTGGAGCTTCCATATTTTTGAGAATTTTTGCGTTCTATCACAAAACGGGAACAAAGCAACAAACAAAACAGCTGATTGATGTTTTAGATACTTTTCTTTTGATTTGATTGATGAATGGTGATTTATTAATATACTAAGTAACTAGTAAAGATGACTATGCGCAGCAAACGAAACTAAACTATCAGAATACTTTGATTTATTATACCTAATTTAAAACCGAAACCGAGGAATTAACTAACATTATGCAAGTGAAATCGTGGGATTCGTGGGGAATTCAAAGGTTCAGTTATTTAAGTTTGTATGAAATGGATAGAAGAGAGGAACAAACAATGGACGGATTCGTCCGACGCCGTTTTATTTCAATTCAAACAAAACAAAACAAGAATAAGAACGAACGAACGTGGATTAAAGTTGGAGTGAGTACTGTCTGTCTGTAGCTCAGACAAATGTGATTTATGTACTAGTCCAAATAAACTTATGTCATTTGTCAATGTCATTGTTAATTTGTCGCAGAGTAAAAATAGTTGTTTATTCCCTTTTTTAGCATTAAGTTTTGGTTTAGTTCAAGAACTAATAAATAACTTAGATAGAGAGTAAAAGTTATTTATTGGTGTTGATTTTAATGATTAGTTACGTTAAAATTAAATTCCTAAAGTTCATATACAGTTTTTTTAGTACCTAGGTACTATCTATGTTTTTGATTTTGTACTATCTTTTACATCGTGCCTAAATCTAGCCCTGCCCCTGCCGCCGCACCGCCTCACAAAACTCTTGCAAACCCATAAAATTCTTTCGCTACGGCTGAACAAAAAATCTTTTAATTTGGTCCTTTTATTTTCAACATAGAATCGGGGGTCTGGAATGAGAATGGACTAGATGCGGATTTCCTCAGAACGAGAAAAAAAATCCGCTTCCTACCTATTTCTAGTAGACCTTTTATAAAAAAATCCAATGTAGGTACTAGGTATAGTTCTCACAACGGATCTCGGCCGTCGTGAAATTAGCCGTTTCGATGCGCAATGGAGCTTTTTCAAACTAAATTGTCTTTGCGCATCATAAACGGAAGTTAGTTCACGGAAGCCTAGATCCGCTGTGCGAACTATACATACCTAGTAGTTCTGCAAGCACCACCTCGCGAGCTTAAACTTTTAGATGTGAGCAGAACAATGCTGCATTATTTGCCCTATTTTGAAGAAAGTACCAACAGGTATTATTACCTGTAGAGATGAAGGTATAATATATTTGATAGGATACCACTATCTACATTCTAAAAAATACACGGTTTACGTTTGTTAGCTGACTCCCGATTCTAAGTTTTTTACCAACTCGTTCTGTGGTCGTTACCGAGTGAAGTAAGAATTTACATTGAGATTTGAGTCAGCCAAGTCAGTGCTGACTCCAAATTCGAGAAAAGTCAGTGCTGACCTAATGTAAACGCTGTCGGTCTTTGTTCCATGGTCTTTACAAGTCAGCCAGCACTGACTTTATTTGGAGTCAGTCACTGACCCACAATATAAATCGCATTTGACAAGTTTACGTGAGCTCCAACTTGTAACCTCTGTCTGAGCCTACAACCTACAACCAATACACATACACAATAACTTTAGGCATCGTAATGGTAACGAACAGTTATAGTACCAAGTACTATTGATTGAATCAATGTGTTGTGTTCGTAGTCTTTGCTTACCGTTTTTTTTAAACTAACGGCAAATAAGCGTACGTCCGACCTGATGGTAAGCGGGTACTACAGCAAATGGACGCTTGTAATATCAGAGGTATAACTCGCGGATTGCTACCCTGAGACATAGATCGTAAGTCTTATGTGCCTGTAAATTCACCGAAAACCATACCCTTCGGACTAGAACACAGCAATACATTACTGCTTGGCGGCAGAAATAGCTATGGTGGTAGTACTTTACTACTTTCTCGGACGACCTCTATCACAAAGAACTACTACTCTTACTTATTACGAAAGTATATTTTTAAATCAGTAGGTAATCTAAGATGTCTAAATCAAAGGGTCAAAAATTCAAAACAATACTGTTATGCATTATTGAAGTTGTTTTGAAAAATATCCGAGGATTAATACCAATTTAATCAAGGACACAGTCTTAAGTCTTTTTATTAAGAGTGGGTAAGGTAAGTACACACTATGTAATTTTTTTTAACAGTTCTGAAGCTTCTCTATTTGCTTGATGATCATCATTAGACTTAGCAGGGTAACTTGCAGCCAACTTAAGGTAATACTTTGCCTGATCGTCTTTTTCTAATTTTATATAACAGTTGCCGATTCTAAGCAAATTCATACTATAGAATCTCGGTTCCACAGCTTCTGCTTTCAAAAAATATTCAAGGGCATCTTCATAAGTGGAATGAGGTGGAGAGGCAAATAAAACTTCAGCTATCTTCCTTTGGTGCCAGGGCATCTCTGTGATTTGATAGCACCACTCTCCTAGCATATGCAAACTGGTTGCATCTTCTGGGTTCAGGGTCACAGCTAGCTGGAGAATAAAATGCTATAATGGTACAAGCAATAAAACACTTCTTGCCTAACCAAGTTGCAAACAACTCATTTTGGTGGCATAATTCAAATCTCTACTCTCAAATTCATACCTACACATATCTCGTATTTCGTTTAGTAATGCACTTGGCACTAGAGGAAAATCTTGCACTGCACAGAATAAAAGTTGATTTTTTTATAACGTAGATGACAATCAAGGCGCCCACCTGATGTTAAGCACCACGCCTGACTATTACAGATGCAATGCCACCCAAAGCTTAGAGTTTTTGAGTGTTAGTGTGGCACTGCACTGCGCTTATCACCCCGAGACATTGTTGTTATGTCTCTTATTATGAGACAATTAAATCAACCATAATGTGTGTAACCAAATGTGTTAAAGAGTAAATGATGAATTAACAATTTAAAAGGCTGACTCACATCCATATGTTTTTTAACATTCTCTAGCTGTTGTATCCTTTCTTTGATGCCTTCGTATGAGCTTTTGGTGTCGAGTATTAGAGCATACCATTTATGAACAACACTGTGATCAGAGTGGCATGTTAATAATCTCTTTATAATATCATACGCTTGGTACACAAAGTCTTTTCTGTGTTTGCTGTCATATTTTGTTTCTTTTGACATGTTGTATAATGCTCTTACTAATCTCCATTGGATTTCTACATTATCTTCTTCCTAAAATAAAAACTAAGAAACATTCACATGTTCAGCAATACTCTCTTGAACTCAGCTAGTTTATAAAACAGATCCTTTTATGCCCACCTGGTGGTAAGTGGTTACTGTAGATTATGAACACTTGCAATACCGAGTTGCTGTCATTAAGCGAGCATTACCGTCTTGCGGCCTAAATAGGTATGGTGGTAGTACTTTGTTTTTGTTTGATGAGCTTGTCTAAGGGGACAAGCTCATCACAAAAAACTCTACTTCAGATTTTACTTACACCAAATTCAGAGAGTACTATGTAACTTGCTTCATAATGCCCATTTTCAAATAGGTTGTCTGACTTTAGTATAATAGCTTGAGATTTGTCTACAGGCTTTTCATTAGACAATTGTTGGGTTTTCTTCATAGGCCATATGAATGAGTAGCTGGCCACCATAGCAAACATACTTGTGAACTTAAAAGATGTCTGTAAGTGAAAAAATAATAATAAGTAGGTACAGTGCCCTCCATAGATAAGTATCCCCCTTGTATAAGACAACTAGCTTCAAATCCATTTGGATTACGATGGAGTTTTGCTCAAATAAATTATATTTAATAACAATTCAAGGAACCGTAATCATAATTTCAACTGCTTTGCTAATAGCAGTGTTGGAACAGTGGTATCATACTTGGATTTCCAATCCTGAGAAACCGAGTTCGATTCCGAGCGTTGGGTTACTTTTTTTTTTTTTTTCAACCTTACCAATGAAGTTTGCAGCAAATAATACCTATACACTACTTACTTTTATTATCGTGTGAATTTATTCAAATAATAATAAAAAAAATAAAACCTCTTCGTTAGTGAAAACTTTGTTGTTATATTAATAAGCCGATTTACAACACTACAAGATAAAACGGTTTTTTTTAATCCTACAAAATTATACAAAATGACATTGCCATTTACGTCTGGTAAATAAAAATCTTTCATAATTCACCGGCAAACAAACATGTTGATAGTTAGGTATTAACAATTTAGATCTCTCGTGAATATAAGCTATTATTTACCCGTTTTTAAGAAATGTGGGGTCATATGTTATATCTTCTTATTAAAAAATATAGGTTAGGGTACACTTAAAAAAATACCTAGTAAAATATTATTATGTAGTGAACGAGTATGTTACACTATTATAAAATTGTATACTACTTTACCTATTTTTTCCTACTAAAGTTATAACAGTAACCTTCACTAGCTATAAATTTATCTTGGCGTAAATTACACTAAGACCTATCACTGGAGTTTCAATTCCAAGAACCACTTGACACCACATTTCCTCATTATTCTCTATGCAAATAAATAATTATGAAGTATGAGAAACAGCCATTTCTTCAAAGTTCTTGTTCGATGAACCGCACAGAGTTTGTCCTTCTGGATAGGTATACCTACAACGCTACAGATAGTAGCATTACTTCTTTCAACACTTCTTAGTATTGCTGACAATTCATGCGCCCATCGACTTCCACAAGTTCTCCTGGACCCATGGACGATATCCATTCCCAATAATCTAAAAATAAAACACTTTATTATTAACTACTTTAATAAGTGATGATGTGAACAAAACTGACTGGGTAGAAGGTTACACTTACCGTTATATGAAGCTGCCGAGCAAATTATTTAACATTGCTATTATTTTGATCGCTAATTTCAATTCTTGTTTTCATCAAATATATAAATGATGCATTTTATAAAAAGTCAAAAGCTTACAGGGAACACACAAAGTAAACAGCACAGAATATGACGTCAAGCCTGACAATGAGAATTATTCGTTGTCTTTGTTCATTCGTTAAAAATCAACGACCTACCCACAACCTTCAAATAATAAATAAAGCTTTGCATTCGTTTGCTAGACAAGGACAGGTTATTGGACGCTAGTGATTTATAATTTCAACGCGTTTGTCATCAACACAACAGCCGAGTTTGTGCAAACATGATTGTTCCGAGATCGAGTCCTTACGACAGTATAATTTTTGCATTTAATTTGTGATTGCGAGAATTTCTATATTACTGTTTGGTGAGGACGGCTGAGATAAACTTTAGCTATTAGGGAGGATACTTAATAGTGGAGTCGACTGTACGTATTAATATTAAATTATCTGACTCATGTTCATCTAGCTAGTATGCTTTGACATCTGAGTTAGGTACTTAGATCTATGAAAACTACAAAAATGAAGTTTTTTACCTTTGAAAACAAGTGTTTTCTGTGTTTGTAGTTTATTTTGCTAAAATGTTTAACTAGCTGAAACAACTTTATCGAGGGTCTAAACTTTACCCATAAACTCATGATGATATACTTGGTTGTTTGTACGTTTGGTAACAGTTGTAGTCTTTTCTACTAAACTAGAGAGATTCTCGTTCTCGTAGATAGATAAAGATATTCAATAAAGTAAGTTCGTACAAGGGGCGACAAGACAATTTTACGTCAGAGAGAATTTAGGCACTACGTTTATTTTACCTTTTCCTCAAGTCCTTAAAATCTCAGGTAAGGTAACCATTATTAACCATCAAGTGGGCCGGCGCGGGGCGGCCGGGGCGGCGGGCCGTACGCGTGGTTGTCACAGGGGCATAAAAAAAAAGTATGTTTATTTCGCACAGCGGATCTAGGCTTCCGTGAAGTTAGCCGTTTGTGATGCGCAAAGACAATTTAGTTTGAAAAAGCTCCATTGCGCATCGAAACGGCTAATTTCACGACAGCCGAGATCCGTTGTGAGAACTATACCTTAATTCTTCGTTAACTTGGGAATTCCTGGGAATAAGAAATATTAATTCGAGTTCGGTCAAATCCAACTTAATTCACAAATTTATATTCTTTTATATACAAAGATTCTGTATTTTTTTTGTTTGTAGTCTTGAAGTCTGTTTTCGTTTCTTTTCTTTTTAAATATAATTATTTGCTTTTAGCTGGTAATATCATGCAAAAAATCAATTTTTTCGGTGTCCAATCCAAATGTGTGAGCTTGCTTGCTTGCTTGACGTGACAGTTTTGCTGGCTGGTTGGTGGTTTGGTTGGTTTGGTGCTGAGGTTTGGTTATCATTGGTCTCTATTAGGTCTATTGGTTGTGTGTGTGTGATCTTGCTTGCTTGAACATACAGGCGCACAGCACACACGCACAGAGTAAATTGATTGAGGGGGAACTTGCTTGTCAAGACAAGCAAGCAATACATACATCGAATACATTTCGTTGATTTCGTACGTACGATCGTAAAACGTGAATTCGTAATCGTAAGATTATGTTTGCAATTTGAAAAAGTGTTTTTATTGCATCAGTATGCAGAGATCAGGTAAAACAGCTAAATATAATTATGTATTTGATTGCACGCTGAAGATATTCATTTAAAAAAAAGCGCCAGGTTTCACCTTGTACTAAATTAATTTCTAGAATAACTAAACAATAATATATATATTATTATCAGAATTCATGTTTTGGATATGTACACCAATACTAATACCTACTTTATCTTGGCTTTTAACAATTATATTCCCTATTCCCATAATTTTGAAAAGAACCACATTATCTACCTTGTTACCTGCTTTTAATAGTGCACTATGCAAAGATTTATTTATGTCTAGTCAAAGGGTAAATGGCAATAACAAGCTCAACTTCTAAATCTATGTACCTAAGTACCTACAGAGGCAAACATTATTTATCCAACTAACTACAATGATAATAATCACACTATTACACTAATCACACTATCACATCACACTTCACACTAAAATCACAGAACAGATATTAGTACTATCACATTATAGCAATGATCACAATCACACTAATTATACAAACGCGAAAGTTTGGATGTTATGATGAATGTTTGTTCCTCTTTAATAACCACTAAACCAATTTGGCTAAAATTTAAAACATGATAGATAATGACAGGGAATATGACATAGGCTACATTTTATCCCAGAAAAAAGTATGGTTACCGAGTTTCAAGCAACCGAAGTTGCGAGCGACAGCAAAAAAAATTGCATAATTTCTACTTGCTTCTGCCTGCTGCTTTGCTTGTGGCACCAGGATGAAAAGTATCCTATGTTTTAATCTAAGTCCTAATATGTTGATTTGCCTACTACAGGTATAATTTATACCTGTGTAATTTGTTTTTTAACAACTATGTATTATAATAATACAATAAAAATTAAATTCAAAGGTTTTTTACTAAAGTTTGGAAAAATGCATTAGATGTTTTTTTTTTATCATTCAATATCACAAACAACCGATGGTTCTAACAAACTTATTTGCTAACTAGGAGTCCGTCCCAGCTTCGCACAATTGCAATGAAACCGCACCTGTGCAAACTGCACACAAAACCGGGGTGGGTAGCTAGTAATAAATATAGCCTATGTTACTCAGGGATAAAGTAGCTTTCTAATGGTGAAATAAATTTGGAATTGGACCAGTAGTTTTGAGTTTATGTGTAACAAACAAAAATACAAATCTCTCTCTATAATATTAGTAAGTATAGATGTTTTGAAGGCCATAAAACAGTTTTACCTTTACAATTTCACCTTTGATCTTTTTATTGACCTCGAAACTGTTATAATGATTAAAGGTTGCCTGGAAGAGATCGCTCTTAGCGATAAGGCCGCCCATTGTACCACCTCAAACTTTTGTTAATTTTAGTTTTATTTTAGTTTAATTTTTATTTTTGGTGTAATACTATAAAGAGTTATCTATCTATCTATCAAGCTAGCTGTTATCATTGTAATATTTTCCACAAATCCCACAATATTGATTACCTACATAGCTACCTACACATAAATTGTAGGTACATGATACATTTAAGGCCTGTATTTATAATATTACTATAAATGTCTGTTAGCTAATGTGTCTTTCAAATCTATCATTATCTTTAATCATTGGATGACAAGGAGAGACAAACCTACTTCGGGAGCTGCTAAAAAGACAGTATAGTTTATGACTATGGGAATTATTATTTAATACTAATTCATAAAAGTAAAGCATGATACCTATTACTTATAGCTAAATTTTAGTTCACATGGGTGTAGGTATCATTCTTTTCTGTTTTGATTTATCCTTTTGGAGAGATAAGAATGTATTGTGTTCTGATAATATAATATTAAAATAAATAAAATTAAAAATAAACTGAGCCCACTATTTTCGAATTGAAGATCTTAATCCATTTTGATGCATAAAGGTGAGCAGGTCGCTTACTATTAATAGTAGCGTTTATTAGCAATGATAAAGAAATGCTCTATACGTCAAATTATGATGTAGGTAACATGAATACAAACTCAGGGTAGGTAGAGGGGTACCTAACCTTCTTAGCGCGAAGTATTGTGTTGTGCTCAACGAGCGTGCGACCTCATCCCAGGACTTACGCCCTCACGCGGAAACTGACCACGGTGCCTGTAACTGACACCATTCCAAACTTTCCAGCGACTAACTTACAAACATTATAATGTAACAATCTTTGTTTGAACTCAAATAAATTAATAGCAATAGTGGAAATTACAAATCACAAAGTTTCTATCGGCCAGCGACCTGCTCCAGCTTCGCACGGGTGCAAATTGCGCGAAGCCGGGGCGGGTCGCTATAGCCTATGTTACTCAAGAATAATGCAGCATTATAATGGTGAAATATTTTTTAAATACTGATCAGCAGTAGTTTTTGAATAAGTATAGGGAAGATTATGGGATGTTTAAAGTTAAATTATGTAAACGCCCTTAAAAAAACAGTTAGTTTGTATTTAATGAAATTTTTGATAAATGAGTCAATAGATTTTTTTGTATACCTTATGAAACAGGCTGAAGCACTCTTGGTGTATCTACGTTGTATAGAGTCAGCGTAGGTGCTAGGAACAACGTGTAAGTTGTTCCGAACAGATTAACGAAGTTATGCACTGTTCCGCGTAGTCACCGTTTGGATGGGTGACCGCCAGTGGCAATTTCTACTGAGCGCTCCCGTGCTTCGGACGGCACGTTAAGCAGTGGTCCCGGCTTTACGATACGAACTTAAAACTTTCATCGGTGTAGATCACAGTGTAGATAGGTACTCGTTTTGCATTGGGCATAGGCACATTATTAGGCACGCATAGGACCATAGGTTTTACCGACTTGTCGCGGCATCATCTGTTCCATTCACAGAAATGTAAATAATAAGGCACTAGAAATGTTATGAGTCGCTAATTCCTTACAAAACGTTTGTCGCCACCTCGCCAACACATTTCTCCCACCCATGCCGTCACTACTTCATACGCATATATTATTCCAATTTCTGTGTGTGTGTTCCATCTCTTGTAACTGAAACTGGCAATCTGTTCGAATTATTTCAATGGTAAGAGTAACCAGTCACTGCTTTTCTGAAACCCACTGAATGCTGCTGATGTAAATTTTGATGCAATTATTTAGAATTAAAGAATATGCAATATTTATTCAAGATACCAAGCAAGCAGATCGTCCTCTCGGTAAATAAATTGATGATTTAAATTGCGTGTAGGTACAGCGCCATGTCATCATTAATTAATCTGACCTTTTTGGTCAACGGCTTTGTAGAGAAGTGGATTAGACTGATCCCATGGTTCAACACACAGCATCCGTTTAACCCATAATTTTATAATCGTAATTCCGCCTACCTTTTCCTCTCTCAATTGCATGAGAAGAAAGCTTCTCATGCAATTAAATGCCTTTATAATTCATAATAAGTTCCAATTAAAAACATTCAAATGCCCTAAACCTAAATCACCTCAATTTCTTGAGCTCTACTAAATTTATATCGTGGCAAATTTGAAAAACTCGTTTATGCCTATATTAAAATAAGGCAGAGCGTGTCTAGTGCGCAGTGCTATAAGAAGAAGGTTGACCTCAGAGGGCATGCGACGCTGCACGGCACGGCCGTCGGCCACTCCGACCGCGCGGAATCCGCCGAGTTGCGAATTCTCTGCATGTATTGAAATAGCTTCTAGTGCAATTGCACGCGCTTTACCGCGTATGCCAGCTCAGTACCCGTCGACGTCCGCGCACATCACTTGCTCTCCGCTAACATATCATAGAAGTAAACTTAGCAACACGTTTACGTCGTTTTCTCTTATTGTAAATAAACCTTCCGTCATATCAATATTTACTTAGAACCGGGTCCATGAACAGTTTGTTGTCACACGTTCAATGTTGTGGATTAGCTTAGAAAGTGCGGTGATTGTCTGCGGGACATTTTTTACGCGGGACACTGATTTCTACTTGATTGTAAATGCAAAATTGTGAAACGAGATTATTTTCTATACCTGCATACAATGGAAACTATGGACAGTTCGAGTCAGTCATGTAAGATACCTATATCTTAAGAATTTAAGAAAAAAAATACAATACCACCGCAGATGCCTAGAACAATACAATAATGTCAAGGGTGTAGTTGAGTAAAAGACATTATGATGTCTTTTACTCAACTGCACCACCACTACTGTTGTAGTTTAAACAATAGAGATGTATGAAGGTATATTTATTCCACATTAATTACCTATGTACCTACTATATAACGTTAAATATCTACATTATACCTACATCGTGCGCAGCACTGGCTTCACAAAAAAATATGCTCTATCGCGATAAATTCTTACACTTGAGTATAATGGGAATCGTTGTTTAATTTATTTTTTATTTACTCATTGCTTTGATCGAGATTGATTGAAAACAATCGTAGCTAAAAACAATACTGGTATACGCAAGCCTAGATAGTGAATCACCGGTTGGTGCGTTGATCAATACACAGCAAGATGTGTGTTTCACTTTGCAATGCTAAGTCGCGCTTGCGTGTCTTTTGGAACATACTGTACTTATGAGCAAAAATAATCAAAAGGTGGTGAAAATTCGTTAATGGAAGTAGATTGCGTGAGCACAGATAGTCTCGAAGACGTAGGTACTTGTTGTCTTCCTTGTCTGGGTATGTAGATATTTTGCCTAATTAATCAAAATGTGTCTATGTGTCTATGTCTTACGTTATTTTTTAGCTCGATCCTAAGATATTTTAATTAAATAAACTGTTTTTTGTTCTATGTGCTGCTCGACCAACACCATCAAATTCAGCGGTGAGTATTTTCTTAACATGTATTGTAAAGATACACCACATCAATACTTTTAAAATATAATATTATAGGCGTGGATCTATATAAAAAATTCGAATAATATAATGTTAGTCCATTAAATACAGTTACAATAAAGAGCATCAATAGCACTATGCATTGCTATTATAAATGCAATAAACTGATATCTAGTAGTTATTAGGTCGCCAGGACTAATTTATCTACTGGGCACGTATATGTTGCGTGCGTTGGTTAAATTACGTGTAGGAATTCGCGACCGCTATTCGGCCCTCAAGCGACTGCCTAAGGAGTGTCAACCACCGAACACCATGACACCGATACCGAACTCCCTATGGTCGTCGTCACTGTTGTCACATGCATATCGCCCCAGTATGCAGTGACGAACGCGTTTGCTATCCACGATGCGCGGATTGTTTTATTGTTTCAGTTGGCGAATTTGTAGTCTTGGAGCGGTCGTCGCTTTGATTTTGTGTAAATTATTTTATTTATTCCAAATAATAACATCCGAACTTTTCGTTTTAATTTCATTTGTAAGCTAACACCCGGTTCTGCAAGGCGCCCGCGTCGGGTCATGTTATTTGCGCGTATCAGTTAAACTATTTATGTGACATAAGTTTCCTAACTTTTACCTACGTGCTCGTAAACCTTTGAGTGATTTCTAGTAATTTTCTACACGGAAAAGGATCATATGCAGTTACCAAAATCCATTAAAATTATCAGTGACGTCTACTAAAAGTGGTTTGTAATCGGTTGAATCACGGGCTACGGTCGACTCTCCGGATGTGATTTGTCGACGGAAAAATGTGGTATCGTGTTTGCTAGCAGCTACCGACCCATATTGCAGTAATTGTAACAGTATGTTTTCCTCCTGAACGATCGATGGGTGTTCATTTTACGGACACATCTTATTTATTGCGATTATTTCAAAAACTCAGTGAAAGTGTATTAAATTATTGTTTATACAATGACGTCGGTATCAGATTCTCCGTTGAATCGGTCAAGGAATAGACCAGTGTTATCTCGATACAAACCACTTAATAACAACACAAGCACCGATCAGGTAAGCCCTAAAAATAACACAAAAGTTTTCTTAAAATGTTTTAACGGTAATTGAATTCTTATTTCGGTCCTCGCTCAATTTTTACTTAGGTACTTAATTAAAAGCAAGCGCCCCGCGCTCGCTGTGGTTCTGTTTGTTTAAAGTATTTCAATCATATTTTATAGATTTCGAATGCATAGATAAATATGCAAGTTTTTCTAAAACCTGTTAATTATTGACATAAGGAGATAATTAATAACTTATTAAAAGTCTGGAATAAAAATATTACGCAAGGTTCTATTCTAAGTTAACAACTCCTATTTTTGCAAAATGACGCACTCTTTATGTTTTCAATACTCATCTTTTACCTTATAGCTCACAAACTAATTATAATATCTCGTGTGCAAGTGTACTGTATGTTGATTTTCCAAAGGTAACAAAAGGTTTTTCTATGTTTTATGACTAGTATTGGTATTTTAAAGGAAATGCAATATAGTTTTAATTAATTGACCGAGCTAGTGAAGCGAGCCAAGCGTCTCAGTATCGAGATTGGCCAAAAAATGCTTTTGTCTGTCAGTCAGTCAGTCAGTCTGTCTGCCCGGCTGTTCTCGCCCACAGCTCGTATTTTTCAACCGATCTGGTTGAAACTTAGTTTCCAGGGCTATGACCTTATAGAACTTGATGGTCGTCGGAGATTTTTGATACTACTTTTTCCAAAAAGGGGAAATAGATAGGGGGGGCTGTTAGATATTCCGCTTCAGAAAATCCGATTTGTTTTATTTGAAAGATAGTAGATACTTAACTAAGTTGCCCTCATCAAAATTTGGTGAAGATCTGATGAGGATCTTCAGCGTGATAAGCAAAATATCTCCTCAAAATGCAGTAAATTGCTCACTTTAAAAGTTCGTAACGTGCTTCAAATCAATTCAATTCAATGTCTTTATTTGTGAAACACAGGTATATACATAAATGTTTGTATAGTTTAAATCAGTTATAAAAATGAAACCACTGCATAATAATGATATTTTTCAACACGTACATACTAAACACAATACGTACAACAGTTTTTGCGTAAGCACAGTAGCGTTTATCTTTCCTAAATACATAATATCATGCTTCCTAGCAGGACCACTAGCGAAGTCGATTTTATCAGTATCTGGCACACGTACAGCAATAAACGGCGTACGTACACTATGTACTAACGTACATTATTTTAAGATATAAATGATCGGATTCTAACGTGGTGGCTCTGCTGGGTAGTACCTACCGCGAAACTGGGGCTCTTTAACGAAATCTCAATCCCAATTTCAATCCAATTCTAATTTACTTCTGTCAAATGTTTGTACTCATGGAAACAAGGTTGCATTTGGCGTTAGGTTAGGTATATGAGATTCAAGAGTAGTAGCTTTGACTATATACATGTCTAGACCGAGCGTTGTTCGATACACATCACGCGAAAAACGGGCCGAGCTGCGCACGATGTGTGCGTGACACTAGCGTACGCATAGACTAAAAACTAACAATGTGTGTGTATTTAGGGATACCAACCAGCCTTAATGTTACCCTATTTTTTTTTATAGTGTGTACACTGAGTATCTACTTATGTGATAATATGACTGCGGTACCTACACATTCAATTTCTTATTCTAACACAGTTATTAATGAAATAAAACTCTAAGTTTACTTTTCAATTAGTTTAATTTCAATATTTATAATAAATGTACAAAGCAGGTAGGTACCAACGTCTTACGTCTGTCCAACGTTTTGCCAGTACCGGATCTGCAGGAAATCTGAAATTTAAAAACTTATAAGAAAATGCTATTTTGTAGGTAAGTGACTAAGTACCTAGTACATACTTCATTGAAATACAAATTAATGTTGTAACAAAATATATTTTGAGTTCGTAAGTAGCATTTTGTAAGTTTCCCATACATTTGGGTAATTACCCCACTTTTTCATCTTGCAACACTGTTCAATTTACAAGCCTTCAAAATAACAAAAATATTATTGGATTTTTCTCACAAATACAACACGTAATTGTAAAACTTACCGATGGTATGAGATTATGGTTTCATTTTTAGGATTTCCTGGGTAGTTCCGACAAAGTTGGACAGCACAAACCGGCATAACAAATATTTTTTCATGCGACGTTGACCACGCTTTGGCAGAATTGACACTGACATAGCCGGAACAAGTATCTACCATTATGGTAGACCAGTTTGCGTCAATTCTATATGTGGACATATAGAAATCTTTGAGTAGTAAATACTTAGTACAATATCTTTTCTGTGGCCCAGGTCTTAAATATAAAAAAAAAAACAGTCAGAAGCTAATATAGGTACCTAGTTATTATACTGTGCATAACGTTTTGTACATGACTTATTTATATTACTCATTTTACAAACAATAAATAAAATTGCATGATTCATGCCATAGAAAGACTAAACGCCTAGCTGTTATCATTGTTCTTACATTGTATCTACGTAACATGTACATTTTGGCTTACCTTCGTGTGTCTACTGTACTGACCAAGCCTATAAATTAGTCATTGTTTGTTTAACTCGCTTTACATACATTTTACCACAAGTTGCTCATTTTTTGGAAGTATACAAACCATCAAGTCGTTCGTCTGATGCTTAACAACAGTTGCACTACACTGCGCTCATTATCCCGAAACATAGTTATTTAGTATCTTTATATATTTCAGTAATTCTTATTAGTAGTGGCCTTCAAACTGAAACAAACATAAATAATGCTTTCATAACTCTACTTTGGAGGCAGAATATACTCATGATTGCGGCGGTACCTACAGCGGTGCCCAACCCAACCCACTAAAACGGACTTGCTGAAGACTAGAGTCTGTTCAATAAGAGAAACAGAACCGGCGTCGTCAGGTAACTTTTATGTCGTTAAGATAGACTTGAAATAGATTGATTCACGACGGTTCTCTTATTAAATACGCTCTACCACCACGTAAAGGTGTATAATTAATTTTATTAACTTTGCTCAAACGAATACTCGGAAATTATTTGCTAGACATTTCTTTTTCTAATCAGTGGTTTGTGTTGAATTTGTCCATGGTTTTTTTTTACAGTAAACAACAATTACTTTTGACTGAAATCAAACAATTTAAGGTAGGCTTACTTAATAAGTAACGTCTGGTTTTGGATCTATGCTTCATGATAAGTTGGATAGGCACTTATGCGATTGAATGTGCTTTCGTGGGCTGAGTGAGGTTTATTTGATAAATCATCTAAAACATTGATCAATTAGCTACGCGTAGGATGCGCGTTCTATTCGCATCATTATTAGAGTATAGCATATTCGCATCATTATTAAATATACGTTTTAGAATTGGAATTTGAGCTTCTTCGCATTGTAACTGTTTACATAATGGGACGATTATCGTCATATTTCAAAATTAAGCTCTATGTATCATAGAGCTACAAAAACTTTGTACCATATTAGTAGTTGCTGTTGATTTGCTTTCAAATATGAACTATCCAATCCAGGTTCGAGTTTGGCACAAATATTTAACATAATGAGGATTGTTTTAGAAACACTGACTGGCGCGCACGTGCCTGTTTAGCTTAAAGGCACGTTCGCCGATCGTATATTTGTGCACTGTGATAATTCATGAGTTTATTGTTCTTTTACCACTTCTAAAAACTACTACAAATAAGGCATTAAAATTAAAACCGTCGCTACCGACTTGTACGGTATCCAATCACAGGGTCACGGCTTGACGTCGACAATGGGTTCACTCTAGTTAATATTTTCCTTATAGTTTCTTGTCTGCTTAGCTCTATTTGTCAACAAGTCAACTAATATTATGTACATCCATTGGTAACTAATTACTAACCTAAATAGTTATCGCACCTAAATGTATACACATTTATTTGACTACACATATTATTGACTTGAGTCTTATCATTTTAAGGTATGTTGTGTGCTTATAGATAACTAACGACACTAGGGTAAGCTACTTGGCTGTTAGCATCCTAATGAGGCTTTTGAAGTTATTTGTTTGCCGTTTTCTTTAACCCTAAAAGTTAAAAGTTTTCTATTTGATTAAGGGTTAAACTGTGCAGTGCACTTATGACGTTCAGCGAAACGTAAACATCAGTGCACAATATAAATAAATTACTTTGTGAATCCAGCGAATCAAATTCAGTGTCCGTCCTCATACGTTTCGAATTAGTTACAATGAGTGGAATGCACGATACTTGCTTGAAATACCAACCACCAGCCTACTCGTACCGTACCGTCGTAGAATATGTAGAAACATACATACTTCGCCTGTTTCTCCAGCCGTTAGCACTCAGAATATTGCAAAAATATCTAGCTTTTTTACCAAGTTCTTCGTTTCTTCAACATTCACCCTTACTTTAAAGTTACCGTATCTAAACATAGCTTTGATTACACGTCTGAAGTTAATGTTTACGTTTCTCTGCAATGTGTTAGGTAGGTAGGTACAGATAAACCATAGGTCGACATCTTTATAATATCTTTCAACGTGTTTACAGTTCAATAAACTTTCTTTGAACATAGACCCAGTTACTGAAACTGTATCTCGTTTCTCAATATTGACGATTACTAGAAAAATAATCTTGATGATATAGAATTCAATATACCTACCTACCTGCATGTTAGATGACTTTATTTGTTTCCTTCGGTATATTTTGAACAAGGGTCATTCTAAGTTATGAGGTATTTTTAATGGCAATAATAAAATTTATATTACGTAGGTAGGTATATATAAAATAAACAAGAATAACTAAATTAATTAAATTTCAGAAAAAAATCTTAGCATTTTATTATGTTTTATATATAAATGTGTCCCTCGTGTTTAGCATCTACGAGTAGGATCTCTTTCCCTGGCGTTTTGTATTTGTTTAAAAACTCATGACTTTTCACTTTTATTAGTTTTGTTATAGTTTGTTTATAGTTTTAAAAGTTATGTCTTACCTATATGAGCGTTGTGTTTGGCTCAAATGTGCATTTATTAGGTGCGTATTTAATGAATTTAATAAATCCGTCTAGTCTAGTTGTAAAATATACAAATATTTATTTTTGAATCGATATAAAATTCTATTTAAGACGCCACCTAGCGGTTATTAAAAGCAAGTCTACTAACGATTTTATATTCAAGAACGCCAGTTGGTTTAAACTTTACACAGTTTACACACTAGCCATAGGCCTGTGCTTATGCGTACGAGTTGACTCTACAACTCGACTTGACTAAACTGCGTTAGATGGCGTTAGGATGGTTCCATTTTCATTTGCGTATCTAGAGTGAGTATTTTTTCTTAAACATTAAATATAGATGACTAGCGACCCGTCCCGGCTTTGCACGGTGCTATAATTCTGCCTTTTGAATTACTCTATCTATTTATGAAAATCGTGATAAAATCCGGTGCGATGTTTAAAATATTTAAGCGTACAATACATACATACATGGGGAAGGATACATGGACTTTATTTTATACTATGTAAAGATGTAAAGATAAATAAAAATAATTTACTTTTACATATTATTGTATTTATCGATGCTGATGATTTATTGTATTACTAGCTGGCCCGGCGCGGTTTCACTCGCGTTTTTTTCGCAATTTTTCCATAATTTCTCACCGTTTAAACCTTCCCTGGACTCCTACAAACATTTCAAAACCAAAATTAGCCAAATTGGTCCAGCCGTTGTCGAGTTTTAGCGAGCCTAACGCACAGCAATTCATTTTTATAATATAAGAAGATAATATTCTGTCTAAAGATTCTGCAGAACCTGAAATTCGAGTTTACTCACTTTCTACTCAATATTCTGAATGACCCAATATATTAAGTGCCAACTAATAAGTAATTTTCTTGAACCATCAACGAAGTATTGGGCAATGTTCAACAAGCAGTTACATTACAGCACACTGCCTATCCATGTGAGATGCATGCAACGCTAGCCATCACTATTCTATGGGGTTGCAGACAAGGCAGGCTGAGGGTGCTGGCGCGCCTGCGCGTTAGTGAGCCGGTCGATGGACATTACTGCCACATGAGATTTACACGTGTTCGAAATACTAACCTTTACAAAAGTCCCAAAGAACACAAACTTGTAGAGCTTATCAGTTGTGTTGTGCTTCGAGAATATTTGTAATACAATGGTCTTTGCAGATGCCATATAAGCACTTCCGCTAATAGCTATCCTATGGTCACACTACTTGGATCCAGGCCGATGAACTAGCCGTCTTGTCACTTCCTTTGGCTCGCCCGTAGCGCATCTGTCTACTTGTTAATAGTTTAGCGAATAATGTCATACATTCATATGCTTTTCTCCTATTCTTCCTATCTGCTCTGTAGTCAAATGCTATACTACTGAGAAACTAATTAACGCGAGGAAAAAAAAAAAACTTATCAATCAACAATCAATACATGTCATATTATAAGAATCTTTGTCCTGATTGACTGATGACAACGCGCAGCCTAAACCGCTGGTCGTAGAGACTTGAAATTTTTAGGGTATAGGTCTTGGTGCGTGCAGGGGTGTAAATTCAACCCCTAAAGGTGAAAATAGGTAAAAACGTTTGTATGAAAAATCGTATACCTGGTACTTACAAACTTGAAACTTAGCACTAACATTCTTCAATAAATTTGATTAAAGTTGGTAAATAAAATATTTTCAAAACTACCCCTAAAACAGGGTGTAGAGGGTGTTAAAGTTTGTATAGGAACTTTGTAACACTTCCTACGATTTGTTTGAAACTCACGGCAAGTAATAGAGTAGTACTAAATTAACAGTATCAGTGGGAAAAGGGGTACCAGTGGGAAAATGGTAACAGTGAAAAATGGCACGAGCGGGAAAATAACAACTGTAGGAAAATGGTACCGGTAGGAAAAGGGGGTACCAGTGGGAAAATCATACAGCCAGCCAGCTAGCAAGCCAGCCAGCCAGTTAGCCATTAGCCATTAGCCATTATTATTATTATTATAAAGAAACTCAGTAGGTAGGTAGGTAGGTTAGGTACTTTCTAATACGAAGTCGTGGACAACAGCTAGTCTAAAATAATAGCTTTATAAAATGGTATTCCTACTGTCACTCGCGCGGCAGATTTATTACTTTCTAAATTATTACCGATTTGTACTAAAATACGTAATTATGCCGAAAGCTGTATTTTATCCTTTAGTAGCCATCATTGTTCAGATTAGAAGCGGCCAGTAGATACATACATATAGCACAGACGTATCGCATGGGATGTGTTGACCTTGAAAGAAAATGCAACAGCGCATTTTCAACCCTCCAGCCGGGTAGTCGTATGGCATTAATCCAGAAATCTAGAGGGGTCGCGTGGTGACGTTGTCGTGGCGTAAAGCGCGGGGCGGCCGGCGACTCCGCCCGCGCGCCTCCGTCTGCACCGCACGGGCTGTCAAACCGCCTCCGACGGGCACCCGGCTTGAACGCACTTACTCCAATCGCTCGAAATTGCGATCGTATAGTAGCGCGCAGTCTGTGACTCAGTGCGTGGCGTGATTGTGTTCTAACATTCGTATGCCGAGAAATAAGTTGAGGAGATGAACGGAAGCACTACGACGGTGAATGGCGCCGCCGTCAATGGGACAAATGGCACCTTGAATGGTATAGGCGCTGCACCACGAACCGCCACTCTTGGAACTCCTAGCAGTTACTCGTATACTTCCAGCGGTTCCCTCCTCGGTCGGGGAGGAACTGCAAGACCTGTTCCTCCGCCGACTTTACCAAAATACAGTGGATCCTTTAGTGCTGGCAGTACCACTGGTCTTCGCGAACGTGAGAGGGAAGGCACGGGTGGATCGCACCGACTGGCCAGCCTAGAAAGATTAGCGCTTCGTCAGAGAATTATAGAGCAAAGTGCCAATAATCAGGTGTCGATCGGGTTGCCTATCAATACGCCGGCTAATGGCGGGCCCACCTCTGCTACCGTGACCCTCACCGATACTGCCACAGTGAGTCCCCTAGCCATACTTCTCGTTCACCCCTCAAACGAATCCCCTAATCGTAGGCAACGCACCCCGAAAAGGGATATACAGCGATATTTTAATGCGTCGAATGCAACCCTCTAAACTCACCAGAGTGTTTTATTTGTGTGACTAGTAGGCATGTAATGAACATTTTACGTTTACTATCTATTAAGATTAGATATCTGGTTTTCAAATACTTATGAAGAAGCCTTATGGTCTGCAGTTATCACAGCTGCATAGGAAGTACTCGTACTATGCGCTTTAATGTTCATTACAACAATGTTCTACATCGCGAGCGTGATGTTTATCACTTTAAGGCTATAATATGAATCCAACCTATACGGCATGGCATGTATTTGAATGTATACGGTTTGTTTACATTCTGCCACACTACATCGATGCAATAACCACATTGAGTCAGGTGTTGTATTACGTCTTGTATAAAACAATTCTATTCGCACGTACCAGATGTATCAGATTACTTGAGTATTAATTATATCGTCTAGAATCTAGATTATCGATTTCTTCTAAACTATGAGTACAAATTCGAAATTATACTCGTAGTTGTATCAAAGAGTTGATGTCTACCTCCATATTTTTTAGTTATTTAAAAAAGTTATCTCTCAATTTATTTTCTAGTCATAAAAAGTCATCACCGTAAAATTATAGACATATGGGTCATTATAACTTTTGTAGGCTTTAAGTATTGCTCTAATGATACGAATTTGCGGAAGTAAATTGGTACGCAGAAGTAAAAGCGAAAAATAAATAAAAATATTTTCTCAAAAAAATACAAACGACTGAAATCAGCAAAATATAAATTTTGCTTGAGCGTCGAGGTATTTCGTCTCGGTAATCTTAGCATTAAATTCAGTATATTTATTATAAAAAAAGTAATATCTTACCGATATCTAAGTAATTGCTTACTGAAAGTAATCATAGGCCATAATAAAAAAATGACATTGGATTTGGGCCTTATATATTTAGGTTCTATATCGTGTTACTAATTACTATAGAACTTTATTGCTTCATCCTATCCCAGTACGATAGAGCTACAAACCATAGTATTTATTAGTTTCAATTTGATTGCTTCGTATGTCTGCGTAAAAAGGTCTAGTTTAGTAGGCTCTTACTAGACAGACAGATAGACGAAAAACGGACGGATAAAGCGGTCCTATGTGAAGTATCGTCACTTTTGTTTTTGTGCGGTGATGATCTCTCGACTATGTCTCGATGGACGAAAAAAGCCCATTCAATGATAAAACATAGAACTCGTAAAAAAATCGCCTTAGTCACTATCGTGAATCATCAGCATCCAGTCAGTGTCGTGACTCGAGGTTAAGACCATCAAGTCTGTCTGTTGTTTTTGCCGTTAGACTTTTTGTGATTGCAGTAAGGACTAAGGACATGGCATTCCACCATGTTCCCACGCAGTTCCTCATGTGACAGGACTGGTTCGGTTGCGGGAGGGTGTGCGGGTGACTGACCCCATGCCTACAGGGTAAAAATAACCTTATGATGCCGCGGCGGCCATTCTGCTCGCATGTGTCGAATTCACTAAACAGACATTAACTGTTTCACGGTCGCACCCTGACCTGAAATTCTCCGAACACTAACATTTACTCACATACAGCATAAAATATTCATGGAGAACCCTGAACTTGTTATTTCTATGTTTCCATCATAGACTAGTGTAGCGTGCCCGTTCTTTTGCCTGTAACAACTGACGTGAATCGGATGTTATTATCAAAGACTGTTTGTGCAGGCTTCAAGCAACATACATACATATTTAGCACACATATGAATAGGTCTTCAATTCTATTTAAAGATCACTGGCTTCTAGGAATTGTTATCAACATAACGTTATCGCCAGTTGTGCCGAGAAAGTTGGAGATAAGAATGACTCTTTGTCAGAAACTGGTATTCCTACAGTTACCAATATCATTTCATATTGCAAGTTATTTCAAAAGCTCTTTATAACTTATTGTTCTTACTTCAGGAATAACTTCTTATTAAAATATTTTTTGTTTTTAAGTTTTTCACCGACTGGCAAAAGCGGTTGGGGCACGTTCTCCTTCTGCATTGTTACTCTAAACGTACAAAAAGGTCATACGCCCTTCAAAGAATAATGCGTTGGCAGCTTTCACGCAATAACATTAAGATTCATTTTACATTTACAAAGTGTTTTGTTTGTTTTCTTTGGAACGGTTGGTCCTTGCTTTTGTGTGTCTGGTGGGTATGAGTGTGACGGCCTGGATCCTTTTGCGTCTATATAGATATAGACATAATTAACTCCGTTGTACCTGAGTTAACGCGGCCGTCTCTACACGTATTGCTTTTATGTTAAAGTTTTGTCATGCAGCCTAATTTTTGTTTTAGTTCGCACTTCACTCTAAGGGTGAACACTTTCACCTACGTCTATATTGTTTCTCCGATTGTATTTTGTCGTACGTATTATCTCTTATTGACACTTTATCAATATGGCTTCTAAAATTTTGCGCGTTGAAGTCTTTGGTTAGGGAGGTTTAATTAAACCGCAATTTTTTTTTCGTTACAATTCAAAGTTTTTTCGTTAAACCGAGATTTGGTTTTAATACTTAACTTTATTTATGCTTATTTTTTATCTATGAGAACGTTGCATTTTTTTAAACAAACACAGACGAATGACGAAGTTACTTCGTTTTACTTAGTTCTTCCATACATACTGTTTAATCTCTTTGATATTGCCTTGATTGATACAATCCTTGTATGTCCTGATCGACTCGAAATAGTTTTCGCCCCGTGTAAGACGGGCTCGAAACTGCGCTTGTGTTACCCCGCCAACCGGCAACCGCTAGCCGGTATCGCTTGTAACTTAACCTCAAACTGACAACAGTCGTGAATGGTGCTTCATATTGCGACAGTTAACTTGTTACAAAATAAAACTGAAACGTTTAACGTCTAAAAAGAAGTAATAAAAACATAGTTTTAAAAATATCTTTTAAAATAAGGGTTATGGTGCTAAACCAATACCAGTGAGTGCAGAATGCAAAGTTGAATACAGAACATAAGCGGTGCATGTGAACGACAGATTTATATTTTTTTGTAATGGAAAATGCTCAACAAGTTGCCGTGGATGTGTGTGAGAATCGTGCCAAGAACAGTGCGAAGTTTGTAAGCGTACCTTACATCTCGATTCAGCTGTGTTACGTGGTATAGTTGGATGCATTTAGAATGGCAAATCGAGCGTTATCTAACGGGAATGGACAGCAGAACAAATTAACCAGATGCTCCAGTAATGTCGCGGACAGCGTCGCAGATAAGTCCAAAGTTGGATGGACAAGTCCCCGGGATATCTGGAGGAACTTATCCCTACGCAGGAAGGCAGAGGTGAATAAAGTTTATTCGTTTATCAAGGAAGTCGTTTATGATATCTTTAATTGAGGAATGAACTAACTACTATATACTTTATAATGTATTGTTGTAATTTTTATTACACTTAAGTAATAATGACAAACAGTGGAATTTGGTATCACCATAAAAAAACACTATTATGACGTAATGTCTGAGATCTATTTTCTTTCACAAAACTTTGATAGAAATACCGATTGTAGAAATTATGTTTTAATCTGCTTTGGTGAGGTGGTTATTAATAGTTCATGTGAAACAGGCTTGTATCGGATCGACTTCCTTTAGCAGAACAAATCAAGTATCCATTTCCTAATCCTCGTAGCAGGGTCGTTGACTCATGTTGTAGCATACATAAGTCACAATCGCAGTCGGCGCCTTAGCTGATGCACTATCTACAAAATAAATGTCTCAGGCCTTACCGGGGCGGCCGCCCGTGCCCCTCCCTACGCAGAACGCACGCTGCTCGTGACAATCTCTGACATGATTTTTTAAAGTTTAAGAAATTTACTAAATGTTTTTCAGAAATCTATTAATGCTAGATTTTCACTAACCATTATGTTTAAAGTTTACAGTAAAATATTATTCAGACCGGTGGGCAATTTCGTATAAATTTGTTGAGTAGCTTAATGTCTTTCTCTAATGTGATGCGGAACTGTATAGCGTGTGTAAAGCTGAGTAGGTAGTTTAAGGGTTTTTAAATAGTTTTATCCCAAAATATCGCAGCGGCATCTTTCTATGTGCCACTTCGGTCGTTGTCACAGATGTTTTCATTTCAAGAGTCATTTCGGTTCGCTAATGCAAGTTTTTACTAGCCGTCCCGCGATTTCACCCGCAGTTTTGCAGTTTAACGCTAACTTACAAGAGCAATACATTTTTCCGAGCTAAAAAGTAGTACCAGACTATAATCTATGTCTGTGCTAAATTTCATCCAAATCCTTTCAGTTTCTTCTGTCCTTGTTCTAGTTCTAGTGTGATTAAGTAACAAACCTCTATCCATCCAAACTTTTGCATTATGATTAGTGTGATGTGATTATGCAAACCCAGTGTACCAAACCTACTCATTCACTGACCGCAATTTGTGTGACAATTAATTTAACCTTAATTAATACAGTTCATGACCATGCAAAGGTGATGTTGCTCTTATAAACTGGGTTGATATTAACATCAGACTTAGACGAAGTTTATCCCTAATCATTAACTTCCGCCATTATTGTTATGAACATGAGAGATTTTTTTATTGTAAAAAGTGGCTTTGCACAAATAAGGAGAATCGTAAAACGGTCATACGTGCATCCTCGATATCCTTTGGCTTAATGTTATGCCATTTATGTATCTTATAAACTTGCCAGACTTGTCTTTGCATCACGTTGTCGTATGAATAATGCAGTAAGTACGAGCAATCTATTCAACGCGGTTCTGGAGAAACTGGACTTTTAACTTTTAAATAAATTTAAGTCTGCTTCATCGTCTTCATTCTAGGTACAAACTTACATTTCTCGCTAAATTTTCAGAAACGAAAGACTGTACTTTTCTATTACGCATAACTAACAGATGATAGCAACTCTCATAATGGCATGCTTTCAGAACACCTAGTTGGTAACAAAAACTCGTACCATTGTGCTCGCGAATAGTAATTTCACATCTGGGAATGAGACAAGACAAGAGACGCGGGAGGCGGCAGACTCGCGGTTTATTGTTGATAACGAGCTACCTATTGAGACAATTCTCTATTGCACTCTGATATTATATCCCTGCTATAATTAAACAACTTCCTGTGACATCATGATATTATGGTGATTGGCGGTACCTCTCATTCCGTTGTTAATTCATTTGCAATTTCCGACACAGCAAGGAGTTTATTTTTAGCATGATGGTTCATTTCATAGTTATTCTATTCTTTTATATAATTGTGTGTTATGTGTTTTGCTCGTGTTGTTGGTTAATTCATGCTCTTCATTTCAAGATTCAATGTTCATTCTTCTCAAGTCTGGTTTGCCTACGCCTAACACTTCTTACGCCCACTCTTACCATGCAAGTTTTTTACAGCTGAAGATTAATTTAACCGTAATTCCCGATGAGCGTAGGCTCGTGCGATCTGTTTTACGAAATCACCAATTGTAAAAGTTAGTCATCTTGATTTCTCGACCCCAAATAATGGGATAACGGATGGACAAAGAAGACCTTTTGAATTTGGACATTGTAGATATATTAATCTGCACATTCAAGTATCTAGCTAACCTTTAGCTAACTATATAGTCTAGTTCTAATCGAGTCATGCATGTAACTTTTTGTTTGTCTACGTTACAATATGAGAAGGTATTAAACTGAATACGTAGCTATGAATCGATCGCGTAACTACTCTACAAATGTACTTGTAATAAACTATCGCCGCAATTATGATACGATTGCAACTGAAGGCTCTACGTAATTTATCTCCTCATTACAGAGTGCAGTAATTTGTTTACCTGATTGGCTAGAGGGAAACTACCTCCTCTATAAACTATCGCGCGCACAAGCCATTCAAGGGTATTCATATTCATTACAATTATATAACACAGCAATTATTTTACTTGCAAATAGTAAAGCCAAGGTTTCAAGGATGATCATCTCAACAATATGCACCGTGATCAGAAACTTGATTATCGGATTTTTAAAATCTTATAACGATTTTTACAATCTTTGGGATCAACAGCAGTTACTGGTTTGTAACGGCGACACAAACCAGTAACTTGTGTTGATCCCAATTCGCAAATTGTTCCAAATCACCGCAGTTTTTACCAGATTGCTCGTGCAGAGAAAGTATGAAGGCCGAGTATACCAAATGTGACCCAAATTATCGTCATTGGATAATGTAGTGAAGTCATTGCAGTTAAAAATAATTAACTGTTTCAATTAAGTACTTCATGTCTCCAACCAGGTTTTCTTCTGCAGTGTCTTTTTATTCTTTTTGATAGTTAATATCATTGTCTTTATCGAAAACTTTATGAGGATGCAATGAGTCAGACGGGAAGGCCGCGTTTTCTCGGCTCGTCGATCGAGTCATGTTTCATTTCAACAGCTTGGCGCCAAGCGCCAATGCCCAAGTATTACAATAATTATTTATTCTTCAAGTTGAGTGTGTTTGAGACCCAGATTGTCGTATTAAGTTCCACCATAGTAGCCATAACGACATTCATTAAATAAAAAACATTTACGTTCAACTTTTTTAAATAAATACCACTCAAGACATTGTCTGGAATCCGGATCTCGTTTTCAGACAAAAGAAATATTAGGTTCATATTTCTTTAAGTACAAAAAAATATCTCTATTGCCATTATGGAGCAACCTGTAATATTGACTAGGTACCTATTACCTACATGAAATTTGGCATGGAAAAGATCAATTTGCAGTGTTATTATGAATTAAGTGTTCTTAGGGGTTTAGGGTTTTTAGGCGCGAGTTTTTATTTTCAATTTTTTAGTTTTTACAAAAATCAACAATTTGTTCTACTAGAGTTTGTTGTTAGATACAATCATAATTATGTGATACGATACATACAATACAATGGTTTCTCTTATTTAGTCTGGTGATCTTTAGAGTCTTTCGGTTCCCATCATACATACACTGCGTAATCATTACATGAACATTTGTTTGGTAGGTGAATTCTATTCAGTGTTTTTGGAATCCGATTGTTATAACTTACAACAACGATCAAATGCACAATAGGCAAAATGAGCCAAGCCTAAATTTATCTTTGATCGTTGACGCCTGGCGATTCAAAGTTCCGAATAATGTGCCATTGTTGAGATGCAATGATTCGTGTAATTACTCTCACTATTTACTGCCACTTAAATAAAACCCTTTCACATACTTAGAGGAGTGTCCGTGTTTTTTTACACATTTTTCTTGTATAATATGCAGACTAGATAGTACTCCCTAAAATTATATGTTATATGTTTATTGTTAGCGGAATAATTAGTCATTGTGTTAGCATAATGACAATGATTTCATCTTTTGCAGTTAATGGTTATATGGTGATTCAGTACACTAAACACTGTCCATGCAGACAGTAACATTATGTACCCTTTGCATATTTTCCTGTTAAGGTTCTTAAATTGTGTTATGTTGTGCGAGTTTAAATAAAACATGGAATGAAATATTTACGGTCAAATAATTTTGCAGTAATTTAAAGAATCGGCTTTTATTAGTTTGTTTTTAAAATATATCATGCAATGTGTGATCAAGCTTTAGATTCTTTGAGGAAGCGGATGAGTTTGAAAAAGCGTAAGAATAAGATCGTACGACAGAATTCAGATGTTTACGTAAGTACACTAATACCTATTTATAAAAAAACTAATTTTAGCTGCTTGCTAAGTATGGTTTTTCCTTGTCATTCATAAGTCTATGAACAAAGACAACGATTTGAAAGATTTGAAAGACACATTAGCTAACGAGGTTTACAGTACGTTTATGAATGATATCCTAATTAACTACCCATTTCTTTCATTACTTTGGGAATCATGTTATATTGTACACTTTACCTACCTACCACTACCAGTAATAGATGATTTGTTTATAATTATGCGCTTCCATTGGAAGCAAACAAATTCCTCTTCGACTTGATTATTTACGTTGTGCACTATAACGTCCGTGCTCTGGTAAACACTTGCCGGATGACGATGCTTTGTATCGTACTCATTCACCTAGCAATTGGTACTTGTCACGTAACCCAATTTACCTTCTTGAGAATTGGTCTCATAATACTTTCTGAAGTGAATACGCTAAATGTCATCTATTTATTGAGTGTTGCGCTATAACTGTCTATATTGTGTCGACGTTTGTGAAACGCATTCCTTTAGAATTTAGATACACCATGTGTCGAAGATACTATTATTGCGTGCGTGTGAGTTGTTAACTGACTGAGATGTCACTGAGATCTTCCGATTGGTGCTGTGTTAGAAAAGAAGTGGTAATACTGAACATTTAGTTCTTCGGTTTCTCTACTTTAGTATATCTTCAGTATTATGTTGACGTTTTTTTTTTTTTTTTATACTACAAAGTAGTAACCAAGCGTACGGCCCACTTGATGGTCAGCGGTTACCGTAGCCTATGTACGCATGCAACATCATAGATATCACTTGCGTGTTACTACCCTAAGACCTTAGATGGTAAGTCTCATGTGCCTGTAATTTCACCGGAAACCATACCCTTCGAACCGGAACACAGCAATGCGAGCATTACTGCTTGGCGGCAGAAATAGGTATGGTGGTAGTCCTTCCCCGAACGAGCTCTATCACAAAGAACTCTACTACTCTTGACGTGTTCCTATCTAAGTTTAAGGTTAACGATATTTATGGCCGTTGTATCGCTGTTGATATTTATAGAATCAAACGTCGTCGCTGCTTCATTCGGTCGTCGCACTTCAGTAAACCTAGACATTCATGCATATTTGAAATTTTGCATACATGTAGATTTACTTTCTAGTTCCAGGCTAAATACGATATATTATCCAAATGTGTTATCATTCGATATAATATTTAACAGCAGCATCATACGAGTATAACCACCGAACTCCCGTGAGAAAAATGGATGGTTATTTTATTATTTCTGTTAGGCTTTACTTCACTTGAATAGACCGCAAAGTACAAACTCATTATTTTTAGATTGTCTTAAATCTGCCCAGGGCATGGACACGCTTTTGTATACCAGGGAATTCTTTAAATTCATTGTTTTATGTAGGCAGTACAATAACGGCTTTCGAGTTCATTAGCACGTAACGTTCTACACTTTGGGGCTTGTTATTGCAAGGGAATGTGCATCGGATTCACGTGTGCAATGACGAGCGGTGTACCGAGTTCCGTATGAATCACCGCTTTCATTCTTCGCACCCACATGGGTAATTACTTGTTATTGGCAGGTTTACTTACTTTATGCTTTGCTATGCGTTCTGACAACAGTGCGTAATTAGCAGTGTGCTCGTTTAGCTGCGAAACCATGCTGCGTTTCATCGCATCACATAGGCAGGTAAATATTTGACAATCTTAACACGCACGGGTTTTGTGTCACATCTTGCTATATTGTAGTCTAAGTTATCATCTTCTGAATTGATTAGTTAACTCGAGTTGATTAGTTCTCATCGTTTAAACCTTCACAGGACTCGTACAAATATTTCAAGACAAAAATTAACCAAATCGGTCCAGCCGTTGTCGAGTTTTAGCGAGAATAACGCACATCAATTCATTTTTATATAGATTTACCTATTGTTCTGTGCGATTTTTGATATCTTTTCTATCGGCACAGAATAAAATACTATAGAAAGTACTATCGGTGAAGGTGAGTCATCAACGCGCGCCGAGTCGCCACTGCTGCCCTGCCGCCGGCGCCGGCGCCGCAGCCGTAGCCGGCATATTCTTTCATAAATATACGCACGTAGGGCATATAGCGGTAACTGTACGACACGGCCTTCTGCAATGCATACATTTACCTACCTAGGTAGGTAGTATTAATGCTTTTACTCTGTGGTACGACCATAGCTTCTCGTCATTCGAGAGTGAATTTATGTCTTCCCGCAGCGGGAGTCTCGTTAGTGGGTCCTATTACTGAGTGCGATACAAGAGTGGGTTTTGCTGACTTGTATACCTACATATTTATGTATTGTGACTAACTCGAGCCAAACTTACTCACAGACGCTGAAGTTTATTTTATTGTTATTAGTAGGTAAGTATCTACTTTCATCGTGTAGTAATGCTGTTTCTTCTTAAAACTTTCACTTCACCACCCACTTTTGTTTAGAACTTAAAACCCATACCTAGTACTAGTAAAGTAAAACAGACAAAAATATCGGTTAGACCTTAGGTTAGGTTAGCAGCTGTTGAACGGCCTTGTTAGGTAATTAATCTTAGAGCGTTTATGACTCTTCGACTTATCGCGCATGACGCTCATGTATCTAGCGTGACTTATGATGCCGTGGAGAAGCGTTGTGCTGCAAAAATAGGCGTATGCGTGACCCCTTACCTCACTATTGTTTATATATTGTCAGGTTCAGGTTGTAAAGTTTGTCATTTAATAGCTCATCGAAATTTTTTTCCTCTATTCCAGTTACAAAGTAAACGTGAACTGTTCTTCAAGTCGGACACAGTGAGCGGTGTGAGCTCGACCGGGCCGCCAATATCGGCGCCGCCCGCTCCCCCCACGGGGCTGAAAGATGCGCTCGCTAAGCGCTCAGCCACCCTGCCCGACGCACTCGAGAACCATCACGAGAACGGCACCGCGCAGAACGCGAAGCTAAGCAATAGCGCGTCTGTAGACAACGCTCCGAAGCTGCCTAATAATGCACCACCACCGAACCCAGCTCCGCCTGTACCAATGTCGGGGCCGCCTGGATCTGTTCTCAGGAGTACAGAGAACATTATAAAGGTTAGAACGTTGTGAAATATATGTTCATAGCTGTTTGTCATACGCAATGAGCTTGGTCTCAAAATCCCATTAGATAATCCCCTGCGAAGGGGATTTCGCCACTTTTTGTGATGAGGGAGAGAAATTGTATCTAAGTTAAAAAAACAAGGTTATTGTAAGTTAATAGTAAGTGCTGATTATTAAATCGCTTACTAACTAATTAGAATACTTACATTAGAAACTAGATAAACAAGGTTATTGGTAGAACATTAGGACATTGACCCATACAACGTTATATTTCCTTTTTTCATCATTTATTCAACCCTAAGTACTACATTAAACAACCAATGCGTTTTATTATACTAGAAACTATTCAGTCAAATTATTACACTTAATACATACAGAAAAATGGGTAATTAAATTGGGCACTTAATTATAAATTGTCAGATTCATTAGTCACATACAAAATGATTAAACTCTGTTCTTATAAAACTTAAAAACTTCTGTTATTAAACTTAGTGCCTGCCTCAGAGACAATATCAATGTCTTTGGTGCCTGCCTACTATTTTTCTAAATACATAATATTGTAGATTACAGATTAATCAAAAAAGAGATTGTTTCCAACTAGAAAAAAATAAGGTTACACCTCTACTTGCTAAATAAAGTAGTCAAGTGCGAGTCGGACGTCGTAAATGAGTGTTCCTTTCCGTTCGTCGAAAAAGCAGTCTATAATGGAAAAAGCCTAAAATTACCCCAAATCCTGTGACTAAATATTTTAAGTTCCTACCCCGCCCGATCACCTCATTATGATTCCTGTAATATGTAAAAATATGTTATTTATACCCTCTCATCGGAGCATAACAAATTAAGTTCTTACTATTATATTATTTATTATTTTTATATTGCATTTTTTAAAGAAAAAATCAAGTCTAGTTTGTTAAGTTTAGCCACAGGTTTAGCTGCAGAGTTAGCGACAGACACGGACGGACGGACATCAGAGTGCGATCATAAGTGTTCCGTTTTTCTAAAACTGTACCGCAACACCAAAAATTAGAAACTAGACAAACAAGGTTATTTGTAGCTCTTCTTAACATCAGGACATTGGCCTGGGCAATATTGTTGATATTGCTTACACATTCGTCAGTTTCATACAACATCGCATTATTAAGATATTCATTTAGCCTTACTACCGGAACACTGGCCTACCTTACGAGAGTTATTGGGTATTTTTTCACCAGTGGATTCAATGCGAATTCATACATGGCACAGTCTTTAGTTAGACTTTGACACGCCAGCCGGCTCCTTTACGTTTTATTTCACCGTTTGAGAGTATAGGCTTTGCACACACATTTTTTTACATAAGTATAGCTAATGGTTTCGAAACCACGACCTAGGCTCAGAAGGCGGACTTACCACTAGACAAAATGTAACATGATTAATCAAAATAAACCTTGGCTTCAGTACTGATAAGATAAGCATGACCACATCAGTCAGTAGGTACTAAACGCAAAGGCATTATTAAAGTGTGAATAATTTATGAGGTGCAATAACTCTCAGGACTATTTAGAACGCCATACAATTTTCTCATAAATATCAAGTAGTAAGTATTATTATCCCTGTGAAAACGGAGCACCAATTACGACTAGAGAGTCGTGTAAAATGTGTTTTAGGAATGCTATTTATGTAAATGACGTTATAATTAACTAATAAACTAGAACGTGTATAATTATCCTTAAATTGGTTTCGGCTTTGGCTTTGCCACATTGACTGTCGGGTTCAATACGTGTCTTTGTGTGATGAATTTACTATGTTATGTCATAATAAAACATTGTTCAAATATCATAACAATGGACACTCATGTAGTGTAAGATAATTAACAGTTTAATAACTAGATGTCTTTATGTTCGTAAGTAGTTGATTGACTTGTTTATCGAATTCTTCCAGAAACCTGACCACCCACCGGTGGCACCTAAACCAGAACTACCTAAGATAGAAAAGCCAAAAACCAAAGAATTAGATGGTTATGTGGGATTCGCTAACCTACCGAACCAAGTGTACAGAAAGGCGGTCAAGAAAGGATTTGAATTCACGTTAATGGTTGTAGGTAAGCTATCATACTATTAATTATAAATATGAAAGTTTGGATGGATAGATGGATTTTAGCTACTCAATCACGCCAGAACGGCTGAACGGAACTGGATAAAATTTGGCACGGAGATAAATTATAGTCTGGAATATCATATAGATTTACAACTTTATATCCCGGAAAAAAATAAGCCCGCGACCACGGTTGTTGCAACACAACCGAAACGTCGGGGAAATAAAAAGGTAAATTACGCGATAAAATCCCGCAAATATTATAAAAAACTAAAAGTCTATCTAATACTGAACACGACCAAATAGAGCAGTAATCTAAAATGTGTTTAGTTGGTTTATGTTCAACCCAAAACAGCTTATCTCCACACACATATTCTTACCGCAATTAATCCAGTTTCGACTTTATCACAAAAACGCCTTCTTTACGCGCTGGCTCTAACACGCGTAAAACAACAATCGTGAACTAGCGAGAGTGTGAAGACGTTGCGTCGGTTCAGACTACCTGTCTTTACGATAATAATAAAAAAAAAATATGTTCACGACAATCCCCGTACTCGGTAGGCATCCTCTTAAATCTCTAAGATTTCCCCGAGGCTTTCTAAAGTAGGTACTTCAAGGTACTCAAGTATCATGCTTAAGAGAACGCGTGGTGAGCGTGTAAAAGGGGCTAATGACTGACCTTTACTCTTCTGATTATAGGCGAGACAGGATTGGGCAAGTCGACGCTAATAAACTCATTGTTCCTGACTGAGGTGTATGATAAGGACAAACACCCGGGCCCATCACTGCGCGTGAAGAAAACAGTCGGCGTTGAAACCAGTGTTGTGCTGCTAAAGGAGAATGGCGTGAACCTAACTCTTACGATTGTTGACACGCCCGGCTTTGGGGACGCGGTCGATAATAGCAATTGGTGAGTGCGGTTTGATTGCAATTGATTGCGCTCCCGGTAAATTACTTAGAATTGAACCAATTAGGAAACATCGGTAAATTACTACTACATATGTTGTTCGTTTGTGTCTTTCAAATTGTAAGATATGACGGCATTTTACGGTTCCACTCGATAATGGATCCGTTCGGAACCATACCATCTTTATAGCGCAGTTATACGATTTCTCGGTGGGTTTTTATCGCAGCCTTGAAACATACTTGCAATCGATACAGCTCACATATAATCGGAATCGATTAAGGTAAAAGTTCAAAGCGACGATTAAAACTCGCAGAGTAACAAATGACTATTACGCGCGGCGCGCGGTTTTTATGTTGTTTCATTTACTGGCTAAACTGTTAACAGTAAGATTGTATGAGTTAGTAGCCAACTCTGATGACTGAGTTATATACCACCTAAAGACCTCCATTGTGGCATAAGTAATAAAACATAGTTCTAGTAAAGTAGACCTGCCTTTATTTGACTATCCTTAATTATTTATTTATCGAATATCTACTACAAATAAACAATTGGCCTTGGATAAGTCGGTGTATGGTGGTAAGGCTCAAGATCGGTTGTAGTCGACAGCGAAAACCGATCCCCTATGAAGAGGGAGAATGTCCAACTCTTGACAACAATTATTATTAACTGTTATAAGAATTGGCTTGCGAAAGGAGGCCTATACCCAGCAGTGGGTAATACCGTGCTGAAACTGATCACCAGATTATGATAATCAAAATGGTACCAACTACTCAAGTATTTGATCTGTTAACATAAACAATTTCCTTGATTATTCCAGTTGGCAGCCGATAATCGACTTCGTGGAGTCAAAGTACGAAGAGTTCCTGAACGCAGAATCGCGGGTGGCGCGCAAGGCAGCACCGCCAGACACGCGCGTCCATTGCTGCTTGTACTTCATAGCGCCGAGCGGGCACGGCCTCAAACCCCTCGATGTGGAGTTCATGCAGCGGCTCGGCGATAAAGTCAACATCATACCCGTCATCGCCAAGGCTGACACTATGACGCCAGAGGAGTGCAAGGATTTCAAAGAACAGGTGATTTTTGAATTGCAATAAGTTTCGCCAATCAGGTCACGGGCGACTTCCGACCAGCCTTCATTGACTACTGTGCGAAATTATGCCTTTAACTCCATAATTGGACAAAATTGAACAAAACTATTGCTGTATGCACCATTAAGACGTGAGAACTGGGTTAAACTACGGCTGAACTGCACACATTACTGTGCGTAGTATAGGGGTTTGTGTACATTTAATAACGACCTCGGTTGGCGGGGTGGGCCAGTGTCCAGTTTGGGAACTGTGAGGTTGCGTATTTCACTCCCTTTGCAGGACAAACATTTGCATGATCTGCAAATATTTCTTCCTGGTCTGGTTGTTTTGCTAACAGAGTTCTCGAAGTTTCTGACACACAGGGTATGCTTAACATCAGGCGAAAGTATAGGTGTCGCAGTCACTACCACTGCTGCTGCTACTCGCAGGCGCCCCTGAAAACCAGCTCTACAGATAGGCATCATGCAAATCTGTAACAAATGTAGAGTGGTTGCCTTTTTTTCGTTACGTTAATTTAGTTTTTATTTGTATTGTTATTCTTTTATGTTTTATGTGTGGCGAAAAATAAATTATTTCTATTTCTACTGCGACTGCAACTTTTTAACTAAAATCTTCCTCCATCAATAAACTATTAATTTGTCGTTTTCCTTTTCAGATAATGAAAGAAATAGCTGAGCACAAAATCAAGATCTACGACTTCCCAGAGAGCAACGGCGAGGAGGGCGAAGGCGCGGACGCGACCAAAGTGTTGCGCACGCGAGTGCCCTTCGCCGTGGTCGGCGCCAACACGGTCATCGAGCAGGACGGGCGCCGTATCCGGGGGCGCAAGTATCCCTGGGGTATCGCTGAAGGTAATTAACGAATGAATAAATTAATGAATGAATGAATGAATGGAAATATTTTATTGTACACCTTAAAATTAAATTACACAATTTAGGAATAGTAATTTAACTAAATGCACAATAAACAGATTTTTAAGTTTAAGAGTAGTAGAGTTCTTTGTGATAGAGCTCGTCCGGGGAGGACTACCATCATACCTATTTCTGCCGTCAAGCAGTAATGTTTGCATTGCTGTGTTCCGGTCCGAAGGGTATGGTTTCCGGTGAAATTACAGGCACATGTGACTTTCGATCTACGTCTCAAGGTGGCCCGTGAGTGTGAGAACCTATGGTATTGCAAGCGCCCATAGGCTGCGGTAACCGCTTACCATCTTGTGGGCCGTACTCTAAGTTGCCACTTTAATTGTATAAAAAAAACAGAAGTTCACTTTTTTATCACACACACCTTTTCTGTCAACTATTGGTCGACTAAGCGACTAAGCGACACACGAAAGCATATCCGTCAAAACATACTGCATACTGCTTCAAATTAACTAGGGCTGCTGCAACACCCGTAATTTATTTTCAACACACATGGCAAACACGCCCCAAATGAAGTGACCATTGTATAGTCTATGCACGCTTGTTTTATATATTATGTCACTCGCGCGCCACCGTCCACCACTCACCACTCACCGTCAACCACACAGGTCAATCACATCTTCGAACCTTCTTGCACATTTTATTTTATTTCATGCCTATCTAGGACGTTAGCTTAACAACATGCATATATTAACTGTGTGTTTTCTTACTTACAAAATCACTAATATTATGAACTTGTATTTTTCTTTACTATGGGCCCCTGGTAATAATATTTCTCCGGGCAAGCTCATCCATCTATAATGAAATATATCTATAAGCAAAATAAATAAAAACAAAGGTGGAAAATATGGCAAACGCACAAAAACTGGCTTCTAGAATTTTCTGTTGACTTGTAACTCGTATGATTATTGATCAAGACTGAGGGCAACGAATGTCCCTGGCCCTGGGGAAATCGTTGAATGTTACCATAAACAGTGAAATGGCTTCACAGAAGTCGGGGATATAATCAATACTACAAATGACTCTCGCCGGCGACTCTTGCTTAAATATTCACATGTTTTTTTAATAAACTTTGGACGTGTGCTTTAATAATAGCGTTACTAAAGATAAATCGAATATAGCGATACCAGTTTTATTTATTTTCTTTGGAGTGCAATCGTTTTTTATAGCATTTTATAACTGCGACACCAGATGGTGTCTCTACCAGATGTGTTTTTACGACTTTTCTTGAATTTTATGTGAAACTAAGTAGAAAATAATAGATATAAGCTATCTGCAGTGTTGTTCGTTATGTTTGTATTGTATATTTATTCGTCTGGATCTTGTGAAGTATATCAATAATCAATCTTATTCCTTAGAAGAAACGATGGTTAACTATTTTGACAAATTTTTAGCGAGATAACTTTCGATGCAAAAACAAGCATTATTATTCCCATTCCCTTCTAATGAGAGAGACCGCACTCATCATAGAAGGCACTCATAAAGTTACATGAAACTTTTTTGCAATCAATTTGAAGCGTATTAAATTTTATGTAATACAATTGACATAAAGTTCATTATGCTATGTATATTTTCGTCGCTTCCATTCCATTCCGCGGCGGTTTAAATTGAGGCTAATGGCCCATTTACACCATACAATAATTGCATGCAAAACTTGCCTTCAAATCCAGTTTCGAACATTTTTGTTCCAAAATCAATATGACTACGCAATTCTTGCATGCAATTATTGTATGGTGTAAATGGGCCTTAGCTCGCCTCTCTCTTCTATACCAACACGCCGACCACCAGCTACGCTACGAGCGCTTCATCAAATAATCAAACGTACTTATGATTCCAGTTGAGAACCTCGAGCATTGCGACTTCCTAGCGCTCCGCAACATGGTGATCCGAACACATCTCCAAGATCTCAAAGACGTGACCAGTTCAGTACACTACGAGAACTACCGCTGCCGCAAGCTCGCCGGACTCTCGGACGACGGGAAACCGCACAGAATCAACTCGAACAAGTAAGATATTACCCGTATCTAAGTGAAACTTACTAATCATTTAAACTACTTTATGATTGCGCCTATAATAATACAGCCCTGCCAATTTATGAAGTAACTAACTTGGGACATGTTTTCTTATCCTCTTCCATCAGGATTTATAGCACTGTTATGGTTTCGAATACACAAAATTGTTGGTCTGGCATCTGTTTCTGTGTGTTGTTTTAATTTGTTTGTTGTTGGTGGAAGTGGATAAATAAACGTTTAAACAAATAGGCATGGTAATAATTTATAACAACCCGAGTAGACAGGGTTGCTAATATTTTACTAATGTTTCTGTAGTTTTTACTACTGTTGTCACCGCTTATAAGGTGACCAGACTAATTGTTATCATTACTAAAAATAATTAACATGTAATCTTCTATAACTGATTTCTTGTTCGTTTGCTCATTGCTGCATGTCTGGTCACCTTCGATAAACTTTTTCTATCTGTCGCAATTGCAGCAGCCACAGAGTTTTGTTTTATTCGTGTCATGTTAACGTTAGCTGCATACAACATTCTTCTTATACTCGAATGTTCTGTGCTTGGCATGCAGAAATGAGATCATTGTTTACATTATCATTGTGTCGTGTTACTTTGAAAATATCGTTCTGTAACGGTTATTTTCGAAGTGTTCACGATTTGTGCCATTTATCATAATAACTTGCAGTTCACGCGCTTTCACAGCGGCATTAGTAACAGTTTATACTCCATTATTTATCGACACGATGACAGCATTTATTTCAGTAAATAGGTTGCACATTCGCATTATGGACTTCTGTTTGTTTTGATTTACATTCTGCCATTTAATTGGTAGTCTGATCGTCTCGGATGCTAATAAACTTCATGCTCAGACTTTTGTAAACAAAATGGCATAAATCAAACCAGACAGATTATAAAACCTAAACACGACTGTTTTTAGAGCCCGCAGGCAGAGGAAACACAATGTTATTTTTTAATTAAATATTGTTTTGAACGACGGTATTGTTTTGAACAAGGTCGAAATTCTAGGCACTATAGAATTAAATCACTGGTATTTTCAATTAGTATTTTCGACGTATAATAACCCTGAAAAAATCCACGTTTTCGTTACTGAAAAGAACTGCGTCTTGTAAAAAGTCTACTTTTAAGTTTTATTTAAATCTACGTTGATACCGCGTTCCCGGCGGCCGAAACTCGCGTAGCATTTGTTTTAGAAGTCAAATGTTTGCTCTGTTACGCGGTTTTGTTCTTACTTGAACCGACGATAAATAACGGATGTTCTGAAGTCGACGCGTTTTTTTTCTTTTATTATATTTTACATTAGTTATGTTTTGTTGTTCTTACGGTATAATTCATACTCTTGTTAGTGAACTGTTACTTTTGCTGCTGTAGTGTGTCATGCGCACAGCCACGTGTTAACTATGGTTGTGTTGGTGTTCAGTTTGTGCCCGCAAGGACTGATGAACAGTTTCATAACCGTGTGGTAAGTCCGTTCTCTACTAACTCCTCGACAGAAAGTGACTTACCTGTTATTTTAAATCGTAAAGTCAGAGCAGTAGAGTTGAATTATGTAAGACGCTTTAAAGTTGATCAAACACCATTCCTGTCTAAACATTAAATCACTACTCTGTGTATCACTTTCCGTTCGTATAATCTCAGCAACATTGTCATACCATCTATTTCATACCTCATTATCAAAACTTAGTTTTATGTCGATACCATTTTCATTCAATTTAATTATAATAACATCTAATTGCTCACAATGTTCTAAGAAAAACGTTTTATATTAACTGCTTTATTAAACTAGCTTTTTGCTATGAATATAGCTCTTCAGTTGACGCGTTACGCTTCTAAGTTACCTGGGACTAATTATTTAACAAAGCACAAGTTATGATTATTGATTTTGCATAAAGGGAATAAATAAATCGAGGTGGCTTTTGTCAAGATTAAAATAGTGAGTCTCTAAGTTTTAGTATTAACTAAATGCACAAAATAGAGATAAACTTGTACTTTAGTATATAACAGCTCCTTTATTTATTTGAATCTTTGTCAATGTGTGCGTACTGCAAAGCTTGTAAATGTGTGGGTAATTAGCGCGGTTCGGTGTATTTGGGCTTTAGCTTTGTTTGTTGGAAAGCCATTTTATATAGAAACAGCAATATTTATGTAGAGTTTTTATATCATACCGTGGATTGAATGAATAGCCGTGAAGGTTTGTAAAGGGATTGGTTTCAAAAGGTATGTATGCTTAAAGGTATGTGAATGTGAGTTTTTGTTCCATGAATAGTTTGCCTTTTTTATATTTTGGTAGTAATTAAATAACTCTAGGTACATTGCATATTAGTATAATATACTTACATTTATAAATTTTGTATAAACAATTTGTTCACAGGAATCCTCTGGCTCAGATGGAGGAAGAAAAAAGAGAACATGATCTTAAAATGAAGAAGATGGAAAGTGAAATGGAACAGGTGAGCATTTTTATTCAAAATCCATTTCATTACTGGACAAAATAGCAGCGTAATATTTCAGGAATGAAAAAAATTCATAGCTGTTGTTTTTTTTTTATAATACACAAATTCAGATTATAAATTAATAATTCTGAACTATAAGTTATAATCACACTAATTATAAATGCGAGAGTTTGTGTGAGGGTGTGATGGTGTGTTTTGGGTTGGTTCCCACCCAACCTATGTAACGGTTGAACGGATTTGTAGAATATTTGTAATATAAATTGTTTGTGATCAGAAATAACACCAGCTACTTTTTATCAGGAAAAAATGCGGTACCGTAGGGCGCAGCAAATAATAAATAAATCTAATTTAGCATTCTTCATTTCTTTGCATAAAAGTCGAATCTATTATATTATGTTATCCAGTTCTAAATACTTGATGAATGTGTGTAGTGATGTATTAACTGACCCGCGCGGTTTCACTCGCGTTATTTTTCCAAATTGTCTCGGCGTTTAAACCTTCTCTGGACTCCGTTCCGTTGTCGTGTTTTAGCGAGACTAACGCACAGCAATTCAATCCAGCATTATTTATAATTACGTTCCAGGTGTTCGATCTGAAGGTGCGCGAGAAACGCGATAAGCTTAAAGAGTCTGAAGCGGAGTTAGCGCGGCGGCACGAAGGCACGCGGCGCGCCTTGGAGGCGCAGGCGCGCGATCTAGAGGACAGGCAACGCGCTCTCCAGGCGGAGAAATTAGCGTGGGAGCGCGAGACTGGATTCTCATTGGATGACCTGCGTCGCCGCTCGCTTGAAGCCAATAGCAAGGAGTAAGTTATATTGTACTGCTTGGGACAAGCCAATAGGTATGATGACAGTTACCAAGAAAATCTTAAATTACGTCTTTACCTTATGAAAAAGGATTCAAGGAATATAAAAACCAAATATCTTATTAGATTAGACGCGAGATCGATAACATTTTGAATAAAATAAAACTACAAAATACAGCAATCCACCATAAAATGTTGAACACCAATCAGAGCATCTTGTTTCTCTGATTGGTGGTATCAAACAAAATTGCAGTATTTTGAACATAATTGCTAAAATTTTACATTGAGAACTGAACTATGACGTTACTGCTAGGTACGCCGTGACTTGGACGGGTTTTGGCGTAAATTTTAAAATTCAAATTTAAATCGTATTAAATTAATTTCTAGAATAATAAGTTATTTTTGCATAAAGTCGATACTTCTGAACACAATAGAACAGTTTTTCAGAATCAGTCATCATGTCTAAAGGTTACTAAAAGACGGGTAACGCGCTCTTCAGGCGGAAAAGATGCGAGCGCGAGAGCGTGGGAGAGCGAGGCTTCTTATTGGATGACCTGCGTCTCCGCTTGGTGATCCAATGAGAAGCGTCAATGACGCATCCTCGCTCGTGAATGGGGTTATGGGGGGTGCGATCGTACCATAAGACAAATCCATGCCAACCGATGTGTTCGATCGGAGTTCCAGTCTGCATATTGAGCATATATTGCAATTTATAACGCAAACGCGTTATAAATTGCAATGGCGGCGGCACCTTTTTGACACTTGTGGCCCGTTCCTAGCGCAATCCTTGCAGAACAGATGTTAGTACTACGCTCACAGAATGGCCGCTGGCCCTCTCCCATCGATCAGATTTACCTCAAGTAGCCCTAGCTCCTGTTTGTTTACGATTTTTTAATCAATTTCAGGACCGTTGACGGCAAGGAGAAAAAGGACAAGAAAAAGAAAGGTTTGTTCTAAATAATTGAACACTCGTCGACCTCGCACCCACCGTTGCTCACGCGTGACTAACTTGTGTTTCGTCACCGTGACAGATCATCGATCGACGAACCGAGATCGACTAACTAGTCTAACAGACTCAAATGCCTATTCCACGACTGTCGATCAAATATCTACGTGTACGTATAAGTGGGTTACTTGCTGATTAGCGCAAAAATACTGTTGCATCAATGGATAGTTTGAAAGTAGAGCTGTATGTCTAACCGACTTGCCATTTAATCGAAAATCGTGTAATATGCACTTACTGTCGCATCGAATGAGTACAAAATTGGGTTTTATTATTCACTTTGTAGTAATGTGTGTTTTTCACTTAGTCAAACGGTATCGACGTGCGATTATTGTGATTCTAATTTCGATCGATGATTTGCATATTAAAACTGTTCTTACCGTAGTTTCTCTTTACGGGCATACATTGTGGTAACTGACGAATTATTAACGAAATAGCAGTTAACTTCGACTAAACAATTTAGTCACACTTTCTCGTACAAATGCATAATTGCGAATAGAAGATTAGCTTGGACAAATAGGTCTGTACATATTGTGTAAGAGATGAGGAACACTGGTTTTTATTGTACTAAACTGGCAATATTAATGCTAATGAGATTTCATGGAAGGTTGTTCTATCCACCTATTTACTTTATTTGGGATTGAAGTGCCATGTCTAAAACATAAATTTGTGTTATTTGTGCATTCGCCTACTTACACGTGGTGATATTGGGGCGTTTTATATTCGTTATAATATTTATCTCTACCTGTTGTTGATTCTAATTAAAATGCTTCTGTACGGCATATCACAGAGGGCTATCTTGAAATATTCGTTTGGCAGTCATAAACATAACCATTCCTAGTAATAGCTGGTGACTGGACGATACGCTTACGTGTACGGTTGTCATACGAATTTATCGCGATTTGGCCTCTGTCTTCTTCTTTAACTTCTTGTTTGTGTCACTGTGTTTCACGTTTCATACTGTCTAGCTGTAACAATTTTATTCTTATTTGTGATTGGCGGAAGGTTTTCTTTTGTAAATAATAATCATATTCCCTTATTTGTTTAGATAAACTTGTATTAAGTATTGCAGTGATGTTTGTACTGACTTTGATTTTACACCAGATTGGTCTAATAAAGTCAAATTATTATATTTATAATGATACGGGATTGTGTCTACACCGGACGCTTCTCAGACAACAGTTCAGTTTACTCCTAAAACGAAAACGTTGCGTCCGCCTAAATAAACGCAAGCATCAAAGTTTATCTTGATAAATGGGGGATTGTAAATTAATACCTTTTTAATTTATACTTAGTTTAAGTTTTCTCTTATATGTCGATAAACTTTATTATTAGAGATTGTTTTTATGATTCCTTTATGTAATTTCCAGATTGGTCTTTTAAGAGTGTTGCAACCGGAATAGTTATTTAAGGGCATCTGATTCTATCCGCAATCCAAGCAACTAATATTAATTCTTATTATAAAATATTGAGTAATGAAACAACGATTATTTTAAGACTACAGAACGTGAATACATTGTAACTTAAATATTAGACACACTTTCTTTAAGTGAACTTTTGTATGAATTTTTTTATGAGATTTTTCTCCATGACAAGGCATTTATATTTTATAAGTGTGGCCTAATTTTGTATATTTTTTCGTTTTCAAACATTGTAAGACATTTTTATAACGTAATTAAACTTAATATCACACAAGATGGTTAAGAAATCTCTCTGCAATGGAAACAGCACAAACATTTTCAGCTTATGATTCGACGTTTACGTCCATGAAGTTGCCAAATAGCTTATAATGATCTTAACGATCCGCTTTAGTCGAAGATATGTCTGAACTCGATTGTAATTAAGGTTAATTATATTCAGAATTCTATGGTAGACATCTAGCTAGCTAGAAACTGCAAAGGTAATGTTCAGCTCAAATAAGAGTTATTATTATAATAGTCATCCCAATCTTTACCAATAAATATAGCATAGTCAAGTCTAGTTACGGGTGTTGAATCTATACGGGCTATTTTCTGTTATATTTATAAGTAGAGAGAGAGAATTGTAATTATTCAATAATGATTGCATTAGCATTACACTATTCTAAATTTTATTGTGGTTAGATAAGGTATATTTTTGACTTCTATATCATTAAAAGTTACCAACATAATACGGCTTAATCGGTGCATCCGACGACATTTATGACGTTTGGAGTGGCACAGCGATAATAAACTGCAGTTTGATGCTTAGTGATATTAAAGTATGCTCATAGCTCAGTTGTGTAATAGAAGTCTAGCCCTAGCTAGTTGTTAGAGTTTTCTTAAAGTATAAGGGAATGAGTAAAGGATCTCTCAACTTGCAAGGTTTTATGTAAGTTCGCTGTTCTTTTCAATCACATTAGGCATTTATTAAACTTGCTAATATAATCTTTAATCTCGTTATGAGAGTATAATATTGATATATCTTTAATAGTTAGGTACTGCTTGACAATTCATTTGTTTTATGTAAATATTTTAGTTATTACGATTGTATCTATCAACGGGATATTATATTTACAAGTTACTATTAAAAATATGCATAATCGTTATTTTACCTGCATACCATGGAACAATTTGTATTATTTTATAAACTACAGTATTGACTTCCGCATTAAATTTAGGTATTTTTAGGTAGTAAGATTATGCTTAGTTTTTGTATTTTATGTAGGGTCTCGGCCATTTTACCATACTGATCTTTTGCTTAGTCATTTCTATGGACATGTGATTAATGTTGGGAGATAATTCGAGTTGTGGCGATGTAATATATTGTACCTTTTATTATAAATAAATACGTAATATATAGGATACATTTGTTTTATTCACCAGGTTAAAAGTAACAGGTAATAAGACTTTAATCCAAACTAAACACGAAACATTATTCAAAGATAAAAGATATTTGAAACAGGGTTCTTTTATCAGCTAGTAAAGTATAGAAAAATCCGAAACCAAGAGATACTCCAGAGAAACGCCATTGTCGATATACTTTTTCGACGTTTTTTTGTTTAAATTTTGGGAAAGGGTAAATTTTAAAGACAAGTTATTGATGTACCTACCTAGTTATTATTATGATTTTATAGAAAAATTATCAGGAGCGCTGTATTTGTCCTTCTAACCCCCTGATAACTTTTTACTCATATCAAAGTCGCTTCCAATTTTAATGCTGTTTTGATCAATAGATTTTTACGCGAACAAAGTCGCGGGCAACAGCTGCTAGTTACATATTTACGAGCACTGCCCACTTGATGGTAAGCATCGAAAACCTTCGAACCGGAACATAATGCGAGCATATGTATTTCTGCTTGGCGGCAGAAATACTTTAGTGGTAGGTCTTCCCCGGACGAGGTTTATCACAAAGAACTCTAATCCTGAAATGGCCAAGCCACATATTTTGACTAAAATGTAGAATTTGTGAAGTTAGGGCTTGTAGAGTTAGGACGTGTAGAGTTAGAAGCTTGTGATCTGATAACTTTTTGTCAGTGTGAGTCAATGGTCTCGTCCTGGCAACATTTTACATAAAAATGTTTTTGGTGGGATTCACTTTTTTTTTGGACAACATTAATCTATTTTGTTATTTTTTCTATATACTTTATTTATTATTTATTACAAGGAGTCCCTATATCAATTTTCAGACCTCTGGCAATAAGATTCGCGGAAGTGTCATACAAACTTTCATACCTTAGTAAGTATAAGGGGTTTTGGGGCAAAGTTCAAAATTTTAGAATTTTTTTGTTGCTGGTGTACCTACTAATACTAGCTTACATACCAAATTTCAGCTTTTTAGGACTTCAGGCAGTACCCCAATAATTTTGATGATCATCAGTGAGCGAGTGCGCGAGTCAGTGACGAAATCGGGGTTTTTTCGATATCAATTAAATCTAGAGTATGCTATAATTATTTACCAATCTAGTAGTCATCTAAACCAAAGTTATGAGGGTTCAAAAAAACCACGAAGCGTTTCGAGAAAAGGTAGGTACCTAATTAGTGCCCTGCCCTTCGCTTGGCTCGTCTTGGCATTACCGTGCCCCCAGAACAATGAGTAGTAGTAAGATATTTTGAACACCTCCGCTCATACCAATTTGACGCTGACTGTACTTGAGTGCCAGGTATTCATAGGCAATCAGTAAAAATGTTTTTTTTTTGTAATGTATATATTTTTATTTGGTGATTCATTAAATCACATACACAGTGTTATTACATTTGCCGATCACATCAAAATACAATTCATAAATTTACGAACAACCTCAAAATATTCTGTATGTAAACAACATTACTAGGTACATTCTAGACAATATTATATATCTTTGGCAGCACTATGGAAAATATATTTCTACTTATTTTAATGAAAATGCAACTTTAATTAAGTACCTATTTTTATGATAACAATCACAACGTTTCTTCGACGCGACGATACAAACTGTATACACAAAATAATGATAAATCGATTTATTTAAATATTTCACGATACTTTACTAAAACAATCAAATAAACTCTATATATTCACAAAACTTATTACATAACGGGGTTTTGATCCTTCGCGGTATATAAAATTACATTTAATGAGAACTATAACATTTAGATTGTAATACAAAATGGTACTTTGCACCTCACTTTAGGATTTGATTTAGGCTACATAAACTATTATAAGAATTACCTTGGTTCGTTTATCCTTCTACTTGACCTTTTCCTTATAACACACCACGTACAAATTATTGTGAAAAAGAAGATACCTACCTGATGTGGATTTCCACTAAACATTTGAAATAAACCTGAATTTACCTGAACGAACGGAGTGAATGATAGTTGTCGTTCAAGTGATCTCGAAATACACTAGTATTATAGCATCTAATACGAACTTATTAAGATTAGATGCTGCGTGCTTTTTTAGAAAAGCTTACTCGAGGCTGAAATTTGCAGCAAGCAATAGAGAATATTTTGAAATCTTTCTTCAATCTTACCCAACCAACGTTTTACATAGGGCGATGCCCACATGGGATTATGAGTCCTCTTTATAAACTGCTATAGATTTAAATTTCATTGCCTAAGTTGTTTTAAATAGGACAATGTAAAGTGGTACATATGCGGGACAATATCTAAGTAGGTACCGTGTAATCCAGACCGGAAATAACTTACTAGATTGGTACATCCTTTGTTGATTCTTGCCATACATCACTCAAACTACACTTTCTCTAAGTATATCTAAATATATTAATGTTACTATTACTTATTGGTGTTCTTTTGTGTCAATCTAAAGTTAATTACTCTAAAAACTTGAAATCAAAGGACGTTGTACTAGAATTCTCAATTTAGTATCACAAATTACTGTAAATATATAGCTAATACTACGTAGATATATGCTAACCAATATTAGTTAATCATTGTTTTAATGCACTGCAAGTGTCTCGGAACCAACGTGGAATAAAAATGGTAAATACATCATTATTATTGCTCAAATGTACCCAATATCACTTTGACTAAAATATATGTAGGTAGGCTCTTTGTTGATATTAAAGAGTAGGCACAATGGTTAATATTGATATAGTGTAGGTATCTATCTCTACAACAGGTACTTTACCAGACGTTAGTATCATGCAATGACCATTTTCCACAATCTTACTTTTTGATAATAAGTTGATTGTCTACGCTTCCTGTTCATTAGCAAACATGATCTCACATCATTTTATGTGAATTATACCTAGAATGCTATAATCATAAGTATTTGACTTGCTCGATTTTATATCATTAACGTAGATACCTAAGATAATATTGTACTTTAGTATCATTAGGCTATCGATTTTAGTAGGTACCTAAGTATTAAATTTTGAGATTAGGTTTCTACAAAGTTGGAACACTACAAAGAGAAAAACATATTTCAAAAGACAGAAGAAGTGAGACAATACTCTTAAAAATTTAAAATATTCGCTTGGAATATTGGCCGATTTGTTTTGAACTTGAAAATGACACAACTTTAATAGAAGGCCATAAAAACTACGCACATTTCTCTGATCAAAAAGTTAGCTTACAACGTTACAACTTATAATTATTTATTGAAATATATGAAACGACTTATTTATTTATTTAGGTTGTTATTTAACAGTCAAAGCATTTTTATACTAATCATCGAATCTAATGTTACGTGGCCACAAGTTCGATTCACAACTCTTCATTATAAAGCTTTATGAAGCTCTTTACATTAGTCGTATTAAATTTAGAAGTAATTTAAACTATTATAATTAAGTAATTCTTACAATTGAAACCGACTTATCATGAGGAAGTACATTAAATAACTATAAAGGCGATAAAAGAAGTAAAAGTTTGATTTATCAATTTCTTATCTACCTACATTATAAAACGAATGCCAACAATGTTAGATACATGCCCTTTTAATCAAAAGTCTCGGAATAGTTTAGTTTCAGTTTAGCGTAATTTCTCCTTTTCTATGATTCTAGCAAAGAAAAGAAAAAGAGTCAAACTGCAGCTAAACCTACCAAGAATAAAATTGACTTTTGAATAAAAGTGGAAGATTAAACACTAGAAAATGCAAGAGAAGTGTTATAAAGACCGAGAATAGTTCGAGCACAGACGATAGGCATCTTCGTAAGAGTAAGAGGTAGCAGTGTGGCTTGAAGCAGATGTGCTGCTATGTCAGTATTGGAGATATTCATTGGCTAATTTCTTCTAGCATACATACGTATTGAAACATTTATGGTAAAAGATTAGATACTTTTACAAATTCTTAAAATTGAAGATAAAATACAGCAGAGGTAGTATTATTTACTTAACATACTTTAATACTAATCAAATATTAACAACTAGCGATGAGTTCCCGAAAATCATATTTAATATACATACCCAGTCATTGAATCATCGAGCCACCTCACTAATCTCTACTTTGCGATATCAGCTTCCCAATAAAAGTACCTAGATACAAGCTGTATATGTGTTAGACCTCATTACTTACATGCTATTACGACTTGGTCGTACATCTGTAGCGGATACAATTATAATTAACCTACTTAAATTGATATGTTCTTTTATTGCCTGTTTGATTACATAGCTAAGTTCGTCAGCGATATACGATAGACATGCCGCGCGATGATTTGCTCACATACAAGGCCGGCAAATATTGATCGACATGCATGTTTTGCATGGGTGTAACCATTTTAAATAATACTTTGAAATAATACTTACCAGTAGTTAAAAAAAATCATTATTTATTAATTTAATTTAATTAAATAAATGATTTGACTTTTTCCAATAGCTGAGTAATCAGCGATCACACTCAATATAAAAAATATAAATACTTTATGGTATTCTGGTTACACCCATAAAAGGTACAACAAAAGCTTGCCCACAGTCTGTGTCGGTCATCTCGTAGGTCTTATATAACACAACCTTGCTGGGCGACTGGGAGTTGCAGATGCATCCACCAAGGTCAATTTCCCTCATCTTAACGTTAAACATCCTGCCGTCGAATGATGACGTACTTACGACATCCATTACGATTTTCACGTTACACACATGCAACACACATCTATGTTTTCCGTTTCACAATCATGCAATGCACTCGCCGCATGGCATTCGAAATATTTAGTTGTAGTGTATGATAGTTATGCTAATGTATGTACAGGAAATCGTTGAAATAGATAACGACTAGGTAATGCGGCAACATCGAATGCTAGAGTAACACTGTGTCGTTCTGATGTAATGTAGACGTAGCTATGTATGTTCGATTGAAGTTCGCCCTCGATGCCAAAAGAAAGTGTAAAGCAAAACGTGCATGAAAATAATGTGCAACAGGACCACGGAAAGTGAGGTACAGTGAGCTTGTAAACAAATGCTTAGGTGTAAACTATAGAAACAGGTCGAGAAGACATTAAAGGCAGTACAAGTAAGGTACAGGGTTTACTACTAAAGGTACTTATCACTAAACGTATGAGGGGGAAACTTAAAAAAATAGGCTTTTCTGTATTGTAATTTACGTATCAATATAACAATGTGTAACATTATGCAAGTGTAACAATTATTTATTTAATTATTGTACGATTTTCTTTTCTTAATTTATCACACTATTCGAGGCAATGTTCGTGTTAAATATTGTACTGTTTAAATATGACTCTACATAATTTATATAAATATGGAACACTGTTTTAAAGTGTGACTTTGTGGTGTTTTTTTAAGGCTTTATTTGTTAACAGGTATTTATTTCACAATTTTAATAATAAAATTTCTATCCACAGCCAAATGCGTCGCCGATTGCTACCTAATATTAAGATCATGAAGAGCTAAAGACGCTTTGTGTGTCGCAAGTGCTCTGTCAAAACTTACTTTACCTATATCGTAATGTCCATCTTATCTTATCACTGCAATCCATTCAAAAAGCCAAATGCAATTTATGCGTATTTTGCGTAAAATGAACAGATTGTCAGCGTTATTTGTCGGTAGTAGAGCATCACACGCATGAACGTCTACGCGCTCGCTATCCGTGATGGAGTAGTCGCAGATGCGTGTGATGATCAGGGCTTGGCTCGATCTGCATGCATAAAACTATTGGAATTATTCGATGTTTTCAGTCCGAAGCTTCTTTATCAAGAATGAGTTAGATTAAAGGCCATCAAATCAGCTCGCTAAACAGACAGTAAAACGTTTTTGTCTGTTTAGCGAACCATCCATATCATTTTTATTTATTAGCAAAACAGTTTTGAATAGAACATAAAACATAATGTTTTAAAACTCTTTAACTTTCTAAAACTAAATTCTAATTCAAGCCATCAGACTGTTTTGTTCAATAATATAGTGCCTCGATATAAACTAAGCCAGTCTGTCGTCCTGTGTTTTTGAGCATTCCAAAATTTGCGATTATGTAGGATCGATCAACAATAGTAACATATTACACCGATGAACTAAATCCTTGTTTGTAGCTCTAAAATTTATTCCTGTAACACTGAAGTGTGGTTAAAGACCTTCATTCCACACAAAAGGATAGCTAAGTCTTCAAAAATTCCCTCAGCTTTATGCATACCACAGATGAGTTCTGCCCTTCCGACTTAGGCGACGTGTTGTTCCAAGACGTTTAGGTCTTTAAAACAAGAGGAAGCTGACCCTGGTCCGGCGCGCGTCACCCTTGCCGCGCCGGCCCATGCCGTACTGTCACATGGCCGTGTCGGAGCTGCTCCCCCCCGGCTTGGCATCCCCTCCTACACCCCCGCCGCCGTCTTCTTCCCTCGCGCTGCCTCGCCCGCCGCCTGCACCCACGCCCGCTGATAGACCCGTGAAGTCCAATTTGTACTGCATCATAAAACAATATGTCACATATCTTACGATGGAATTCTTTCAATACACACTGGTTTCTACATTTTCAAACTGACTCTCAAAGCGGTCACATTTTTTAGGTAGGTACTATGGGACATACTATTTTGGATCAAGAACACAAGATAACACCATGCATAATTGTTTACACAAAGCATGTTGAATGTGACACAAGATTTGATTATATTATAATGGTTTTATGAGTTATTATTACTGATTATAATATGCAAAGGAATTTATTCTTAGGGGTATATAACCGTATAGACCGTAACATTTATAATTTATTAGAAAGCTTATAAAACAATGAGAGTTATATTACGTTAATACCACACATATATACTAATCTAGATCAATAATATTTAACCATTGCAACAACACATCAACAACATTCAAATTAGCTATAGGGTACACCATCAAACAATGCTACACTAAATTAAAACACAGCGTCATATTTTTTGTCAGTTTGTATGTTAACGGATAGTACACAAACTGATTAGAGAGACCACTGTTCAGTTCAAATCCACATAGTACATAAAATACCTACTTCAACCATTCAATACACTATTTTCACTTTTATATGTGGATGCTTTTTGTAAATTTGGCTTCCAATGCATAGGGACTCTCTCAGGCATACACAGGGAATACTGAAATTAACAAATTAATAAACGAAAAGGGACCAAAAATTAAAGCGTAATTAAATGTAAGCAATATATCAAAAGACGGGGTTGTAGTCGATAAATCGTTCTTATATAAATACTTAGAAGTGGATACAAATTGTAGCTTGACAGAGCCTCATATTTTGATGTTGCATACGTTGTTTGATACTAGCAGTTTATGCTGCAAAATGCCAAAATGTTGAATGTAAGTATATTCGTTAGCAAACATAAAAGATTGATGGGTCATGAATATATACTTGAGATAAACTAAATATTCGTATGGGCATGATAAACATTACATGCTGTATTACTACATACGAAGGTACACACAGAAATACATAAATAAACGGGATGTACACAATGATAGTGCGTATAGAGACAGACCGAGTCGTCCCTTGTATTCACTGATGATTTGTTTATCGCTTTTTCCAGCGGTATAAGACCCTGGAGGTAGGAAACCGATGCGCGGCGGAAGAAAAAACAGAAACAAACAAATAAAATATAGGTAGTGAAAACCAAAACGGGACCTCAAAAGTCTCTCAACATCTGCTATTTCTATTTCAAACTAATTCTAAATAACTAAAAGAGTTATCCTTGGTTTCGTCGTGCAATGACGGTCCGATAGAAAAGAAGTAACTGCTTCAAAAAATAACCAAGAATAAGCCTTATTACTGATCACACGTTTCACCCTCTTCCCGAAAGTCTAACAATCACGAATAGAATATAATCTTTAAAGTACTTAACAGGTGCAACACTCTGGTGCCTTTTAACCACTCCCACACTCGCCTCCCACGGCAAAGGTACCTAAGGAACATTACGTTCCAATGCACTAAAATCTTAATAATTCCTAGGTAATACTAATGTTAAAAATGTGCGATGTGTTGCTTGAAAAAGATCTTAAGAAAAAATGCTTTTAAAGTTAGTAGAAATTGAGTGGTCACCTTGTTTGCGCAGTCGAAGCACGTAGTTACAACTTTGCTGATGACGTTCATGAGATGCTTCGTTTCCTGAATTACATTATCTACTTTGCTGAAGGTGGCTGCGCGCCCTACTGTCGGTTCCTTTACCGTGAACTGTAATTGTTGCACGTAAGTTGGAACCTTATCTAAACCTTCTAATAGTTCTTTTTTTGTCGTACCCGCAGGTACCTGAAAGCAAATAACACCTTTGATTATCTATAAATTTTTGACGTAATTATATCTAAAATATGTGCGTACCTTACCTGATATGAAAATTGTCTTACTATTTTGTAAAGCCTATTCGCTTCTTCCGCAAAATATTCTGCTTGGGTAAAGAGGTCTTGCGTAGTATTTAGTCGGCCCTCACCTTTCGTGAACTGATACATAGCGAAGGCCATGGAAGACATATTTTTTGCCCTGAAATGAAAAAAAAAAAGCCTGAATACTTTTGCTAAATGTAAACTGACAAAATGTAAAAGAAAATGTGTTTGTCTGATAATAAAAGTTAAAAAAAGGTGTAAATAATTTAAATAAAATAAGATGATAAAAAGAAAGTGCATGGTGGAATACTGCGAAGGCTAGAGATGGTTGGAGAGATTTGGGGGAGCCCAGCCGTGGGACGAAATAGGTTAAAAAAAAGATGAAGAAGTCACCTCTTCACAATGTCGTTGTTTTCATCTGCAGCTGCACCCTGCCATTTTTCAGTCTCGGCGTCCATCTCGGAGGACATCATTTTCATTTCTAAACCTGATTTCGCAATCTTCGCTTGCTCGTCTGAATCTAGACGTACCGCTTTTAGCGGTTTACTCGTTGTACCATGTTTCTGAAATAATGGTTTATAAATAAGTTTTTATGAGCCGCCTAAAGGTCTATAAAGAAAACTTACTTCTTATAACTTATAACTAAAACTAACTCTAAATAATTTCAAAATGTGTTGTTTATATAATAAATAGACTCGTCCTGCTGTTTAAAATACGACTGCCTAAAATTTAGCTAAATCAACGATTTCTGGGTGTGACAAACTCAAAAGCCTTGAAACTACAAGTCATTACAGCGTAGCACCTGTTGTAGAGGACACGCTACAATAACCTACGTCGTAGCACTGATCGTAGCTCTAGTTTAATGCCAGAGAACAACAACGCCAAGACATTCCCTAGAGTAAGCATTTTCATTATTTCTTATGCTGCGACGCGCGACGTAGCTAATGGGGATATCGGCTACGACGCAGAAGGTGGGGAAAACTTTAAACTCAAAGCCTATTCTGTGATAGCACGGGTGCGTGCTATGATTTTCGTTGCTACGACTTACCGTACGAGTGTTGTATAATCTCATTATTTTGTTACATATAGATTTTAAACAATCTTTGATTTCGATTGACATAGTTGCTACGCCGTAGACCGTTTATAGCATACCTTGTAGGCCATAGAAACGGTTTTGTGAGTCATACATTATTTGCCCAAGTATCTAAATGAACTCACCCCTGGCCTCGGTAAACTGCTATACTGCAGTTTGTCCGGTCTATCATCCGTCAAGTTGAGGAGTTCCTTCGCCAGCCGCGCCGCGTCTGCCAGCAGCCACGCCCACATATCCACGAACACATCCAGGTTCTCTCTCGCCGCTGCACTGCCCTGGTGAGCGGCTAACGTCCTCGCAGCTGTCACTACTTGCGGCCCGTATATCCTTAGATTGATCTCCGCGAACTTAGCACTCACTTGTAGTGTCTCAGACATCGCTATATGCCTCAGCAGTTTACACACCTGTAATATTAAAAGCGTAAAAAACACTCCAGTTTCAGTAATGCTAAAAACTAAACTTACCTCTATTATGTGTTCTAACTGTTCGTGGAGCCGGCTGGCTATATTGTGCAGTCTCTCTGATTCTCTCTCACCGCAGGAACTAGCTGTAATCAGGTGGTGGTTCATTTTCGGTCATGATTGTGTAAACGTCTACATTTAAAGGATTATGGGAGGGATCACTTTGTGCGGTGGATGTGCAAACTATTTTGTGGGTGAATTGCGGTGCACCGATGCACCGGTATTAGTTCTTTTGTTTGTAGAATATATACAAAATGATTCAAGACTTGTATATTTATTTTGCGCACTTTCGGCACATATGACACGGACATTTTAGTTTTGTTTTGTAACGAGTTGTGAACTTCTGACCGATAGCATCAGCTGTCTGATGATGATTGTAATTGTACTTGAAATTGGAATATTACTAGATGTTTTTTTTAATTTGTTTTAGAATACTGAGAGAGAGTGAGAGAGAACGATACTACGAGTTGCTACTCTGTTATGCTTACTATTTTAATATTTTCTGTAAAATGTAGGTAATATGTACTTTTTTAACTAATGGAAGTTGATTGCTCGAGTAGGCGTAATGAGCTTTCGGAAAAACTCGAACACCGTTCATAAGTCAAGCTGAGTTTTTATAGTTTACCTCATCCATCGCACAAGATTCTCGCTCCACAACCAAGCGGACGTGTACCTAATATCCGTGGTGGGTTACCTATGTGCGAAAGGTCGGCGGCAAGGCGCTTGGCCTCATCCGCGAGGGGAGCGAGGTCGCGAGCCTGGTCGCGGGCGGCCATTACCAGCGCGCGCTCGAGATCGCTGGCCGCGCTGGTCGCGCCAGCACACGCGCTTTCTAAAGCTGCGCCGCTACCGCTGCTGCCTTGCTCTTCCTGAAAATAGAAGCAATGATCCCATTACAAAAAGTGAATAACCAGATACCAGACCTAAGCAGAGCTTATTATTTATTTTATACTAAAGTCAGTAAATCTTTTAAAGGGCCATGTGTACGCTTCATTAACAAAGTCCCAAGCGACATACTACAAAATTTATCAATAATTGGCAAATTTAAAACAAAAATAGTCTCAAATGTAGCTTATTAAAAAATAACCGATTATTTTGATGATTAAATAAGCCTGGAAAATATGTGCTCCAACTCTACTTGGCATCCATAACAATAGCAAGGTTCATGCCAAAAAACCGATAGGAACGAACCCAGCCGGTGTTGTTGCCAGTTTAGGGCATGGGTGCGTGGAACTGGCGTAAATTTTCCTAGCTTGTAAGACGTTTCAAAGTGATCCATGTGATTTTACTGAATAAAGCACTTTTATATTGATTTGATTTGATTTCCATATTTACTTTCTAGAAATATTCAGTTCACTTACAAGGGAAACAGCGACGGACACTAGCCTCTCCAGTTCGTAAGCTATTCGCTCCGCTAGTGACAGTATTCTCTGGCGATATTCATGACACGTGTACGCAGAGTCTGTGAAGTCGTGTGTTCGTTCTACTAATGCTCGTAGTGTAGACGCGAGCGCTCGTCTCCTAGCTGCGTCTGCGCCGCCTCTTGCTCGTGCCGCGCGCACCTGAGACGTCAGACCGCGGAGGGCGCCTAACGCAGTCCCCGCTTCCCATTGAGCTGCCTGAATGAGAATCACGTGTTAATTTTAAAACAACAAAGAAATTACCACCTTCTACTCGCAACAACTAAGATCGGGGGCTGTAAAAGTGTTTTTTTTTGGAACATTTACCTTTTTCAGTTTCATAGTGTTATATAAGGATTTTAGTTACAGATGTTATATCAAAAACAATTCTAAAAAATAAATGGGTATTTACAAAAATTATAATAAAAGCTATCTAATACGTGAACTTACTGAAAAAATAGCTACCCTAACTTCTTTTCAATATGCGTAGCAAGCTCAACATACAAATATATTTATGAATATCAGCTGGGCTACATAACTTGGGTGTTATAATGTGTCTCATAAATTTAGATTTTAAATTAGCGAGATTTACAGATTCATAGAACAAATCTGTATTAGGTACCAGTTTTATTAAAATATACTTGCTCAGTTATGCATAAAATACCTACTTTACTGAGTTGCACATAATAGCTATATTTATATATAGCTATACTAATACATATATTTAGTAAACACTGGATCCCACGCGAAAGGAACGCAAGGAACACGACAATCGGTACTCTGTGTCTGTACAATTTCAACTTATTAGCATTGCAATAAGCTTGGCAAAAGCTTATTTTAGCGTTTTAGAGCGTGTTTGGCAGCAAACTGGTGATAAAAATTTAATGTTGAAACTCATTAAAACTACTAGCTAACCTGCCTAAATGCCTACAGATGTTTGCCTTAGTGCTTCTTCTTTCAATAGCTTAAACAACATAATGAATGAAGTGAAATAATATAACGTACCACTGGATCGTATTCGATTGAATAAAACAGGACATTATAGGACATAACTCAGAAGCTAAGACGACCAACGATTACACAAAAGTATGTCTAACCTTGCTGCTTTTCATTTGCCTACAGACACGGAATATTAGAGTTAAAATGTATGTGTGAAAGCGACTTATACTACAAATGCGGAGTTTGAAAAATATTTAAAACGAAGCATACTTTACTCTAGTGCGTTTGTACAATAGGTAGGTAAAATGAAGGCATTTCTCTACCTGCCGTTTAATTGTACCTGTTCATGACTATCCGAGAAAGGTTTCAACTACAAGAAAAGAAAAACTTGATTTATGCATAGAATTTAAAGTAGAATCTGCAGCAGAGCCGAACCGTACCGGACAGTAGTATATAAGGGAGCGACTATAATTTAAAATCTACGCTTCGTCTAAACTTACCTTCGTGTTCTTCTATGTGATAATGTTTTATTTTACCGAGTTTATGAGTAATAGAAATAATAGCTGACGGGCATGCACGAGTTTATAGCTATAATTTTTAAGTCAGTTTTCATGTTAGTTTATTTAAACAAGTTATGTCACTGAAGTCGATACGCGGGTATATCGAATGAAGCTTCACCCAATCCTTATCTAGTTTGCTGTTGGAGTCAACCTAGATGAACATTACGAGAAAAAAAACCAGAATACAGTAGCAATAATTCTCGTAAAAACTAGCTAGATAGATGCCTGAAATATAAAAGGTACTGTTCTAAACATAACTAATCGTAATTATACTTACCTACCAAATGTTTAACCCAGAATCCTCAAAATTTTGTAAAAGTATCTGGCAGCTACAAGTAGCTAAACAGTGGAAAATACAACCGTTAAAATAAGAATAAATATAGGAGTAGTTATCCAGTTGTTATGTGCAATGCATCAGGCAAACGCTATGCACATTGTGCATAGCGTTTGCCTGGCTATCTGCACTTCCGACTATGTTGCGAAGCCACTCCAATGTCTCTGTAATACCTACTCCTGTTATGTTACACTTTTAGTATTCGTACTTTTGTTTCCATTCTTGGCTTGCTATATAAAGTGTTCTTTACACCTACCTAAGTTGGTATTTTATCATTTTTCAATGACTTATTCTTGTTTAAAAACCTTGATCTTATTATTATGATCATATCCAGTAACTTTACTATCCCATTTTTCGGGCATCTCGGATAATTCAGATTTGTATGAAGATTAAGTCCGTACACATGCTAAAATCGTATTAAAGATTTTACATGCTAATTTAATTAAAGACCAAACATTGAATTGAACTTTTAACTTTACTGAAATTTTGCCTTCTATTGATAGATCATAGATAAAGAGAACGCGCCGCAGAGTCAAGGGTAAAAGGGCGGCAACCTACCCTATCTCTAATGGCAATGTGCCAACCTTGCGCTTGTTTAGTACATGACGATGTTGCGAGCACCCCTCATGTGCTTGTCGCATAGTAGGTATGCAACGCATTGCATTTATGAAAAGTGCCGTAACGGTTTGTATTGCGATAATCCTCCTACATTCATTTCGTAAAATTTGTATAATATCATCGCTAACTTATACGCCTTGCATTGCAAAACAGCGGCCCGCCGTAGATTTAATTAATTGTGCGCAAACCTTTAAAAATTAATATAGATTGCTCTATGCCACTATGTTTTTTTTTATTAACAATGGTCTTGCGTTTGACCTGGTTTGGTTTGGTGACCTCTCGCCTGACGTTAAAAGTAACCTGATCACTCGAGACACTGTCTTCAAGACACCCATGTTATAAGTATCGGGAAACACAGACTCCGGAAAAGAATTCCATTCCATGGCGGTGCGCAAGAGAAATGTTGATGCAAAACGCTTAGTACGCATTGGTGGAATCTCGACCATGATGCGATGACTGATGTATTGAATAAACGAGTGTACTTTCTTTTACCCACACTCGAGACGATGGTTTATCTAGTGTGCGCTTGCTTTTCGTAATATTTATAGAATGTGTCTCGATTTTGTAACTAATTTAGTTTTTCGATGACAAGATATTATGAAAGCACTAACTTTAAAAATGTTTGCTGCTCGTTCAACTTTCGCAAACAACAAACTAGTTCTGAATTTTATTATCTTATAGCTAGATTGCTTAGGAACATAAATAACAACTTCCGTTTACTAATACAAGATGAATCTAGCCACTAAAAGTAACAGTTTGTTTTCATATAAATGTCTCATAGAATACCAAGTATATATATAATATTTTGAAAATAAAATATTATTCTCAAACAGAGAGAGAGCTCACGTTGTATGCCCGCTATTATTTGAGCTTAGGCAAATACGTTCCATTTGCATTTGTCCTCAACATAGTGGTGCGGATTAACAATGTGGTTAGCCGTTATTTTGAGCCATAGAGAATGGCTAAGTGTAGAAATACCGCAATGAATAATAATGGCAACGAATTAACGAATTAAATAAATCAACGCTTTATTAATAAAGAGTGTCCCACTTTGCCACATAGACGGAAATTTCTATATTAAAAACTAGTTGCCGCCCGCGTCTTTTCTTACGTGGTACCTACTAGGATGTGATTGATAAGTTTAGACCTAATTCAATTGACAAAAAACAAGACCAATTTTTAAGCAACTGCCTTAAAATAACGAATGCCATGCCATTTGAAGGAATTCGTCTTCATTATGATGCATCTTGAGTTTTCCCAAAAAGTTATATCAAATTATCTTTATCTATTTATTTTCTTCTTAAATCTTCTTTTTCTTTCTTCTATATAAAAATGAATTGCTGTACGTTAATCTCGCTTATATTCGAAAACGGCTAGACCGATTTGGCTATTTTTTCTCTTAAATCCAAAGAAAGTTTAAAAAGTGAGTTAAATAAAGCGAGTGAAACCGCGCAGTTTACAATAAATAGTTTTATTAGATGTATGCTGTAAAGTTGTCACGTCTAACCTCATGCGTGGGCTCGTCGTGTCCCGGCAGGCCGTCGCGCACCACGTAATGGATGAGGTCCATTGCGCGTCGCATCTGACAGAACACAGTGTCACGATTCTCCCGAGCCGACGCGCTGCCTGGATGCCGCATACACGTCTGTGGGACAACACGTTATTTATTAACTAGCGACCCGCCACGGCTTCGCACGTGTTCTTAAATTATACGTGTAAACATCACTCTACCTATTGATTAAAACCGCATTCAAATCCGTTGTAGTTTGAAAGATCTAAGCGTCCATACATAGTACATTCATTACGATAACGACTTAAAATAATGCTACGCAACGCAATGCTAGGACTAAAATATAAAATAAAAGGTAAACTCCGTCACCAGATTTGGTCACTGACTCACAAGTTAATTTAGGTGAGCCGGTGGCTAACTTTAGTAACGGAATTCTAAGGTTCCTTATGGCCTCACTGACAAATTACCTTGTTTTCCGAAACACTGACGCGTTAGATTAAATTGCTACTGCCGGTCTCTCATCCAAATGAGGACCGCACAGGGCGCTCTGTAGGAAAAATTTTGCCAACTGCGCCACAAACGACTCACACAAACTAGCTTTAGAGATATTCCTCTAAAGTTAGTTGAAATTCTAAAATTTATTATAAAAAGAAGGCTCAAGAGATTTTGTAGCGTATATGAAAAAGTCAATTGCGAGGTTTACTCGACATTGACATTATTATGTGTACGTTATTGCCGACCATATTCTCAATTTTTATAGATTGACTTGTTCACTAAAACCAAGGTGAGCTTACTTTTAAGAAAAGCTTTATGTACTTTGCCTAGGTGTCATTGCTCGGTCAAACAAAAGATTCTAAATAAACATGTCGCGGTTTCCACGTTCTCGTGGCTACCCACGCACTTAGCCACGCAACTCAACGTTTACGTGGCATACCTAATAAAATTACATAGACCGGCTCATAAGCTATGTTAAACCAGGGCCAAGCCTTACCACAAATACCACTTAGTGTCATCTATAAAGTTTAATACGAGTTTAAATGTTTATAGCAGTTATGGAAAACATTTTGTTGATAGCCTAATGTTCAGTGTAGGTATCAGTGGTAAATCAGAGGCAACTGCATTCTGGGCACGCTGCCATATAGTGCTAGCGTGGATCGACTGGGTTATATATGAGATACTGGGTACTCTTCAAGCCCAGTTAACTACTAATAAAATTATTTAGCTTGCACTGTTTTTTGATTCGAAGTTAAGACCTAAAATGTACTTAAATAATCTAGCGTCACACTCAAATATCACAAATATGCTGAACAAACAAAACCTATTCGAAAAAATAAGGGTTAAAAATAAAGAGAAAACACTCGTAAAAATTGTTGTGAAATACGCCGCCAGCCGTGTGAAGGCGAGGGACATGAAATTGAAAGCACGCTCTCGCCCCGGAAACGCTGACAAATAGCTGAGTTCGCAGTCGCCAACCGTCAGAGCCAGCCAGGCAACAATTGTTCACAGATGTCATGTCAGTTTTGTGACCATCGAAAACCCTTAAATATGTAGTGCATTTTGAAACCAAAATGTGCATGCCGTGAAAACGTAGAATTTCTGCAAAATCAAGTAACAGTTGTAAATTAATTATGCAGCGTAGTATGTTCGTAGCTGTTCGTACACAACCGCACTGCAAATGAAGTCATTAACTAAGTAGATTATGACGCGGAGTTTTTGGTCACTTTGGCAACCCAGGCACAGGGTGGCGTTGCTCAAGTACGCAACGATTTTGTTTTCTAAATTCCACTGAATCTGTCGTAAAAGTGCTATTACTGAGGATTATGCGCAATTTTGTTTACAGTACGACCATAAAGCTCGAGTCTACTTAAATATATGTATTGTTTATTATTAAAATTTTAGAGCACTGGATTGCGTCGTAAAGGTGAAGGTACAAGTGAAAAAACCGTAAAAATGGAATCGATCATCAAGATAAACAAGCACTTGATTTTAATTAAAAACAGAATTTGGTTGCTAAAGTTAAATAATGGCGGTGGAAACATTTACTTTGAATGGGTTTCAAAAACAGCATAAATCCGTGGTCGCGTGAAATGCAAAAGGCTAAATTGCGTTTATCATCACCTGCGAACAACCGCTGTTATTGAAAACCAATAAATGGGGCGAGGAAGTGGCCATAAAGTGTGGTGTCACAAACAACAGAGTGCGGTCACTCCTGAATTTGCTTTATACCTACATAATTGATAGAACCGGCAACGGCCCCTGACGGCCGGCGCTAATTTACACGAACACCGGGACCCGCCTAACACCCGGATTATAAATTTATTGCGATTCATTGGTGTTAATAACAGTCCCTCGACCAGGTCAAGTCATTATTTACTGCCTTGAAAACAAATCGATTACGGCGGAAAATGTGTCTACTTTTGATAATTAATGTTACGTAAAAGTTCAATTCTAATGGGACTGCATAGTTAATTCGTGTGAGTCAGTGGCGAACTCTAGTGACGGGGGGTTTATAGGTCGCACGAAACCCAGCGACTAGTAGAAATTATAGACGAAACAGTTCTTGATAGAAACGTGTGCGTTAACCCACCAAAACGCCATGACAATGTTGCCAGCAACAAAAGCCCTTTGACGAGCGGCTTTGAATGGTCTTACCTTGGATGAGGTGAGTAACATAAGAGTGGAGCGTTCTAGAACGTTTCTAGCGGCGGCGACTTGTGCTCTCCGTCGCTCGTCACGAAGGTCTGCTCTCCGTTCCGCGGTAAGCCTCGCCAGCTCCACCATACTGCCTCCAAATTCCGTGAAGGCTCGCACAAATTCCGCGAAGTTTGACACCGACTCCAACCGATCCAGCGAACGCGCCACCTGCGGTGTCCATTGCCAAGTAAACGCATTCACTACTTAGTTTCTACCAAGTTGTACGATCAAGTTTCCAGGAGCTAAAACATTGTTTCTCTTGTGCAGAAACTGGTGCAGGTTGCGAAACAGTCTTGTACACTACATAGCGAAACACGAATATGATAATTATCAATATTATCTTAGGAACAATTGTTCCTACGATAATATTGTTCTCTTGGTAAATTCAGGAAACTTGAGCATTACAAACTGGAATACAAAAAGGCGATATAATCTCGCTTCGTTTGCCTTATCTCGAAGATATAACTTAGTATAGGCGGGGCGCGTCAGCGTTAGCCGAATGCCCCTCGATAAGTGGAACACACCCCGGATACTACATAAAGCCGGAGTCGGCAAAGAAAATCAGAACAATCTTAGTGTGGCATTTTTTTTCTTCTGGAAAATTAATCTGGAAAATTACGATCGTGGCCTATGGATGCTTGCAATATTGACTTGCTGACGATTCGGACAAAATTTATTGGGACACAGTGTCCCAACTGACACTTGATTTTAGTAATTTTTTTTACTAGATGAGTCACTGAGCGTTGCCAACTTAAACAAATATCATGTGCTTGTAAAAGCTGTCAAGATAAAAAAAGGAATATTTGAGGTAGTTTTTGTCCAGCCGAGGGGATCATTTTCAAACGAAGGCACAGAACAGGTTATGAACGGTCTGTTATAGATAAATAAAATTAAAAGTTACCTTATCTTTAGCTAGGAGCAGCTGTCGCACTACCACCATGTCTGCCAGCAGCAGCACTCGCGTGACGGCCGTGAGAAGGGAGCGCGCCGCCTCCACCATGGCAGTGCCGTCTGCGTTTGCTCCACACACACGCTCTATTGCTCTACCTGAAACAAAAATAAACTAACCATCATTCATCGATCAAGAAAGATTGTTAGAGAATTTAGTCCGGTGCACGTCAAAAATATATTATTCCACTTAGTGAGGACATTCACCTGGGTGAACGTGGATAAAATTATCATTATAAATATTAGTATCTGTGGTATTAGTAGCATTGTCTTCCTGGGGTCTTATGCTCAAGATGATCAACAAAATGACATTGAAAAAGATGACGCCAATAATACTGCGTCACATCGCGGGCGACGACCCTTGTCACCTAAATACGTCTTTCCTCCCAACGACATAATTGTTGATTGAACGAAAATTGTGCCTCTAGTCGCAACTCTACCAATAACTTGATTAAGCAATTAATTATCTTTGCAAAAGTTATTGCAATATTTCTTGGCAGCAAAAGCGGAGAGTGGCATTCGTTTCAAGATATTAAATTCCTGAACATTGGGCTACAGCTGCTCACTAAATTATTAGATAACTTTTAGGCCGTAATAGTTTTTAGTGCGTATTGTTGGAACCTGGGGAACCTTCCAGGTCGAAAATGAAATGCCCCACGCTCTCGATGAACCGATGACATTGTAGCAATCGCGCAGACTGTTGTTAGTACCTATGTGCTCGGGATCAGTCGTTCTGACACTCGATGAGCTTAGCAGTGGATGTCAATTGGCTAATATAACGATGATAATAAAAACTATGTTGGAAATTTAAAAGCTTTTAGCTTTATGTAATACAATACAATTCCACCATGTAATACAATTTTTTTTTTTGTTCATGTCTAAATCTGAAACCTACAAATTTAAAAACAGTCGGTTTGTTTAGAACCTAATTACATAACTACTGCCTGGCTAATTATTCAAATTCGTTTAACCTGCTCAGTAATTAGCGTATAAAATGCATCTGTGTTTTGCCATACGTATATATTTCTGCATTTCCGAAAATCTTAGTAAAAATGGAAAATGGAGCTCAAAATGTATTGTACTGGTAGTAATGTCTCGTGTCAACTGCAGTTCCGTATTCACTGTATCCACAAGCCACAGATTTAACAATATTATACTCGTTTTAATTGAGGTAGCACAAGAAAATGTACCCTATTTAAATTACGCTTATCCTGGCGAATCGCTCACGGCCGTTAGAGCCACAATCAAGCTTAAATGAGATTAATAAACGACCTCAAAATGACGACGTGAAAAGCATACCATTGGCAATAACTGCTTTTAATATAAGCACAAACTGTATGTATGGATTTATGATTTAGCGAACAAATATCGAATAGACCTAAGTTTAGTCGTCGTTTAACCATGGTGGAGGTTTTTGGGTGGCCTAAAAAATGCGTCACCTAGCCATTATAGTATGTTATGCTTACCCATAATATATTATGCTGTTTTATAGTCTATGGCTGGATTAGCTTTATTATCTTGGCATAATGTGGTAGTTTATCTTAACTTGTTGGCATATGGCCAAAACTTGAACATGCTTTAAACCTTCGGCTTGGAGCTAGATTGGTCTGAATACCTGGCTTATCTTTGAGCTAAAACAACATTTACAACGAAAACGTGAATGTTTACACAGCAACGGTAAATAATTTAGCTTAGTTTGTTTTTCTAACAAAAAAGTTCAACGCAAATTTTTCATTGCAAAATTAAGTAACAAAGTACGAGTCGGAACTAGCAAATGAGTGTTCTGGATATTTCACTCAACTAAATTCTCATACTCCTCAAATCAATTAAAAAAACCAACATAAAATATCTTGACCTATTTTGTAGGAATTAAAAAAAAAGATTACAGTTCAGACTAGTATAATAAGGCTATCATTCACCGCTTCTGAATCTATATAAAGCACAAGTCCGATCGTGCATGGAGTACTGCTACCATCTTTGGGATGGTTCGGCCAAGTACCAGCTTGAAGCCCTGGATCCAATAGAGCGACGTGCTGTAAGGCTCATTGGTCATTGGTAGTTGAAGCCAACCTTCAGAGCCTCGATCACAGACGTCGAGTTGCCAGACTATCGATTTTCTACTAGATTCATTTTGCATCATGCGCACACTCGCCGTGCGCAGGATCTTCATGATCTAATACCACGGCCTGCGCCGGCGACACGCCACCAGAAACCCCAAAAGGCACAGGAAAATGATGAGGACTTCATCAGGGTTGAGAAGAGAAAAAAGAAGGTGCCCCATCGTCGCAACCAGTGCGGAACCGCACCGACTGGACCGAACCATTTGCTGCGTCCCGCTCTACCTGCGACGCTCCTGTACGTGTCCCGACTGCACTTCGCCACTCAGGCTACTGATGAGTACATAAAGTTGAAATCCAACTTCATATCGAGGGTGGAGAAGTTGCATTCGCGCAACGACGTGAGTTTTAACTCATTTGCTGTGCGAGTACCAACTTCGAATCTCGCTCTCTATATGAAGGAAGAATTCTGGCCGAAGGGTGTCATATTTCGGCGATTTCGTGGAAGGCTTCCTGACACCCCCCCACTTCCACCCGCGCGCGGCTCGTCGCGTCTCACTGTGCCTATTAGATAGTTTCGTTTTAATATTATAAAATATGTATTCTTAGTTTTAAGGTATTTATTTATATGGGCCGTAGAATAAGTATTTTAAACCTGTAACTTTTCTAATGTTGCCTGAAATAAAGTTTTATAATAATAAAAAAAAAAAAAATTCAATACCATTAACGAATTGGTCTTTGAAACTCGCAATACCACCCTGTGTTATGTTCACATCCGATAAATTACAAGTTCGTGATCGGAATCGTAATTTTTTAAACACATAATACGTCGTCCCTTTTGTGCTTCATATTCAAAGTGAAAGCTTAGTTTATTTTGGATACTGCACTTTTTCGTACATCTTATTGCGTAGTTTGGTGTAGTGCATGTAATTCACGAGCGCAGGAGAAACATAAATTAACAAGTTCGAGTCTTATAACAATGATAAAATATTTGTCACCGGTCAAACAGTTGAAATAGCTTACATCAGTAACGCAAGTATGCTACTTGGCGAATAACATTAGTTTTATTGCCATACTGTTTACAAACCAAGCCGAAGTAGCCATAAACGTAAATTAAATCGTAAACTGACTATCTCCCTCCAGGCTTGATAACAAATGGTTACTCTCCACTAGACATAAGTAGCTAAGTAATAACAGAAGTAGCTAAGTTTCTGAACTCCGTAGTTATCCTAAGCTTTTTGTTGAATCGACAAGTCATAAAGATCACATTTCAGAAAGTATAACATCATTTTCACTTTTAATAATAACAATCATTCGTGGCGTAATTTGTGGGGCTAACGATGCGGTTCGTTTGCGTGTTGAGAATTTGCAGCCTTGCGGTCAAGGTCTCATGTTTTTCGAGATAAATATGTACCTATATCTAAATAATATGTTCTCATAACTTAGCTATAATTCATCGTAAGTATAAGAATTTGTGAGTATCGTTTGTCGTCGTCTCTCTTTCCTGAAAACCATGGTGGGTCTCTTTAAAGCAAGAGTGAGAGGTGGAACGTCAATCTAAGCGAGTGCGTAGAATGACGACTTGTCAGTGCAAAGTGTGCGACAAATCAATATACATACACAGAACCTTTTTTTTGCTATTTATTAAATATTGATATTCGTTTGTCGGTGAAACCACCGAGATCTTCGTGCTCCATCAGCCTCATCGGATAAATTATACATATTATTTTTACAGAATTTAATTAAATTAAAATTTTCTCTTTGTGCCTATTTGCATTAAATCACCACGATTGTTCGCAAGTTCGAAGTACGCAAGATTTATCCGAGGGGCGTAAAGTTACAAATACATTTTCAAAATAAAATGAAACTACAAAATAATGCTTCCAATCTCTCACGTAAGTATTCGCTGCGTATCTGTAACTATGCCGCACCTGTTCCCGATGTGGATAAACGGATATACCCTTGGATATAGAAATGCATCGGACGTTATCTAGATAGAAGCCGCCTATTATTATACTCGAAGACGAGTCTGTTTTGAATATATTTTGATGGAAATGATAACGTTATCAAACTTCAACCAAAGCAGGTTTTTCAAAGCCAGCTCAACGTTTTGTGTAGGTATCTATTAAAATTGGGGTCTTGTGTATACCACGCCGGCCGCAACGAGCTCAGTATGGGATAACCACAAAATGTTTAAATGTCCAAAAAAGGCGACGACGGCGACGGTCCTGTTAAGACTCTGTCCCAATTGTAAAGGGCTGTCGTGCCGTTTCTAATGAAGAAATAAATTAAACTGACGGACGACAAAGAGATTCTATAAGATTTCTGGCTTTTCCGGTTGACATACAAAACCCTTAAAAGAGCTGTAAATAAGCCATTGCTACGAGGCTAATTTCAAAACGGATTTAATTTTATTCTGTTTTTTTTGACAAACTTTCGGGTACGTAGGTACTTCCATAACCATACATAGTATTAAATTAAGTCTGTCTCTATGTATGTATGTACCTACTCTTAGATCTTTTAAACTACGCAATTGATGATAATGCGGTTTTCAGCAATAAATAGAGTAAGTAATTCAAGAGGAAGGTTTATAGCACCCGTACGAAGCCGGGATGGCTCCGCTAGTATTATATATACGCAGATAAATTTTCAGGAAGCAAAGCGAAAAACGTGTTTATCATTCAAAGCAGGGGTGGGTTTTGCAAGAAGGTACCGTAAAGCGTTACTAATTTACACAACATGTTCAATGAGTTCGCGTCGCGATTACAAAGTTCCGATTTACGTTCGAGCTGATGTAAATAACGTGGGCTTGAATGGCGCAATATCGTTTCACTGCTGCCGGAGACATGATCTTTATTAGAATCGCCAAGTTGACGTTATTCACACTCAGACGCGCTTTATGTTTACGGCAGATCGAATATTCCACGTGGAGAACGTCACATGAGCTTTTGTGTTTGTTTTATGCGCGAAACACAGGTAAATGTTCTTCATGAAAGAAACCAAATCGTTATTTAAGTACTAAGCTATAACTATTAATTATAAACTACGAACTTGAACTTGAAGGACTGGGTATTCGATTATGTGACTGGTATAAAAGTCCAAAAAAAGTTGGATTTTAATTGGCTTGGTTTTTTAACACGTTTTGGCAGCAGCGATGCAGGAGTTGAACACGTTTGAACAACTAATGTTCAACCATCGACCATTTTTGGAAATCTTAGACTGTACCTGATAGGATCTTAGTCGGAAACGGCATACCTAAGTTTGATAAAGTAGTTAAAATATCAAATTAAAAAAAACAATTACATTATTATCTCGAAAAAAAAACGATTTCATGATCAACCTTTTTCAGACTCTAGTTTTATTAAAAAAATCTTGCATGCATGTTTTCTTTTTAAAAAATAAGTCAATGTATTCCTCTTCAGGGTCCATTTGAACTTTATACTCGGTACTATTCATAATCTTTATAACTTGTAGTATTACTCGTAAATTGTAGGTACAACATCCAACACTGCTGTACAAATAATACTACAAAAGCTTGTGCGAGATTCAGTCAAGTAAGATTATCAATAAATAATGTCTACAAGTTACGACTGGCGCGTGTTCTCGTCATGAGAAGATTTATTTTGTGCCACAACACAACGCGAGAGCGCCCGACGCGAGTCAACGTCGGCAAGTGGTTTTACTGGCGCTTCCGATAACGCAGCACCAATATCCTTATTTTGTTTATGTAGGCCACGCTTTAGGCGCATGGAATACGCCTAACCAGCCATACCTCGCGAGTATTTTTTTTAAATATTTTATTTATATATTCCCGCAACCCCATGAGATTTGTTAAGTAGAAAGGCGTTTGCGGAATATATAACTTCATAATTTATTTTCGGTTATTTATGAAGCTTCTCGCTATGCGGCGGAAACGGTAAACTTAAGTTTATTAATTACTGAGGCGCTAATTGGAGCGGGTTTATGAAAATAAAATATATTATGTTCTACAAAATGTTTACTCTTTTCTGGTTATTGACATAAATTGTAAATATTTTTGCAGTTATCTGCGTGTGCATCAAGTCAGAATTTACGACGGTGTGGTATTTCAACAGATAAATAAATCGTGTAAAATTGTTTACGACTGCGAAATTGAAACCAAATCGTATAATTATGTATAACCAAATTTTATTGGAATTTCTTGGTATTGGTTTTCGTTTAATGATTAAAGCAAGGCTGTATTGGCATTTCCTTACATAATATATCTATCTAATCTAGATAGTCGAAGGTAAGCATTATGAATTTATTTTCGGGGCGTGATAATGATTGATAGTGGTGTCAGTGCAAAGATCATATTCAACATCGTGTTTAGCAAATTACAGCTAAAGTATATGATTAATGGCGAGAATACTCAGCTCAACTTTCATTAAAACTTGAGAAAAGTAATTTGCAAATTTCCTCAAATGTAATAATTCAACGATTTACTTACTAGAAGAATTATACCTTTCGTAACATTTTAATTGAGTTAAAGCGAACAAATTAAACGGAAAGAACGCAAAGAAAGCGACTGCTCTCAGGAAAGGTATGACTGCGAAGTGAGTTATAGCATATTACCTCGGCGACACTAATGGAGTTGAAGCTTTTATATATACATTCAAGAAAGGTATTTCTACGGTAAGGAAAATTTACATTTCAATATCGTATTCAAATTGGTCACAAATAGTCACAATAGGTTAGGTAGAGTCGTATCTGGGCGCTTCGGTGATGTTGCCAACAGACTGGAAACAAAAAAGCTCAATATCGTTGCAAATGGCGTGCAATTCTACGGACTTGGCAGTAGCTGAATAGAATCGCTAGAAAACGAATCAGTTTTTAAAAAGCATTAATTTACGAAGTAGTGGAATTAATGAAACCAGTTTTTTCTGAGTAAGTGCTCGTTTAGGTAAAAAATATATTTCTGCCATGATCAAATTACCTAGCACAAAACTATGTTTTATTGATGCTAATAATATAAATAATTGCAAAAGTTTCCTTGACTTTAAACTACTTTTCATAAATTATTAATAAATATCAAGTAAAATTCTTTGATATACGTATTCATAATTATATTATATTATAAAATTTAACTAAATTCGATTCGGTATCGCATTTGATCTGCAGTTGCCTTCTACTGCATAGTGAGTACCAAACTCAATGGCGGGTGGCACGAACATGCTATGCGCAGTTTCCGTTCTCAGTCTCATGAGACTTGTGCTAGATATTGTATCCGCTTAGTTTTCTATCTAGGCTTTTTCATAATCTTCGAATTCTAGGATTTTAGCATGGACTAAAAAAACCTTTTTGTGTAGTATATATTTTTCCTTATAAAAACATCGAATTTCGTCTAGATACTATCACTTACTGAGAACGTGTTTATGGTTTCCAGCGTAAAAATGCAAATTCTATAAAGTTATAGTCAATTGGGGCCGGCCTGGTTTTTGATCAACACAACCAATAGTTATAATTAGCAGAGAGCGTTAAATTTTTAGCCTTACTCTTTGACAATAAACTAATTGACTAAAATGATTACCTGGTTGACCACGGATATAAAATGAGCAAAATTTTGCTTGTAATTAAATTTAATTTAAAAGTCTAAAAACAAACAATATTATGTGACTTAATATGGAGGAGGCCTGGCAGTGGGTGGATAAATGCTAAAAAGAGGATGATGATAATGAAAAGGCTAAAATTAAAACTTCTTTCATTCATTCATACTTCGTCAGGTCTATTTGCTTATAATTACGTTTGTAATTTCGTTGAAGGTCTGTCTGGAGACAAAGCTACTTCGTCATCTAATGAGTTCGACTCGGAGCACGCCCTCTGGAGAACAAATTACTTTGTATGGTTCCAGACAATTCATCAATCATGGTCTATGGGTACAAAATTAATGAAATACCCCGTCTAGAATAGTCGTCAAACCGGCCCAGTTGAATGAGTATCATTTAATAAATATTGACGAAAATTTTTGTACAGAGCCATCAACTTTTCAACCCTTAAGTAAGCAAAACTATAATATACGTGCATTTCAAAATAAAAATAGCAATAAAATAAATAAAAATAATAAAAATATATTTTTATAATCAAAATATAGTTCTATAACTACAATAAAAATATTGTTAAAATAAGTAATCCTGTATTTTTTATGATCCATATTTTTAATGAGGTGAATAATTTACTTCTCGTTCGTATCATTGGCTACGGAATATAAAGTGAATGAGGATGATCTTGCGAATACAATTATCTATCTGTGGGTAAGCGCATAGATAGATAATTGTATTCGCAAGATCATCTTTATCTAATGCATATTATGTGTATGCGTTGATTTAGCTGTATGCTAAATATGTGTAGTCGATCAGCCTACATTATTAAATGTCATTCGATTTCAAATCATTGCATGCGCACTCAGACAATGCAGAGTAATCAAAAGTCTAGTAGTCAACTTCCCATATAGTGCTTAAAGCACCATTAACACCATTCAATAATTGCAGCAAGACTTGCCTTGTCTGCATTTTTATAATATGGTAGTGGGTCTATAATTATACATCGACATTAATGGCAGACGTTAGTAATGTTGTGTGAGCAATTTATAACTTTAATAGCGTAATAAATTATCAATTCTCACAAAGAACTAGCGTCAGCTGGTCTTTTTTTTATTAATATAACGCATGTCAATTTATTATACTAAAATTACTAGCACTAGTACTAGTAATAATAGAGTACGATCAAATTGCAATAGTTTACGCAAAGCTTGGAAAACCATGCAATTGTGACTTTTCATTTTGCATTCTGTGAGGTTTCATTTTGGACCTTTTTATATCTAGTTTAATTAAACTTTTCATTGTTCCTGTTTTCCTGATGGGGCTTGCTTATTAAGCTAGCTTAGAGAAACTGAAAAGCACGGATTGGAAGATGTGTAAGTATATATAATATAAGAGAGTAAAAATTAGATAATAGGGTTGGTGTGTACCAATTAACACAATTATTTAACTGCCAATTAAATATTTTGTTATTGTTCTATTTTTGATAGATGTAACGCTTTGGATAACGTCTACAATGTTACATTTTATTTTATTGCAACTGATTTGATAATGTGTTTTAATTAAGGGATTTGCTCCTACCTATCGGTAGAGGTAAATTAATGTGTTCTTGGCCGGCACTAGTACCTGGCCACTTCATACTCAAACACATATCTTTTCATTCTAGAGAACAACAAAATATTTATTATTTAGCTTTAATATTTGTGCCGATTTGTACTATTTACACTCGCGTTATTTTTCCCATCGTTTAAACTTTTCCTGGACTTCTACAAACATTTCAAGACCAAAATCAGTCAAATCGGTCCAGCCGTTCTCGAGTTTTAGCGAGCCTAACGCACAGCAATTCATTTTTATATATAAGAAGATTATGCCCACAAAATGAGCAAGGAAAACATCGTGAGGAAACCCCGCATCTAAGTGCTAAAAATTGTAAAAACATGTGATTGACCGGTGTCAAAGTAGCGGATTAGAAAGCTTTTGAATTTTTCCAGATAGTTAACAGCACTCGCTTGGCCCATTATCGCTATTGCTATTTGGGTATCTATTTTACAATACTTTAATTAATCTGCGTAACGTTGTGTACGGAAGTTGACTGGAGGTCGGTCGCAGATGACACTATTCTATAGACGTGGCGTAACAGGAACGAGCTATATTTAGACGACCCTCGCAGTAGGACAAGGCCGTGCTCCCGTCTCACCCGACGCAGGTATTACAGAACATCCTTCAGAACACGTGGTAAGAGTTTTTAGGATTATCGTATCCTCAGCCAATTCTTAGCAACAATATTTTTTACTTTTTAACCGTCTCTAATATTACCTTGCTTTAACAGTCGTTCGGCAAGGGCGATTCTGTGTTCAATTAAACTGGAAACTCCTGCTAATGATTTTGATTAATCTCGCCGTATTTGCGACTTCTCTCAACTGTCGGATTATACGTGCTTATGCAAAGTCTTTAGTGTCTCTTGAGTCTCGACTATTAGGATCAGCGGGCGGCACGGCAGAAGATCATCAATTGTTCAATGCATATTAAATGATTTAATATGGTGGGTGTTAGTTATTTGGTTGTTTCTATGTAATCATTAAAAAAAAAGTTAAGTGTGCAAAAATGCAAAACAAAAGTTTTGGTAATAATTATTATTTCCAGGTAATATTTTTTGCGTGGTACTACCCAGCAGAGCCACCACGTTAGAATACGATCATTTATATCTTAAAAGAATGTACGTTAGACGTACATAGTGTACGTATGCCGTTTATTGCTGTACGTTTCAGTACGTCAGGTACTGAGAAAATCGAAGAAAACCTATCCACTTGTGATTTGACATTTTGTTCTTTTTTGTAAAGTTTGGAAATCTGTTCAGCTTATTTCAAAATTAAGCGAATGATAACCTCATGCTGTTGTTCCTCTGATTATAAATTGTGATAGATTACGCTGAAAGCGGCTAGCGTCTAATGACACCCACATTTTGTTCTTGCTTCAAGATTAATGGTATGCGCTAGCTACCCCTTTTTACCCGACTAGTATGGATATTAATAAGTTTTAAGTTTTGCATAAAACTCTAAAGCCAGATGCGATGCTCCAAAGCTTAACAATGAAAACGAACAAAATGTGATTACTGAGGGTTGGTAGTAATACATTGCGGACTACTGCTAAAAGTCAACCAACAAACCACAATGCTAACGAATTTTTGGTCATATTTTTCAAATCGTTTAATACAATTAGCTATAATCATTTAATATTACAATACAACACGTACGTTCTAGCATTTAATCATGTAAAATTTTTATTTTTCCTAAGGTTAAGTTTGTGCTTCGTTTGATCGAAACCAGACGTCTTGGGGCTTTTAAAGAATTGCATTCATACAGTGGATGGGTCTGAGAGGTTGTGAATGCCGTTTTCGACGTTGGTATGAAAGGAAAAAGCGCTTTGCAACCTCGGTGTGTACTCTAGCCTTTTGTTCAGCAGAAGACGCTGAGAGCACATCGATCTGCATACCTATGATTTTTTTGGTTCAGACATATTGCACACTATTACATACACTTACATAAAATTATACAATTTCATTTACCAAGCAGCTAATTTAGGGTAAAAGTTTTAATAATTTTTTGTTTGAAGTTCTGTTTTGTTTTTTTCGTTCAGATTATGGCACGTTCGAAACATTTCTATGTATTGTCACAATGGAGCGGAATTTTCCCGTGCGAACCTTTTTGTTTGAAGTTATATTTTGTGTATATTGTCGGTGGGTTCAGAAATTTTGGTTTGTTTCATTCGCGCGGAAATTCTACGCAGCGGACTTTCCGCGGTAGATTCGTAGGTTTAACAAAAACTGCTGCTAAGCTACTAACACATAGCAAACAATGACAAAGATAAATATGTGATGTGTGTAATATCTTTAAAAACAAAGTTAGTGCCACAAACCACTAGCTTAAACTAATTTACGTGAACAACTCGATCTCAACCATTACAGCAATTAGGTATTTAATGAACAGATTTACAAACAAAACTAAAAGATTATTCAAAGATACCAAAAGCATTTGTTTGTTTGTTGGCAAATAAAGAATGTTTGAACGTAGATTTACAACAGAAAAGTGAGTGGGCTTATTTACATAACTTTTTTACCCATATTTACTGAATAATAATTACCTAACTTTGCGAATTACTATCGTTTTAGTTTAACAAACCCTGTACAATAAGAGTTAATACCTCGAAACACTACATGTTATGTAAAAAATACTGAAACACCTTACAAAACATGCGCTTAAAATACCAGTTCAGATATTATAATGTTCTGCAAAGATGAGACTCAGTAAACATACCTATTTGTAAGACGTCATAGTCTCCGCAGCGGCTGGCTTTCAAAAGAATAATATGGGGTTGGATGAGCGTTTAGCTTAGAAGTACGAATAGGTATTATGAGCTTTCTAAGCCCTTTGAACATCAGTTGACTCGTTTACGTTTGTAATGCTGACGTATTTAGAGGGTTTTATTATCAAATGTAACTTTGACTATCTCGATACTACGTAGGTAAATAAGATTATAAATCGTAGTCAAGTCTATAAAAAGAAATAAAATAATAAAATCACTTCCAATGTATCGTTATCACCGTTCAACCCCATTAAATACAGTAATAGCTTGCGGAAGCATGAGCATTGAGCACACATACTTTTTCCGCTGTACACAAGGTTTATCTGGGAGAGAATGCTTCTTAGCATTCTGCAATTGCATCATTTTTTACGTCTAGAACGTATCTTATGAGATATGCATATGATAGATTTTTTCGGGAATCCATTTTATTTTGGTAAATAATGTTTCTTATAATAAATAAGGGACAAATACTGGACTTTGAAGAAATCCTTAAAAACTTTGTAAGGATTTCTTCAAAGTCCAGTATTGTCCGAAAGTCACATTTTCAGCGAGTAACATGGGCTGTATTTCATTTACAAAGATTTAGAGATCACTATGAAAATTGCAATTGCCCCCGTGCGAAGTTAAATTACAAAAGTCTTGTAAATAAATAAATGAAATATACTTACTTACCTGTTATTTTAGTACTTCATTTCGTCATTCCAAACCTTTTCAAGTTGTTTGCTACAGTTTTTTCCATAAAATATTGAATTTATCCCAATCACCAGCAAAAGCTTGTTGAGAGTCGATTGCCCACTCGAAAAATAATTATGTTTGTTCGTCAATTTGTATTAAAAAGAATCAGATGGTACAGCTGCCAAACTGTACAAAGGTATACCCAAACATCATTTTGTTTGGAAGGGGGCAGTTGACCTAATTATGAAACTGGAGCTAAACCCCTGTTAAAAATGCCAACAGCTAATCCACAGATTTGTTTCAAGATACTTGAGTTCAAAGTTAAACACAAAAATGAACTGAGCACTTGTGGTGTTGGCGCTGTTGTACAATTGGTTTTTCTAGTCGAGTCAATGCAAATGTAGTGCAATGCCTTTGCTCTCATGATGAAAACATTGCGGAGAAACAGGGCATGTTCAAGAACTTACAAATTTTGAAAGAAATGCGCCGCATTGGTTCTGTCTGGTGAAATAAGAAGTAATCACTATCTCTTGAACGTAGACGAGTGTACTAGCTATCAGTGATAACAATAGAAGGCTATACATGATGATTTCGATGACAAAAATAATAAAATCACTCCAGCCATTATAAAACAAACACTGTAAAAACGTTGCAAAGCATCTATAAATTACGCAACACCTGCTATAGCTGTAAAAGCTCGGAATTTAAAAATATTTCAGGCGCAGAAAGATATATCGCTCATAATTATCTCGACTTTATATAGGTACGCAAAATAGAACCCTCTCTCTGAATAACCTTCCGTTAAGTAAAGATCACTAGGTTGAGCTTATATTTAAAAAATGACTTACATAAAAACACCGAGCATAGATCACAGATTTGTCGAAATGTGATTTGATTTTTTGAGTCGATAAATTGTATTTATTTATCTATTCTTAAGGAGATCACAAAACTGCCCTAGAGCCTTTTATTAGATGATAAAAGGCTCAAGGGCACAGTTCTACAAGTAAAAGCTCGAATGTGTGTATATGTTCACTCTTAAATTGTGAACAGAATCTCTAAATTACTTCGTTTTATTTCGTGTTTCAAATCAGCGAAACCACTATTTTCTCGTAGTAATTGTCGAGGTTTCAACGAGTGAACGCTTCATTAATTATTCCATAATTAATCGTGCTTGGAGTGAAAGAGCAAGTTTTGTGAAAAGGTAGCTCACGGTGATGGCAGCGGTAACAAGGCACATGCTGGCTGGTAATGAGGCCTCTAGGCTAAACAATAGTGTGTTCATTTTGAAGCAGATACACAACAGCTATTAGTATAGCTAGCTACATTGTTTGTAACGGTCTTCATGGATCAACTGTTCCATTTGTATTTTGTACTAATGCGAATTATTATTTGTATCGTTAGCTGCTGTTCGTGGACTTTGCTCTTGTGGTACACACACAAAAAGTAACCTATGTTCATTATTATTATTATCTAAATATTATCTATAACAGCGGTTTAGCCGTGAAAACGTAACAGACGAAGAGTTTTATATATTAGAACGGAAGTATGAACATAAAAATGTACATCTACAACAGTATTTTATCAGTTATTATCGGGTTCCATAGTACAAGCTTTTTTTAGTTTTCCGCCAATATTTTTTTGATAATTAAAAAGAAAATTAAATTATTGTTTGTGTTATTTGGTAAACAACTCAGTAAGTAATACATTTTTGTATTCGAAAAACCATTTTTATACGATTGTGGCCTACCCAGGCCTGTGTCCTAACCAACTCCAACGTGGGAACGTACTTCCATTACATAACATTCCAGTGGGGTCTACGAGCTACAAAAGAGTGCTACGGCATAGACACACTTGCGATTTGCTACGATACGGCGCTACCATTTTTTATTAAAGGTCTTCCTCAAAGAAGACCTTTAATATAAAATATAAGACTCCTTGTGTTTTTTTACTGCGTAAGAATTAAATTGACAATGAATGAAAATATTACCAAGTCGAAGCGTTAGCGCCATTGCATTATCAATGCACTTCTAAAAACTTTTTGAATTGATATTTAAATATTTCATCCACCACAGATTTCATTATGCGCAATAACTTTTCCCTCCACTGTGTTATTTAGCATTTTTCTCCGGAAAGAAATTCAAATATAGCTCGCTAAGACATTATTTAAATTATTTTAAGTGAAACAAAAAACGTTGAGTGCCACGAACAATGTTGTCGGATATTATTTTCGTTTCTTATTGTTCATTCCACAAGAATACGTGTAATGTTTACGTAACTTAAGGCCTCACGCTATACCGGCTGCCACGCAACCGAACCATATAATATAGTACAGGAGCTTTTAGACAAATAAAATGCTTACTCTTATATTATAGGTCCATAAGGCAGTTTTTATCTCATAAAACCTATTAGTTTCTACCGATTTGTGTTTGTAGGTTTAGTTCATGGCATAACGCCAAAAAGTCCTCTTACCTACATTTCGTTTTTGGTTTGAGCAGAAATTCCTTTTCCTTTGTTTGTTTGCTGAGGCATGACGGTCAGGGACACTCGTGTGTTCTCGATAGAAACTGATATCGATGCCAGACATGTTATATAGAACTTGTTTTCGTGGGAAAGTTTTTGGCACTGCGGTATATGGGGCAATAGTTATCGTGAAAGTTAATTCGTTCAAGGTCTTGGTTGTGCTTGATAAATAAGTAAAACGCGCAACGCAAACTACGTAACTGCATATTTTTAAAATTTCTTAGTTAGTTAATATAAAAGTAAAATTTGCTAATAAAGACGCTGGGGTTCCATAATGGTTTTACGGGTACGAGTTAATGAGTTCTGTTAAATACCTGCACTTTCAATTACCCAGAGAATTTCTCTTGACGGTTCGAAATTGACTTTGAAAAACATTGTTCTGTTTGTACGAAGTTAGAATGACAGCTATAAATATAGACAATGGCTATGCGGGTCGCGTCTCAGGAGTAATGTAAAGGAAACTTATCCAGTTAAAGTTTCCAAACCATTTGGGCGCGGTCGACTTGCTTTAAATTCCCATGCATAGACAATTTCACCGACAAAAGCTGTAATCATTGTACGATGACTGCTATCCTTCCTTGAAATCTCAGCAAAATTTATGAAACCTCTCCTGTGTTCTCTTTACGTAATAACCTACTTTTAGATATAAAAACTTGTTTTCCTGGTATGAAAGTTCGTTACTAATAATATCTATTTTCAAAACTTTTCGTTCGTGTTCCAAATACCAAATGCTATATTGTATTACTAGGACAAACGACCGAGAAGTTTGGATGGAAGGAGAAAATGGTATTTTTCATACGGTTTTCTTTATTAGTCAGAAAAGTACGATCTTGTTGCTCTAGCTAGAATAACGTATTAGTTCCGAAAGTTTGGGTTGCTGTTCTGGCTACATTGAAAATAAATGAATTATGAAATATTATAGTATACTAAATAATTTGTGAATCCAGATATTGTATCAGAGTAGGCATATGTTTTTTTTTGTCAGGGTTATCCATATTTTTGTTAAGCTAAGTTAACAAATATATGGATATTAAATATATATGGTAAATGTGATTAAGTATGTATAAATATTGTACGTAACAGGTTATAAAAAATAAAAACATAAATCTGATACTATAAAAGATATTTCTATTTCCGACAGTCAGATTAATATTTTATAGGAAAACGTAGATATGCAAATTAGTGAAAATAATACAGCCGTTCCTGAATGGGATATTGCATAAATGAATATTCAGTAAATAAAGGTCTAAAGAGCAAATAAACCCAGAATATGTTCAAAATATACGCACACGGAATAGTTCAATATTAACAAATTACACAAATCTTATGTCATTGCATAATTAATTAATTCACTCAAAAATATATAATTTTTTTTATGTGTATAAAAAGTTTGCAAGGACTCTACAAATATTTTCAATATAATAATGATATAAAAAAAATTCCTTTTGTTCGGTATTTTATTATTTTTTAAGAGTATAAGTACCTATTTTTCACATCGTATAGCCATAAGTACTATCATAAAAGGTATGTAAAAATTAATAAAAAATTATGTTTGCATTAGAAACAAACTCAGCATCTTCAATTCGAGAGTTAGATAGTGTACCCTACCAGAATTTTGATTATATGGTTATCAGGTACCGTGAGGAATGTCGAGTTGGCACGCCCCTACAGACGTGCTTTCGTCAATACTCATTTCCACATCTTGTCTCGCCTTCTGGTAGCCTGATAGCGCATTCAAATGATTTCCTCATTGAATTGTCATGGTGTCGTGTCGGTCGTTTAATGTTTATCGATGAAATAGTCTGAGATGAAATACAATGGCATTGTCGTGTTGATCGCGAATGCATTGTGTGGTAAGCCCTCTTTCTTGTATTTTCTTTTAGATAGATATTTGACAAACGACTCATTTCTTTTATTTTCATTTTATTTTTAAATAAGTATTTACTTAATATTTATAACAAATTTAAATATGTAATTAATTACATTATACTTATTCATTGTTCTAAGAAAAAAGTTTCAGAGCTCTCACTTTTAAAATAAAGTTACGGAATTTTCTTTATAAAGAAATATTATTCTTCTTTGTCTTTTGGACTTTTGGATTTGTTGTAGATATTGTGTTGACTTGATAACAAATACTGCTAACCAATATAAGTAGGCAGGCAATGTTTAATTATATATTTTCGTTACTGCGAGTATAATGAACGTAACGAACAATCTACTGTTTTGACGCGTGCAAACGGTCGTTAGCTCGCATTGTTTGATCCACTAATAATAAAATTAGATATTGATATGTAGGCAAACAATAGCGCAGATCAATCAGGCTATAAATCACCAAGCTCCGATCCAAGATGACTGGGATTAATTACACCATTGGTGTCTGGCGGGCGATTACATAACTTGATTGGTGTTTGCTCGACAAACACAATACTCGGGTCATGTCAAATGTCGAGCGAGTAATGCGAATAAAGGGTGAGCATTGAGACTAAATTGCATTCATTGTTTTCAAATTAGTCATTAAATTGATCAATTGATGTTTCAGATCGATAGTTTTTTTACAAAACAAATATAGCTACTCTTACCTTTATTTATTACTCATAAACGGATGCTTTAATTTGATAACGCCCCGTGACTTTGTCCACGCTAACTTTGTTTCAGGCAAACATTTTCCTGCTGCATTCTCTTAGAGTTGAATTTCGTAAATTTGTTTTTAGTACACCCCGTCATATTAAATGGCGCACACCCTGAAATAAATTTTCAAATATCTATATACCTATCTAGATATCTAAGTATAAGTGGATTTCACCCCAGTCCGTCTAGTAATTACAGCGTTATTGTATATATTTTCATTTCAAAGTTCTTGTAATATTTTTTAATAATATTTTAGCAAGCGCTCATTTTAAATACAATTATGCCACTAATAAAACATAATATGACTAGAAAAACAAGGCACAAAACCACACCAAGGGTTTGTATAAAAATATAAGTAATTATTTCAGCTAAAATTACAGACATATTAAAAGTTATTTTCTGCAAAAAAGAGATCTAAAGCGCTCTTGTGTTTTATTAAATCATCGGAAAGTTTTTCCTCCTTATTCATAAATAAAACTGTCATTTTAGCGGCTCGCTTAAGCATGTGTACATGTGTACCGTCTTTCCTTGTCATGTCAATGAACAAAGACGATGATAGATTTGAAAGACATTTTAGCTAACGGAGGTTTAAAGTACATTTATGAACAAAGCCTTTTTAGCCTATACAATTCTGTCTTTTTTAGGCACAGTGGCAACTGTTCATTTACACTCTTTAATAATTGCATGCAAGAATTGCTTTGATGTCAAATTGTTCTGAAATCGATTAAACAAGGCCATTCTGGCATGCAATAATTGAACCGTGTAAATAAGCATTTGAAGTATAAAAGAAAATAACTTCATGCAGACGAAGTGTTTCGCGAACACTGTAGAAAATATTTTACAACGTTGATACATAATGATAAAATCGATCTAAGCGCTTTTTAATGGAATGTCGTAAGTAAATGACCCAACTTTTCAAGTGTGACTGCATAGCGTCACATGAATGGGCTCGAATGCGATCGATATCTGGGCTAAGTGATGACCACGACGACTTCTGACGACTGCGGATCGGTTACATTGCCTTCCAACATAATTCACCACTTATTTGAAATGGAACAGGTAACGGCCTCTCGATTTGTTTAAGTAACGTTTGCAGGCGTTAGTAGTTTTTAACATGCTTTTTTTTTACCTCAGTTCTGACATTATTTTGGGCAAGTACCTACCTACTTCATCATGTATATTTTATAACGTTGATTATGCTTTAAAACTTATTTACCAATGTCGATCTTACTCAGTTTTTGAAGCCTTGCTTTTTTGGGTTTCTCAGCTCTTGCAAGGTTAAACGGATCTGGAGAATTGTTTACTGATTTCCATTTATTAAAATACTGAGAGTAGTAGAGTAGTAGAGTTCTTTGTGATAGAGCTCGTCCGGGGAAGGACTACCACCATACCTATTTCTGCCGCCAAGCAGTAATGCTCGCATTGCTGTGTTCCGGTTCGAAGGGTATGGTTTCCGGTGAAATTACAGGCACATGAGACTTACCATCTAACGTCTCAGGGTGGTAACACGCAAGTGATATCTATGATGTTGCATGCGTACATAGGCTACGGTAACCGCTGACCATCAAGTGGGCCGTACGCTTGGTTACCACTTTAGTAGTATAAAAAAAAAAAACTGTTATAATTCGCCGTCTCGGTATGAAATTGAAAGGTTTAATATTTAATTTATTAAAGTTGGATTCGACCAGACTCGATTAGGCGCTTTTCTCCGAGTAAATCGTAGTTATTCGCGAGTAAACTGACAGTTTTCTTGTATTGGTCATTTCTTACTCCGCGGAATAGTTATTCCAAAAGTTGGTCAAATCCACCCTTAGGGAAAAATAAAAAAAAACCATTATTGTCATAAAAATATTAGAAACGAGTATAAGGTTGGTTTAAAGTAAGTACGTTTCTCATATGACACACGAGTTTTTTAATATATTATAATGGAGATGGAGCGTCCCAAATAGGTTTTTCGCATCTTGATTATACTAAATGGTATTAGTCTTTGAATATTGGTTTGCATAATCGTAGCGAGGCGTACATAAAGGATTTTATAGCGTTTTAGCATGTTCCTTGTGTGTTGTTTAAACTAATCTTCGGAACGAGATTGCTTGGAATACGTATAATAGGAATAAATAGTTCAATAAATTTTTAAACTTACTGTAATTTTAGTAGACAATAAATTATTATACTGGGTTGTTTGTTATTAACAGAAAATAGTGATATAGGGTCGTAAATATTATTTGAACAAATCAATTTAATTCTAAACGTCATTTAAATTTTGGGTGTTCTATTTTACAACAAAAGTTGCTTTCTTGAATTTCACTTCTTCTAAACACGCCTCTTCTAAAGGTTGTTACTTCAAAGCGTTGTTAAATGATACAGTACAAATGTTTTAGTTTATGTGTTGTGTATGAATGAACGAAAGCTTGACGGAGAAATGGTATAGAGAATTCTAGACATGCATTTTTTTTTATCTTTAACTCACAGTAAACTTTTCCTACCAACTATATTATTATATTATAATTATATGTCTTCATCATCATCATTATCATCATCATCGTCCAGGCCTGGTATCACCATATCACATACGCTACTTTGTATCCCGGAAAAATGTTAGTTTCCTATGGGATGAATAACTGTTCAACTTCGGGTAACACCGCAGGGCACAGCTAGTTTTTTTATATTTTAAACATTCATTTATTTGAATTTATATCATTGAAAGTATTTTTTCTAGTACAAAAAGCATGGTTTTTCTTCCGTTTGAATATGCTCTAACAACGCCCAACCTAATAACTGGACGAGTTAGCAATTAGACGATGTATCTGCCTGATTGCCACTATTATTGAGCATTGCATGTCTGCATACGGTTTTAATGATATAATTGATTCTGCACTAATGCATTTACGGTGTACTTTTTAATTCGTTTTTGTTTCGAACGACTTTTAACGCGGAACAATATTTTAATTGTATTTTATGCATCAACTGTGACATTTCAGTTTTATTGAATAACACCATAACTAAAGGCCTTCTTTGAACTCATAATAGGTAAAAATCTCTGTTAGCTAATATGTCTTTCAAATCTATCATCGTTTTTGTTAAATGAAATAAGTATCACAAGGAAAAACAATACTTTGCGAGCTGCTAAAATGACAGTTTACTTCATCAATAAGTGTGTAATTTTATGAATAAGCAATTTTAAAAAATCCAATTAAAAACACTGGTTTTTATTATAAAAGCGCGTCCCTATTATTTTGAAATCCTCCCTGTAAAGCGAAAGACATCAAAGTTATTTGGTTTGCCATTACAAACTGCACAATACAATACGATAAGATGGTGCAACAGTAAAATTATTAAAGAAAATGAAAATGAAGAACGGCGCAAACAATATCTCAAACTGAGTTCTTAAATGCTTTGCTAACGTGATGCGATTATATGCACTGAAAAGATAGCTAATGGGTCGTTAAACGTTGAATACTAATTTTGGAGTATGTAAGACTTAGGTCTTACATACTCCTTGCGGAACATAAATCATGAGTCCCATTCGTTATCGATTAGCGCGTTAGCTAATCGAACTAAAAACGTTTTTGGGCATTATTTTCACATTAACGACGTGTTTTCTTTATTATGATGAAAAAAGTTTTCCCAGTGGTACCTTCAACATAATTAAAACCATGGGCATGGTACCTACTCAAATATATGTCTGTTTTTTTAGGCTGAGCGTCTATTAGCACTCTAGCCCTAACGTCTATATAGCGTTACTTTTTAAATTATTTATTTGTTTTTAATTTTGTTTAGTATAATAACGCTCGAGCAGCTAAAATGTAGGAAATAGTTGCTCGTGGGTGATCAGCCTTAGAACGACTTCTCCGTGGACTGGATCAACAAGGCAGTTATCATATAACAATGAAGGCACTATGTTAGACCATTCATAAGTTTGAAGGTACCATTATACCCGCCCTCGAAATAACACAGTAAAGCAACCCTAATATGCTGAGTTCCATTATTTTTCCATCTATTTTCACAGGTTTTTGTCCCAGGCGTCAAAATAAATGACTAGTCATTTTGACCGAGGTCAGATATTCGCAGTTTGTGTACATTTTCAAACGGACCAACAAATTTCGCTAGTTTCCGATGAATTTCCGCATTCTGACGGAATTTCCGGCAAATGACGAAGCGCTCACTCGTCCACTATCAGGCCCGAGTGTGGAAAAAGGCACCTTAAATTCTAGACATTTTATTGGCCTGTGTGTTGTTTCACAGGTTCGACAAAAAGCAGCAAATGACTTTTTTTTCTCAGCAAATGACGAGATGGCAAAGTCTTTCGCCTGAATATGTTTAGCGCCCTGCCTGACAGCTGCACCCAAAGCTTTAAGATTTACAGTTCTGCGTGACACTGCACTGTGCTTGTCACCCTGAGACGTAGTTAAATGTCTCTTTCGCCCGGTAAAACCACCAGATCTAAATCATCCTGTACGTTAGCTGTATACCATAACACTCCTCTACGAATATAAAACTCAAATCGAGTCAGGTCTAAACTATATATATTATTCGCATCCTTATGTCCACTGGCATTTACAGATGTTTAAAACAATCACAGCAGTTTATCATATTTTCAAACACGCTCGACACATTTATGACAGGTTGTACGATATCTTATTTCTTCCTAATGTCCTAGATGTAGTGTTCTAAATATTTCGACACGCAGATGGGAATAACCCGCCACAACTCATATGTCCATTGCCCAATAAACTATATCTAATCTGTCGTTTTTATTTAGCTCGAAAACTAGTTTGACAGGTTGATTATAAACCTGTCAGGGAGAATTTATTCGACACGAGCAAATAAACGGATTCGGGGGCTATCGCTTCGAGGCCAAATAAATAACGAGAATTCGATGTCTGAAACACACGCACTGAATCAAATAGCTTGCACTACACAGGTTAATATTGTTTGAAAAACTGAAACATGAAGTTCGTAAGTTTTTTTTTTGTTTAAGTTACATATTTGTTTTAGTACTTGTTTAACCGTTACTTACACACCACTATCCAATACTATTTCGAGCAGGCGAGACATGACTCTCAATTGGTAAGGCATTCGCGTATCAAGCAAAGGAATATTATAATAAATATAGTACATTAAACGGCTGAACGTATCTGGATAAAATTCGTCACAGAGATAAATAGAATACTGAATATTAGATATTTATCTTGGAAAAAAAAATCTTGTAGCATCAAGTCTGCAAAAAGGCCGGTGTAATTATTTTGCTGGCTTTTATGTATCAGAGAAGTACTAACTTTGATACAGAAACTATGGCCTGGCTCGATTTTCGGGTGAAGTAAAGTACGTTCGCTTTATTTGTACCGAAAATCGAGCCGGGCCAGAGTTTTAGCCAAGCGCGGGTCGCCTTTGATCAACAGTATCCTTTGACGACGCTCAAAAGTAATTGCAGGATAAATCTTTCCTTGTTTTTTAAAATAAATTCTCGAGTGTTTTCCATTTTTATTAAGTTTTACATTTCGCTTTTGTTTTGGTTCCTTTCAGAGAAAAAACAATGACAAGTCTACGTTTATTGTTTGTGCAAATTTTTTTCAGGACGAATCAATATTGCTAGTAGCCAATATGTAAAACTCTGCTCTTATTTCGAATTAGGAATCATAAATGTGGTGAAGTTATTTGTGATAGAGCTCGTTTAGGGAAGTATTACCAATATACCTATTTCTGCTGCAGAAACGCTTGCATAGCTCTGTGTGGTTACCGGTAAAATTACTGGCACATGAGACTTCTAGGATGGCAACGCGCGAGTGACGGTAACCCCTTACTATTATGTGGGCAGTATGCTTGTATTGCTATTTAATGATGATGTATAAAAAATGAATAAAAGACTCGCTAGGCACGAGATTGAATTCACGACCAATGATACCAGCGTAAATTTTGCAGCCGTTACAAGTTACATCTTGTCATCTGTGATCTGAGTAGTGTCACAATGGCTTCGTTTTAACTTTGTTTTCGAGTAATTGCATTTATTTTGAGTGTTCAGCTGGTACAAGGAGAAATGTCTGCGTTCATTCAATTTGCAGCGAAGCCCCGGAGGGCTGTAATCCCAGGCTTAGGCCTGTTGCGTCCCGCTTTTGATACACCTTCGCATCATTTTGTTTTACAGAAATTATTAGGTACTATATTTTTACACGAAAATGCTGAAATATGATATTTTCCATTTATTTAATGAATTTTTATTTGTTGTATTTTCTTAACTATGCGTTGTTAGAACACGGTATTGATATTGAAGTGGCTTATATACGTTTTAAGTATATAATTTAAAATAATACAAAGTAGTATAAAAATGGCTACGACTGTCTTGGCCAACTCTACTCTAACGTATATTTCAGAAATATGCAATATATGGGGCAATATAATTCGAGGTGCACCGTTATAAACTGAGAGAGTTTACAAATAACGTGGCCATGCAAATCACATACCACGAGCGCCGCATTATCAGATGTGGTTAGTGTGTTTTCGACGTAGCCAATGAATAGGTCCCTGTGGTACATAGAATATGTGGCATCATAGAATAAGTATAGCTTATGGTGACCTAAAGTACCTGCAAAGACAAAAAAAAAAACACGTTTCATCTAGCTTTTTGGGCTCTGTCAAGCGAAGTCAGTTAGTTCGTCTGAAACTTTGCACATTTATTATAATAAGATAACATTCACTAATTTATATTTGGTCGCCTCGCTATCTGTCCCATTATTTCTCTCCAAAACGGACAACTAAATCAATATTATTCCTAGCAACTTAATATTATTCAAAGAAAGATAAAATTACGTTACGTAAGTATAAGTCGCTACTGTAAAAAAAAAACTTTTTTAGTATCTAACGATCACCAAACAGCAATCCCTCAAAGCAATGTACCTACCTGCCATGAGATAGCCAAAAAATAAGCACATTAAAACTAGATCTAAAAGGCAAGACAAATCCATCTTTGTTCAACCAACTGTTTCTTCTTTATTTACACTTTTTCGTGAAAATACGATCAATAGTTTTTTTGTTCAGTTTATGCTTTGAACTTCGCATATTTTTACTGTCAAATACTATAAAAATATGAACGCGGGAACGGTCTCTGACCTCAAAAATTTAAAATCATCTTTTTCCGAAATCAGTAAAATCAAATCACTTTTGTTCACTAACTTTTTGTGCTGCACACTATTTTGGTGGAATCGTATCTTAAGATTGCTTTGTACTTTTGGCGATAAGTTTCTTATTTCCTGTTCCATTTACACGGTGGTTGTGTGTGACGTGCGTTCTCATGTCATTTTTCAAACCCCCAAACTATTACTCTATCTGATATATTCATGTGAAATATAGCAACCGATTGCTTTTAGCCTTCAACCCTAGCAGGTTTTTTGACGGTATAATAAAGTGTTAGAAGTAGAGTAGCTCACAAAGCTGCTATTATTCTTGCTGTATAGCAAAAATAAAATCGGAAAATAAGCTTTATTTGAGGTAGAGAAGAAACTTTTCCGTGGATAATATAGTATAAAGTTTATGTAGGTAGGGTTCACGTTCCTAGACAAATAAAACTACCTTTCCGTGAAACATCTGAGTGGGTAGATGTTCTAAAAATATACAGAACCTACAAAAGACGGCTTTTACAAAATTGTTGTTAGGACCGGAGCTAAATAGTATATAAAAAAAATCGTTGCGTTATTGATTGATTTACTGACAATCAACGCACAACTGAAACTGTAAGACCTAAAAATTTCAGGGTGTGTTTCTTTTAATATGTAGGGAATTAAGAAAAAATTTCCTCGAGGGCGCGGATAGAAGTTTGCATGATTAATAGTCAGCGCGGTTTAAGAGGTGTTAGTAGAGGAAGCACTTACTAGTTACAAATAAATTACCAAAAGAGATATTATTTGACCACCGTATTTCTTTAAAGCTTTTTAGCAAGGTAAAGCTGCCTGAATACCGACGCTTAAGTTAGTGCAGCTTTATATAAATTAGGTTGGTAAGCAAAAGCAAATTACTTCGAGAGGTGGAGCTTATCTAACACTTGCGTTTCCCCTGAGACGTGCTCTCTTGGATTAAACTACCTCCTAAGCTTAGATACTTTGGAAATTTTCATACAAAGTGCTCGTTATATTACCACAAATATAAGCATGGCTGCTTAAACATTTTCGATACATTTTACGGCTGTTGTAGGAAAAACAAGGTAAAAACATGAAGTTAATTTTAAAGTTGAATTTTATAACTTTAAATTATACAGGATCATTCATTGTTAGTGTATATCAAGTAATAGGTATATGTAATAGTAATAGTAACATGTAAAAACATGCATGAAATGACAGAATGCCGGCAGCGGCATGCGGATCAGATCCGCACGTGGGCGTATATACGAGTACGCATGACAGGAAAAGAGCCTTTAACTAAAGTCGGCGTGGGATTTGTTTCAATATGTGTCGGTGAGAATCAAAACATACTTGACCAACGCGATTAAGTCATGATGAAAATAATCGATACATACTTATAAAAAATATGTTATTAACAAAATAAGGGCACCTATAGTATACTCGTAGATAGACATCTGCCTCCTGATTCTCCTGAAGTAGCAAAAGCTTTTGCTCTGTTACAGGAATAAGAATTTAATTTTAAAGTTTTCTGAAATATTTTATGAGAAACGATTTCTAAGCAATCACAAAAAACCGTGTCACCTATCGTAAATTGTTTTATCTATTCGTAAATAAAACGTAATTGCGAGCAGTGAGTCACAGACTCTGGAGTTAATAGACACTGCAAAGACACTAAGAAAATAATGTCTCTCCAAATAAGTTTATTAGTCTGCGTTCAAAATGATAAAACATGGACTGCCTTACTTATACCTACAAGGTGACCTGTACTCCTAGAACATACTTCGTTATTTAGATTATGGTCTATTACAGTAGTAAAGCATCAAATAAAAAATACGACAGGTATTTAAGTAAAGGTAGGTAAGCTTTAAGAGTTTAAGAGTTTGTATGATTAAGTGGCAGTGAAAGTGTATGTGTATGATAAACATACTTTAAATACCCGTATCACTGTTTGTATTGGTTTTCCAATGTTTTAAAGTATTACCACAGAATACATTACTTCATTTTTTTTAAGTATCTTTTAAAGTAAAATGATACGCGAGGAAGCGATGCCTGAGCTTTTCCTAGAAAGCTTATTATGGAATTTTGGTTTTAGTTAAAATTGACTTGTTGACAAATAACTTTATCATCATCAGATTGCGTTTGTTACACAATCTTTAAACAAAACGTAAAGTTTGATAAACAAAACCAACCGTTTCCCGTTCCTCATGCCCCACTATCCTGTAAGTCTAAGTTATTTGGTTTCTCTATAACACGCAATACTATAAGAATACTTCGTACCTCACGTTGCTTGTAGGAACAATATTATACGTATATAATACCAGACATTGAACTTTTGCTCAGGCGTTTGTTCCCAACAACAAATTAAAAGTTTTTAAAAAGGTTAGATATTTTATAAAATGTTTGTTTCTTCAGTTTTGTTCAATATCACGTCGGTTAAGATCCTATAGTGCTGGTGTCTTTTTGGATAAAAGATTTTAGAAAATTGTTTAATACGTTACGTACCAGCCTCTTTAGATTCAGCTTCTATTCAAATTTTTGATTTACGTATTCACTCGTTATATCATACAGAAAGTCTGCAAGTAACCTATCTTATAACATTTTTATATTTTTTTTATATTCAGAGTGGTATGGCCAAGACCTTTAGAATTACAATCTATCTTAAAAAGGATGGGCAGGCAAGCATGAAGTTATTTGGGAGCCGGTGGCCATAATCCGCAGGGCGCGGATCTAGGCCGCACTCAAAGAGCGCATTATCGCGGTATTATGCTGATGCGTGCCTGGGCCCTCTCTGGATCGTGACGTCACATTTATGCCGGATTTATGCCAGTAAACATTGGTAGTCTTTGTCTCCTCAGCAAATTTTAGATTTTGAATAATACAAGTGCGCGAGAAAGGTCAACGAGATACTTGGCAAGAGAAACTTTCATTTCACTTTAATATATGAAAAGGTCTAATCTAATCTATCTAATAACCAATCGAAAAGTAAGTACTATAAAGTAAGTATAAGCAAACCTGATTAAAAAATAAGCAAATAAAACATTTCGGTTGCCAGAACAAAGTAAGTACATAATAGCTTTTGCAATAAAATCAGTGATCAATTGATATACTTACAGGAAATGGCATGCGGGTTTACGATATTTTTAGTGTTTTGCTAATCCAGAATAGAAGCAGTAAAGTTTTTATTATCATATTAGTTCGTAGTCATGTCTACCTCCAAGTTTTGTATTATTTTCTTGTCACTCAATTCGCTTTATAAATTATTTTAAGCACTTACTAAGTAATTAAGTTTTTTTCTCATGTAAGTGAATGTAATATTCTTTATGGGAAAATAAATGTCTATAACCGGATAATTTTGTTAAAAAGCCAAGTGCAATTATTTATCATTGCTAACAAATCAGATATTATATAAATTATTATTAATATAACCGGATAATTTTGTTAAAAAGCCAAGTGCAATTATTTATCATTGCTAACAAATCAGATATTATATAAATTATTATTAATATAGTAACAAATTAACTATTTCATATGAATATTAATTAAAAGTGATGTTGGTTTTTACCAAAGGTGCAAGCAGACCCATTTGACGTATTTAAACTCTAATATTTCGAGTAATTTCCCGCGTCTCTATCAGGACTCACGCATCGTTGCTTTCCAACTTCAGTGAGTTTGTGCAAAACTCTGGCAAAATGGGCACCTAAGTTGTCGGTTAAAAATAGCATGAAGTTCATAGCGCAATAACTTTTCTACTTCACCGGACGACGGATAAATAAATTTAAAGTAAACCGAGTAATGGGGATAAGTACATTTCTAGTTTGTAACATTGTAACGTTGCTGTGACAATGCAAAAGTTTGGCTTTTGACGTGGTTTTATTACACTTATTAAGTTGTTTTTGGGAACATAATATGTATACTTGCTTAGAGCATGCGTATAGCGTTCGTTACAACACAAGCGCATTTGTAATAAAAACCCGCTATAAAAACAGTAAATAAAGGTTTAACATTGTTTTGAAATAACATTAAAACCAGGCTAACACGCTCGAAAACAGTACAAAAAGTTTTAAGTACAACGAGAGTGCCTGAGAGTGACATTCGAGTTGTAAAGAAGAGAGAAAAAAGTAGACCAGAGAGGTCTTCCATGCGACATAAAAGTTCTACAAAGTTGGTTAGCTGAGTTAGAAGTGTTATGTACGAAATGGTTATCCAATAAAGCTTTCACAGCACCTACTCATATTTTTACACGACACTGGAAACTCGTTGCTATAAGTACTTTATAAGCATTTTTCTTACAGCTTAACCGTTATTACAATAGTCTCAGTAGTCAGTCAATACTACTATACTAATACAGATAAGTAAATCTGTAAGCTTATAAATATTGGGAGGTATGACCATTATCATACCAAATATTCAGTCCTACTAGCTTAGCGCTGTCAAAATAAATACCAGCTGTTTAGTCTGTGGTCATTAACTTTTGAATAAGTCTATATTTGGAGCTGTTTTGTGCGTATTATTATTTCTGGAGTATATCATACTCAAAAAACGTGATACTTTACCAAGGCTTTATAAGTGTCTGCCCCACCCACGCGATCTGGGCCACTCTATTTGATAGGTTATCTGCAGGTCAATTTCCCGGCTCGGGATAACTAGCTCATCCAACTACCACAATTTGCTCCTCGGATATTAATCTACTTTCTAACAGAATGCGTGTAAGCACACGATGCAATATTCATTGCACACTGAAATAACGTTGAACGGGACGTGGTTGTGCGTATACTCTACGAAATTACGGTTAGGGTACCTTGGACTTTCCGATCTTTATTGTGCAGGTGGGCTACTACATGTTGTTGAATGTGTTTGAGCAACAGTCATTCTTATCATCTGTAGGTAGGTACATTGATATACATGGCTCGTACATTGATATACATGGCTCGAAAATAGGTTAGTTGGAGTAATGTTTTTATGCTACTTACTTAAGTGTGGATTCTTCGATAGATATTCTTCGTTTCTTCTATTTTTATTGAGCAAATACACAAACATTGACAAGTCGTAATTCTAAGCACCCGAAAAATGTTTTATATTGGCGAACCACCTTAAAAAATTGTATGCGATTTCCAACACGTTGTGAGAACACAATGCCAATATTTGCGACGCACCCTTTCTGGGTAATATGAGGTTTATTTATGTTTTACTTAGAATTGAACATTTTTAGAATAATATGTTAATTTCAAAATCACAAACATACTGAATAGTTTCAATTTTTTTTTTACTCAATGTCTTGGTCGTTTATTCTTTGAAAGCACTTTGTACTTTATTCTACGCATCTATATATAGCAAAAGTATTTTTTTACTATGTATGTTATTTATACATAAGCGTCAAACTGTCTGAGTATATCGTCGTGAAATAACTCTTTCGTGGCAAGTCTCGTAAACAACGCTTAAAGGTTTACGAGCTGGTGCGAGTAAGTTTACCTAAGGTAGCACCGGGCTACTCTTTCTGCTGTGATTATTTACTTACTGCGGTCTACCTCTCCTTAAAGGCGATCACCCACCGAAGCGGAGCGTCATAATTTGGCGTTGTGTACCAATATTTATTTATTTATTATTATGTCGCTTCAATTCGTAAAAATTTTGGCATGATTTTATTGGTTGATTGTTGTTGTTCTTCGCTTTGGTGGATGATCCCCTAAAAAGAAAATATCAACTAATCAAAACTTTGAAAATCATTGCCTAAATAATATATGGCAATCAAAGAAAGTATTATGTAGTTTTTTCTCCATTTGCAAAAAGCAGTGGTGAAGGTTATTGCTGCCACCTGCTTTTTATTAGATTTGTTTCGGTCCCAGATTATCTTGTTCCGGCTGACCCGATGCCGCGCCTTGTATTGCGAAAATAACATTCTAGGTAGCATAGAAAATAATAAAAATAAAATAGATATTTCTATTTTGCGTTGCAAAAGCAATTCCGCGATGTACAAAAATAAATCAAAAAACATGCAAATAACTACAATGGTTTTAGGAAATGTAAAAGAGCTGTTTGTTGTAATGTAGTTCTTGGTGGAAGGACTCTTCAGCTTATCCGCCTTGGACTTGTCACAGTAAAGTCATATATTCTATCTTATATCTTAGTAGCAACATAATGACAGTAAACATATTGATAACAGGTGCTTAGAAAAAGGTCCTAAACGTTTAAAATGATGAGAGCAAATGCAGAACTCTCATCTACTCAAAAACTACACGAGTGCGAACTTTTTATTTAATTCAGACACGACCTCAGAATACAATTTTTATAACAGATTCTTCCAACATCTGGAATAATTATTCTGCGGTTTATGAAATTATGACAATTACATACAAGTGAACTGTCAGTTTACTCTCGAATAACTGCGATTTATTCGGAGAATAGTGCCTATTCGAGTTGGGTCGAATCCAACCTAAAGCGTATAGTGAAGTGGATTCAATATGCATGGAGTATTCGCGTCGTTATGATTGATGACTTTTACGATACAAATGCAAATCCCGAACAATATTGGGTTATCGGTGGCACATTGCAATCGTCGAGAGGTTTTACCTCTGTCAGTATAATATCAGTAGTGACGACATCGATAGTAATAAATTGATAAAACTGTCTCCGACGCTGGTTGCCTGGAGGAGATCGCTTTGAGCAATAAGGCTGCAAATTGTATTTAGTTTTTGTTAATAGGTTTAGTTTTATTTTATTTTTGGTGTACTTACAATAAATTATCATTAAAAATCTAAAAGCAAAAGACGAGACGGTCAAGTCGTTCGCCTAATAATAAGCGCAACGCATGTTCATAAAATAACAGTTAGGCACTGCACTGCGCCTGTTACCCCGAGACGTAATTATTATGTCTTGTTAGAAAACATAAAAATAAATTCTTTTGCCGCATAAAATAAAACTATGCTAGAGTTTAATAATATATTTTCTTCTAGATAATGTCTTTATCGTCTATGAAGTTACAATAAAGAAAACTAAATAAAGACTAAATTTTTTTACAATTTTACGAGTTAAACTTTTGCTCTCACAATGACGTTTCCAGGTTTGGCTTTGGAGCCTTGAAAACTAATTTTATTAATCGTAAAAATGACTTCCTAAATATAAAGTGATTTATATCTAAGTCACAGAGATGTTATCACGCAACTACGGGTGACCTACTGAGCCTTCGTGGATATAAAACACTAGCTGCCGGCCGCTGCTTGGCTTGAGATAAAATTCAATCATTCATAGAAAGTCCCATTAACTTTCCTCAGGGTTCAAGATCTGGCTCTCTCAGCTGAATTGGCTTGACAGTAGGTAGTTTATTAATAATTTCAAAAAAATCGTCGCGGAAATTGAACAAACAAATTTTTGATACGCAGGTGCTCTGCTAGCGAAATAGGGGTGGGTTTGATTCTCACACAGAACAAACACATAAATGTTTGTGAGTCTGGGTTTTTAAAAACCGTATTTACCAAAAAAAAAATGTTATATCAATTATCTGGTTCTCACATTACAAGCGTTGATTACCTAGTTTGGAGCTGTGTAGTCTCGCTTTACAAAATGTCTGTGTCAAAATGTTTCACAGCAAAGCATTTTATATCTAATTTTAGTAAGTATTATGTTTAATAATAAGTTATAATAATTGGAATATAAATAACATAATTTACGCATTTTTTATACTGAATTCGTATGTATAATTAATCGAAAGAGGGGACACCCTAGGCGGGCGGATGAGCGGTGGGCGGGAAGCTATTGTTTACATCTTTTGTTTGTTCCATGCTTTAGACCCGGTAATAACGCTCAAGTATTAAAATTCGGGTCAGGTTGTTGACACAAATTTATGAGGGCTCTAAAAAGGGTAGCCTTGATTTTCGACGCGCTCGAAGTGGTAAGGTTAATATTTGATAATTAGTAAGAAAGTCTTTTATATAAATCGTCTTTAGGCTTTACATATAGTTCTCACAACGGATCTCGGCCGTCGTGAAATTAGCCGTTTCGATGCGCAATGGAGCTTTTTCAAACTAAATTGTCTTTGCGCATCACAAACGGCTAACTTCACGGAAGACTAGACCCGCTGTGCGAACTATACCCATCCAGCTTAACTCTGTTTCATATATATTTTTGTACAGTATATTATATCATACGTATATTGACCATTTTTATTATTTTTATTATGGTTCTTTAAGTTAATAAGATTTTTATGACATCTAGTTATGGCGGTGTATGAATAATGGAATGTTTTTTTTTCGTTCTGTAAGAGCAATTTATAGGAGTCGTGGAAATGAGGCGTTACGTAAGAATAATTACCGGGGCCTCGTTCCACGGAGGCTTGACAATAGAAAGGTCGCCCCTGGCGAATTGTAGCAATAAAAGCTTTAAATTTAAGGGAACAGATATACATTTACGTAAGCACTCCGATAAGCATTGATGATAGTTCTGGTCGCAAAGTTAGGAATGAATGTATCGCAACATTTCTAGAAAAGGTAGAAACTATTTGGATTATTTTTGCAACTTTACTCATAATAATATTTTTCTAACACTTTTTAAACCTACCTATGATTATATCAATTACTTGATGCATAAGGATAAAATGTCTATTTGTTTTTCATGATTTTGTTTTCCGCTTAAATTCTTTATCGTAGATACGTCTTAAAGATCAATGGATCAGTTTAATTCTATTTGGAACGCCTGTTATCTCACTAACACAAAGTGCCCCTTCGTACCATTACAATGAAAGCTTCTTTCCGAATGAAGATGTCGAGTGATTTGTAGGTCACGAAGACCTTGATTAAAAACCCTGTGAACGGTTGAACGGAAGTGAACATAATACCTCGCTTGCTACAGTAACAATCTCAGATTTGTATTGGGAATGAATATTATACGAGTACTCCTTAGTTCTCTTGTTATTCAGTTCCTTGGGTATTTTACAAGTACAATTATGACATGATTGTACTTGTTACATTGTAATAGTATGTAATAGATTAAAAAAAAAAATAAGTATGCCTTGACTTGAATAATAATTGTTATTTTTATGTGATGAAAAACGGAGACGCCTTTTTTTGTTTTTCGTAAAAAGTTTTTACAACAAGTGTTGCTCAAACACACAAACATTCGATAGCAATGTTAGTACACGTAGTAAGTAGTAATTTATCATCTCATGATCAATGACTTCGTAAGTCGAAACAATAAAGAAACGAATTCTACAAAATGGTGTGCCCAACCAACTATCCCTAAAGTCAAATTTCTGTGCAAAAGTTGTGCGTATTCTTACCAAACAAAGTAATGAAAAATATAAAACGTTAAACTAAAAACTTTTCGACGTTTTCTCTATTTTCGAATTTCATCTTTACCAATAAGGTTTTGGTATTTTCATTCAGGAAGAAAGCATAAAGATGGGTAGTAGCCATAAAAATTCAATCTTTGAGAGCTTTTGTTTCAAAGTGGGGGTTCTTCAAGTCGATTACAGCAATCTGTGTGCTTTGCCTGTCACAAACGAAAATTGCCCCTCAATCTCAGTATCCGCTACAGCAAAAATGTCCAAATAATTTAAAAAAAGTTTCATTATATTATATGGCTTTATTTTGTTTAGTTACGGCACAACATGTCCTAGGCTACTGTGCCAAGATCTGACAGCGTCTACCTAGAATAGAAGTACAGCTAATAGTGTTTCGTAGCAGTACTACTAAACTGAATTTTTTAAATAAAGATAAATCAAGTTTTGCCTTCATGCTGGCACTTCACTTGGCAAATTTGCTCAAATATTTGCGTACTTTCACAAAATTTAAGTCAATTTTGTGAAAGTACTTAGCATTCGGTGTTGACAAAATAGGCAAACATTTGAGCAAAAATATGGGTAACACGTCACACTGAATAATAATTACGGTAAGTCTTCAAGTCTTCCCCCAAGTCCACAAAGTGTAATAAGCCAACCGTAGATATTGCAGCTTAACCTATCAGGTTTTCATGGTAATTTAGTAGAGTTAACTTACCAGCAGCGCGTGCGTCTTTACAGGCCAGCACCATGCTGTGCCTGACGTCTGGGTTGTCGTCGGCGATGGTCTCCCCGACCGCCACGAACCGCTCGACCGCGCAACAGACCGCGGCGCCTACCCTCTGCACCGCCACGCCGCTCGCTGCCGCATCGCCCCGCGTCGCCACCAGCGTGCTGATCTACACCAACATAACCAACAATTCATCATTAAACATTCAAAAACTATACAATTTTAAACACGTTACACAGTAGTAGAGTACTTTGTAGAGCTCGTTTGGCAAGAAATACCACCATACTATTTCGGCCTCCAAGCAGTAATGCTTATTGTTGTGTCCTGGATCTAAAAGTATGGTTTTCGGTGAAATTATGGCATAATGAGACTTTAGATTATATCTCAGGGTGGCAAATCGCAAGTAATATCTCTGATGCAAGCGTGCATAGGCCACGGTAACCGCTCACCATCAACTTGTGTAACACCTATGCTTGTTTGCCACTTTAATAGTATAACAAAAAAAAAAATCGCTATCTACCAATCCGCACTGAATCCGCGTGGTGGATTATGACCCAATCTCTCACGCTTGAGCTGTGGGAAAATTAGAAACTATCATGGTGATGATGATAAAAATGCTTAAAATTATCATGCATTATAATAATCATCTACCACCTCTATGCCCTTAAAATAGCAATGACATCGAGAATAAAAATTAAATTTCGTTGAAGAAGTCTTGCAATTTCTTAGATTTTCTGTAACCGTAAGAATACCGTCGCTCTATCTATTAAAATAGACAGTTTTCTCGAAGATACATTTGCTAGATAAGCCAAGATGCCTCGCTCTATCATCAGATAGGCTGTTAATCGAAATACTGTTCAAATAATATTCGGTATTTTCCTGACTAAACGTGTCAGTTCATTCATCAACAGACAAAATTCTGCTAGGAACCTGAAACTACCGTTGCCAAAGGCTATTTCAAACTAATGGAACAGTTTATAGGCGTAACTAATCTTGGTCTATTTTAACAAAGGGTTGTAATCCCATCCAGCATTGATCATTCTACTAAGATATTAATAACGTTCAAGGTATAAAGGGTTACACAGAGGGTTCCGTTAAATTGATATGAACATTGAAATCTATTAAACCCTCTAAACCAATCTTAGTATAGAGATTTGTGCACTTTAAGATTGGAGGTTTTTATACAAACTGAAATTGGAAGTGCGTAAAATTCCCATGGTATACCTAGCAATAGTACAATACAGCTCGCATAACCAGTAATCTCTATGGAATTAATATAAGAACCTTTGACTATATAGAAATCTTTGTTAAGAACGATCACGACAGCGCGTTATCGAGTGGCAGGTTGAGAAATAAGAGGTTGTGAATTTGATTCATGCTGTGGCACAAATTAATTAATTTATTTAAGTACTTTGATTAAAACGGGATTAATCCCAATAACAATAATTAAAGATAGAAACACAGAAAATAATTACAATTAAATGATAAGAATACTAATGATAATAACTTTAACAGATTAAATCTATGGAAAAAACAAATTTTGCATGATCTTTATATTAGTTCCGTGTTTGGTATAGTAGTACTATAACTGAGAATGAATAAAATGGCTAGAGAATATGAGATTAAAATAATATTCTTCTGAATTCGTATTTTCCAAAGTCAACCAATCCAACCGCGTTAAGATTACGTGACGTATTTTTGACACAACTTATTGGTTTACTTTACTTTGGTGTTGTTGCCCCTGAGCCTTTGAAAGGCGATAGTTATGCCATTACTTGTGCCCTAAACTCCACCTCCTTCATGTTGGTTCCAAGCTTATTAATTGCGTCAATTGAACTCAATCTTTGTTCTAGGTGGTTCTTTTTTGGTCTTCGTTAAGCCAGTGACCCAGAAACTCTAGAAAAAATAATTGCGTGGCACATTATTGATCGCATTCTTTGACAGTTAAATTCGATTATATTCTGATAAAATACGATTAGGAGAACAAACGGCGGAAACGCGCGTGGTACTACCCAGCAGAGCCACCACGTTAGAATCCGATCATTTATATCATAAAAGAATGTACGTTAGACGTACATAGTGTACGTATGCCATTTATTGCTGTACGTTCGTCAGGTACTGAGAAAATCGACTTAGAGATAGAAATATTGTATTAGGTATGCGGACTCCATGTGCTACGAGATAAGTCTGATATTGCAATATTGCAAGCAATGCCTTTTTACGCCATGCACTAAGCGAAGTGAGCTGCATTCAGGCTATTCATTGGAGCAAGGCACAGAACATATTGCTTTTTTGATTGATGTGCTTTTCATTTTCATACTGGGTATTGTAGTTAACTGACCTTCATATTGAAATAACGTCGAAATACGCGTAAAAGACGCTTTAGCACACGTCATTCAGATGGAAATTCATCAATCATGACTGTTGAAATTATTCAAAAGTTATCGAAGATTACCTACTATCAAACTAATAGGTACATAAGTACATTACATATAGGATAGACACAAGGATAGCCGTCAGTTAAATCAAGCCATGGTTAAACCTACGAACGACCACAACTTTCAACTGTGACCATCATCCAAATGATGACTACGCGGAACAGTGCTTAACTTCGTTGATCTGTTAAGGACAACTTAGCCAGCTACGTTACGAGCGCTCATAATAATATATGACAAGACAAAAAATATGTAAGCGATAAGTACCTAATTACTGATTTCTGGTGAGTAACAGTCAAACATAAAGTCGGTTGAACTTTTAAACTCCGCAAAGACGGAACTTTTCATGAGTACTCTTTCTCAGATGAGTAAAACGTCACAAGTCTTTGGCAATGTCTCAAATTGTGTCAAAGGAAATTTGAATTGCCTTCTACAGACACTCTCGGGCGACATCAAAAGAACAAGTTGTTTAAAAATAAATGATTATGTATGTCTGAAAAAGGTTTCAACTTCATTCTTTTGTGAGACGAGATTCTTCATTTCTATTAAATTATGAATTATAAAATGTCTTTCTAATAATGAATTCAACTCTGACGGAACATTTACCTGAGTATCTACCTATTTTATCTGAAGCTTTTGTTTTCTTTGTTTTCACAGTGTCACCCTAAAATATTTCCTTTCAGTGTTATATAAGTTCGTGACTATTTGACGCAGGTGACTTACGCGCGTGCTACGAAGCTACGAAGCCGTACAAAAAAGGCAAATCGAATTAGTTTCCTGTCATATTTTGAATGTTCGAACGTAAGAAGTCACCCGCCACCTCGACGACGTCGCGTCGGCCGGGAGCGGGGCGAGACCGCGCGGCGCGAGCCTCGATCAAGGTCATTCTTGCACGCGACCGTCTTCGCCACCCGAAACTACTTGTTGCGCCCAAGACCCGAGCAGCTCACTCGAGCAGGTCACTCGGCGCTGGTCGTGCTGACCACTTTCACTCATGTTTGTTTTGTTTTGAAGTGCGTCCGGCGGCAGCGACCGGGGGAGGTCGCACGTACCTGGGCATCGCGGCGCGCGTAGTCATCGTCATCGGAGAGCACGTCCATGTCGGGAGTGTGGCGGCGGCGGCGGCGGCGCGCTATCCGCGGACGCGCGCACGTGCCCCGTCCCCGTGATGCGAGTCGTTGCGGCACCGCGCCGCTCCGCCCGCGATCGCCGCGGCACTGCCGCGTGCCTCCCCCGGCCGCAGCCAGCACGCGCCGCCCATAGCGGGAGCGAGCGCACCATCGATCGCCCGAGCCCGAGCCCGAGCGAACCTACTCGCACTATTACCCCGAGCTCGCTACACGTGCTCACCCATCCCCTTGACAATATAATCTATGCTCGCTGATATTCGCTTAACTTTCCCAAAAGTTGATAAATTGAATGCTTTTACCTCTAATCTTCTATTCTCAAAAGTATGAAGTGTTAGAAGTTTTTCCAAAACGAGTTTTACAAACCATTCTGGCGCGATCTCATTTAAAAAAGAGCGCTATCCGGACGACATCAGTGCGGTTGCGCGACGAAGGCGCAACAGATTGTTGTAGCTGGCGGGAAATTTTAACGAATCACGTCAAAACCGCTGAACGGTCGTAATTACCGTGCACCAAAATAAAACTTTAATTATAGATCCCTTGCGTAAATCCGTGGGTTATAGTAAAAGTTCTTGTGCGACGTCAGAGACACCGTCGACGCAATGTTCGCGTACGATCGACACCGGCGACACGTCACGGTCGGATTGATGACGGCTGGCGGTGGTCTAAAGTCGGTGACTGCGTTAAGGAGTGAAGGAATGCACCAGATCGTACCTGCTTGATGAGGGGGAGCAGAGTCCTCTCGATGGAGCGCGTTTTTATTTGCGTAAAGTCTAGTTCGGGCAGGCCGGCGGCCGCCATGGCTAGCGCGGGCGCGACTGCGCGTGTGCGCGCGCACCCCGTCAGCGTGCTTATTGGCCATCGCGAGCTGTCACGTCATGTTTCTCCCGCCCGCCCGCGCCTCGAGCTTCTGCCCGCCCTCGCCGCGCCGTACGAGACACACGAGATCGCGTGTTTAGTTTTAACACGTTACTCATGATGTGAACCTTAAAACTACAGCTTTACGTGTTTACTTTGTTTTGATTACGATTCCAAACTATACGTAATTACTGGTAACTACTTATACGTTACGTGTAGCTTTGTGGTTTATGTTACTGACGATTTGCCTAAAAATTAAAACAACGTTTAAATTTCAAAAAGTTTATTTTATAACAACTCATATTTATTAGTAAATAAATCATTGGCACATAATCACAAAACTTGTCAATGATTCTATTATTTCACAAAATCTTAATTAATCTTCTAAATATATTCTTTGCCTAAAATAAGCAACATAAAATAAAAATTAAACTATTATGATAATAGGTTTTCGTGATGGCATAATCGACAACCTAAAAGAAACAGAGGCGTTTATTAAAAAATGACTTTCCTGACCCGAGCGAATGATTGAATTTCATAGTTATTTTAAACCATTTACTTATTATTATACAGATACAATTCAAAAACGAACACGAGATAATATTAGAGATCTATTAATTTGTCTCAACCAAAACAACTCTAGCCTTGACATTGGCAAACCCCCGACCAGCCGACTGGCTGCACACTAGCAGACGCATCTTACTCGTCTCGATCTCGCTATAAATAAATTCAACACAATTATAACGAAACAAACGAAAACATTGCAAGTCGTAGTTGTATCAGAGGTTACATTATAGTTTAGCAATTTTGCTATAATATAAACTCAGATATAAGTCCCCATTGCACAGTAAATAAAAGAAAATACATAAAATAACTGATGGTCAATTAAAACAAAGAAACTATGAAAATAATAAGTGAACAATTCATTAATAATTTTAATTCTAAGGCTAATGATTTAATCATAAAACTTTGGTAGTTACTTAAGAGAAACTTTACTATGTAATAAAATAACTTAATCTCTAGGCAATGGTGGAACAGTAAGTACCTATCTAATTATTTTAAAATGAAACACTTAACACTCATAATTCATTATACAGATATTAATAGAGATTTTATTGATCAACGTTATGTTTTATGTATGTAATTTATTTTACTACGATCGTTAATTGTCTAATTGTAGAAAACTCCCATGCTGATCTGCGGTCGGCGCTTAGGAAACGCTTGTTTTGATCCATTCGTACTATCCTGCGAACTATCCGACATCCAAGGGCTCTGTCCTGGAGAATTTCTTACTTTCCTCTTCCTTAAACTCTCTGTCGGTCCTAATGTCGGTCTAAGCAACTGTTTGAATCTAAATGGTCCTTCGGTATAATCGTCATCGGAGCTAAATATAGGCGTTGCAAGTATTTCTGGGGAGTTTCTAAGTATTTTTCGTAAGTCTCGTTCGGGGTCTGGCGCTGGATTGTAGACGGGTCGCGGTGGTATATCTCGCTGGGAGTTACGGACTAGCTCGTTGATTTTATTGCTGTGGAAAATAACATGCTTCAGTTTTTTGATGACACTAATTTTATGATTAGGTTTATGAGTTATGATTAGTTGATTAGAAAATTAATAAGGTAGCCAATTTAAATACTTTACTGTAGCTAATACTTAACCAATAAATCAGTTTACAAAATATAAGTATTATGTTATCTGACGTAGCTATACCATAAATTGGTGATTTTTTTAAACTTTTTACATTAATTTCATATAGAGCAACGCAAGACTGTTATTGCAAAGTAGCTCTATCGATTTTGCTATGAATTACAAACGAATCTATTTGGAATTGCTTTATCTCATTTAAACCTGATAAAATTGTATTCAATGCAATTTATGGCTATATTCCGTTATTTAGATTTTCCGTATTGACGAGGCTCTCTAGTCGACTGGCCCCGGAAAAAACTGGCCCTACGGGGCCAGTTGACCTAATGCATTTAATTTATTACTTTTCTTTAGTCGACTGGGCCCATTACTAATTTAAATAAAAAATCTATAGTCTAATTTCAAACCCGTGTACAGATGTGTACAAAACTTACTTGTGATAAACAAAAATGAAACACCATGGTTATATGATACTTATGTTTATTGGGTTATTTTGATTTACATAAAACTAGTCAAAATCAACAATATACAACAATGTAAAATTAAAGTTCTTAAAAGTCACAGTCGTTTGATTAATGCTTTAACAGAAGTATTCTAACCAACAACATAAAATTAAAATATTAAAAAATCAGTCTTTTGATATATGCTTGCTTACTGAGAACTATTAAAAATCAACAATATATAATAAAGTAAAATTTAAAATATTGGTAAACGAGTCTTTTAAATAAATAATGCTTACTTAGAAATATCCAAAATCAACATTATACACTTATACTAAATTAAAATAGATACTTGAAAATCACAGTTGTTTGATTAATTCTTGATGCTTAGGTACTTAAAACTAATTAAAAAATTAACAATATACATCAATGAAATAGAAATAGCTACTTAAAAATCACAGTCGTTTCATTAATGATCACATGCTAACGTAAAAATATAACATAAATAAAACTTGCTCTTTGATTGAATGTCCTTAACTAATATACAAAAAATGTACTACCTTAGAATCAGTCTTCAGAAATTAAAACTTTAATTTCTCTAAACAATGGCCTACAGTAATTTTGCCGCTAAGTAATTCGTTTATTGCATAATCAATCTTTTTTTTCTCTCTTTGGTTTCAGGCAACCTCTTTGAAATTTTGAGATCTGTAGGGTTTTTCAACGCAGTCGAGAAGTTAGCCATATCGCTACACAGCCCTTCTAAAAGTTGAGCTATGTTGGGTTTATTTTTTACATATTTTTTTATATGTCCATTCCATGTTTCTACGACATTGTTGGTTTTATGGAATTCTTGATATGTGCACCAAGTGTTTGCAAGTGGAGAACTCACCTCTAACCAAGTTCTAACAAAGTAATCATTGAATTTTGTGATACTGTCGCAACAGGCAGCTTCTTCCATCACATAGAGCCAACCATCATCGATAAGCTGCAATGGAAGATGGGAAAGGGCCGCGCAAAGTCTCACATGCTGTTTGCCTGATTGTGTTTTGGATACGCCCAGCTCTTTACCTTTACGCCAGAGGCATCGAGAGAAATGAAAATAACAACCTGTTATTTTTACGTTTGGGAAGACGCTCCGCAGGGCTAGCATTGCTGGAACTTCAAAATCCATCGTGATGTTACTCGGATTCCATTCTGGTATGCGACGTTTTATTATTTCAAATAAAAGTTCGTATGTTGCCATTTTTTTGTCCGGTAATAAGGCATATATTACTGGAATTACATTGACGTAGTCATCATTGCTTCCTAAATCGGCATGGATTGTATAAAGCTGATAAAAAATTTTGGGGCAAACTTTAAAAGTTCCATCAACGAAAAATCGCTTACATTGTCTGATGTAGACTTTCATTACTTCGGCAGCAAATATCAGTATTCGTTTTCCGCTATCTGCATAATCAGCAAGTAAAACTTCTTTATATTTTTCTGGCAATTTAAGATCAACAGCACTTTGAAAATTAACTTTCTTGGCTCCAATCGACTTGTATCTTTTCTTATACAGGGTTTTTTGAACATTTTTAAGAGCAGGTAGAGCCCTCACCATATCTGTTCCTCTGTCTTTAAGAACATGCATGTTTTTTTCAAATATTTTAGGTACCGGGTCGGTGATATTCTTCTGAACATCTTTTGAGCACTTTTCCATTTGAATTTTTATTTCACATTCCGCTACTTCCATGGGTCCATGGGAATGAGAAGTTTCTTTTAAAATTGTATCAAGATCGCTTGTGATTTTTATCGTCGCAAAGCATGATAATGACGTCCTTCTTGTGCACCTCCACAAAACTGATCCATCTTTATTTCTTCTTTTCACAACATATTCATAGCCAGCTCTTATTAACTTTTGACCTCCTCGTTGCGAAGTAGTAATATGTAGAGATGGGTTACCACGAGTAGTTGAAGGCCCCTCGTCACTCATTACGACGATCCTATGGTAAATAAACAATGCAATTGTAAACATCCATATATATATCTAGCTTTCTAAAAGTGACAGAGTAATTAATCAGTTTAGATACCTGTGCAACACTGAGTGACATTATAAAAACAGTCATCAACTTTATCACTTTGAAGATTATGCATTATTAAGAATAACTCAAAAACTCCTCGTCAGATCTTGATCAAATTCAAATGGGACCACACGGAAAGCCAGCGTTCAAATAAAATATAAATTCATCAAAATTGGTTCTCCAAGTAAAAAGTTATGAGTAATTTCTTATGTGTTACCAATAAAAACAGTCGAATTGAGATCCTCCTCCTTTTTGTTGAAGTAGTTTAAAAAGATTAATAACTATAGTAAAATAATTCTACTGACCTGCTAGACTTTTCACTACACTACACTATTATTTATTGTCCACAAAAAATTACTTCACTGAGATACGTTCGTTCTCGTTGTATAAAACGAACTGGTATGAATGATCACTACCTTCCTAGGTGGATCCTACCTACCTGCACAAATGAGCTTCTTAACTGTGATTGGCTGAATTCAAGTACCAAACCAGAAAAAGGTCTTTCCAGGTACCTATTGTTTGTTATCACCATTCCAATTGTTATCGCGTAATGAGTGTTTCAAGTACTCTTCTATTTTGTTTAAAAACTACATATTATGCGTTTAAAACGAACTGCTATGTATGACGATTAATTATATAATCCATGATAATATCGACAAAAGTTGAAACACTTTTCTTCTTGTCTATACTAATAACAAATTCTGTAAGCGGGGCTAGTCGACCAATTCAAAACATGCATTAGGTCAACTGGACTCGAGGGGCCAGTTCGAGCGGGGCCAGTCGACTAAAGAGCCATTGACGAGTACATCATGAAAATGTATGCTGGAAAATTTTTAGAGGATAAAACAAAACCTTTTTTTTAATACAATGCATCGGGAATAACCATTTAGCTACTATGCAGTTCTTTTGGGTTGATTTCATCATCGCGTGCCGTTTGATTCTGATTTTAGAAATAATGCGATTATTTGAACAAATCCATAGATTCTGGTACGAATTGCACGAAAATTCGATCTGAAACTTCGGAATTAGGTTTTATTAGGTTGTTAGCGGACCCGCCCTGGCTACGCACGCCTCTTGAATAACTCTACCTTTAAAAAAAACAGCATCAAAATCCGTTGCGTAGTTTTAAAGATCTAAGCATACAGGGACAGACAGCGGGAAGCGACTTTGTTTTATACTATGTAGTGATTAAAATGGTTTTGATACAATGCATAAATACCATACCCATAATCACTAAAGCCCGGAGAGTAAGCATGCAAAGAGTATAAATTAGTCAAGGCCAGTGGCTCCAAGCGTCGAAGTGCTGTCCGTACCTGACGAGGCCGCCGCACTGTCGGCTGCACGGCAGGTTCTGCCAGTTCTGGTTGTTGACTAGGTGCCGGTCCTCTTCGTAGTGCGGGCTCGGTTGATATCTAAACATTTTTTTGGTAAATTAATTTAACAAACCAAGTAAGACAAAGCGTGCGGCGTGCGTAAGACAAAGTTAGAAAAACAATATTTTTTATTTCAGTTTTTTTTTCATTTACCTGTGTTAATGGCAACTACAGTAGTTAGCAGCTACAACTTTAAAAAATAATAATGCACCAACATATAATATAATGCATTACACAACATTAATATGCTCAAGTCTTGCTTGGCTTACGAGTGGATAACTCATAACTCCCCACTTTACCTATGGCATAACGAATTTTATAGCCTACTCAAAATGAATACTAGACAAACAAAGTTGATCGTAAACTACAAAATACATAGGTAAGGACTCCTTGGAACTGCTTGGAGCTAGCTACATTTTAAATTATTAAAAAAGGGAGCGGCTATATGGTTTTACATATAATTTAGCATAAGTAAGGGGTCACTCAGAGTCTACAACCAACCTCGGAGTTTTGATCTCATACTCTTTCTTGTTTATCGGCTCGTCCCAGGGCCTCGCCGGGCTCTCGAGGAACTCGGGCGATGGACTATTGCAAGCAAAGTGTGTTATAGGGTTTAATTATATCATAGTTTTATTCTCACAAAATTAGTATCTAGGTAGCAGTGAGCTTGCAATTTTTTGCCACGCATAGAATTATAGAATTAGTTTCTTTAATTTAATTTGATTTTAATATTATAAAAGTTTTATTTCTTTTTATGTCATCAAAACGAGACTGTCCTTGACCATAACAGTTGCAGAGTTATCCAAAGCTTTAAGTCGTAAAGTTCTGCTTGGCATTGCACTGCGCTCACCACCTGAGACGCAGGTTTTAAGTCTGTTTCGCCCAGTAATTTTATTTGCTAGTGCTCTCTGAATCTAAAAAAACACAGTTCTTGCACTTTACTGCTTGGAATATTTGGCACAGACTGTATCTTTCACATAAAGTGTGTAAGTAAATGACAGATCTAATCTAGTTGTTTGTCAACAGTTGGTCCCAGGGTCTCGGAAACTCGAGAAACTCAGCGATGGACTGTTCCGGCCCGGCGGAGCGTGCAATCGTGCCCGTTTACATTATAATCGCACCATTATAATTCGCTTAGCTAATGGTGATATGCCTCCTAGTTTAGGTTTGAATTCACACTTGGTAAGTACCGGTTTTTCGTTGATTATCTGTTACCGTCTGTCTGTCTCTTGTTATGTATATCTGGCGTGTCACCTGTCTTTTTTTATACTACTAAAATGGCAAGCGTACGGCCCACAATATGGTAAGCGGTTACCGCAGCCTATGGGCGCTTTAAATACCAGAGGTATCACTTACGGGTTGCCACCCTGAGACGTAGATCGAAAGTCTCTGTGCCTGTAATTTCACCGGAAACCATACCCTTCGGACTGGAACACAGCAATGCAAATTACTGCTTGACAGCAGTGTCTTACCTAGACAGTCGACTAGCATCCCTTTCGAGCTGTGAAGGCTGTCCTCTCAAGATGGCGGGCACGAGGGTGAAGCCGGGGGGTGGTCTGTACTCGTCGGGGGGTTGCAACACCTCCTTGAGTCTGATGCCTGGCTTGTTCCGTCGCAGGTTCTTGTGCACTTCTTGGTTCTTATTGTGAACCTGGAATTTTAACTTTTTATAAAGTGTCGTGTATTATAAAGATTATTAGCTGTTTCACGCGACTTTGTTCACGTGGAACTCGTGGATGCTACTTTTTTCCGGGATAAAAAGTCTGTGGCATATTCCCGGTCATTATTTATATATGTTTTAAATTTCTGCCAAATCGGGTCAGTGGTTGACGAATTTTAGAGGAACAAATATCTATCCATAGAAACAAACATCCAAACTTTCGCATTTATAATAATTAGTGTGATACTGTAAGTCTCGTTTCAGGCACCTTACTGTCAAATTTTTGTACTCTTGGAAAGGTTGAATTTGGCGCTAGGTTATCATGAATTGTCATATTTCAATATTTGTTCAATACCGATCTATTCATAAGTAAGGCCCCAGGTCAGGCAAAAACAGCTGTTTTTTTAAAGCAGCTGTTTTCAACTTTAATTCAACAACGCTACGTTTGAAATCAAAAAGTCCAAGCGTCGAGGTGCTAATCTATGGACAATTAAGGTCCATTCATAAGATTGATTTAGGTGTCTCGGCAACAGATTAGAGGTTATTCCCATTTATCACCTAGCTCTAGATCTAAAGATATCGCCTAGGATGATCCCCTTTTGGCAATAGGGTGACAGATCGCACTTTTATTTCATCTCCTCAACTCGAACGGTTCGGTACTCTTTGTATGTTTGTATGTAACATCATACAACGCACACCGTAACTACCATAACTATTACGTTAGATAAGGTTTTATTTACCTGCTCAGCAAAATTTTGAAGTTGTGCAGCACGCTCTTGAACAGAGTAACGCTGCATTAGCTGCGGCGTCGGCGCAGCGTGCGTGGGAGGGGGCGGCGCGCGACCTTTCGCCCACTTGCGCCGTGCTGTATAACCACGGAAATCTGGAAATCGCATTCATTGTGCTCATTTTATTATTTTTATGGTAGCTGTTGCCCGCAAAAAAATAAATTTGTTTTGAAATTTTGAAATTTTGCGCTCGTCACTGAGACGTATCTTAATTTGCCATGCGGCAATATCTTGCCATAATACAAGCATTACTTAGTTGGTCAACGGTTAATTAACCGCTTACCATCAAATGGGCCGTACGCTTGGTTGCCACTTTAGTGGTATAAAAAAAAGAGTTTGTAAGAAGTTTTTGAAAATAGAAAAACCTTACTTCAAGGTAAATAATACAATTTCATTAGCTTAGAGCTATTTATTTATTATTATTTACATATTATTATGCTCCGCGTCTTTGATAAACTAAATAAATAAGTACTTACGGCTCTGTATAACGACGGCAGCTTTGTTGGTGTCGATGTTCTCTTTGTTCCCAGAGTGTATCTCGTTGGAGTCGCTGTCATCTGACGTCATCCGTCTCAGCACCTTGGCCTTCATCATTGCTTTGTTCTTATGTGGAATACCTGAAATTAAAAGGTAACATCGTAAAGGTTTTTAATAATAACAGAACTTAAAAAAAAAAGTTTCTATTAGTTTCCTTAGTGCCCTACAAGATTTGCTTAGTTTGGCGCTGTGTAAAAATATCCACCAAAATTTTTTTTTTCTATTTTAGATTTAAAATGTCCTGAGTTTTTCGTAAGTATCAGAGAAGATCAGTTTTAAAATGCCTCGAATTATCTCGTGGCTCTCGTATCTCGTGAAGATGACAAACGTAATTGTCTGTATTTGGTATATTTTGTATAGATAACCAAGCAGATAGACAAGCAGATAGACAAGCAGATAAGGTTCTCGTTTTTGTTTCGGATCAAAGGATTATAGTAGCCGGGGCAATTACAGGCATTTGAGAAGATTACAACGTGCATGTCCATTGACACATATAAGTCAAAAATGCTAAGGAATGTTTTGAGAAGATATCTAATAATAGTAATTCAGTTGCAATCATTTTTACTATGTTTTAATCTAAAACTGAAATATTTTGTTTGAGACGGCATATTGACCGGTACCTAGCGGATTGAAATTTAATTGCAATACAGTAATAGCCCCGAGTTGCTCTGCTTACCTTGTTTGTGATGTTTCCTCTGACTGTCCTGTTCTCTCTGGAACTCTCGTGCCAACTGCCTCTGCCTCTCCTGTAATCGTTTTCTGGTGAGCCAACCTCGCACGTGCCTCTGAAGGGTGAGGACGGATATGGCCATCTGTGCCTTCAGCCTTCGGAAGTAGAGACGGGCAAGCCATGCGCGGGCGCACGCTTGCACTAATATCACCTTTCTTATCTGAAACATCATTGTTACAGGAGTAGGTTATTGTTATATTCGAATACAGGATTTTAAAATAAAGTAAAATAAATTATGAAATGAAAAATTGCTATTACCTGTTCTTCATAAATCCTCGCCAGAAGCTCGACATGGTAGTACTTCAAGAAGACCTTAGACTTGCCGAGTGCCCAGCCGTCCAGTTTCAGTCTTAACAGCAGCATCCGGCTGGTGTCGCGACTCGGCTTCACTACTTCATCGTAGCTAAAAGCCAGGAAACCATACCTGCAAATAAAAATAACATAACAATTTAAAAAGTGCTTATCCAAGTTTTGAAGCACTTAACACGAGGTGAGCTAGTTTGCACTTTAGCTACAGAATAAAACACTCATTGTTATTGATAAGATTGTTGTTGTTGTTGTTGTTGTTTGTTGACTTGAAAATATAATAGTACACATGTTACGCCTCTTCGCGAGGCATCTTAGAAACCACAGGATCAACACGTCTGGTGGAGAACTGAGTCGATCTCCTCCCTCGTGGAGAGGCAGAACACGTGTGAAGTTATTTTAGGTGTGTGTGCTGCTCATAGAAGATTTGCTATGGCTTTTTATTTGCAGTGGGCGGAAAGTGCACGGGTTCTGCATTTTGTTATGAGTTCATAAGGAGAGAGAAAGTTATAGCGGTAAGGTAATAAATACTTTTGTCATTCTATAGTATAAAATCTTGTGTTGTATTTCCGCAAATCCATGTTTGAATCAAATAACTGTTTACAACTTATAAATGATGTGGTGATAATTCCCCTGACAGACTATGGATAATAAAACGTATCATCGTAAAACGCAACAAATATTACCTTTTCAAAAACTCATCGTATGTTAGTCGATGAGAAAATCCGTTCTGTCGTATTCTAATAGTCTCCAAAACCCCAGTGTAGCGAAGCTGTTTTAAAATCTTTGCTGAATCAAAATGTTTTGGTGATCGAGACTCGTTAGGTTTCAGACATCTTACAAACTGAGGAGTTCCGCTGACCATTTTTTGGAGTAACTCCATCAATGAGTAACGAAAGTATGTAGACACTGTCTGCTGTGCTCTAGACTGTGACGCAAGACCTCTGCTGTTAAATCGATCCTGAAAGTTAGAGCAGTATGTAATCAAACATACGTTTAACGTAACAAGGGTCTTTGGTCCAAAACGTACAAATTAAGACAATTAGCAAAGCAACTAAAGCTTCTGCTTAACAAAAGCGTATTTAATTGAAGCCATTACCCTAGAATCCCCCGCGGGCGGGCTCTCTAAGCTTCTCGAATCCACGTCGCCGTCGCCATGTAGCGGCGAATACAAATTACCAGTCTTAGTTATCGGACACTGGAACAAAAATCTTATTATATCGTACTGGCTTTGCCTCATTAGTTGAACCACTTCCGGCGGAAGGAAATTCCTATTCTTCTCCAAAAATCCGTCTGCTTGGTAGACGACGCGTCCGGCAAAATGGTGTATCGCAAAGCATATTGCGTCAGATTTAGGCCGCACGTAATATTTGCTCTTCACGTTATTATGAAACTTTTCTGCAATGAAAATTGCATGCTCAAATTATTCGTTCTAATCAGTGAGTTGCATTATTTCATGCAAATGGTATTGTGTAAGGTTCTAGTATTTACCAATAAGGCTCCGGTCCGTGGCACGTGGGAACCGGCTTTCCTCATCAAGCAGTGCCAACAATCCCATGGGTCTCGATAGTAGCATGTCCAGAACTGGCCTATTGTCTGAGAACTCGACCAAATCTACGGGGACTCCCTCAGCCATGTATTCTTGTTGTTCCCACGTGAAAATATGTTGGTTGAAGTAATATTGAATCTGTTCGTTTGCTATGTTGATGCAAAGCTGTTCGAATGAGTTTTTGGAAAAGTTTTCAAAACCAAAGATGTCCAATATCCCAATCGATTGCTGATCATTACTGGAAATAGAAAGATATTGTCGATAGGTTTACATAGCATTTACCCTTTTCAAATGTCAGAGCTCATTATTGATTCAGCGTTTGTGAACCTTTTGATGGCAAGTTTTGTCAGGTCATGTTTTGTTTGTGTCTTATGCTCAGGTTAAAGGTCAAGTCAGGTAGTTTATGATGCATAAAATCCGGCGTTAATAACCCATTAATACGCAATTACTTTACTTACTTGTTTGGTCTATTCTGGCACAGCAAAGCGTTGATCCTTTCTACGATCCTATCAAATGCTCTTGCATAGAGTCCTCGTGCAGTCGCGTCTCTAGCCACTGCTGCTTCGGTGGGTGAACTGTAACGTGCTATTGTTTCTCCGCGGGCCACCACGCTACTGCATGTGAGACACTCTCGAAGATCACCAGTTTCCACGCCTAAGAGGCAAGACGCTAGAAAGAGACAAAATAGTAATTTATGATTGAATGTAACCATTATATCTCATGGTTTTAATTAGACGGAAGTATTTTATAACTATTTTCTATTTTTACAGTAAGTGATCAAATTTTTTTAAAGATATTAATACCATTTAATGTAGATATAATTTAGAAATGAGATATCCATTACCTCAAACACTTAGCTAAACCAAAATGTTTATATATTACACATAATAAGCTTCATTGTTGAAATTTAAAAATTAAAACGACATAAAGATTAGACTTGATTACTATTTAACGAGCAGTCTGGCATATTACGCAGCTACTGTGCTACATTATTAGACGGTAATCTATGTAATTTATTATATTAATTTATTACCAAATGAGCTCACCTCGATGCAGCGGTGCAGTGTCAATAATAGTTGCTCGGTTGTCTGCATTATGGTCGTCAGCTTCGCCAAATTCTATATCCCCTAAGTGGAGGATTGCTGCTAGCATTTTGTATATTATTTGAACCTCTTCTTCTACAAAACCTACCACCTAAAAATGTATACAGCTTATAATATACATTTATCTATACTAACTAATATATACAATATAACATTATGTATATGAATGTGCGTTACGCATATATAACTAAAAATAAAAGAACTACTTATAGGTAACAAAAAGGTGACGAAGAAGTAATGAGAAGAAGCCATAATTACTTTGAAAGCTTGATTAAGCTGTCGCCACCGGTGAACATTATGTTCCCGATGTGCTATCGATAACGGTTGCAAATATCGATGCCTGGACTTCAGGTGTTCATCGAGATAAAATTTCCTCCAACGCCCTTCGCTTTCTAAGCCATCGTACAGATAGTAAAACACATGGAAATTGCTTTCTCCTCTGAAAACGTAAAACGCAAACACATAAATTTAAAATAAGTGGGCTGTAACTATAAAGTTATAATTGTGAGGCAATACTTACAGTGCTTGATGAACTACTCTTGACTGCTCGAGAAGATAAACAGATATACGCGCGCCAGAGATTCGGCCTGCTCTCATCATGGACAAGTCTAAATATTTGCCGAAACGAGAACTGTTTGCGTTTATTCCCGTGCGGGCATTACCAAACGACTCCATAATCGGGTTTACTTGGAGAATCTTTTCTTCTAAGTTCCTGTTTTGTGTCTGTCAACGAAACATGCATTATGAAAATGAGACTGAACAGTAGGTTCTTACTTGTAGAGTTCCGATTTTTACCTTAGACAAAAATACAAGCTGCTTCAACAGCAAATTAGCAGATTCAGTTTTCCCAGCTCCACTTTCTCCAGAAATAACTATGGCTTGATGGAGTTTTTGGTGCATTAGCGCTTGATGTGCAGCGTCTGCCACAGCGAAGATATGAGGGGGATTATCAGACCGACACCGCCCTTGGTAAATCTGCTGGCTCTACAAACAAAACCAAGGTTAAACAACCTGCAATTAAAGATGGAGGAAAGAAAGCGCCAATGTTCTCACCTTTGTTGTATAAATTCCCACATCGGTAAAGGGATTGACCGCAACCAAGATGTCTCCGATATACGTATATATGTGGTTCTGACTGTATCTTTTCTGTAATTGGTCAACAATGGCCTCCTCCGTAAGCACCTCTAGCGTGGCAAGATCGTCGGTGTACATTTTTTCGGGTCGCGCTTTTCGATGGGACTTTAATTTGCCTCGTTTTGTCGTTGCTTCAGCTGCTCGACAACTTCGACCTTCTGCTCTTTGTCGTTTTATCTCGGTTTGAAGCTCTTTTCGGATCTATAAGCAAGGTTAAATTGATTGACCTATATTTAAAATATATTAAAGGTAGTAATCATTTCAAAGTACCTACTGACCTTATCCTCGAAGCTACTGACGGCGAGTAGCAGAGGATGTTCCAAAAGCTCTCTCGCAAAAGGTCTTTGGTTCATATCTTTTATAAGACAATCCGCTATTAAGTCTGATAGTTGCGGTGAAAATAACTCTGGGTGAGAAAGCATCGGAGGTGGATTTCGTGGGATTTGGAACAACGCTCTCATCGGGTGAAGTCCGGACAGCGGCGGCTCACCTTCAGCCAACTCGATAGCGGTTATACCCACCGACCACACATCGCACCTGCAGTCGTAAGACTCGTCCAACTGTTGTTCACACGCTATTACCTAAAATTACGATCAAATTAACCTTTGAACAAAGATTTAAGATAAACTAAATTGATGTTTTGGTATGTAATTATATACCCAAGCGTAATCAAAATTACCATGGAAATTGCGTAATTACCTCTGGCGCCATCCAGTAAGGTGTACCAACTGAGGTATTTCTTCTAGCGGCTGTCGCTGCTAAATGTGATGAGACCCCGAAATCGACTAGTTTTACTTCTGCATCTTCAGTCAAAAGTATGTTATGGCCCTTGACGTCACGGTGCATGCATCGATGGGCATGGAGATGTGTCAAGGCCCTTACGGTCCCGCGGAGTACGTAAGCCAGTTGTGGTTCGGTAAGACTGCTATTCCGGGCTCGCATTCCTGCGCATAAATCAGTCACCGACCCTCCAGTACAAAGCTGCAAACGAACAAGGCCATGAAACTACCTTTCAATTATGAACCGTATTATTCTGAGCGTACAATTTTTAAAGGTTTACCTACCTCCATAACAAACCATATTTGGTCGTCATCTGAACTCACGCCGCGTTTTAGAAAGAGCCCGAAAAATTCCGGTATGTTGGGATGACTGGACAGATCGCGGAACACAAGAAACTCTTCCTCTATTTCTTCTATATTTTCAGCTATGTTCTCCAAAATCTGCAAAACAACAAATGTTTTTAGGTTATATGTGTAAAAATATTGTTGCAATAGAACATTTTTATGATGTGCTAAATACAACTATATTGGTTACAATGTAAAATGAGAGGGTAGCGTACGTACCCACGTATTGTTTTACGGCCTTGACATCAATGCCGAGCTCAGAGATAACATCTAAGCAATCAATTAAAAGCCGTATGCTAACAATGCCTCTATAAAAGTCATCGTTCTTTTGTCCAAACAACGTTGTAATATACAATACATAATCCTAGCCAAAATAAATAAAATGTTGTAGTTACCGTCATGAACAATACACGACCTCGACGCGGTGGCAAGCAAGTGCTTGGTTACCGTTGTTTGTGATTTTGTTTGTTTCTGTATATCGTAGATAGATTGTGATTGCGTCAAGAGAATGGATAACTCCCATTTTCCTAGTTCATACTAGGATTATTTTGAACTCTAGCTCTAGGAATACCAATCATAATATTACAACCTCATGGTCAGAATTAAAATATAATATCATGTTTTAAGTAAAATATGACTGTTGGGTGTAAAATGGTTATTTACAAAGAGCTCTGCCGCTCAAAATTAGAAAAGTTAATTTGGAGCTGCTGCAACGTGCTTGCAACAAAAGACATTACGTAATAATAATAAAGTTTATCTATTGTACATATCACGTACTCTAATAAAATGCCCATTATTTCGTTTATGTAAAGAGACAGTGGCAGTGAATATTATCAGTAGATTATCTTAAACGTTATTTAAATTTATCCACTTTAGGCGATTTCGCTTGAGCTATAAATTAATCATTTAATAAACTGAGTGAATTCTTAGCAATAGCAAGTAGGGCCAGACATCCGTAATCATAGTAGTTTCTCTTACGTTTTCTCCGATAGGTACAATTTAAATTCCAGTAGAACTGAACCTTGGCGAGAAACAACAGGTTTATTTACAATTTTATCGGAGAATTTCTATTTCGATGCAAAGATGTTGAGCCGCACTGTTCTTGAATTACTAAATTAAGGAAAGTTAGCGATCTCTTGAATTTTCATTTTAATCTACGAATGCTATTTAGCTAGACAAAGATTTATTCAGATCACAGCGAAATGTTGCGTGACTATATAAGCGGTGTCGCTACGCTTTTTATTTGTCAGACGTATGGTTTCGGAACGAAAATGAAATGATAGTGTGCGTTTTACGTATTTTGCTCTGAGCTGTAAATCAAGTGGTAGCAAGTAGTACTTTATTTCAACAACGAGCGTGCTTCAACTGCTTCAATCAAAAATATTTATAGCAAGTGCGGTAAATATCCGGTCATTATGATTGGCACTCATGTATGTAGGTACCTACTTACTAAGTAGCTATGAGTAACAATACATAGGTCATAAGTGCAATGCAGTGCAATGCGTGTTGGTACTAGAAATGTGGTTGGCCTTAGACAACCACATTTCTAGTACCAACACGGATGTGTATTAGGCATTTAATAAGTACTAATTGATATCACGCGATTAATAAGTTAACAATAAAGAAATTTTATAATGCGTGTTTTAGTTTCTTTTTAGTATTTCCGCCAACACGCCAAGCAGTATTGTTTAATTTTTACAATCACAGATACAATTAGATAATGTGAGTAGAAGTTTTGGAGTTTTGCTTTTGATTTTATATGGTAGAATAGAATAGAATAGAAAAATATTTATTTAACGCCACACAATTAACATAAAAATAAAAATAACAATAAGAATTAAAACTTAACTATTGTGACGAAAAAAAGGCAGCCACGTGTCTTGTCGTATAGGTACCTAGCCAACTTTACAGTTTATAACTGTTGCCAGCGACTTTGCTCGCGTGCGGAAATCGGGAACCTTACCCTTTTCCAGGATAAAATTGGTTTAGTCGTTACGGAGAACTTTTGCATTTATTATAATATAATTAGTGTGATTAGTGTGATAATAATGTAATTTTTGTTATTCGTAGAATGTAGAGAACTTTATACAGTCGGAACATCGTCAGTAAAAGTAAGTTCGTATGAGTCAGTATAGCCAACTCTGGTGACGAAGTTAATAGACCGCCTGAAGGCTTCCGTCAGGCTTAACCACTTTGAAAAATCATCAGTGAGAATCACTTTTTTTCTGTATAACTGCTTATTTATAGCCCGGACTGTCAGCCAAACACGGGACATCAAATTCAAATGTACCAAAAACGGTTAAGGTATGTGTGTAACGGTAAGAATCACTCTCATGAGTTTGAGAGTAGGCTAGTTTTCCAGCAGTGGCAACATTAGAAGGCTGTCGTGATGATGATGTCTGACCTTAACAGCGACTCGTCTGCCAGTCTTCTTATCTCTAGCGCAGTACACCTCGCCGTAGGTGCCTTCTCCGATGAGCTCCTGCAGCGAGACGCGGTCCCTGGGGTCAGCGGCGCGGTCCAGCTCCACGTGCTGGGATAACCCGCGGTACGCCATGTCGCTACGCATGGCTCACCAGATAGGAGCCAACATCTATCTACAACAACGAAAATTACATTAGCTTCATTGCTGCTCGTTAGCTTTGCTAAAACTCGAAAACAACTAGACCGATTTGGCTAATTTAAAATATTTGTGGGAGTCAAAAGAAGGTTTTTTTTTATTTCAGCAAGTGACAAGACAATCAAGGCGCCCACCTAATGTTAAGCACCACGCCTGACTATTACAGATGCAGTACCACCCAAAGCTTAAATTTTGAAGTGTTTGCGTGGCACTGCACTTTTCGCCCCGAGACATTGTTGTTAAGTCTCTTTCACCCAGTAATTTTATTTGCTACAGTGCCCTTCAAACCTAAACCCAGTAATGCTTGCACATTACTGCTTAGAGGTAGAATATCTGACTCTGCCACCAAGACGGACTCTTGCTGAAGAGTCCTAGCACCAGGTTTAAAACGGTGAGTAAAATAACGCAAGTAAAAGCGCGCGGGTCAGATAGTTTTCAATGTAACTACTAGTGTGCTGCCCTATTGATTATATTTTTATGGAAACCAGCTGATAGAGTCCGACGAGGGGAGCTATTCGCTTTACAGGCTCATTAGAGACCGAGTGCGGGGAACAGATTTCTCTCAGATACAAAATAATCAGGAACGGTACGGTTTTGTAAAAATAACATTTACGCAATTAGTCGTTCGGGTGACGTCATGTTCCATAGAACAAAATAGGAACTATCCAAATTAACATTATTTTATTTATTTATTTATGCATTAAGTAGTTTGTCATTATTACTATATACTATTATATACTCGATCGTGCGCCTAACGATGGTTGGCACATAGTACTAATTTTTGCATATTATACCTACTAAGTTTTACACGATGAATTGACATGGTCGCATCGCATGTACTAATTTTTGCATATTATACCTACTAAGTTTTACACGATGAATTGACATGGTCGCATCGCATGCATATACCAATCTCATACAAGGATTAATATGGTTTTCTCTTACACGCATGATTTTTAATTTTTTCATGTTAGCTATTCGCTTGATTTACTACACTTGATCATAACAACTGCGCAGTGTCAAACAGTTCTGTCTGTGTTCGAGAAGAGTTTCGGTGCAGGCCAAACCTATTATGAACCTAATGTGAAAGCGCTTGAGTAGTCAATTTATCCCTGCAAGTATTGTGTATTTTAGGGACTTACAACGAATTCCAGAAAAAAATAAGATGCAAGAGCGCGTTTTATATCAACGAATAATTTATGATATAAAAAACAGTCTATTTATGATGAATGAATAGTAGATAGATTTACCTACGTCAGTAATTTCAAACGTAAGTATATAATTTCAAAGGTGCTGACTGCATGACGTGATAATATCTCTCTTCGTCTTCATTATTTACAATGTGTCGAGAGATAAGTAAAGTTGTTGGTTACACACACCTAAATATCTTCTTGACAACGCATTCATTATGTGAACATATTTCAACACATGAGAAATACCTACTGTCAAACAGTGTAAAAAATATGTACTTCCTATATTAAAACATGCACTCCATTTCGAATTTGATAAGAAAAGTGGGACTATAGATTTCACTTTCTATTATTTTTATTGCAGCCTACACAGAATAAAATAAAAATTAAATAAATGAAAGTGAAGTTATAGTCATTTCTAGCATGGTAGTATAATTTATATTTGCTTCTAGGAAACGCGATAACGTCAAATTATTTATTTATTTGTATCTAAAACAAATGCCGCACTTGTTAACTTTGAGAATAAAAAATAATAAAAGCGCTGGTACACTTATGAGCTTTCCCGGTAGGGATAAGCGCACGTTTTATTAGATTGATATCTACCCAATAGCGATAGGTGTAGTAAGGTGCACTGTCCATTTTGTTATCTCTACCAAGCTATTCCTACTTGTATGATTAAGAGTCCTGCTTGACAATGACGGTGAGCGTTTTTGATCCGTATGGTTATATTATGTAAGTTTGTCGCTGTCGTCCGCCTGTTGTTGCATCAGGTCATCACTTTCACGGCTATCTATAGTGCGTAGCACCGCGTGTGTAAGAGACGTCTCTTACACACGTCCCTTACAGCCGTCGCCGTCGTCCAGACGGCTTGACGCGGCGACAGACTGACGACAGCGGCAGACTTAAATAATAACCCTACCAGTCTACGAAAGTAATCCGGTTATTTTGGATAAATTGGACACTAAACATCATTATAAACTGCACGTCATTGTAATGTGCAAAGTTATAGGTAAGTAACTCAAATACGTGTTTCTGTTTACATATTGCTACATACAGCACAAATAACTGTATCATATAAGGAGAGGTATGGAATTAATACATGTAAATGTATCATTGCTTTTCATGCAATTACACACCTCGAAGATGGTGTTGCAATTGGTAGATTTTTGTTTATACGAGGTACATATATAAATCTTTCCTATTTTTCTTTAATTTATATCTTCATAATCTAAGCATTAGATTATTTAGTTCAAATTTAAACTTAATTATCTAGGTATCAGAAAAAACAAACCACCCCTATGTATTAGGTCCGCGTTCACTAGTTCAAAAGTTGCGACCAGTTTATTGAAAACATCTCAAGTAGAAATTATTTTTAATTTCACGAGCATAAATAACTATAAGTGAGTTCTTAACCGCTCGCTAATCTCTAAACGTGAATTCTGGAGATAAGACGATAGCATCACAGTATTATTGTCTTGAATAAATACCTACTTATAATACTTTAGTATATCTATGTATGACTGACTGTCTGCACATTATTTTTGCTGCATGGGTAGGTTACAAAGCACAGCCTTTGCTCAACAGTGGGATCCTGAAAAGTAACTGTAACAGTATTCTTTTATATTATATTAGAAATCTAACAGGTTAATTAGTACGAAATTCATTGTATAAAGTTTTTGATTTTAACCAGTAGCGACTCGGTAAAATTGACAACGTGAAAAACAGGCCTTCAGTTTGGTCACAGGTTTGGTTTCAAATTGAGCATGTTACTTTAGTCTTATGACTAACTTTCTTGATGTTCCCACTGCTGGGGTAGGAGACCTAATTTCAAGCAAAATTAATTAGGTCATAATCCACCGTGCGAATCCAATGCATCTTGTGGTGTTTTCACGTTTTTCAATACACCGTTAAATTCCTTTACCGCACTGGAATCGTCTTCATAATTTTTTTTAAAAAATCCATTGGTGCATGACGGGTTTCGAAGTCACGACCTTAAGATCGGAAGACCAGGATGGTGCCGCCACACAAACAGTGCTCTTACAACAAGTACTTAAATAAGTTCGTATGAGTCAGTGGCCAACTCTGGTGACGGAATAAATAGGCTCCAACAGTGTGGTAGACATATTAGGAGCGTTTGTTTTGTACGGAATGACGCTGACGTCCGGCCGGATGCGGTGCATGCACCAATTTAGTATTAGCGAATGCATTGCTTATAAATTTGCGCCTAAGGTAAATCAACCAACGCTCAATAATCGAGATAAAGATATATAAAGAGTCAGTAAATAAAGAGGAGGTAAAGTTCACTACTTACACGGTTTGTTTTGTCATTTCTTTCAAAGGTTTTAATAAATAAATAAACCATAATAATATGTTATTGTGAAAACTCTTATAAAATTGTTTACGTAAATCCGTAAACTACAATAAATATGGGATAAAAAACACGCAAGTGCGTGTGGTAGTTTTTCATGTTTTCATGTCAATGGTTTATTTTCATACTGTGTTGAAAATATGTGTGTATTATACTTGTGAATCGGGTTTAAAATGATCGCTTTTCACTAGCAAATATAAAATGCACAAGGTACGATAAATGGTAGAGCACCAAAAAAAAAGTTGCAATTTAATATCATTTAAAGAAAGTCTGTAATTCCTTAATTACCCACTCAGCTATTATGAAAGTTAAACGAAGTTTAGTGTGAATTTGCGAATAAATAATGTGCGAACATTGCAGTAATAAAATTCAGCCACTGACCGTGATTTCAAAATCAGATCAAATTATGATAGTCAGCCGTAAAATCACATAATACCGATATAGTTACGTCTGTTCTCGTAATATGCTTTTATGGCACCAGCTAGACCGTGGTTGACTGGTAGAGTCATATTGGTGTCATCCTTGTGTAGAACTTCGAGTTGTTTCGTAATATCGACATGAACCAGCAATATTTGAACTGACAAAGATTTGCTATTGAGCCAATTCACAATGAAATGGGCACGTGCATGTTCGATACGGTAAATATGTGTTAATTTGATTTGGATATCAGTGCAAAAAAACAAACCTGTTCTATCTATACCCAGGTTATACAGAAAGACCGCAAATCATCGATTAACAATAATTGAAAATTATCTTATCTTAAACAAAATAATACTATTATCTATTAGCGAAGGTTTTTATATTTTTTGATCTTTTGTTATTGAAAGCTGCACAGCTACAGCGTTTTTCATAGAAAGAGCGATGACCTCAGTGGCCACTGAGCTATTTGGCTTTGAATGTTTTTAAGCGTGTTTGTGAGTATGTTTTTTCCAGTATAACTTCCAAACCTTATGGGTAAGGCCACAGGTAAATTGATTTACTAGATGCTGCTATTTTGTTATTTAATATTATAAATAAGTATTTTTTAAAATATTTTTTTAACTTTTGAGATTTCCAATGCTGTTTCATCATGACAGCCTTCTAATGTTCCCACTGCTGGGACACTGGCCTACTCTCAGGCGAGAGTGATTGGGTCTTAATCCACCACGCGGACCCAATGCGGATTGGTGGATGGCACATGTCTTTCGAATTTTTAGTTCTTGGACATGCCGGTTTCCTCACGATGTTTTCCTTCACCGTATGAGAGCACTGGCATTGCGCACATAAATTTTTCGAACAGAAAAATCCATCGGTGCACGACCGGGTTTGAACCCACGACCTTAGGATCGGAAGGCGGGGTCACTACCACTAGACCACCGGTGCTCTCTATCCAATGCTGTTTACTTGTATCTTACTCTTTAAGTATGTAGGTTATATGTTACTTATTATTATTTTTATTATGATTCGGAGTTCAAGCAAACTTCTTGTTATTGACTGTAAGATTATTCGGTCATGTTTCCTCATTGAATAAAGGTTATGACAACGCAGCATTTAAAGAACTCTGCATAAAGTAAATAGGTAGGTATCTAACTTTTGCGTAATTTGTAATACTTACTTGAGTTTTATTAACCAGCATTAGAGGCATACTTAAAAAAATCTGTGTCACACGCAACTCTTATCAACAATAAGCATGCAACAACTAAGTAGGTATTATAATATTTAATACTTACTCTATCTTTTATATAGTTATTACTAGTGGAACGCCCCGCGACTTTGTTCGCGTTGAGTTTTTATACAAACTTCATGATGACAAAGCCTTTTAACGCTGATAACTCTGTATTCGTGACACTTTTTAACCCACAAGTAGTGAAAGTGTCGCTTTAGCCGTCTATCTGTCACTCATTCATTACGCTCTAGACCTTTTTATGTGAAAACATTCTAATTTATTTATTGCACTACAATCTAACCGTACAATGAGTTGTTATCAATTCAACTGTTTCTTTCTTTACGCGAAATTGTTTTTGCTGCAAAGTATTTAGTGTTTTGTTTTGTTATCTTACAGATATATCTATCATCAGTATATATAAAAGACTGACTGACTGACAAATCAACTCACAGCCTAAACCATAAGTCCTGAGAACATGAGAGGAGATTACTTACTCTTATAGTGTAGGGGTGCACAATGAAAGGAATTCCTGAAATTCAACTACTAGAAGACGCAGTTGGAAAATAATGCAGGTACATACCTACCTATGGATGAAAAACACGACGCGGAGCGTTCTACTAGTATTCTCGAAATCTAGAGCAAAGCTTTGTTAACCGTTTACCTTTAATAATTAATATGAGATTCTGTGCCATTAAACGGTTTCGAGCCATGAGAGCTGTTTTTTCAAATGATTGCTAGTCTATTGTTTTAGATAATACTGTCTTTCATGTTCAGTCTGACAACATTTTCTTTTATCTCGAGCAAATAAGCTTGGCTCTGTTTTGTTAGGCAGTGCTCCATCTGCTTTAGAAAAAAAAACTTCTTTACCTAGATGAAATAGAAAAACTTCCACGATTTTGTAACCGAGAAAACAACTCAAAATTTGGTGACCATGTAGCCCTGTCGCTCATACATAAGTTTTACATTACGTAAGTACTCATTTTTATTTTAGTGTTTATCTTTGAAAAAGTTAAACTGTCTTAAACATCGTAATGATAACCATTATTTCTAATATTGTGTGGTATTCTACTAGGAACAGAGCGATACTTTTGTCCGGGCAAGACCATGTAAGCCACTAATAGCCAATTTGATATATTGCTTCCAATAAGCGAGACAGAAGCCTGATGCCGTGAACCGACTTCTTTTATAGTGTTGCCAATCAATTTTATACTCGTAATTGTAGCGAAAGCGTAAAGAAATTTTTACTAATGTTTTGTGAATGGCACATTATTACCATAGAAAGAATATTGTATCACTGATTTTCTACTTTCGAGTAGTTTCTGTATTATATTTTGGAATTCTAGATTCTAACAAGATTACAAGTAAACCTTGTATAGGAATCATGGCTTTGTTGATTTAATATTGTACGCGAAGCCCTACTATGCAATCCTTTCACGGTATTGTAGAATATACCAGTAATGCACGATCACGGTCAGGCGTCTGCCGGCATTACGCCCCTGCTTGTGCATGCAACCTGTAAAGTGCCCTCACACAATATAAAATATGTAACTCAAATTATAAATAAACAAAATTAAAGATATACGCAAGGGCCATAATAATATCATAGTGTTCATCATTTTGAGCTTTAATTTGTTAAGTTTTGGTCGTAGCCTGCTCCTAATTTTTTACATGCCTAGCGGTCGCTTGCCTTTATCAGCCAGACACGTCTCACATATGCTTTGAAGTCATCTATGACATGGATCTATTCATCGCTTTAGCGCTCAGCCTCGTAGCCTGGTGTTTTTGTTATAAATATATTATAATGACCATTATATTACGCAAGAAAAATACCATAGTAGAGTTACAAAACTTTAGCTAAGTATAACCAAGTCAAAGTAAAAATCTGAAAGTTGCATTGGTAACCTTAGTCGTAAACTGGGTCTATAGCTATACCAACCTTATCTATACTCACAGAAGCGGTCAGTCTGCGGACACATTCGCTCACCTACTTCCTTGTGTTATTCTATCGGTTATTTGAGACTAGGTATATCGGATATCGGAAATTAACAAGGTAGGTACCTAAACAATAATATATATATTGAAATATAATGTATAATGTCAGGCAACTAAAGATACACAAAATAAATCCTTATAGTAAAAACGAGATATGAATTTAAAATGAAAGAACATTTTTCATAGATTGAGTGAAAAATTACGATGTAGATGAATTCTTATTATCATGTAGGTATATATATGTATATTATAATATAATATAATATAATATCTGAGTACTTAAAATTAAGTTATAGCCTACTTCATCCGAAAACTGCACTTCACACATTAGTGTGGGTAACAAGATTAACCAACTTGCCACTAGACACTGTATAAATCATCTAAGCCTAGTAGTAGTCAACTACAGTCTCATTCTGTTTTACACATCGACCTTACCACGTCGCCACAGCAGTAGTTGAAAGACCCGTAACGACCATAGGTCTTCAAATTATCGTGAAGTTGAAATGATTGTTGCCGACACGGTGAGAAAGTAACTTTCTATTGTAATCGAGGGAATCCAATGGATGTTTTGACGCTGGTGTGACGTCGGTATCAAGATATTGGTTACCTGTTTTTGTGTAAGATTGGGGTCTATTTTGTATTATTTTCTTATAATCTAGACAGATTCGATTTAAGTAATATTTTTTTTATCAATCTACTCAGTCAATCTATTTAGTTCCTTCATAGTTTCTCCTAGCTTTGCTTAGATGACGCTGTGCATTATGTCCGCTAATATTTAATTAATATTATTTTGAGGCGTATTACACTATCATATAGGTACTTAAAATTAAGTAAACATGAAATAGTCTTTGTTCTAGTAGTTATTAAAACGTGTTCGGTTTTAAACTAAGTTGACTATTTAACATAGAAATCTTTGCTAAAACTTAGCTTCTGACCGCAGCTTCGCACACATAGTACAATAAATATAAAAAGTAGCTTATTATTATGTTATCCCAAGATCAAACAGAACTATTATAATTTTTCATGTTTCACCTAAATCAGCAGTTACTGTGTGATTGAGTATTTACAAAAAATATCTTGAGAAACTTTCGTATTTTATCAGTGGAACATGAACAACTTTTTGAAGTTTCAAAAAATCTATCTGTTAATCAGCAAACAAAATAGTTTTTATAAATGCGCTATGTTATTTATGAATCAAATTACCGAATTTCAACTCATACAGAAGACGGCAAGAAGATAAAGTTTTAAAATAAATACAAAGTTGGATTACGATGAAATAAAGACGGTCATTGACGTTTACAGGAGGCAATTGCGAATTTTGCACTTACGCTGTGTGTCGCCGTGTATCAACGTTAGGCGACAGTGAACCTGGATCTGTTAAAATTCAACGTCGAATTATAGCAATGACTTACCTTAGCACTAAGCGATAGATTTTTTTTTATATTTTAAGCCTGTGTTATTATTTATCGTGCTACAAGAGCTTGAGTGGTAAGGTGTGTCGTTAACCGTAAAGAAAGCTTTGAAATTTGTATTCTGCTGCTATAGTGTAAATACTGCCATAAACCGAATCTGCCATAAAACGAATCTGTCCTAAACAGAGTCTCCCCTAAACCGAACAAACTGCCCTGAACTTCTCATTTTAATATACAGTAAATAATAGTGAGAATTGAAAACTTGCAATCAGACCTCAGCTCTAAAAATTAACTGAGCAGAAAAAACAAAGTAAGTATTTTAACTGTAGAATTAGCTAAGTAAAACCGCAGTACACTTTATATTTGGATGAAGTACATTTAACTGTATTTGTGCTTGTAGCAATTTAGACGACAAAAAAAATTTGGTTGTTCAGCAAACCAGTTAATTTACAAAGAATACTCTTCAACGGTATCAATCTTTCTATTAGTTGGTAGTGCTAATGTACTTCTTTAGTGTTTGCAGTTTCCTCGAAAAACATTTTTTTTTGTCCGCTGCGATAATATTTTGACCACAGTATCACAAAAAACAATATGGTTTTCAATAACTAACCAATGATAGCAAATCCAAGGAATTTGTAAACTACGTAGTTTATAAACACCTTATAGCAAATCTACGGTTGTATTGTCTATTTTCTTATTTAGTATAGCGAGTAAATAACTGTACACGTATTCGTCTACTGTAAGTAGAATTTTGCATATTTTGTAGGTGATTGCGAGTAGTGCAGTGTTTGCATACTGGCCCACACGATATCTTATCATGAGCGAGGATTAAATACTACATGCTTATTAATATTCAAGCATGCCCGTTGAATCGATCATTAGTAACGGTGCGCGGTGTCACGGTTCTACGTGTATACATGGTATCACAAGCATGCATGCATATGCTGCTACAGTGCAGTGAACGTAGTGGTAATATAAGTACAGCTCTTTGTGATGAGCATGTCACGAGAAATACTCATCTCTTTTTGTCACCGAGCAGTAATGCTCGAATTGCTGTGTTCTGGTTCGAAGGGTATAGTTGCCGGTGAATTTATAAGCACACTAGCCGAGTTCCAGCTTCGCACACGGGTGCAATGAAAACTTAAACACTTGTGCGAAGCCAGGGCGAGTTACTAGTAATAAATATAGCCTATGTTACTCAGGGATAATGTAGCATTTTAATGGTGAAATAATTTTTGAAATCGAAATAGTACTTTTTGAGTTTATTCAATACAAAAATACAAATCTTCACTCTTTGTATAGATATAGGTAAGTTATTTAGTCTCAAGGTGGCAATGCGCGCGTTTTCTATACTGCAAGCGGCACATAAGTATAATATAACTCAATAAAATGCTAAACTTTTATGGAATTCCCTTTGTTCAATGGGACACACCTCGCTGCACTCTATGCTGCATGAAAACGATCAGCTTGGTCCATTCGATTCACCATTTAGAAGAGCATTTGTCTAACAATATCGTGCCAGTGAAGCGCAGTTCCTAGCAACGGGGCTGTTAATTGATTCTCAATGACTCCGATGGAGCATGAGAGCGTTCAAATAACGGGAAAAAGAAAAAAATGCGGTATTTGTGGCTGGCAAGGTCGGTGCGAGTTTTTATAAGCAGGCATATAAATTTATTGAAATTTTACTATTATTTCGTGTGAGGCAGTGGCCAACTCTGGTGACGGTGTTCAATAGGCTGCCCGAAGGCTTCCGTCATAGCATAGGAACTTTGAAAAAGCCGGGAAACTTTGCTTAATGTGCCTCCCAAAGCTCGGAAGCGCTCTGTTAAAATGGCGCTTATCCAAATGGTGACTATGCAGAACAGTGCTTAACTTCGTTGATCTGTTATGAGCAACTTAGCCAGCCTGAAATTTCTACTTTAGCATAAAGCTTATGTTACAGAAACCGTGTCCCAGTGTGCTGTTCATCAGCCATTAGGCGTTCACAGCTGGACAAAACATCTTCATAGAATGTCAGAACGACCGATCTCGAGCCTTTATCATCCATAGACTTACGAGTACTAAGAACGCTACAATGTTATCGGTCTATCGAACTGTTTTTGTCACACTGATATAATGTGAAAATCACCGTTTTCTATAAGTTATTTTACTTTTTTTATACAAAAGACTTCAACGCGCTCTTAAATGATTGATGTATTGTATTGACAAATGCATAGTATTATGATATGAGGGCAATCATCTTTGCTGTTGCAATATAATCTTCCAAACAAATTCTTTAGTATTGTTTTGTTTGTCATGATGACATTCACAATTCGATAAGTGGGTTTGGAAATACAAATTAAAACGTAGTTGGTATTTCAGTTTGCATTGCACCACATCCAATCGATCAAATAACAGCTAGCAACTAACTGCAGATTTCTACTTGAGCAACTACTTTTGTAGTTTAAGATCAAATGTCGTAGTTTTGTTCACTGTTCACTAAACATCCAGTAACCACCAGTTTTAATCCCATTGATCACAGCTTATTCATAAAACATCATGTATGTCAAAAACGGTTGAGACAAACAGCCGTTAATCGACCTGTTCTGTCCTTGTCAACTCTGTCCTTTTTGTATGGGTAATAACTTTCGTAATTATAATGCCAACATATCACATTTGCGGTGAAATATCTTATAAGTAATATACGTAAAACATTTTATTATCATTTAAAAACGACAAGCAACTTAACATTAAAATTATGCACAAACACCGTGCTGGAGAATATAAAATTTAATCGAAGGAAACTTTCCAATGATGTTTCTTTACTAAAATAGGGAGGTTATTACCATTCAGAGTCGTCTTTTTATGGCTGTTTTATGTTATATAAATTGCTAATAAGTATCCGGGTCTTGATTAAGTTTTGATGAACTATTCTATCAAGTGAACTCATTCTCTAACGGTTTAGCTCAATTTCAATGAGTTAATTTCACATTAGACTACGTCTTAGTCTTTATTACTTACGGCTTCAATAATTATGAATTTCATTTTATCTAGGATCCAATGGATTCGTCGTATCAATAACCAAAGTAATAGTCATATAATTTATATTACATTATAATGATCACTTGCATTGTTTGCGAAAATTTAAATTTATCATATAGCACGGTTGTATTCAGCTGAGCTGTTTAATTTTACATTTAATGTTGTTTGTTTTACATCTGAAACATAAACATACCAAGCCTACATAATCCTCCAAACTATACCATTGCCAGAGTCAAGATCATTGCGAAACCCAACAATATATTCGTAAAAACTTATCCGTCCAAACGCAATTAAACTCCGCAAAGTTCTTCGAACTCGATCGCGTGATCGCATTGGAGTGGCTTCCACTAATACCCAGCTTCATCTTCACGTGATGGCCTCGTCACATACAATGTCATGTCCAAGGGTGGGTATCCTAATCCACCTACTAGCGCACGTGGACATCAAGGGCACTATTTGCTTGTGTTAATTTTATTGACGCTGTTGACTACTAATTGTTGAGCAAGTAAACAATAATGTTGTAGTGACAACATGGAAACCTGTCATTAAATATTTTTATATCTCGTATGTAACTATCGTATGTGCATAAGAAGTTGCGTTACTGACTAACTGACAAACAAGGCACAGCTAAAGTTCTAGAACCTTAAAATTTTTCGATTCCTGTTAATGTGTAAGGTTGTACAAAAAAAATCCTTGAACCTCAATTCCTAGAGGACGCAGCGGGAAAAGCCTGCATAAAAGGCATCGCGGCCAAAGTCGTGTGGCGTTTTGTCAGCCTAATTATAATTAAGCATTAGAGTTGCTAGTGGAGCTGAAAAAAGGCTTCTTTATTTTTATCTGAATGCCGTGAAATACCAATGTCATATTTACAAGGCTGTTCTAATTAAACAAAAAAAAACAATACATAATCCAATTATTGGCTGTCATTTTAAATTAGACGCAGTGACTTTATTTCGATTAGTTGCAAACAAGGTTATTTATATTACTAATATGTAGGTAAGTAGCTTCCCTGTAGCTATTAGATAACATTGATCGGGTGTTCCACTGACAACATGGAATTTATCAAAGTTTTTACATTATCGTTATGTAGGTAACCTAATGAGACGACACCTAACGCCACAGTTTGTTTTACCCTAAATTCTAAAGATTACAAAAACAGATTATTACATTTCTATAAGTTATGACCAAAAAACTTATACAATTTAAAAAATCTAGAAAAATATTCTAAAAATTTTGCTTGGTCTTAGTCAGATTGTTTTTACTTTAGTTTCGGAGAACGAGTTTATTTTGAAAATCATAACGTCTGGTGTTTGCAGTTTCACAGAATTGTATAATCAAGACTGTGACAGTGACCTAAACTAAAATCCACCGTAACAAAAATAAAAAGAGTATCTCTAGGTTACGTTATCTGTGCTCTAGGTATAGTTTTAAGAAAACGCATAATCATCATTATCATCATAATTATCAGCAAAACAATAGACAGTTGCTGGACATAGTCATTTCCCATAGAATGTAAGAACGACCGAGCTTGAGCTCTGACAGTCTACTGACTTCCTACAGTGTTACCAAGTTTCTGGTCGACATTTGAATACCTTTATTCTCCAGCGGTCATCGTTATTGGCTCTGCAAGCTATGTTGCCCACACAGTGCTACTTTATCTTGCTAAAACGCGTAAAAAAAAAAAAAATACGAAACAAACAAAATTCTAAATTAATAAAACTAAGCAATTTCAGACATAACGCTGTTGTTGATCATGTCATAAGATTCAATAATTAGTGGATACAAACAACTGCATGACATAACTTTAGAAAGGAGCTTCATCAAAAGTCCAAAAGATATCATTTCCTTGTATAAAGCAACTGCGAGATTGCTTCTAGTCTATCGTGCATCTTGTATGGAGATGTGTAATCAAAATTATAATGTAGGAAAGATCCATTATGAATCACTTTTTACATCGTTTACTTAGAAACGATTCATTACCCCCACACCTCGTAATGATATGTCAGGTTCTATGGAAATAATATCGGTTGGGTTACAATTATGTAGGCTCATGCTGTAAGTAGGTAACAAGATATAAATCACCAACGTGGATGCAAAACTATCTTGCGGTATGTGCACAGCAAACCGTCCTGCCATTTGAAGCTATTGAAAAAAAACTGTTAACCTTGCGTTGTCGTGGCAAGCACGCTCCAATACAGCCAATAGAGTACAGTACTCATAAATGTGATTTAGAGATTGGATTTAAACTATATCTTATTAGTTAGTAGGGCTAAGGTTAGCGCGGCAGATTGTGTGGAGGACCCCAAAACTGCAAATATGCCGTGTCATCATGACAGAGCCCACATAATGATGAATGATGTATCCAACCTTATTCGTTTTGGGTATGGTTGGATACAACAAGCTGGAAATTAGGAGGGATATGGCGCTTGCGCTGTATGTGGTTCAGGTGTTCCGGGGGATGGTATCAAATCCAACCATCCTGGAGATGATGAGACTGTGCGTACCGGACGAATATGTTGGGCGTCGCAGGCGGCCTCCTCTGTTCGCAGTGCCTCGTGGTAGGACTAACCTGCTCGGCAGGGCGCCACTGACGCGGACCCTACGAGCGCTAAATCTGGTGGCGGTCAAAATAGATCTTTTCCACTGTCCAAAGAGCGAGTTTGTAGGAGCTACATTATATAATCTTTGCTATATTGTAAATAGGTACTAATTTTATTATTTTGCTACATAGGATTACTTAAGATTAGGTTGTAAATTATGAATTATTTATTATTAAGAAGATTTCGAATGTAATTATTTTATTTTATTATTATTTTTCTGATTTTTGTTGACTACTCTATTGTATTGGGTATTACCTGTAATAATAGATGTAATGTTTTAAATAAATACAAAAAATACAAAATACAAAATAATTTGAGTCTTTTGGAATCAAAACCTAGGGTAGCGGGGCTCACTGCATTTCCTAAATTATTTCCGGGCGTCTAGTCGAAGCGATGCGTGACCCAAAGACTGGTTCATATTTTGGCTTAACGTGACAATTGATAGTCTTTGCAGACTAGTCAAATAGTATACTCAGTAGGCACGCAACATTTCAAAAATAACATGCAGTAACACACCCATGTTTTAACATGTGTTGTTAACAACACAACACAATAAATTAACGTGTGAATTACCTCGATCTACTTCTAAACAAAGGCCTGTAGGTCATTTCCACAATATAACATATTATTATTAACAGACTATATCTTTATCTAATGTAGTTAGGTATCTACAAGTGCTGTTTTTCAAGTTTCAGATTTCATTCTTACTAACCGGTCTTATGGCAAAGCTTGCTTGTACATACAGAATGCGTTTGCTTGCAAACTTTTCAATTTCAGTCAATGCTTTTAGCTTCCTATCCTTTCTTGTTTTATTGTAAGCAGCTTTAAATTTATTTCAAATAGATATACAAATTAAGTTTATTGGTTACGTTACGGACCAAAAATAATGTTCTTGCATAAAGTAACTTGTAAGGTCGTTAATTAATCATAAATAAATGTATTTTTCTGCTCTGTCAACTCTTAGAGGATGTTATTCCTAAAGATCGATACAGGTTTGATACAGGCTTTGACCAATAATACTGTGTAATGTGAATAAAACCCTAAAAGTACTAATATAGGTTGGACTGCTGGCACACAAAAAGCCATAATTGAAACCTGCTTTTGGCTTCTTAATAATATGTTCCCAGGCTTGTTATTTTTATCCATCACTTCATGTGTTTATGCCTTGGCTTTGAGAAGCTTGGAAGCAAATTGCGAATAGATCGCTTTCAATTGGCGGATAACTGGGCAATTGGCAGTGCAAAGTAAATTGGCTTCACAAATTGATTCAACGACTCGTATGTAGTTATTGTCGTCTTGTTAGCTGGACTTCCTTCTCTGCATTATCGGTTAACGTAATCCAGAAATCCCCCCCAGATGGGAGGTGCAGAGGCAGGGGTGCAGGGTTCTTTATCGGCTGCTTTATTATCAGCTTTGTCATCATCGGATTTAGTTTTAGCGGTATCCGAGAGTGTAATCTTCCTTTTGAGGATTCTTTGCGGTTTTGTAGGTAGACCTCCTCCTCATTAATTTTAAAGTTTCCGGATAGGTACAGTCATCGTCATTTTTACAGTCATCGTTTTTTCTAACTAAGGTTCGGTATACCGCTATAGCTATAGCTATTCATGTATAGTAAGATTTTGAAGACAAAATCTATAAAGCATACCTTGTAGGAACAACATTATGTAATACATTTCCAAATCACTGTCCAAATATGTACCTGCCTAAGTATTTACATTCAGTTCGAAGCATAAAAATCATTGTAAATAATCGAAACGCACGGATGTACCTATCCAGGTTATTGGGCTGTAACCACTTAACAGTATACCCAATGTATGTTATTATCTTCCAACGTATAGCATACAACGCAACAGCAACTCATGGCAAACAAAATGTAGGTACCTACTATGTAGTTGGTAGGTAAGTACATAATATGAAAAGAAATGTAGCAGGCTTTGACTATATACCTGATCTTTGGTAGCAGGTATATCAGAAAAGTTGCAACTAAAAACCTTGCGAACAGTCAACATATTGCCGTAGAAAATAGATCCTTCAATGGTACTGAGGCGTAAGGACGAAAATACTCTATATACAATTGCACAATGGAATGCACACATAAATCTTTGGAAATGCATGTAGCTTGATGCTTTACCAGCTACTGTTTTGTGTTTACACCAAAATATGATAATAATTATTGATATACTTAGGGTGGATTCGAACAAAATCTGGAATAACGATACAAGTTATTATATGTCAGTTTAATCTCAGATAACTACGATTTACTCTGCGATTAGTGCTTAGTCGAGTTTGGCCAAATGCAACTTGATGACAAAATATTGAAATGACATTTGCGTGACGAAAATAAAAATCTTGCAAGGCTACAGTATGACGAATAAAGCATAGGCACTATTCTCCGTATAAATCGAATTATTCGCAAGTAAACTGCCAGTTTACAGATAACTACGATTTATTCTGCGAATAGTGTATAATTTGAGTTTGATCGAATCCAACTTAAGTAGAATAAACATGTTTATAAAGCTGAAAATTACGAGGAAAGAAAATGTATTAATTTATACGCCAATCACTCTGTAACAGATGAATCCAAATAAAATGAATTTGGGACAAAAATAATAGACTTGTTTGCCCACTAATCTTTAGGCCGTGGCTGCGTTGCCAGTGAAATCTCAAAACGAGGTCGATAATCGATATCGTGCGATAGTGCATCCATCCGTCCCGATTGACAACTGGCGTGACGTATCGGTATACTTTCAGACCGCGGCTAGTATTCGAATTAAAACGATACAGAACAATGGCACATTCATCCGATATTGCATGGATACTATGAATGGATAACCTTTTGTGTTAGCCTTTGTTTAACCGTTATGAATATGGGTCACACATGACCTACGTATCAAATGTATGATGTGAAACTGTTTAGATACCGTCACTTAGGTTGTTATGCAAAAATGATGTGCACAATAAGAGTAGGCTAGTTTCCCAGCAGTGGGAATATTAGAAGACAGTGATGATTTCGGTGATCATCGTGATGCCGCCCCTTGCCAGCTCGTGTTATAAGAGCTAGCTTGCTAATTGCAAGTGGAGTATAAACATGATGGACTCATGAAAGCAGGTTAAGACTGCGTTTCCACCAGAGGTGTGCGAGGATGTGTAGCGAGGGATGTGTTTGTTAGGAACCAATAGAATCACTTCATTTACCTATCCTCGCTCTACCCGGCTTTAATGAAGTGATTCTATTGGTTCCTAACAAACAAATCCCTCGCTACACATCCTCGCACATCTCTGGTGGAAACACAGCCTAAGGATATTAAAATGGCTTTATCGAAAAACACTATACATTTATAAATCAGCCTAAAATTGAAATCTAAAACTAGCGAACACTTTATACAAGCTTCCACATAATTCTGAACAGATATGAAATTTCCCACTGAATGCCTCAAAACTCTCGAACGATGTCGCCATTTCACAATTAGATCCGGAAGAGTCTCACCCGAGAGTCACGAACCATCTCTAATGCTTTTTACAACGATTGTGCTCAGCAAATTGACAAAAATTGTATGTAAAATGTAAATAAACGCAGCGCACGTAACTACTCATATTTAGTATTGCCGTAATTACGTGCCTCTTGCTTTATTTTGAAGGAGAAATGTTTAAAGAAAGTCTTTAAAATACATAAGAAAGTAAAGGATCTAAGGAATATCGTTAGTCAGTCATGTCATGGGTTCTTGTTAATAACCATTTGTAAAATCAACCAATGGCATCGTGTACAAACTACACCACGTTATCTTTGCCAGCAGAATTTATTTATTTCCTCCTTTTGCATATTTTATTTGTAAGACATAAAGATACCTATTTATATTGTTTTTTTTAGCATTGCAAGTATTCTGCAGGAAACGTAAACGAAGGATATACAAAGTAATAACAGTTTTTATATTCCAAACAGGCATTTTTTTAATGCATCCGATACAAACTAGGCGTACCTACCGACCGAAGAAAAACAATTCACTATTAACAAACTGCATTTTCAAGGAACTTTGTACGTGCGCTATATTTATGGGTGAAACAAGTACAAGCGATACATTACAAAGCCCAGTAAAATAAAACGTTCTCATTGCACTTTTCCGGTATAATTGCATCAGTCGGTAGAACAAAACCGTGGCTGTGCTATGGGAAATCATGTGAAATTATCAGAACAATACATTCTGGAACACCCCGTATAACAAGCGATCTGAATATGGAAACGAGTAAATTGCACCAATCCATTAAACAGGTGTTTAACGGTTGTTTAGGATAATTGTTTTTTTCTGACAGGTGCTTCAACTTATCTGAGACTTATCTGATCAACTATACCTTGGGGTAAGCTGCTGGTAAACAGAGCTGTATTATGGGTACTAGATGACTGATATATACTTAATACAATACACAACATAGATAGATGTTTTTTATTATAAATAGAAAATACCCAAAACACCCGGATCAAATATTTGCAATGGTAGACGACATAGTCAAAGTCGCGGGCCGTAAATGGTATTTACAGGCTAACGTAAATTTTGTGTTTTTATTTTAATTGCCAGCAACTAGGTACAAACTACCTATCAATAAATAGTATGTTCAAGTTTAGTTAACTCTTCGCTGATTCTGCGAAGCTAAAGAATTTTCAGTTGCCGCACAGTAGGGTTGGCAATTTTTGGTTAAAGTATCTATCCAATTCAAATTCAAAATAATATTTATTCAATAAAACCACAAGGATCATTTAGAAACGTTTTAAAGCTAGGCTTTAGCTAGGCTTTTATTTATATATTTTTTTAGTTATCTTTTTTTATTGTGATCTTTTTATTTATAAGTTGCATACATTATACATAAATAATGTAGATATAAGGTTTAAAAAAATATAGGTACTTATAATATCCAAATTGTTTTTTGTAACAAAATTAGAAGATAAATAAATAATGCTGGACTGCAATTCACACAGCATCATCTAGCTCCAAGCTAAGCAGAGCTTGTGTTATGAGTACTAGATGACTGATATGCTTAATACAATACAATACATAGATATATATTTTTTATTACACATAGAAAATACCTAACCAGAATTACAAGATAAAGATTATAATGTCGAGATTATACATATTTCTTATTTTTTCTTTTTTTATGAGAATTTTATAGTAACACGCTCATAAATTGGTAAAAAGTAGGTTATTGGCAGTTATCGTGTCAATGACCTAGGGTGGGCTATCCCAATTTTTTTTAAAAAGCTAGTTGTAGAACTGGTTTGACCACTGACTCATACGAACCTACTTACTTAGAACCGGTAGATTAGATATAACCATTTAGAGTATTTTGTTAGATCCTGTATAGGTCAGTTACCTAGATTTGATTAGTGTTCTATCGCTCAAAATATCTTAGTAATGATCAGATAGACGACATTTGTGTTAAAAATATCGACTAAGAGTTCTATATACATACTGTAGTATCATATATTATTTAATGTGTAATTCCAATTAAACAAATGTTGAGAACTAATATTTTTGAAAGGTAAAAATTCATCAAAATAACATAAAAATGTAATATGAGTACTAGGCAATAATGAATCTCACGAAATCACAAAAACAATATCCAATGCATTCATGCCATTATACCATTCATACCTACACTACGGGCAAAGTTTTTACATACGAACATAAAAATGTTCATCTACCTAATAAAAATCATAAATAAAATAAATTAGATCCCACGCGAGATCGGACATACCTACATACATAATGCTCTGCCTCATTATTTGAACTAAACTGGCCAACATAATCAAATGACGGGCACTGCTGGACATAAACTGATCGTCTTTAGGGCTTGATTCGACCAACTTCTGGAAAACTATTCCGTGGAATAAGAAATGTCAAATACAAGTAAACTGTCAGTTTACTCGCGAATAACTACGATTTACTCTGCGAATTGTGCCTGTTAGAGTTTGGTCGAATCCAACCATATAGGTATTAATTATACCGATATAAATCACTTGGGTTCACGAAGTCCACGATGGTATTTACACAGTAGGTACGTACACCCCTATTTATACCTCAGTGGTACTGCACTCTGTTATTACTCTGCGACTCTGTGGTACTGCACAACGATGCATCTCGGACGTCGGTGTCTTCGTACTACAATATAACGGTAATTTATTTGTTTACGCAATGTAAGTGTGCAGTCAACATGTTACATAGCAAATTCAAGGTTATGTTTTGAAGAGATGACTTTATGAGTTAATAATGTTATATTAGGTTTAGCGTTATGTACTCGTAGATTCCTATTGATTCCTATTCCTCGTATTGATTCCTATTAGTAGATATATATATACATACTTATAAGTATATATATATGTACCTACCTAAGTATATTGCGCAGTAGGTACTTGCCTAACTAGTCTAACTAATGATTAGTTAAAATTGCTGCATTACCATCCACTTAATTTCTCCTAAAAAGTAAAAAAAGGAAAAAAATATATATTTAACAAATATTACGTACATACTCATCTACGTCTCTAATATAATAATTGTTCATTTTACCACACTTTTTTTACCAAATTTCTTAAAATTTTACAATTAGCAGAAATCATAAAAAAAAACCTGAAACTCACCCGCTAACAAAGCCAAGAACCAATGTGATTATCCGTCCGAAGTTTATCGCCAATGAGTAAACCAGTAAACAAGCACAATCACTATCGAAACCACCGTATTATTCGGCACGAATTGCCGGCATTTTGCGCGGACGGACGCGACGGGCACACGGCTAGCGATCCGAGCACATGTGAAATCAGCTGTGCTAGTAGCTGCTAGCGGTGCACTTGCCAGCGCAGAAGGCTTTTGTGGATAGATTCGACTCGTAATGCGGACAAATGCGGATAGATTCAACAACATCCCGTCAGCGCCTCTCACGCTTTTGACTATTTTATCATCATATGTTTTGTCAATATTGATCGTTATATTTATGACTTGCAGAGTCAACCAGTATCTTTTTTTTTTAGCTATTATATTTTTCAATCAAATAAAAATAATAATAGGTAGATCACCTTCAAGCCAAATAGAAAAAATACATAAAACAATATTTTATTATTATGAGAAAATGCCATTGAGCAGAGTACAGTTGTAATAAAAGTCAGTCTAAATAAATACATTTTGTTAAATTTTGAAAACTAAGATATTATGGAGAAAGGAAAACTTACACAAGGGCTACATCTGACTATAATATTGCTAAGCTGGCAACACTAACGTGACTCCCATTTCCCCCATAGCCTAGACTAGAATTTAACTGATAAGCAGCCTGATAAGATTATCGCACAGCTTGTTTATACGATTCAAATAAAGAATGGATTTCCGTGAGTGTTTATAACCAAATGTTAAATAAACAGAGCGAACTTTATCAATAATTAAAGACAGAATATTAACTGACTTGCGCGTGTATTGCACAAATTCATCAAACTTAATAAATTGTAATAGCAGCCAAAAACGAAGACTCGTTATAAATCTCTCTTTGCATCGACCAAACAATATGACTAACTCATCGAAATATATTAAGTTTCCAATGACTGCTAATCACATTACATACCTACTTCGCACTCAATCAATGTTTTACGAACGTTACTGTTGGACCGGTTAATGCATAAAAGGCAAAACCAATTATTTTATCTATAAAATAATGTGTTTTCAAATTAGATTCCCATCTTTAAAATGTAATTTGTAGGAAATCGCTTCAACATCGACGCTAAAGTTTTGCCGCAGTTTGGTTATGTGACTAAGTAAACAGTAATTAGTGCCATGGCCGGTTGACTGGATATTTGTGGCATAGAATAATTAGACACAGGCACAGTGGTACGGCCATTATGTAAAATAGATGTTTTCTTTTTTACCTAAGTGCTACCTGAATGACCAAACAGAGTAGGTTCTAATGGCCGTCAATTATCATAAGGTGTGATAATTAACGTTATGCAACTGATGGTATCAGGGTACTTGCCTACTAGCTAAATAATTTATGACGCTGACGTTGGCATTTGATGTTTTTTTGGTTCACTGCGGCGCGGCACAGCGGTCATTTCACACTCGTCGTAGTTTATTTTGCAATCTAAAGTGGCACGATGACTCGGATGAGGATTAGTAGCAAACGGTCAGAGGAAATAGATGATATAATGAATATTATATTCATATAAAACGAGTTATTTAATTTGTATTGATTTGGAACGCAACATTATTTTGTGATTGATACTTTTATTTATTAGATAGATGCTTATATAAACTTTATATGATTTAGGTTTATTGTGACTTTGTAAGATGATATTTGGGTTACATTTGGTTAATAACTTGTTTAATGTAATAACATTTAATGTTTAAGTTAGTCAAAACTAGATGTCGCTGCTAAAACGTACACCATGATAGAACGCGCTATCGTTGCGTTTTGCGCTTAGTATGGGTCTCAGTGCATTTGAATATATTATGCTTGCTTCTACCGAGTTCGTTTGTTTTATTTATACCTACGAACCTACCTATTTGATTTGATCTGTACATGGTCCTATCGAGTCGGAAGTTAGCCGATATTTTTCCAAGCTTCACGCACTAGAAAGCAGTGGCGATTCCGCTGCGCAGTGCGCACCGCTCGGGTCCTGTGTTCAAGGAACCGTGTCGGGTGGTTAAGTGTGAGTGTGCGTGGGCGCCGCTACATCAACCGAGGAGGAAGCTGAGGCAAGGCAGGGGTGCTTTGCGCGACGTGACGTCATAACCGTGACGTAGTACGAGTCTACAGCGGATTACGACGTCATTATCAGCCGTAACGTGTGGAAGACACGCTGCGGCCTAGCTGTCACAGGAGTGACAGGCAGCGCGCATTGGCGTGACGTAAGCGACGACCAAGGAAGTCTAGTGGAGTGGTTTGCCAGTGAAAAATTGTGAGTACTTTGTAATTATTACGTTCAGTCAGTTCAGTTCATCAAGAGATTTTGAGACTTAGAAAAATTTGAAGATATTTATTTGTGGACTTTAAAATTTTAAGTGCATGCTAGTTAGGACTTAGAATAGTTTTGCGAAAAGGTAACCGACGGGGAACCTATGCCCGATTTTCGTCAGAGTTTCAAACACTTGTAAAATTTTTATAAACTTTCTTGGACTTGTAAAAATTTTGGAAATTGTTACTTTGATTGGGACTTGTAAAATTTTAAAAACTTTCTTGCACTTATAAATTATACAACTTTGGTTATTGAGCATTTAGTTTGACTGTATTTGGGTTTACTGTAACATGTCTTCCGCCGCAATTAAAGGCCAGTTTGGCTATAAATCTTTAATCGAAAAGTCTTATAGTAACTTTAAAAAGTCTCCAAAGGATCGCATGTCTAAGGAGTCTTATTTACAAACGCGATTAGATTCTTTGGAAGATAAGTGGAAGGTTTTTGCGGAAACACACCGAAAGATTTTGATGACCGAAGATGAGTTAAGTAAAACCAAATACATGGAAGATAGTGTTTATGAGAGTGTTGAGGAAATTTATATTGATTATAAATCTGAATTAAGAGAAGCTTTAAGTTTGCTCAAACCCACTAACGCTATGTCGATCTCTCAAGCGGTACCGAAAGGAGAAATAAATGTAAAACTTCCCATAATCTCTATACCTACCTTTTCGGGTTCGTATGCTGAATGGACTACCTTTAAGGATTTATATGTTTCACTGATCCATAGTAACGTTTCCATTGATGATGTACAGAAAATGCATTATTTAAAAGGCTATCTCTCAGGAGAGGCAGAGCAGTTGCTGAGGCACGTGCCAATAACAGCTGCTAACTATCATGAAGCGTGGCTTACACTTAATAACAGATATAATAATAAGAAGTATTTAGTCAATTGCCTACTAAAGCGTTTTATGGGTCAACCCAACATCGGAACCGAGTCGTGTCGTGCAATAAAGGACATGTTGGACATTACAAATGATACACTTAATGGTTTAAAAAATTTGGGCATAAATGTAAGTACGTGGGACGCTATTGTTATCTACACAATTTGTTCAAAGTTGGATTCTACATCGCGTAAAGAATGGGAATTTAAAATAAGTACCTCAGACGAACTGCCAACTTTGGACCAATTGAGAGAGTTTCTTGAATCGCGATTTAGGTCTCTTGAATTCTTAGAACCCAAACAGAAAGCCAACTCAAATTCTTCAAACCAGAAGGCTAAAGCCATGCACGCGGCATCCGGCGGATCCGATGCTGGGACAAAGACTTGGTGTCCATATTGCAAAAACAATGAACACAAAATTGCAAACTGTAAGGAATTTTGTAAGTTTGATTACGATCAACGGCACAGTTTCGTTCAATCGAACAATCTGTGCTTTAATTGTCTAGGTAGAAACCACTCTGCTTACATGTGTCGAACATCCTCAAGGTGTAACATATGTAAACATAAGCATCATTCGTTGCTTCACCCAAACCAAAAAACAACTTCATCAAAAGCAACAACTTTACCCAAATCAGATTTGGAGGTAGAAGTCAAGTCAGCGGTCTCGAATGTTAAGACGTCTTTAGACGAATCAACTTCGAATGTTAAGGCACATTTCTCTCAATATGAGGGAGGTAGAAATCAGATTCTGTTAGCTACTGCGATTGTGGGAGCTCAAGCAGACCATGGACGCGTTCGTCTGCTTAGAGCTTTGATCGATCAGGGCTCCCAAGCGTCGTTTGTTACAGAATCGGCAGTCCAGATGCTGGGACTCCGAAAGGTTCCCAGTAAGCTTAGTATTTCGGGTGTTGGTGGCGACGATAGCAAGTTAGCCTCTAAGTACATCGTCGTGATGAATATTCAATCGCGCCACGACCCGAGCTTTCAACTGCAGGTTCGTGCTCATGTGCTCGGCACAATAACCGGTCTCCTTCCATCAGGAAAGGTAGAGTACGTGGACTGGCCAGAGTTGGCTGACGTCGCTCTCGCTGATCCCCAGTTTCACACGCCCAGCAAAATCGATATTTTGCTCGACGCGGATGTTTATAGTAAGATAATAAGAGACGGGTTGATCAAGGGTCCCAATGGTACACCGACGGCTCAGTGTACTACATTGGGATGGATCTTATCAGGTCCGACACATCAGTCACAGATTGAAACTGATGGTGATCAACTGTGTTATCACAACATCGTCAGCATGCATGTGTGCGTCGATGAACTGCTTAAACGATTTTGGCAGATTGAATCCGACTTTCCTAATTGTAAAATTCTTAGTGAAGAAGAACAGCGCTGCGAGGAGTTTTATGGTCAAACAACTCTCCGAGACTCGTCGGGAAGGTATGTTGTTCGACTACCGTTCCGCGAAGATGATCCCCAGTGCAAATATGGTCATTCCAGAGAAATTGCCCTGAAAAGATTTCATCTTCTTGAAAATCGTTTTAAGAAGAACCCAGAAATCAAAGCCAGGTATTCCGAAGTAATGCAAGAATACTTGGATCTTGGACATATGGTTCGTATGACTGGCAAGGATCGCAACAAAACAGACGCGGTGTATTTACCGCATCATGCCGTCATACGCGAAGATAAAACCACAACCAAGGTCAGAGTAGTGTTCGATGCTTCCTGCAAGGGAATGAACGGGGTATCTCTCAACGATACATTGATGGTCGGTCCGACACTGCAACCGGATTTACGCCATATTATCATACGGTGGCGTATGCATCCTATATGTCTCAGTGCAGACATCATCAAAATGTACCGTCAAGTTGTTGTGGCAGATAAAGATACAGACTTCCAGAGGCTAGTGTGGAGAGACGATCCGGGAGCTGAAACAGAAGAATATAGATTAGTACGAGTTACATTCGGGACAGCACCTGCTCCATACTTAGCAGTCAAGACTCTGCAACAGATAGCAAGAGATGAAGGTGCTGAGTGTCCAGACATAGCGGAAAAGGTGAAAAAGGATTTTTACGTTGATGACCTACTGACTGGGTGCCAGACAGTAGAAGAAGGAAAACGGATTTACAAGGAAATGAAGAAACTGTTGAGTAAAGGAGGATTTGAACTGCAGAAATGGGTGACAAATGACAAGGATTTAGCTGAGGTAGTGATGGATAGAAAAGGTACTAAGGAAGGAAAGGTCGATATAAAGATGGATGAGGTGGTAAAGGTACTAGGACTTTCTTGGGACAAAGCATCTGATGCTTTCCACTACACAGTGCAACTTCCTGATCTGCAGATTCCTATCACTAAGAGAAAGGTTATTTCGAATATCTCACGTCTATTCGACCCATTAGGATGGGTTGCTCCTTGTGTCATCGTGGCCAAGGTGATGATCCAGAAGTTGTGGCTGGCAGGAATAGACTGGGACGATGAGCTTCCGGAAGAATTGCTTAAGGAATGGCTTACTTACCAATCTGAACTCGAGAATATTCGCGAGGTAAGTATTCCCAGGTGGCTAGACGCTAGAGATGACGATGCTTGCACGGAACTTCAAGGATTTTGTGACGCGTCTATCACCGCATACGCTGCAGTAGTCTACTTACGGACTATTGATGTAGAAGGGAACATTCATGTTAACCTTGTTGCGGCTAAGACAAAGGTGGCTCCAACTATGCAAGTTTCAATTCCTCGTCTGGAATTGATGGGAGCAGTTCTTTTAGCTAAGTTAATTTCAGATGTAGCTAACCTGTTGGGTATTGAACGCAGCAACATTCATTGTTGGACCGACTCTACTGTTGTTTTGGCGTGGCTGAGCAGTCATCCCAGTCGCTGGTTTACATTCATTGGCAACCGAACTTCTGATATTCTGTCGAAGTTAGACAACACCCAATGGTCTCACGTTCAATCGGCCCAAAATCCTGCAGATGTCGCATCCAGGGGATGCACGCCCTTAGAACTTGCTGAAAACAGCATGTGGTTGCAGGGACCGCTGTGGCTACAAGAGTCCAATGTCAGCTACTTGAAACCCAATTCTTCGACTGACTTGGAGCAAAGAAAGGTTAAGGTCCATGTGGCAGCTGGAGATGCGTCGTCAGTTGACCATAATCTGTGGACAAAATATTCAACTTTGCCCAGGTTAGTACGTGTTGTAGCGTATTGTAGAAGGTTCATAAAGTATAAAAGAAGTCAGAAGTTTGAACCTTACTTGACAACACTCGAGCTCACGGAGGCGTTAGATGTATGTATCCGACAATGCCAGACAGGCGTAGCAGATGAGCAACATAAGCTGAAAGCATTAAGCCCGTTCCTTGATGAGAAGAAGATTATGAGAGTGGGTGGTAGGATTCAGAAATCCAACCTTCCCGAGGACACTAAGCATCCCATAATTCTTCCCCATAAGAGTCATTTCACGGACTTGGTTATTGATGAAGCCCACAGACGGACTTTGCATGGAGGTCCAACTCTAATGCTGAACCATTTGCGCACAAGGTACTGGATTATTTCAGCTAAAAGCCTTGTCAAGATGCATGTGCGCAAATGTGTTGTGTGTGTTAGGCATGCAGCAAAGACTAAACCTCCATTCATGGGTCAGTTGCCATCCAGCAGAGTAACTCCAGCTAGGCCATTTCTTAATAGTGGTGTTGACTTTGCTGGACCCATCAATATTCGAATGTCCAAGGGACGAGGCAACAAGTCTTACAAAGGCTACATAAGTCTTTTTGTTTGTATGGCGACAAAGGCCTTACATTTAGAAGTCATCAGCGACCTTACTGCTGAAGGATTTATAGCTGGCTTCAAACGATTTGTGGCCCGAAGAGGTCACGTTAGTGACATGTGGAGCGACAACGGGACAAACTTTGTAGGAGCATCTAAGGAACTCCTCAAGCTTGTCACCGCTGAGCAGTCTTCAGTAGCTCTTGGGATAAGAGAATGGTTGAGTGCCAATAGCGTCTCGTGGCATTTTATCCCCGCTCATGCTCCAAACTTTGGAGGGCTTTGGGAAGCGGGGGTGAAGGCTACCAAATTCCATTTGAGACGCATCATTGGTCACTCTACTCTCACATCTGAAGAGTTGACCACTATTCTCACCCAAGTAGAGGCATGCCTCAATTCTAGGCCCCTGTCAATGTTGCCTAACGACCAGGGTGACCCCACACCGTTGACGCCAGGACACTTTCTAATTGGTGAACCCTTGGTGATCGTACCAGAGCATAACTACGAACACAGTAACGTCAGTTCTTTGAGACGCTGGCAGTTGACTCAAAAGATGGTGCAAGATTTTTGGCGAAGGTGGTCCAATGAATATTTGGTACATTGTTTACAACGGTACAAATGGTCCAAATTAACACCTGAACCTAAAATTGGCAATGTGGTTCTAGTCAAGGAGGATAATCTTCCTCCATCTCGATGGATGCTAGGCAGAGTGGTAGCTACGCATCCTGGATCAGACCAGATTGTTAGAGTAGTGACTTTGAAGTGTGGCCAATCTCTCATAAAGAGACCCACTTCCAAATTATGTATTTTGCCGGTGACAGACTGATTAGTTGTGGTAATTTTTAATGAAATTTAGTTTAACTTGTTATACATTATATACACTGTTGTTTGTTAGTTTTAGTTTGTGGTTTATTGTTATGTACTTCTTAGTTAATTATAGTTTGTCAAGTTAAGTGCCAACCCCAATGCTCCTCATGGTGGGCGGTATTGTAAAGAACGCTCAATACGTTCTTGGTGGGCGGCATGTTTAATGTAATAACATTTAATGTTTAAGTTAGTCAAAACTAGATGTCGCTGCTAAAACGTACACCATGATAGAACGCGCTATCGTTGCGTTTTGCGCTTAGTATGGGTCTCAGTGCATTTGAATATATTATGCTTGCTTCTACCGAGTTCGTTTGTTTTATTTATACCTACGAACCTACCTATTTGATTTGATCTGTACATAACTAATAAGATAATTATAAGAGTAGCAGAGTTCTTTGTGATGGAACACGTCCGGGGAAGTACTACCACCATACATATTTCTGGCGCAAAGCAAATGCTCGCATTGCTGTGTTTCGGTGTGAAGGGTATGGTTTCCGGTGAAATTACTGGCACATGAGGCATTCTATCTATGCCTCAAGGTATTGCAAGCGTCCATAAGCTGCGGTAACCGCTTACCATCTTGTGGGCCGTACGCCTGGTTGCCACTTCGGCTAAATAAAAAAAAATATAAAAAATTTACGCTTTTTATCATTTTCTTAGAGGTGTCAATAAAGTAAAACTAATGGGAAACAAATGACACCCAGCGTAGTCTTACTATCAGTAAGACTAGTGGGAAGAAAATTCCCAGTAGTCCGACTGGTAAGACAACTCGGTAAGACTACTGGGAATAGCCCGTCAGATGATGGATAAATTTTATGGGTTGTGTCTTGTTTGGTCTAAATGACAACCGAAACCATGGATGGGACATTACTATCAACACACTACACGCTCTAATAACAACTGCGACCCCAATTTATAGTAGGTACCGTTTTTGACAATTTAAAATAACCAAATGGTGAGGTAATACCTATCTTACTTGCAACCATGTACTTTTATTAGCTTGGGCACGCGACTACGCTTGCGTGGAGTCTACCCAGGTTATGCGTTCCATTCCATGCTACAGGATCCTATTATGATTAGTATGAAACGGCCTTTTTACACCCCCGTTTTATCTAATCTGGATTTCATCCAAATCAGTTCAGCCGATATGGCAAGCGTGTTCGAACGATCAACATCCAAACATCAAAACATTCGTATTCATTATTCATTATTATTTATTAATATCCTATGTATTAGTAGGATTTCTTTCAATTTGAAAAATTTATAGCTATCTATCAGCTATTACATAGATCGTTCCGTGTACGGAAGTCAATGGGTCAAATTTAAAATTAGGTAAATATGTAAATAGTATCAGTATCTCTTCAGCAAGAGTCCGTCTTGGTGGGTACCACCGCAGTGCCAGATATTCTACCTCCAAGCAGTAGTGTACAAGCATTACTGTGTTTAGGTTTGAAAGCACTGTAGCAAGTGAAATTACTGGGCAAAAGAGACCTAACACCAATGTCTCAGGGTGATGAGCGCAGTGCAGTGCCACGCAGAACTTAACAACTTTAAGCTTTGGGGTGGCACTGCATCTTTTATGGTCAGTCGTGGTGCTTAACATCAGGCAGGCGACTTGACCGTCTTGTCACTTGCTGACATAAAAAAATAATAATAATATGATCTACCCTAGATAATATTAAAAAAAAGCTAGCAGCTAGATTAAACATTACGGTTTTTTTTATTTATATTATAACCAAAAATTTTTTTTTTTAGATAAGTCTTTGCAGCATCTTACTATAGCTTTGAAAAGTATTATTTTTGTTCACAAGAATTTGAATATTGTAGGTATATGTTTGGAGAAAGTACCTAACAGAAACAAGAAAGCTAAGAACAGCGATGTCCAAAAACAACATAATATACGACCAGAGTCTGTGTCAGACAACTGTATAAGCAGATGATGACATCATTATTTACCAACAACAAAGTAGCCCATAAGAGGTAGTTTCAAAGTAGGTCCAACTACCTAATGCAAATGGAATTCCACTTATAACTTTCAAACTCATCTTTTCCACTGAGTTCATAATATCGACAAGTTAATTGGACTCAATTAATTTGGACGACTGATGTGGCGCAGCGGGCAAAGGTCCGCCTGCGACGCAGGAGGTTGCGGGTTCGATTCCCGCCTTGGAACAAATGTTTGTACGATCTGCAAATATTTGTTGCGGGTGTTCTGGGTATTTTCTATGTATAAAAAATGTACTGTATTAAGTATCATTATTATTTATTTATTATTTATTTATTAATACTGGTGTAGACTAATAGATACCAAGGTGTTTTTCTTCGGCCATCTTGACTATACAACATGGTTCTCCCTAACTGTTTTTCTCGTGTTAATTAAAATACAATTTACCTTAACTGTATCAACTCGTTGGCAGTTCATCCAATCTTAGCACAAGTATAACAATTGAAATGGAATGGCAATGTTGGTTTGTAATTTAGTCGAGGGCTGCCTTATAATTTTTTTTAAGGTGACGCCTCTATTTCCTTCAACATTTTGTTTGTTCGCGTTGTTAAGTCACTGCTATATTGATTACTTGACACCAAGGACTTACTTAGCACCTACTTATTGATCTGTGTAAGTGCTTCTGCTAATGCGTGCGTACGACCTACGACTGAGGTCAATATCGTTGCCTTGATCTTTAGCGACTGACCTCCAAACTTTCAATTGCTGGACAATTAGAACCCTGTACTGTACTAAAACCTTGAATAATACAAATAAATTAATATTCTCACTAATAAAACCATCACTATCAATCGTGTCAGAATCAAGTTATGCTTGGTCTACATAGCACCTAAATATTTACCACAAAAATAGTATTTTTATTAAATTATGATAAAAAATTTAATAGACTGTATTTTCATCAACAGTCACCGCAATCAACTGTTTAAATAGTTTGTCTAGACGAAATTACATTGTTACTTCTATTCTTAGATGCAAAAAAATATATAATATAAAGTGTACATTAATCTGTACACCAAGTTTCGTCCAGGAGGGCGATTCTCGTGCCATAGATAAATGACCCTCCTGATTGCCCTCCTGATCGGTTGCAGAATACGACCAGACTTGAAGCAGAGACGCTTCACTCGCTTCGCTCGCTCGTTCAATAAGAAACCGTGGTTAACGAGCACGACGCACATTAACCAGTTTGGATATCAATTAAAACCGGAGACGTTCAAACTCTCAATACGAGTACGAGTTTCGGTTGATTTGTTGAAAGGTGTTTTTAGGACTCGAATTTAGGGCAAATGATTGTGTAGCTTGCTTGCAATATTGAGGCAAAAAAAATACCTGGACTGAGTAAGGGAAATTTCGAGATATAATGTTATATTATTCAAGTACCTATTAGGTATGCGCTACATTTACCTTTTACCTATAATTTTCTAGAAACCTGAGCGGGAACTGTCAGTTTAAAACATGAAAGCAGTGTTTATTTTCGCCGTGCTTATCGTAAATAACGATTTACTTAGATTTAGCATAACTACAGTAGTGCTATGTACCTGTGTACTTATAACACAAAACCTTAGGAATTTAGTTTTTTTTATCGTTGCGCAGTCGGTAGAAAGTAACCACGCTTATTTAATTCTTTAAAAATGTCTACAATTAGCAAGAGTGTGAGTGCAACGAATGAAAACCTTAGTGGATAGGACTCTTCAAAAAGAGTTCGTGTCTTATAGGTCGTCCTCCAAGTAATGTGCAAACATTACTGTGCTTAGGTTTGAAGGGCACTGTAGCAAGAGAAATTACTGGTTGAATAACTACATAATTAACGGGCTGACACGTGAACGTGCATGAAGTGCGTTCTTGGGTGACACTGCAAGTTGATATGGTCGGCCTTCAGGCAAACGATCGTCCCGTCTTAATTTTGCTAAGCTCATTTATAGAAAAAATAATTTTGTAACAATGACTTTTAGGTGTATACCTACTTAATCAGTTTAAATACCTACCAAGTTGACATGCATGCCATTACTTTAATGAATATTTAATTAAGTATCGTGATCCAATCTGATCACAAACATCGATTTTATGTGTGCTTGATATAATAATAATAGAGTGCGCTTGAGTAAAGTTGCGTGCGCTAGAGTTTTTTCCGTGTCCAATAGCGCAAGAACAGTTGCTTATTATTTTATTACCTACGTTTTCAGTACCTAACTACTGTGATATAATTATAAGGCACAACTTTACACATAGTGCTAAAACATAAGTATTAAGTAAGTATTTATTTTCATATTTATTTTATTATGTTGACTTTATCAAGAAATAAAATTCCCTTTAGTGATTTTTCTACAAGTCTTATATGAACTGATATAATTTATATAATTATGGCTGTACTTTTAGGACTCATATTCTAAAATGTATGTAAAAATAATGTTCTATTCTTAGATTGATTTCAAAGCCAAAGCATTGTACTTTCTAGCTAGAGCGTTTCTGTGAAAGTGTCACTTTTGTTACAGTTATTGTACCATAACAAGCATATCGTTAGTGCACGATACGACATTGAAGGCTCCAAGCAAATCGCGATCGTCTTCATCGGTCACTGTTGTGGCAAATCGCTTTATTAATAATTATAATAAAAACTAGTTATATATTTTTTTAGTAATTTTTTTAAGTACTAAGTAATTTAAAAAATACTTCTGATTATCTAACTAGATGTTTTGACAAAAAATACGCTTGTATTCTCACATTCTTTGATTAGTCAATGATTACTAGTTCAAACGACCAGATGATACAACTAACTGAATTAAATTAACGAGATAAAAACATACCAAGTCTACTCATAATCTGATAATAGCAGGTTGCACTTGGTATCAAGACGTTGCGAAAAACGTGATCTCCATTCAGTCGCACAGACAGACATCTACTTTGTCTTTGTACCTTGTTAGGCTGTGGGAATCTAAAATGTCTTTGAGATACGTGACTCGAGGTACCTACTATTGTGTGGCTGTATAACTTTCGAACAAAATAAATTAACTAAATACTTTGTAGTATCCCACGGAAGTGGATTCCAAAAATGCTTTGTGCGCAATACATTATTATTATGATTAATTATCTAAAATCTATCTCAATATTCTCGGAGGGCGAATTTGTATTTAGCATTATTTGCATTCCTTACCACTGGTAAGTAGTTCTTCATACTTTAGAAGAAGAAAAAGAGCCCAGTCTTGTTTTTTAATCATCTAATAGCTTCTGCCAACAGTTTTTTCCTGTGTTTTAACTAGATAAAAACACCTTTATGATATTCCAAATCGATTATTATCAATAATACTTAAAACTTTTAAGTAAGGTACTATAAACATACAACATTTTGACAGCTCTGTTTAACAGCAGCTTACCTTGGGGCTAGATGATGCTGTGTATATATGTGAGTGCTGCTATAAATAATGCTGGACAATCCCAGCATTATTTATATTTATTTATTTATTTTGAAAAGCATATTTCTAATTTAAAAATATAAACGCATTCCTTTACGTTACTTGTCATGTCGTTGCTGATTCTAATTTACGCTGTCTATGCACGAATAGAGCGTAATATCACAGAAGATGGTTACCTTTTTATATCCATCAAGCAAATTTTTTGCCTCATCTTGAGAAGTATTGTAGACACACGCGAGACATAATTTTTGAACCACAACCTAAATAAATAATAAATAATGCTGGACAATCCACACATCATCATCTAGCCCCAAGGTAAGATGCTGTTAAACAGAGCTGTATTATGGGTACTAGATGACTGATATATATTTAATAAAATACAATAGATAGTTAGATATTTTTTATTATATATAGAAAATACCCAGAACACCCGGAACAAATATTTGTAGATCGTACAAACATTTGTCCCGAGGCGGGAATCTAACCCGCAACCTCTGCGTCGCAGGCGGACCTGCACCCGCTGCGCCACATCGGTTGTCAAATGTGTATAAAGACAGGCCCATTTGTCTATGCCTAATTATACAAAGGTGTGTCTGTACACTTTTACCAGTCTGTATGAGGGTCAGAAATTATATAAGAAACTGTTTGAATTTTAAATAAAAATAGTTTTAGACACAACAGTAAAATTAATAATTTATTGTCCCCTCTCTCGAGTAGGATTTTTTATAATGGTTAAAGAATGTATAATGTCTCATAGATCCTTGACTTGGTATTAGCCAAGGATCTATTAGTAGGTATAATTTTTAACCTATATATATTAATAAATGATTTATATTTAAATCACATAATATTATGCTGTTTAATAGGCTGATTATCACTAAACTTTGATATAACTATCAGACTTCTAATGTGTTTGTCAGCGCTATATATAGCAATACAAAATAAAGACATCGGGTACAAACAAAAGTGAGCAAAACATTATGGCGAGTAATATGAAATTACGATTACCTGACTCGATCAGCACGAAAGACCCATGCATCACTAGTTTTCGCTGTCAGCGCGTCGGAGGCGTCGTCGTCTACGCATTGTGATAATTTGTGAAGTAGTCAAGTCTGTGCGTCTGCATAACGCATAATTTACTCATAGATATGTAAATAACTTATAAGAAAACGCATAATCGTATTGGTCTCTGTAAATTATTATTCGTGAAAATCTACTCAATTATACAATTCTTGTTAGTTTTATATTATTTTGAGAGCGCATAATAAGTTTTTTACTGTACCTACTTATTTGCCCAGCTTAAATATATTTGGAAGCGCGGTCAGTCGAGACAACCCAACGACTAGCTTTGTTCGATTCCAGCGGGGGCAAATAAAGTATAATCTTCATCAAAATTTAATACCTAGGATGCTTGTTTTTTATGTTTTAAATTGTAGTGTTTTCATAATTGTGCAGCTGTGTAATTAATTACAGTGGTGGCCATATAATTAAGAACGCTGATATAAAGGGAAGATTTTTTCCAACTAAGATGCAAAACTAATTGTATACATTTGTTTTTATTTCTCTCGGTATCGTAAAACATTTCCATATTACCACTGTATTCATTGATACACATGATTGGCTAAAAATCAATAGGCAAACTTTTTACACTACTTTTAAACAAAGTATTCCTTATTACTGGCTGGTCACGTAATTAAGAACGCTAAGTAGTTTATACCTTTATTCAAATTTAAATAGAGAACACTCAGTCGATTTGTTACTGTTTGTATAATTTTGGCGCAATTACGTGCTGTAAAAGATTAAAGGTGATTGCTTCTTTAGAAAAAACAATGGGAAAAAATAAAAATTGTGATAAATCTCAAGGGAAGTAATAATAAAACTTCGCCGGAAGAATTGGTCTTATAAAAAGATAGCCGACCACCTGCAATGTTCAAAAACGATGGTTTTCCACACTGTAAAGCTTTTTGCTACGTATCAAACTACTTCGAATGTTCCACGTGTACCTAAACAGAGAAAAACAACTCCTCGAGATGACCGAAACATCGTTCGTATGGCAAAACAAAATCCTTTTAAAGGGTCCAATGAGCTTAGAAAAGAATATTTTGGTGAAAACAACTTTTCAGCAATCTCAGCACGCACTATTCGAAGACGTTTGGTAGAAAAAAAATTGCACGGTAGGATAGCAAGAAAGGTACCCATGTTAAAACTTTGCCACAGGCAAGCCCGGCTTGCATTTGCGAGAAAGTATGAAAACTGGACTGTGCAACAGTGGAAAAATGTACTTTTTTCTGACGAGACGAAAATAAACAGAGTATGTTCTGATGGAAAACGATATGTACGACGTCCCCCGAATACAGCATTCGACCCAAAGTACACGAAAGTTACATTAAAGCACGGTGGTGGAAATGTGAAAATGTAAAGTTGATAGAAGGTAACATGGATCAGTTCCAATACAAAAATATACTGGAAGAAACAATGTTACCATACGCTGAAGACGTTCTACCGGTCATTTGGACATTCCAGCATGACAATGATCCAAAGCACACTGCACGCACCGTAAAGGAATTTCTTACAGCGCAATTAGTTTCTGTCTTAGACTGGCCTGCTAACAGTCCAGATCTAAACCCAATAGAGAATCTGTGGTTTGAAGTAAAGAAAAAGGTTTCAAATACAAAGTGTGGAAATTTAAGAGAGCTGTATGACGTTTTTTTAGAAGAATGGAACTCTATTTCTCTTGCGAAATGTCAAAAAATAATAGAGTTAATGCCTCGCCGGTGTAAAGCTGTAATTAAAAGCCGTGGATATGCTATTAACTATTAATTTTAGTTAAATATTTCTTTTTATGTTTCCTGTGCTATATATATATTGTGATTTTTTAAATCTAAGTGTCATACAAAACAATTCCCGAGCAGTTAAATAAATCGTTATTAATTATTTGTCCAGTTTCAGTACTATTTGAATGTGTTACTTTGATAAAATCAATAAAATGTGCAAAAAATAGTTAGCGATTTCATACTTTATTCTTAAGTCAGGTTGCTCTATTAATGTGACTATTATATAACATAAATAGTTGCTTCTCAAAAGGTACACATCTCTGTGTATGATACGATTTAAATAAAAAACTTCTAGAACTTCAAATCGTTCTTAATTATATGACCACAACTGTATAACTGTCTATCCAAATATTCTCAGAATATTTTATATTGTAGCACGTCGTTATCGCTAGCGCTGATACGAATGTGAGAATGAATGCCCTTATTCAAAACATAAACAGCTTTTCTCGCGCGATCAACGTTTTGTTTTGCAGCCGTTTTGGTATTTGTCTTGCTTTATGATGAAATATGAAAATATGATATATATGAAAATGAATTCAATCTAAACGATTGAATTCATTTTCATCACTGTTTTTTTCAGTTTCTATGTCTCATTTAGGTAGGTAGTACCTTAAGAATTTTACATTCATGGTTTTCTACCAGTCTTCGGGCAGGGTATTCTACAGCATCTTAGAATCAGGTGCATATCATAGAAAGTCATGTGCTGGAATGAAAAATACTCCGGATTTTGATAGTAGGTACCCTTTGCAGCACCTTGTCCAAGTACCTGAAATAATGGGATGATAATCAACTTTCTCGCAGTGACCTTTTCTTAAGAGCCCTATCCACGATAATTCTTGAATTTTGTTGTAGCCCGTGAAGTTTCGAACACTATTGTGGCTCGTGTGTAGAAGATATTTTAACGAAAATAAAAACATATAAGAGCTTTATCCCTTAAAATTTAAGCCAACAGAACAAATATTAATTAACTCAAGACACAACTGATTAAAAAAATAATTAGTAACGCACGTTTTGTAAAATGAGCAATTCCAGTCAACTTTCGATCCTGTTTTCTATGAAATAACAAAGTCTAACATATTTCCAAAAATGCAATTATAATAATCACAGTTTTAAAATTTAAGTGTACAGAGAAAAATACACCATGTTAGTTCAGTATTTTTGAAAAAAGACGGTCTAAAAAACGCGTACTTTTCCCAATTTTACGCTTGTTATTTCTGCTAAAGAAAGAAGTTTACAATAAAAATACACCTACTAAATTAAAGTTCAAGTTGTTATTAAATAAATACAACAAAGAAAATAGTCTAATAGCATTGACTTTTTTTAATACGAATTTTTTAAAATCACACCTTAGCGCACTTATAATCATATCGATCGAAGCACCGACTCTCAAACCGCGCTGAGCGCTTATTGCGGGAGGATGTATCGCTCCTCGTCGCGCGCACTATTACTTATACTATATAAAGATATATTCAGGCGAACTTCATGAATTATATCGCTAAATCTTGGAAAGGCCTCTTAATGAGACAGCGTAAACGAAACGATCGACGGGTTGTTTTATAAGTACCTAAGTACTTATAGTTACTCTGATACGGGCTTTCATACATTATTTTAATTTAGCACCAGAAGCATTTAAATAATATATATATATAATATATAAAATAAAATAAGCTAGTGTGAACAAATAAAAATACCTCTCCAGCGGTACATCGGAAAATTCCGGTCGGTATGTTTGGTAGATGCTCAAAGCACGGCATTACGTTATTACACGGCAAGCAGTGACCATATTTCCGACACTGAAATAATAAATATTTATCAGAGTCATCTCTTGAATTGTTTTGCTGAGTGATGTGAGACCCTCTCTAAACCTAACTGTGCTCTACCTCTACATAAGGCACTACCTTTGAGAAACGGAGTAGTTCTTCACGATATCTCTAGATGGCATGCGTGCTGCAAATCACATTACGTTTTCTGTTGGACTACCTATGTTGGTGGAAAGTTCTTATAGTTACATTAAAATAAATAGTTGAAAAATATTAATATTGGTAGATAATTAAACATTGGGGTTTCACACAGTGCTATTACGCCCCAACTTAGCAAAGCTTGTAAGGGAACTAGTTATGTTGCAGAACAGAATGCTTTCTTTTTTTGTATGATTTGTTCAAAATTCAAAAGGTACAAAATTATAGACAAAATAAACACAAGGTCAACACACAAAATGTTCGCAGTTCGCACTAAGGTAGAGTCATAAAAAGCTCAAAATGCACGACAATGTTTGCTGCTTGCTCTCAACTGATCACTTTTATTTTAAACATTCTTTAACTGGTTTTACTGAATAAAAATAAAAAACAAAACAAAAAATTGCAAAAAATATTCACTATTCAGAGGTAAAAAGAATTTGCACTCACATCATACATAGTCGGAGTAGATGGGTTGCAGTCGCTAGGGCATCGGCACACTGGGCACGGGTCGCAAGGTTCTTTATCATCACTACCTTTTTTATCACCACCCTTATCAGTACCTCCGCAAGAACCTGAAGTTAATGAATAGCATACGCCTGGCCTGTATAATGTGGCGGTTCTGAGTATGTTACCTTGAAATATTTTGGAAAGCGCAAACATTTTTAACTGTAGGCTATTTTGTTTTTAGTAGTATTTTTGAAAACGATTTCGCTATTTAGTTTTGAATTTTTTATGTAGTTGATTTTAAAATGTATTAGTTTCACATTTTAGTAATTTTGTTTTGATTTTTTTTTTGACAATAGAAAGATGAGATATTTTACGTATTCTTCTATGGTGGCTTGGTCATAGAGAAAGTTAAACATAGACATAGACATAATTATTTTTATTTGCTGTTTAGTTTGTAGGGCCGGGCCCCCATCTGGCCCCTATAAACAATAAAAATTATCGTTAGGATCCGTCGTTTCCATGGAACAAATATGTACTACCGTACAACTTCGTTTTAGATCGATCGTAACGATGAATCGATAGTGTCAAGATTGTTAACGAATTAATTAAAGGAATTTATGCACTACGTTTTCCTTAATGGCTCGGAATGATGCTTCCCGAAAACACACCCATGAAAATGTTCGATCATGACACCATAACCTTTGATTTCATTTCAGATGAAAACAGACCTTAGATTACGGAAGAATAGTCAATAGCGCGATAGTTATAACGAAACTATCGACATTTTACGATAGTATCGATAGTGAACATTTGGCGATAGTTTTGAATTTATGGCTGATTTACATTGATATAGTAGCTGACGCCAGCATCACTAGATTCTGGCGCTGGATCAGCATTGTATCTATGTAAACATGTTTGATTCCAGTCCAGCATCCATTATTATCCAGTACTGGATCAATAGACCAGCCGCCTATTTTTCGCACAAGTGACCGCCCCCCGCACGCAGCGCAGCCCGTGCCAGTGGGCACTGGATCCGTATAAACACTGCGCTACTACATGGCGAAGGGCGCAAGCGGCGAACAGACTGCGACGCAGAGGTTGCGGGTTTGATTCCCGCCTTGGGACAAATGTTTGTAGGATCTGCAAATATTTGTTCCGGGTGTTCTGGGTGTTTTCTATGTATAATAAAAAAATATCTATCTATGTATTGTATTGTATTAAGTTTAGATCAGTCATCTAGTACCCATAACACAGCTCTGTTTAACAGTAGCTTACCGCCTTTGTGTCAGAAGTACCATTGATTTGTACCATTGATTGTACAAGTGACACAATTCTATTCTTTATTCTTTATTGTACACACATAAACATTTAGAAAAAACTTAAAATATAGTGCATGTACACAGGCGAGCTTAACCCTAAAAAGAGTTCTCTTCCAGCAAACCTAGTAGTGAATGAGAGATGATTTAGTAGAAGTGGGTAGGTGCACACCAGGACATAATAACAAGAAATGATATAAAAAAAATTATGAAACACAAAACAAATATTTAGCAATAAATACATAACATATAAATATATACATTCGAATAATACATAAACTAAATAATACATAAACACAACTTTGTATCCTTAGTACCATTAATGGTACTAGTGACAACTATTTAGGATCAGTAGTACCATCATAAAAATTGATGTATCGCTAGTACCATGAATGGTACAACTAATCATTTAAGTACTGTGGAGTGGGCCCAGGAAGTGAATTGTCGCAATTAATAAATACTATACTTACGATTATTTGTGTTGTTTTGTGATTTAGGCAGCAGCGAAGACAAAAACAATGTAGTACCTGTGATTTACGCACTTATGCCAAATAAACTTCAAAAGTCGTACGTTATTTTGCTAGAACTTATAAAGTCAGCAGTCCCAGAATGGGAGCCAACTAAATTTATTACTGATTTTGAACAGGCTACTATCAGAGCTATAAAATTGGTCTTTCCCAACGTGGAACACCACGGATGTTATTTTCATTTCAAGGATACATTGATCAGAAAAGCAAAGAAGCTAAACATACAAACAAAAAACAAAAAAAACGACACAAATTTGAACAAAATAATTGGGTTGTGCATTGTGCTACCACTTCTGCCTGAACCAGATATTGAGGAAGGCTGGAATTATGTGCTTGCAGAAAGTCAAGTTATTGGTACGCATCGAAACCTCGGACCATTCTTGTCTTTTATTCAAAACTATTGGATGCCGAAGAAAGCAATGTGGTGTTGTTTTGGCGAAAGACATAGGACAAATAACGTATGCGAAGGGTGGAATGGGCAATTTAACAAAAGTTTTAAGAGAAGACCCACAACAATAAGCCATCTTTTGAAAACGCTTAAGGATGATGCAGCATTGACCGCTGTAAGAGCGAAAACAACGATGCCGTTTATAAAACGGTAAAAATCCGTCATCGAGCGAAGTGCATATATACAGCATGTTCAAATGCAGCTCATTAATGGTGAAATTAATGTGCCACTATTTCTAGAAAAATTACGCCGTTAGTTGTGTAACAAAGGCTTTAAAATTTTATTTGCGTTAAGAAGTTTCGGTTATATTTTTAATTTTATATCTTTGTGACAATACAAAATAAATGCATGTCAAAAATGAATTTACGTGGAATATCTTTACTTTTCTTTAATGGTACTTGAGATACAAAGTTGTATCACTAGTTCCATAGTTATCGGTTAACACGTTCCCTGTGTATGACCCATCGGTGGTGCATATTGAAGTTCTGATCGTACGTGCATGACACACATATGGGGCAAGAGCCCTTGCAAGTTTAAAGGCTCGTAAAAATGTACACGTATGAGTTTATCCACTTTTATCCGCATACACGTGTAGCCAATAAACTAAAATTTAAATTGACAAGAAAACCGGTGGACTTTTCATTTAGGGTTGCCAGTATCCTACCATCAAAAGTGAAAGTATTATGGGTAAATATAAAATAAAAATGCATTATATATTATTTATTTATTCTTAGTATTATTTAATGAACAAGGTTATAACAATTGAGGCAAAAAGCTTTTCGGCACTTCAAGCACTCCATGTCCGTTTTTTTAGACTTACGGGCTGCTTCAACTGGTATTTGGCCTCCTTCTACCAACATTTTGTAGCAGCCAGTGCAACGTTTTCTCTGTATTTTTTTTGGGTCGCGCCTCGGGATTTTTGTGAGGGAGTGGCTGAGCCTAGAAGGCGGCTCGTTTAGGCTGGATCTTGAACGTTTTTTCCTGTCAAACGCGTATGACGTTTATGTGGGACATGGCGACAAGAGCTCATAAGTGCATGACCCACGGATGAATCATGGAGTAAAGAGCTCATACGTGCATGACCCACGGATGGCTCATTTACAAATATTGTTTTTTTTAATAAAGGGGGGCAAAAAAATTAAAAATAATGTTTTGTCATAGTCATTTATATGCTACCCTAATATAATATCCACATAAAGCATTTGCACGTAGGTGGTAGACTCCATAATCTTGGCTGCACAGGGAACGTGTCATTACGGAGGAATATCCTCATTTGTCTTTACTGGTACTAAGGATACAAAGTTGTGTCACTTGTACAATCAATGGTACAAATCAATGGTACTTCTGACACAAAGGCAGCTTACCTTGGGGCTAGATGATGCTGTGTGGAAAAGACTAGCGCCAAATTTTATTATAAGGTCGTTAAGTTTCGATAGGACTATCGATATGGCTCATTCCTCATGGCCAAACTATTTCCCAACTGATTTGGCTAAGACTAACATGTATTTGTGGCCGAACTCTTATATTGCACAACCTATATTTTTGCCTGAGTATGTAAAAAATAAAACGATAAAGTCAAAAAAAAATTGTATGTTTAATAATGTGATTGTTATATTTCACTTTTTCTTAGCTTTCAGAAGTAGTAAGATGAGCAAATCAGCATAGCTTCATGACCAGCACCGGCAGGCCTGCCGCTGGGCCGCCAGCGCCTGCCGCCGCGCCGCCGCTTCCGCCGCCCGGCGCAGAACAACCTGTGCAACATTCGGGAGTCAGCAATTTCATTCTATCACGAGGCTGCTGCGAGCTACCAGACCCTATCGCAGAGTTCGACCCACCCGACACCGCGGGACCCCCGCCGCCCGTCAGCGGGTTGCGGCCTGGCTGAATCCCTGAATGAGCCTCAAAGCAGTCTGCTTTGCAGGGAGCGTCCCAAACGCATGGCGGCGGTGGCTTCCAGTGAACACATCCAGGCCTAGTACAAGGCTCTTCTTTAGCTACGGACTTCGAAACTTTACGTGCGCGACCGCCGGGTCCTATGACCATTTCATCCTTCTGGGGTGCCAACTCCTTATTATTGAAACTAGAGAGGATTTTATTAATAGTTTGCTCATTAAACACGAACATTGTATTCTGATCAGACTGCGCAGAGTTTGAACTGCATGGACACTTCGAGCTATCGACTTTAGCTGGTCCGACTGCTGGTTTACGTGCAAATTCACCACTGGGACAAATACACGCATGCAATCCGCCAGGGTTATTAGAAGGAACCGATTGCGAAGTACACTTACAACAACTTCCTCCTTTGTCTGCGGATATATTAGGAGCAATGCTTTTCAGTTCGCAGACGATAAATTTCTTGCCAGAGCCGGGCCCTGAGTCAACGGAGCCGGATCCGCCGCCGCCGCCCTGAGCATTTATGTGTGCGGCCAGCGCTGCCGGGTCGGCGAGCCCGCGCGCACGCGCCAGCTGGCTCGGCGCGCACACCGGGTCCGGCAGCATGAGGCACGATGGTTCCCCACCGCACCCGGTGCGGCGGCAATCATGCTGAAGACCATTGCGTTTGATGCAGTGACAGCTGTAGTACATGATTCCTCCGCGCAGCTCACGACTTTTTGTCCTCTTTAGCTGGTTTTCTTTTTCATCCTTTTTTTCGGCGACGCTCTCCTCTGCTCTGGAGGTGTCTGAAGACTTTCCTTTCTGAAAAAGAGGTATAAAATAACTATGTGTTGAGTATGCCTGTCCGCCGTGAATTAAAAGAATATAAATTACCCGGAGCCTAGGAAAGCGACGACGTCAGCAATAGGTTTACCATTGTGAAATTAGGTCGAAGTCGCTGAAACGTGTGACGTATGTCTTGCCGGGAGGAGGGCGGCGCACGCACGGCGGACAGGGTGGAGGGCACGGCTTGGGACAGGGCCCATCCCGGCACAAGTACCGAATCGAGCCCTGCTGGAAGTACTGGCAATCTTGCAGTCCGTTCCGCTTAAACGCAGACCGCGGAAGGCATTGTAGCTACAACAGAGTTGTATACATTATTTTTCATATAAATGTATTACCTATCTGTAAAATTTTTCAGACACAAACTTACCGCAGGACCACAATCTTCATATTTATAGCATACCATAGGACCACATGGACTACACCTGAAAAGATACAAGAGCTGTAGAGAAGAAAAAGTCCTTAAAGGTTTTTATCGCAAATAAAAAATACTTACATTGTGGTTACCGATTTCACCAACAGAGCAGAGAAGAGGGCTTTTGCTATATTTATCAATGGTAAAGTACAAAATTACATAGAGCTCACTCGAAAATTTGATTTTTTAATTTTTTATTGATAAAAAGACTTTAAAATTTTATATAAAAATCATCTGAACGATTTGAAGTCCAAGAGTAATCTGTCAAGTTTTTTCACATTTGGCAGTAGACAATTTTTTTCGTCTTCTATTTTTAAAAAACTAAGCTACCAGCCATTACTACCGATATAAAGCAGAGTGCATAAACAGTCTCCTAGAAAAAACAAATTAACACACGTATAGTAAAAAAAATCAAGAAGAGTAAAATGTGGTTTATTCGTGCTCGTCCACTGTAACGGCTTGCTGATTTTAATAGAACTTAGTACATAACTAAGGTTATTCTTAGGAAATCTATCATTTAGTTCTTTCAGCAGAAGAGTGCGGGTGAAACTGTAGTTATTAACTTCTACAGCGCCGCATTTTACAAATAGCACTCAAAGCTTCGGCATGTGGATTGGCACAGTGGCTTATGCATGCTACGTGCGCCGGTTCACACAGCGGCGCTGGCCTAGCACGGCACAGATCTCTTGAAGCGATGCATCTGCTTCTTTTGCAATCCCATTGAAGTCCGTTTCTACGAAGACAGTAGCAATCCGTGTATAGAATACCACCTCTGAGTTCTCGACTCTTGCAAATCGTTAGCGGTACGCAGGTGATACAGCGGTGTTTACCCATATTACAGATTCTAGTACAAAAATAATTTTAAATTAGTAAAGAAATTAATGCAGGTAAAATTAACTTTCATTGATAAACTTACTTTTTATGTTTTTCTAGATTATAAATTTTAGTCGGATATAATTTAGTATATTAAACAGAAATTTTGAATTTTTATCAGGACATGATAAGTATTAAAATTTTAAGTAGGTAGCGTTGAAAATATCTACTTGGCCATGATTTGGAAAATCTAGGCGCATACAGGTAGCGAGTGAAAATAAGCAAAGGTAAATGTGTGGCTTGCTCGTTCGAGGCATAAATATTGAACGATTTTGTTTATCTTTATTCTTTTATTATTTTGCACGTCATGCAAAATGATTATGTATCTACTTATAAGCAGTGATTTTTTGAACTAATGAAACATAATAATATATTTTTCATCACACTTGCTTATAGTATGGCTCTATGGTCATCGCAATTAGGCACAAAATGACACCCATAATCAAACTATGACTTTTTCATTGCTTTAACTCACTAGTGAGTTATAGATTTTTTTGTTATTTTATTATGAGTTTTTTTTGTTATTTTATTCACAAGTGTGTTGAAAAACGTCGTATGATACACGTGTGTATTGATTATTACCGTCCTCGGCTATCTTAGGACCCTCGCCTGCGGCTCGGGTCTCAATGGCGCCTCAGCGGTAATCACCAATGTTACACACTAGTACCATAATGTACTATAAAGTAATTTTACGGGTAATTTGTCGCGTAATTGTCTTTTAATTTATTTCCCCCGAAAAAATCCATAGTTTATCTTGTGTGACCTTGGCCCTAAAAATCTTAATAATGGAAACTTTTTTCTTAAGGAAAAGGTAAAATTGAAAACGGGTCGATACGATACTGTCAGTTAATTGTCTTTGAAATAAAAACAAAAAAAAATTTTAGAGCTCATTGTTCTATTCAAACTTTATCCGAGGTGTTCTGTAAAATCAAATGGCAGCGAAAGGTCAGTACACTCAAATCCGTTGCGAGATACACTATACTAAAAACAATAAAAAAAGTTCAAAAGTTTCAAAACCTATAACAAAAAATAATCTATCGAACATTATTTTCAAAAGTTCATTACGTACAAATCTAGTAACTTTCACAACTCGGTCTTCTCGACCCATTTTTAGATATTTAGTAGTACTCCTTCAATTCAAAAAACTACCAAGATGTGAGTATGATGTTACCTAGTGAGTTGGGGTTAAAATTTGTGTGGACAAAATTTGTTCGGGGTCTTATTCTTCCTAATTTTCCAGGTGTTGCGGACCTTGCGGAGGTTGCTGCGGTGGCTGCTGCGGTGGCTGCGGCTGCGGCTGCCCTTGCATCACGATCTACACGTGCTGCACCAAGATTTGTTAATGCTGAGAAAAAGCGTGTGGGCGCTTAGGACGCGCAGGCAAGCCATGGTGCCTGTGATGTCCGCATGGGCGCTGCAAGCTTCTTACTTTGTGTTGAAGTATACTTACGTGCCGTTCTGTGAAATAAACTATGAATAAGCGTAATTTTCGTTATTTCTTTCGAGGTAGAGGGTTTCGAGGTAGAGGGTTTCGAGGTAGAGGGTTTCGAGGTAGAGGGTTTCGAGGTAGAGGGTTTCGAGGTAGAGGGTTTCGAGGTAGAGGGTTTCGAGGTAGAGGGTTTCGAGGTAGAGGGTTTCGAGGTAGAGGGTTTCGAGGTAGAGGGTTTCGAGGTAGAGGGTTTCGAGGTAGAGGGTTTCGAGGTAGAGGGTTTCGAGGTAGAGGGTTTCGAGGTAGAGGGTTTCGAGGTAGAGGGTTTCGAGGTAGAGGGTTTCGAGGTAGAGGGTTTCGAGGTAGAGGGTTTCGAGGTAGAGGGTTTCGAGGTAGAGGGTTTCGAGGTAGAGGGTTTCGAGGTAGAGGGTTTCGAGGTAGAGGGTTTCGAGGTAGAGGGTTTCGAGGTAGAGGGTTTCGAGGTAGAGGGTTTCGAGGTAGAGGGTTTCGAGGTAGAGGGTTTCGAGGTAGAGGGTTTCGAGGTAGAGGGTTTCGAGGTAGAGGGTTTCGAGGTAGAGGGTTTCGAGGTAGAGGGTTTCGAGGTAGAGGGTTTCGAGGTAGAGGGTTTCGAGGTAGAGGGTTTCGAGGTAGAGGGTTTCGAGGTAGAGGGTTTCGAGGAAGAGGGTTTCGAGCCCTCAGGGTGACAACGACAACTTCCTAAAATGACAACTTCCGACAACGACAACTTCCGAAGACGACAACTTTTTAGAATGTCAACTTTCAAAAACGACAACATCAAGACTTTTGCCGCTGACTGTACTTTTATTAGTTTTTTTAGTTTTTATCATTTTTACCATTTCATTAGTATATGTCCCTAGTATATCAACAAACTAAGAAACAATTCATACTCGAGTGAAGTGCACTTTACTTTTCTCGAAATAGCCTTACTACCCTCTGCATATATAAACGACGCCTGGTTACATATAAAAAATATGATGCCTAATGACTTGAAATTTCAAAAGTTTAAACGTTATTTTGAAAAACAATGGTTAGAAAAAAATAACAAGATCTTAAGTGTTGCTTATTCCAAACACAGAACAAATAATCCGGTTGAAGGTTGGCATAGACGCCTAAATGCAAAAGCGAAATTAGTCTTTGTCATTTTTGGAAGTTGTCATTTTAGGAAGATGTCATTTTCGGAATTTGTCATTTTCGGAATTCGTCATTTTAGGAAATTGACGAGTTTAGAATAGACGTTCTCTGAAATTGTCGTTTTCGGAAGTTGTCATTTTAGGAAGTTGTCGTTGTCACCCTGAGGGCACTTGTTGTGTTTTACTAAAAAAAAAGTAAAGTAAATTAGTCTCATGTGCCTGTAGTTAGTCAGCCCCTTAGTATTTTCGGAATTTGTCATTTTTGGAAGTTGTCATTTTAGGAAGATGTCATTTTCGGAATTTGTCATTTTCGGAATTTGTCATTTTAGGAAATTGACGAGTTTAGAATAGACGTTCTCTGAAATTGTCGTTTTTGGAAGTTGTCGTTTTTGAAAGTTGACATTCTAAAAAGTTGTCGTTTTCGGAAGTTGTCGTTTTTGAAAGTTGACATTCTAAAAAGTTGTCGTCTTCGGAAGTTGTCGTTTTCGGAAGTTGTAATTTTAGGAAGTTGTCGTTGTCACCCTGAGGGAACAAGTGTCCCGTCTCGGCGCGCTAATTTACTTTTGCTAATTTGACCGTTTGGACAAATTTATGTGAATTTGACCGATTGCGAATTTGACCATTCGCCCCTCCGATACAGTAGTTCAACTGAGTAGTTCAACTAGTTGTACAAATAATACACCACTGTATCATTAGTCCAACTACAAAAAATACAAGCAAATTCCCTGGGTTGTCCTTCCTAGAATCTTGAATTCTTATAATTATGGATATATACGCATAAAGTCAAATACGTACTAGGACAAATACGCATAATGTCAAAAGACAAACACGCTTAAAAAAAATCAAGTCGTATCTAGAAAACGATTTGTTTTGCAATTTGACAGCTGTCAAAAATGACAAAATTCATGTCAAAACTGACAGCATTACCAAAAGTAGATGAGTTAAGTTTAACTTTCAAAGTTGACAGCTGTCAAAAATTACAAAAAACAAAATAGCAGATATCAAATTGACAGCTGTCATAAAAAAAAACAAAAAAAACAATACCTTTCATTTGAGTTTGCCAGCTGTCAATTTTGAAAGTTATACTTAACTCATCTACTTTTGGTAATGCTGTCAGTTTTGACATGAATTTTGTCATTTTTCAGTTTTGACATGAATTTTGTCATTTTTGACAGCTGTCAAATTGCAAAATAAATCGTTTTCTAGATACGACTTGATTTTTTTTAAGCGTGTTTGTCTTTTGACATTATGCGTATTTGTCCTAGTACGTATTTGACTTTATGCGTATATATCCATAATTATAAGAATTCAAGATTCTAGGAAGGACAACCCAGGGAATTTGCTTGTATTTTTTGTAGTTGGACTAATGATACAGTGGTGTATTATTTGTACAACTAGTTGAACTACTCAGTTGAACTACTGTATCGGAGGGCCATTCGCGACGAAACGTACTGCCGCGGCACGCTCGCTACGCTCGCTCGCCTCGCGCGTAGTTTTTCACTAACCTATAGTTATAGTTCGATCAGTCAGTATAACAATTTGAAAAAAAAACATATAAACAGTTCGACTATCGAACTACTGGTAGGACTGGATGGATTAAACGCTATTTTGACGGTTCACTACCAAAAGGCAAACTGCCAAAGGGCAGTTTGCTATTTTGACGGATTGCGATTTCATGAATTTGACCGATTGCTAATTTGACCATTCGCGACGAAACGCCGGAACCACCGAAATCGCCCAAATAGAGCTTGAGTTTTTAGAGTTTCGAGCGATTAGGAGGGTAATGTCTCTTTCGCAAATATCCCGCTCCTAAAACCGTAAGCAATCCTGCCATATCCTGAATCTGTCAATCGTGTATTATCCCGCCTAACTTTGTTCTAGAAGATAAGTGAAAAAAATATTATCCTTGAAACCATTTATTAACGAGCACTAAAACAAAACTGTAGGACAACTATACTAGAAGCAATGACATTCGCTTCGTGATGTGGTTGGCTTGGTCTCGTAGCCATAGTGCTCAGCAAATCTTTGTGAAGCAGGTGTATATTGTGATTGGTGGGCCGCAAGGGCCGCCGCAGCAAGGAGGTCCGCAACACCTGGAATTTAAAAAAGTGGTTATTACGACATTAATTGTTACCGTTGCTTGTTACTGGGGAGTTCCACCACGCGGACCCCAATAGCCATGACCTTCGGGATGTCTGTATCCCGAATGTCGGAAAGAGATAAACAGAAATCTTACATTCTAGAAATGAGTTGAAGGTAGAAGTACTTCACCGAAAATCAGTGATCGAAATTCGGTGAAGCGTTGGGACTTAAAAATAGTCTAAAACATAGAAATATTTATAGATTTTTTAAGTTTTAAACTTTTTTTGGTTTTATGTTTACTTCACGTGAGATTTTAGTATAATGAGATTTTTCAGGATTTTCTAAGTTTTTTATACTGTTTCATAGTTCTAGAAACGTAATAGATTTTAAATTTGATTTTTTGACAACCTTTTTATTATGGTTCTATCTGGCCAGTATTTATACAACAACGGTCGTTACGGAACCGGTTCGGAAATGAATTTTTGATCGTACGTAGGTCAAAATGCATTTCTATGCATTTGACCTACGTACGATCAAAAATTCTCCGTCTGTTGCTGCAATTTATCCTAACGTGTGTGCCGTCCATTATGAAAATCGGCACACTACAAACATGTGTGTTCGTAGTGTGCACATGGCCTGCACAAAACTTAATATTAAAACTGAACAATTTGTGAACAAAAAGATCGGAATCATCATATCAAGGGATTATCTAAATGCTGTAGGTACACTCTCACCGAGGCAGGCCGAGACAGGGCAAGCGCGAGAGTGTAGATGGTAGCGCTCGCCCGCCTCGGCCTGTCTCAGTGTGTCTTGGTGTGTTAATTTCAAAGTCAAAGTTATAAAACGATAAAATACAACGATATAAGTTTGTTTCTATTTGCAACATTATTATTACCGAATTTTGATAAATATAACTTAGGTCTACTTAGGTCACTATATTCCTAAATAATAGTTAATGTACCTTTTAGACATGTAACTTGGCGTTATTAATAAACTTTTGTATTGTATTTGTATGTGAAATAGACTATAGTAGCGAGGTCCGACGACCATGTCTGCAGACTGGATGATGTCCGTCTAGTGGACTTATGAGCTGTGCGCAAGAATTAGGCGGGCCCTACTAATGGCTATTCAGAATGTGTGAGGCCAGTATAAATGCTTCCGGTCCATAAGAACTTAATCCCAAAATATGCTGGCACCAAAAATAAAGGCTGGCTAATGCGGGGTTTACACGGGTCGATTTCCGCCGACTAAAGTCCAGAGTCCTCCGAGACCAAGAGTCCTAAAGCACTACGAGATAGTCCTAGAGCCCTCCGAGAGCAAGAGTCCTGGAAGAGTCCTATGAGTGCAAAAATCCTAGAGCCCTCCGAGAACTATAGAGTTCTAGAGCCCACCGAGAACTAGAGTCCTAGAGCCCTCTGAGATCATGAGTCCTAGTTTGAAAAGTAAGAGTCCTAGAGGCCTCCGAGAAGCAAGAGACCTAGAGCCCTCCAAGAACAAGAGTCCTAGAGCCCTCCGAGAGAGTCCTAGCTAGTTCTCTGAGAACAAGAGTTCTTAGAGCCCTCCGAGATCAAGAGTCCTATAGTCCTCAGATACAAGAGACCTATAGTCCTAGGTCAGAAGTCATTTAAGTCCTAGAGCCCTAGATAAATATTAGAGTCCCGAGTCCTAGATTTTAGAGTCCTAAATTTTAGAGTCCTGGATTTTAGAGTCCTAAATTTTAGAGTCCTGGATTTTAGAGTCCTAGATTTTAGAGTCCTAGATTTTAGAGTCCTAGATTTAGAGTCCTAGATTTTAGAGTCCTAGATTTTAGAGTCCTAGATTTTAGAGTCCTAGATTTCAGTGTCCTAGATTTCAGAGTACTAGATTTCAGAGTACTAGATTTCAGAGTCCTAGATTTCAGAGTCCTAGATTTCAGAGTCCTAGATTTCAGAGTCCTAGATTTCAGAGTCCTAGATTTTAGAGTCCTAGATTTTAGTGTCCTAGATTTTAGTGTCCTAGATTTCAGAGTCCCTAGATTTTAGAGTCCCTAGATTTTAGAGTCCCTAGATTAGTCTTTAGTTCTAGATCTACAAGCAAAGCAAAGGCTCTTTATCCTTAAATCATTTATTTAACCAGCACTAAAACAACACTGCGACGAAATGCTTCATGACGTGGCCGGATCTCATTGGCCGTTATGTGATCAGCAAATCTTCGTACAGCAGGTGTATATTGTGATTGTTGGGCAGCAAGGCCCGCAGGATGGAGGTCCGCAGCAAGGTCCGCAACACCTAGATAAAGGTTATTGATATACATATGATTGGAGTGCTCGTGACGTCGCTGGCTAAGCTGTTGCTTAACAGATCGAAGTTAAGCACTGTTCCGCGGGACATCATTTGGATTGGTGACCGCCAGTGGCAACTTCAACTGAGCGCCCCTGTGCTTCGGAGGGCACGGTTTTTTCAAAGTTGTTAGACCATCACAGAGGCCTTCGGGAGGCCAGAAACTCGCACCAGAGTTGGCCACTGGCTCATACGAACATAAACAAATGGTAATTGTTTACGAAATCAGTTAAGTTTGAAGTGGCAGTGAGCAGGTCGTAGCTCGCAGAACCGATCCACCGAACTGGAACCATCTATAGGATAGCCGCTCGATACGATGACATTGACAACGTGGCACTCTTTGGGAGTGCCATATTTAGCAGTGCACGTCTTTCGGCCACTCCTTGACGAATCACCTGAATAATGGGATGAATAACGTGGACGGTAGCATTTGTATCGATTTCTTCACTCGGCCAACGTGTAACGGCTTCTAGTTTTGGCTGTATTACTAATTTACACAGGATACTAGTATTACTTACATGTTTCAAATTTCTTTGAATCTGTCTAGGAGAAGTGCTTCGCCGTAATTCGGTGAAGCTTTGGGCTTAAAATAAAAATAGTCTAAAACATAGAATATTTTTGATATTTATAAGTTTTAAACTTTTTTTGATTTTATGAATATATCACATGGGATTTCAGAACAATAATAAAAGACTTTAGGGTTTCTTCTGCTTTTTATAACTTTTTTATTCTAGAAGCGAAGCGAATTCAATTAAATTTGAATTTGAATTGCAAATGTCATTTTTAAATAAAATCAAAAAGTTTGTATCAATCATTCAAGTCTTGCAAAAAAAAATTATATATAAAATGATGGTTCCGTACCTTGTAAAAATTATAAAATGTTCGTTAAAGGTTTTTTACTGATTATCAGAAAACGTTTTAGCACAGAACAGATATTCGGAGTACGGAATGGCCACTCCTTACCTCCCACTGGTTTGATTTACCTCACCCGGTGCAAGTTTGCCGGCACTGAAGCTAAGGGCTAAGGCACGCGTTTATTTGATTTTGTGTAGGTCCAAGCGCGCGCATTCCAGAGCGAGCTAAAAGTGTGCTTCTCGCTCTTGCTATAAGTTGGGGGGGACAACCATGACACTCACACATAAAACAGCACTGTTTACACAAACTATGCGTGTAGTGATTGCGACGTGTTTGCTTCATACATTTTATTGAGAGTGTCCGGGGTGTGGTTTTGGCCTACCATGATGACTATGTAGTACCTAATGGACGGGTGTTGAATACGCGATTAGAATACGCGTTCTCGTAACGCATGTAGTAGGTACCAGTATAAATAGACCCAACAATATAATTTTTTTCAATGACAACAAATAACGATTCGGTCAAGTCGTTCGCCTGTAATCAATAACAGCGGCAGTGTTACCAAAAAAAATATTTTTTTAATTTAATTTCAGCCAGTAATTTCACTTGCTACAGTGCCCTTCAAACCCAAGCAACTTCAAAGTCGCTCAGCGAGCTATGAAAAGAGCTATGCTCGGTGTCTCTTTGAAGGATAGAACCCGAAATGAGAAATCCGACAGAGAACCATGGTGGTCGACATAGCCCAAAGGATAAGCAAGCTGAAATGGCAGTGAACTGGTCATATTTATGCCGTAGAACCGATGGCCGTTGGGGCAAACGTGTTCTGGAGTGGAGACCGCGCTTAGGCAAGCGTAGTGTATGACACCCTCCGGCTAGATGGAGCGATGACTTGCGCACTGCAGCTGGCAGAAAGTGGATGAAAAGAGCCGAAGATCGGGTTCAGCAGCGCGCTTTGGGAGAGACCTACGTCCAGCAGTGGACTGCAATAGGTTGATGATGATGATGATGATGATAACTGCTTGGAGGCAGAATATCTGACACTGCGGTGTGCCTACGGTGTACGTGAAAAGCATAGAAAACAAAATTTATTTAATACTTAGATTTCATTAAAATAATACTACATTATTTATTTACTTTAACTTTATGTTTGCTCGACTATGTAAAAAAAGTTATACCGATCGTTTTAACTTAATTTTTTTTATGTCATGCATGCATAAACAATGCATGGCAGTAAACATATTGTAAAGAAAAGCAATAGCATTTTTTTTTTTATAATATTTTTTTTAGGAAAACCGGTATTGTTGAGAAAAATACACTTGTCTTCTTTGATTATTGAAGTCTGGTTGTTTTAATTATTTAATACTTACAATATTAAAATAAGATACGCAACCAGATAAGATACGGAACCCTAAATTATGACATCTATGCACAACTTGTCTGTCAAAGGACTTCAGTACTTTGTATGTTTTGGAAAATTATAAAAATATTGCAAATTTTTGTATAAATTTACTAAAAATATCATAATAAAATCATGTGTAGCCCTATTGTTAATTTGCCGAGCTACAAGGAACCTCGGGAATGTTATCCCTGCTATCGTGTTCAAGTAAGTTTATCAGCCCCAATCAGCCCTAGGTTTAGGTATCTGGAGTAGGACCAAAGTAGGACCAAAGGTGTCTGTACACTCTCACCGAGGCATCAGACTGAGACAGGGCGAGCGTGAGAGTGTACATGGTAGCGCTCGCTCGCCTCGGCCTGTCTCGGTGTTCCTCGCAAGCTCTCCATCCCGGGTCGGTTTTTTGTACCGAGTCAAAAGGTCCCGCGCTGCCTCGCAAGAGTGTATATTATGGTCCTCGTCTCGGGCGAGGCATAGCGAGTGCTCTCGAGCTGGAGTGTACAGCCACCATAAGCTTTTCGCCAAGCTACAAGGAACCTTGTGAATGTTATCCCTGCTATCGTGTTCGAGTAAGCTTATCAGCACTATTTCTGGAGGTCGAAAGAGAGCTGTGATGGTATCTGTCATAACAACACAAGTCTTCTTTCATGTCGTTGTTACAACCAAAGCCATTTTGATCATAGTCGGTTACGCTCACAGCATTGTCCAAGCAGGTTATGAGGTCAAATAGCCTACCTCTCAAAAAGTCTTTCGCGTTTTGTCTAGGCATAACGCGTTATAGTCTCACTGCAAATTAGGTATACAAAGTTAAAGAAATCCACGCATAACAGGTGTAAGCAATTAACACACAAGACATGTGGCGTTATCACCGTACTTGAGCAAAACACCATAGCTGTAGTAAAATAAGACTTTCCTCAGGGTCCACCATGTCTGCCCTGCGGAATGGATCCAGTAACTGTCCGCCGGCCGCTGATCGTTCAAGACAGCACCTTCGACTACCGCCCCACCAGCTGGCCCGGCATGCTGCTCAATAACCAGGACAAGAAAGTCAGATACCAGCTCATCAACTACGAACGTCCTGTAGGTATCAGGAGTATTTTGTAATTCAATCAGGCTAGTCACTGCTGCTTGTTTGCTGATTTGGAAGAAATTAATAATAATTAAGTATAATCGCACTAATAATGTAAAAACTGCTTCCCATTTAAGCTAAGCGTACACAGGTCGGTATCGTACGCAGCGGACGCATCGCATATAACGGATCGCAGTATTCTTTGTATAAAAAGTCGCACAAGATGCGTCCACTGATCCGCATTCTACGGATCGCATATCGGCATTGCCGACACCGATGCTCCGAGAGGCAACTTTTGCAATGCGTGCTGATGACGTCATACGGGATGCCGATCAGTGAACGGACTCGGCGCGCTCTATGGAGGACTATGAGTAAACAATAACATTACTATGGGTAGTAATGTTATTATTTACTCTTATTATTATAATCAGTTTTGTAGAGAGAATAGAGAGTGTTGGAAGCTAATTTTTTTATCATCATCATCATATTAGCCAATGAGAATAATAATTTAGTTTAGAGTTTAAGTTAAGATTTAGACGTCTACTGCTGAACGATAGGCCTATAGGCCTCCCCTAGAATGCCATGGCAACCGTGCCTTCGCCATTCTCCTACTTTCTTTTTTATTATTATTTTAATCATTTTTATTTTGTGTTTCATTACAGGTGAAATCGCATTACCCTACCTGCGCTCACTCGTACAATTATTAAGATATACAAACGACCAATCAAAAGGATTCTGCTAGTAGACTTGAAAAATATCATGAGAACTATTCTCTCTTCAGTTCCAAATGCATGCTTCAGGTAAAAAAGTTTCAAGTAAATCAAAATTCAAAACTTTTTTCGATCTAGCCATTTCATAAAAAAGTTAATCCAAGTGTCATCTTGACGTTTCCGCAAATTGACATTGGTTTTATTTTAAGGCAAATCGTGATAAATTTTCGTTTCATTATTTTTTAAATAACAAAAACCAAGCTTTTTTATTTCTTTTATTTAGTTTTTACAGTTTTTTTCAGATTATTCAAAATGTGCGACAGAATGGGCGTTATAGGTCAACTTCAATCAGTGATGTCTGCTATTCGGTAAGTTCCGACTCCGCGTATCTAGAACTTTTCAGCCATTCAAAGATTTATTGAAAAAAATATAAATGATTTATTCAATCAGTCCCATTTAACTCTGCAGGCTAATTAACTTGCATGCTGAATTGAAACTTGATATTTTTTCGGGATTTTTGCTGTGTATAAGTTTTATTTGAATTGCTGTTTTGTTTCAGTGGTGGCTGTGGCGGCTGCGCACCATGCTGTGGTTCTAAAGCTCCGTGTTGTTCGCCGTGCTGCAGCGGTGGAGGCTCTCTCGTCACAGTTTACAGTCAAGTAGCACATATCCAGTGATATTTTGTCCCGTGCGCAAGCCTTTTTTATACAACCCCTTTTAATTGACAAAATTGTTTTTTTTTAACAGTTTTCCAAAAAAAATATTTGTATCGTATCAACGGTCTTCGTAGCAATCAGCTACGAGTGCTACGCGTGCTCAATAGACGTAGATGTACGCTACGAGAAATTATCGTCGGCACATTTTGATTCTGACCGCATTATTACCGCAAATTGGTTCCGTAGTTTAAAAGATCTAAGCGTACTTGCAAGTAGTTTATGCGAGGTGTGTGATATGATAAAGGCTTAGACCTAACCAACTCATTGAACATTATTCTTTTAACAGATGCAATATTGGCTGTGGGACAGCCCCCTCGTCCAGTGGCTGCGTTCGACAAAGCAACCATAGCTATTGGTCACCATGGAGCATCCTGCGTGGGATCCTGATTACAGTGATAGTAGTGCTTTAGACTTTAAATTAATCGAGTTTTGTAATAGTCTTGTAACGTAAAATGTAATAAAGATAAGTTTTATCTAAAGTTATATAAGATCTGTTCTTATTTCAGTTTTAGTTTACGTTTTTATTTTACTTTACCTGGTGATAGGTAACTGGTGGTAGGTATTCTTCATCAAGAGTTTGTCTTGGTGAGTACCACCGCAGTGCCAGATATTCTGCCTCCAATCATGTAGTGTGCAATCATTACTGTGTTTACGTTAGAAAGGAACTAAGTGAAATCATTGGCCGAAAGAGACTCAATAATTACGCCTCGGTCAACGAATTTTTTTGGGTGACACTGCAGCTGTGTAATGGTCGACAGGCTTGCGTTTATCATCGAACGACTTGACCTCGTGTCGTCATTACGCTAGGTCTTTCTCTCTTTTTTGTGTATAAATTTATTTGTTTTTGTTTTTGACCTTTTTTTCTTGCCTTTTTACTGTACTGCTCTCCTAATTGTGTGTGTCAAATAAACAAATTCTTATTCTTATTCATTAACTGACAAAAAACCATTTCCTTCAAAACAAGAATGCGCAAAGTCCTTAGATTGCGCACATTATTTTTTTTGGATAGTAAATTCGTTAATCCATTGATACACGACCGGTTTCCGTAGCCATAGTCTTAGAACGCGGTCACTGTGTGTAGAATAACGTCTATAAGTAGTTACTTCCTCTGCACATTCTGTCCGGGGCGGTTCATGTCCCTGGGGAAGTTGCTCTTAGGCGGTGTGCGGATACGTCTGTCCTTCTTTGACCTGTTGCGGACTACTTTGCTGTGAATTGCGCATGAGACGCAGTAGTGGAGCTTTGCATACAGCTTGGGCAGCTGGAATGATGAGTAGACGGAGGCTAAACTAAATATAATAGTTGTATCAATTTCAATGGTGCAAACGTAACCGCGGGCTATTTCCACCTGTTCTTGAGAGTTCTGTCGTCAGAACTAATGGGATTTTATTTTCCATTAGTTTTGTCTAGAAAACAAATGGGAAATCCACATTCTAATTAAACAAAACTGGTTGATTTACGGTAGTTACCTAACTACTCTTTACAAATAAATTCAACTGCTGAACACATGAAAGTAAAACTAAATGAAACTCTAAAATACATTATTTTATTTTCTTCGTGCACTATTGTTTCGAAGACTTAATAAACTTGCACTTTATTCTTCACATTATTTGTGTATGGCAACTGTAGATATTGATGCAAGGGTTCACCGGGTAGCACTTTACTGGCGGGGGAATGTTGTTGGTGCACATCATAGGCTTCTGAGGTCCACAGTAGATATCACCACAAGGTTTGCACGGCACACAAGGCATACAAGTCCCACAGGGTCCAGATCCACATGGTGGTGGAGGGTAACAGATTGGAGGGCAAGGAGAACAAGGGGGCAAGCAAGCCATTTTGAAAAAAATACTTGAAAATTTTGAAGAATAACCTAAACTGTTTGTGCTTATGACGAAATGAGAGTGATATAGAACGGTAGGTATATTTATAGCTGCCGCAAAACCAACGCGATTTGTTGAGAAATCAATGGTGTTTTATTAGAATCATGTTGGCTTTTCGGTAGAGAAACAACCAAAGATACTTGCACACTAGGTATTAAGTCTTAGGTACCCCGAGACGTATTTTACTAAGTCTCTTTGGCCCAGTAATTAGTCTGTCTTGCTACAGTGCTCTTTAACCTAAACATAATGCTTGCACTGCAGTCCTGCTTGGAGGCAGAATAGGACACTGCGACGGTATCGTTGCAGTCAAGACTCAACACTTGCTGAACAGTTCAACCACCAGGTAAATCAAATATGAACTAAATCCGTTTGTTTCCCTTGATACTACTAGGTACATAGTCTCTGTTCGGTTTAGAACAGATGTAAGTAGTGGCTAGTTTGTAGAAGTTGACGTTAGAAGTCTAATCATGATAAATGGAATATGGCATTTGTTTCATGGAATAATATTTATCAAAGGTTACCATCACGAATTCCGAGCACAAGAACCATAGCGTGGTACTACCCAGCAGAGCCACCACGTTAGAATCCGATCATTTATACTTAACGTACATTACGTTAGACGTACATAGTGTACGTATGCCGTTTATTGCTGTACGTTTCAGTACGTCAGGTACTGAGAAAATCGACTTCGCTAGTGACTCTGCTAGGAAGGATGCTTCCCAGCAGAGCCACCTTGGATTATGTATTTAGGAAAGATAAACGCTACTGTGCTTAAGCAAAAACTGTCTGATTTAAACTATACAAATATTTTCTTGTTTCATTTTCAATTTTGCCGGCGTGTGTTTTGCTGACTTAAATTAATCAGGCGCTTTTTTAGAAAATGTCTGTATTATTTGTTGTAACTGACCTACTAATTCACTTGCCTACTAAGGGTTGATTGACCTTGGAAAGCTATAAAATTATTTGAGAAGAAAATAAACTCATTATTTTTATAATCAATTGGTATGTATATTTTTGCAATAAAATGGGACATCACAATTCACGAGACTAAAAAAATTATTAAGTTTCAAATTAATTTCACAACCAACGCCACAGTGTTCAAAATACTAGTATTGAATGACTTTTCACACCAACGGAACATTGACTGCGTAGGCGCAGCCTGATTGAGGTCCCTGAAAACAAGAAAAATTAACCATGTTTCAAAGAATAAAGCTGATAGAAGAAAAGAAATGTATGTGCCGTAAGGTAAAAAAAACGCACCTGTTTTACATAATTGTTGACAATGTACCGAACATTAGGATTGCGTCTTGTGAAGGTCTCAACAGGCAACCCTGAGGGCCTATTTTGAAAGACACTATCATGAACGATCAGTGGTCTTCTTCTGGTCACAGGGTCCAATTCGCAGTCCATGCAGCAACTTCTACCTAATGGCAAGCAGGGATATGGGGCTGGAGGCGCACGAGGACAGATGGGTCGCTGTTTTGGTATTATTGGCGATGGACATTGAGGGTTGCAGCAGGGAAGCACTGGTTGGTAGCATGGCGTTGGGTCTGGGCACGGTTGCATCTGAAAAAAATAATAATATAAAAGTGACTGACACGGCAAAAACATCAACTTAAGACTCCGATCCCACAGCAAGTGTTTTGAATTCTGTGCACCGCGTTCTTGGGTTAAACTGTGAGAGGTGAGGCTCGGCAGTCAACTCTTACCGCTCAACAACTCACTGATCCAAACCACTAATATAAGTCAAGAACGCGGAACGCAGAACTCCAAACGCTCGCTGTGGGATCGGTGTCATAGAATCAATCATACGCACTGGTGGAGGATCGCAAGGCTCTGGCCTTGGACAACAAGGCAGTATAGGAGGACAGCACACAGGCCGAGGAAGAGGATACGGCGGTGGGTCAACTGGAGGACAACGCCGGGGTTTGCATGGTGGCAGCATCGGCACTATCGGTGGAACATAATCTGGTATGACAGGCGCTGGGCACTGCCTGAATGTTGGCTTGCAGTTGCATGGCGGGCACGGAGTGCACGGAGACGGTGGTGGGCAGCAAGGCTGGCAACACGGAGGAGGTAGAGGACACGAATAGGTACATGGTCCCGTTCCACACGGTAAAATAGCAGGACAGGTCGGGGCAAAACTGCACATCTTAATTTTTCATTAACTTTGTAATTTTTAATATTTTTTGAATATTTTTCAAGACTTTTATTTTCGCTACACCGCAAGCGATTTGTCAACTTTATGTCATTGTTTTCTGTTTTGAGCGATTGGTTTTGAAAGAGTTTCGAGTGTTTTGAGTTTGGTCGTTCAGCTAGCATAAAAATTCTGAAATAGTATCGCAACTATTTAGAAAAGTTGATGCGCACGAGTTCACAGACTGAAAGGAATTTACTTTTTTTTGTGCCGTTTGTTTGCCGTTCTGCATTTATTGCTTATTGTACCTACCTTTGGGATTAATTTATGCTAGAAGTACATAGAAATAATTGATTAAGCCGTGCAAAGTAAGTAAGTAAGTTCGTATGAGTCAGTGGCCAGCTCTGGTGACAGAGTTTTTAAGCCGAGACATAAATCGCGATTTACATTCCTACAAAAACTTTATCTGAATTGAATGATAGAGGCTTTGAATATATACCTGTCATATAGAAATCTTTGGATAGAGGTTACATTGAGGCTTTTTTATTTGATTACCGCAGTAACGATATTGTTAGGCATCTTTGGTATCTACCATCTCAGCCTGGCTACTGGCTATTATAGAGGCCACTCTCAGCAGAGTGTGACTCAACAGAGACCTTGCAACGACAGGGAAGTGATCAAGTGAATCTTTTCCGATTTTTTTATTCCGACATAGATTTCTAGGTCTAATCTTGCCTTCTTTGAACATGAATAGTATCCAACCTTATTCTAGAAAAAAAAATGAATTTTCTTAGGCTTTATTTACACCAAAGTTGAAAGTTACAAGCACGCAACTATGTTTTTGTAAGTACTTTGAACCGAATACATTAATCATCAACGTATAAATGGATTTTAAATGTCTGGAAATTATGAAGCTGTAAGTATTACGGTCCGAGTTTATATCTCAAAAAACTATGGTTTACTGTAAGTGCTTGTTGTATAGAAGCACAATTATTAGGAAACAAAAAATGTTTTAGAACTTACGATCGTTTCTATAAAATTACCTTTTATACGATAATTACCTATATATTTTTTTAAATAAAGTAATTATTATTATCATCAATCAAGTAAAGGAAAAACAAATAGTTTATTTTAATGCAGCCTGCGTTAAAAATCTACTATTTTTGACGTTCTAAAAGCCCATGCAAATGAAACCTATAGCCGCGTTTACATTATTCTGTCGTGGCGTGTCGTGACGCGTCATAAGCCTATCGTGTTCATACATTTTGTATGGGTGTCATTATATTTTTAAAGCGCATTCTGTCGTGACGGCGAGCGGTTGATTCCCATCGTCGACAGAACGATGGTGGGGGATAAAACGCGTCAGAACACTCCACACTAGTAATAATACTGAGAAACTCGCGTAGTACGGCGCGTTAACCAGCTACTTTAGCTAGAGAATAGTAGATTTTGTAGGACTTGTTCTAAAAGCGTTTCTCAAACAACATGTTTATTATATAAATAATTGATGTATTTGTTTGACACAAAACTATAATTATGTTTTCAATCGAAGTTTTTTTTGGTCATTTATTGAGTTTTGGCGTTTACTAGCTAGCCTCATGAATTCTCCGAGAGTTTAATTTCCCTCCAACCACTCGTAGTTTGTTTGAAATAGAGGTTGCTATAAAACATTGTAAACTTGCGTTTACTTCAAAGGCCACCACTGAAATGACGAAATAACGTCAGAGCGCGCCCCGACACGACACAATAGTGTGCACACCAAGGAACTTAACTATCCTTGTGCACACTCGCCGTCACGTCAGAGAGCACCACACTTTATAAGAAGAAGAAGAAGAATAATGTAAACGCGGCTTAAGTAAAATGACAACAAATTAATAAAAAAACAGTCTTTTGTCTGCTTTTGTCACGTAACAAAATTTTATGTAAAATCTACAAAAATAAATCATATTTTTTTTATAAAAACGTATAAATAAAAACTGAAAAACTACGAAAATGAGTGCTCCGTTCTACAGTTTCGACCCATGCGTTTGCACAGGACTGCCCTGCGGCGCCTGCTATCCATTCTCTACAAAACCCTGCGTAGCATCCAGGAACGATATTGGAGTGTGTTCAGTTTGTCCAGGAGGCGGCTGCTCTCCGTGTCCAGCTCCAGTTCGACCCTGCCCATGTCCACCACCGGCACCACCGATTTTGCCCTGTCTCCCTCCATGCCCGCCGTGCGACAAGGTATGTAGAATTGTGAAGCAATTTGGGGAGCTCGTTACAATTTGACATAGACGTGGTTGTGTGAAACAAAATGCTGCTGGCACTGATCCAATCTGTATTTCAATAAGTACCTATTTAACAAATGTTTTGTTTCAGCCTGTCACGCCAGTTCCGAGGCCAGAGCCCCTTTGCGACACAGTAGCTATTCCAGTCTGCAGGCCAAACCGATGCAAGCCATGTCCATGCTACTGCTGCACTGAGGCTGGAGTGTGCTCACCGAAACGCTGCAGCTACCCAGGAGTTCCTGTTTGTGCAGGCAACTACGGCCCGTGCATGCCGCAGTGGTAGACGGACCAGAAAAGTGTAATTTTGTCCTGTTATTAAATCTTATAAATTATGCTGATTCTTTTTTTGGTATTCACTATTCCCATTGGAGACCTACCCCTGTAGGGATCTTTCCTTCTACTTCTCTCTAGTGAGCTGAGCAGATGTAGTATATAAACACGAATTAGTATGCCAGGAGTGTCTATCGTTGCTTGTTGTTATTGTTGCCACGTGTTCGTTTTAAAGTTTTTTTTAGTTGTACCTAGGTATTGCAGCACATCCAAAAGTAGCACTTTAGTTTCTCATTTTCAGGTAGTAATGATCTATGAAATAAAAGCTCTATTTTGTTTTATATTTATTGGACAGCACAGGTAACGATTCACAAACAATGTCAGAAAAAACAACAAACACACCCAGTCCACGCATTGGACTGGGAACTCACGTATCTAGACGAGTTTGTTGCAAGTGTGGTAGCAGCACGGGTGGAAGGGAGGGTTGGGGCAAGTGAAGCACTGGCAGGGCGGCACGGCTGGGTTGCACTCGCCGGGGTACCACACGGTGCGTGCGTAGCGACCGCTCGGCCGGGTGCATGCGCCGTGGTTGAAGCAGTCGGCTTTGCATGGGAAGTCGTAGCAGCATGGCCTGAAACAATAATTAAAAAACTCGCATGTTTATTATGTTAAAGAAACAATAATTTATATGTCAACCTTTTTAAATGCCATCATCATTAGTATCATCATCAATAGTGTTCAAGTATTACTCTGTGGTTCAAGTAAAGTGAGTTACTCTTTGTAGCATATCCAACATAATACAATTTCATGGTGATATTTAGTTGTATGCTGGATAGATCTTTATATCTTAGGCAGAGAGTACCTTTCTAAAGGCGCATTAGAAGGTCCCCCGTTGTAAGGTGCACATTCCCGCTGAAATGGCTGTGGTCTAGGCTGGCCACATCGAGGACGTTTGTAGAAGACGCTGTATTCGCCTCTCACGGTGCCGTACCTAGGGCAAGGACGGATGCTCTCATACCCTCGGGGAAGCACTGACATGCTCGTGAATCGCTACCTGTGTTTTTGGAATGAACTTCTGAAACATAATAAAAAAGGGTTATGTTAAAGGCTAGACCGCACTGAGCGACACTTCGCGGCAGCGGCGCTACGCGACACATAGCGACAAAATATTCTTTGTAAGAAATTGTATAAAGTATAACGCACTACGCATAGTGTCGCTATGTGTCGCGTCGCGCCGCTGCCGCGAAGTATCGCTCAGTGCGGTCTAGCCTTTAACGGGATTGTATATTATTACATTTAGGTATAATTAATAATCTACTATTTCTAAAATGCACACTTACCTAAACTTTTTAAGGTTTATTGTAATATTTTTTTTTATTTTTTACTTTTAATGAATTTTGTAACTTTTTTACAATTTGAGATTTTTGTGAAATGACGTTAGTGTTATGTCTGTATAAATGTCTGTTTTTCAGAATAAAAAGTTTTGCTTATTTATAAAAAAGTATTTGCCTTATACAACATCTTACACAAAAATGTAATTTTGTCAATATCTGACTCTTGTAAAGATATTTAACTTTTTATATTTTAACAATTACAGAAGCCAGCTGACTAGCTAAAATTTTTGCATATTAACGAAAAAACATAGAGATGTAAATACATTTACTAGACAAAACCAATCAGACTGTCTGCAGTACGTGGTACTTCTACACAAGTACACCTATAACCTGTTTATTATTAAACAACATCGGTATGCTATTCTGGCGTGTGTGAGCATTCCTCCCACGCTTCAACAAGAGCTTCCGACACTAGTCTTTTTCGCGCAATTTTTGCGAACAGTTGCGTTCGGGAAAGGTGTTCGTTGTGTGTTAGTTCGGCAAAACGACAAAGCTCGTTACAAAATAAATTAAATACGTAAAAGACATTTTTAAGATAACTGTTTTTTTTTATTAGAACACCAATGTTTATTTCAACATGTTCGTGGTCTCTACAATATTAATTTTAAACATAATTGGTAAGTTAATCTCTTGTACTAACAAAAAATTACATTGAAATACCATGCTAATGAAAGCTTCTTACTACCTACCTAAATAGATATTTAATAATAATATTACTTAAATCATGTTTAAGTAATACTGAAAACCAGCGCTACAGACACATTATGTCTGCAGCACATGCTGAGTGGCTGCCTCTTTTTCGTCACAATAGTTTAGTTTTAATTTGTATTTTATTTTTATTTTTATGTTTATTGTGTGGCGTTAAATAAATATTTTTCAATTCTATTCTAATATATTCTATTCAATTCTAGGTAGGTACCTACCTAATTTATTTACTTATTTATTTTACTCTTTTCTAAACATTTCGCTAAAGAAATCACAAACAACTCTACAGTGTCGTCTTCTTCGCATTAGTTTGTTGATTATTATACCTACGAAATGCCCTTGCAATAGTTGCAATCGGTTCTTGCATCATAATGGTTGTTGCAGAGGTATATTAAATCATTAAGGGTGAGTTGCACCATCTAACATCATCAGCCCACATTAGTCCATTGCTGGACATAGGCCTCCCCCAATACGCGCCACTGAGCCCGGTGTTCGGCTCTTCGCATCCACTTTTTGCCCGCCGCCTTTCGTAGGTCATCGCTCCACCTAGCCGGGGGGCGCCCCACACTACGTTTGCCAAGACGCAGTCTCCACTCAAGAACTCGTTTACCCCAACGGTTGTCGGTTCTTCGGCATATATGACCAGCCCATTGCCACTTCAGCTTGCTAATCCTCTGGGCTATGTCGATGACCTTAGTTCTCTGTCGGATAATCTCGTTGCGGATTTTATCCTTCAGAGTAACTCCGAGCATAGCCCGTTCCATAGCTCGCTGTGCGACCTTGAACTGGTGAATTAGCCCTACTGTGAGTGTCCACGCTCGGCTCCGTAAGTCATCACGGGTAGAACGCACTGATTAAACACTTTAGTTTTCAGGCATTGTGGTATAGGCGACGAGAAGACTCGACGCAACTTTCCGAACGCTGCCCAGCCCAACTGAATCCTCCTCTTGGCCTCCTTCTCGAAATTGTTTCTACCCAATTGCAATATTTGCCCGAGGTAAGTATATTCCTGGACAATTTCGAGTGGATGGCCTTGTACGACGACTGGTTCCGGATTTGCGTGACTATTAAACATGACTTTTGTTTTGTCCATGTTCATCCGGAGCCCAACTCGTTGAGAGGTATCAGCCAAGCCATCTAGCATGTCCTGCAGCGATTCCGCCATCAGGACTATGTCGTCGGCGAATCGTAAGTGTGAGATGTATTCCCCATTTATGTTGATGCCCATATTTTTCCAGTCCAGCGTCTTAAACATATCCTCCAATGCGTTAGTGAACAGTTTCGGGGATATGACATCCCCCTGTCTCACTCCTCTACGCAATTGGATAGGATTAGACTGCTGGTCCTGTACTTGAACACTCATGGTCGCGAATTCATAAAGACATCTCAACACTTCGATATAACGATAAACCACTTGACATCGCTGCAAGGATTCCAGAACAGCCCAAGTTTCGATGGAGTCAAAAGCCTTCTCGTAGTCCACAAATGCTAAGCACAGAGGCCGATTATATTCTTCGGACTTCTGTATAATTTGCCTTACTGTGTGGATGTGGTCTACGGTGCCATAACCACTTCGAAACCCGGCCTGTTCAGGTGGCTGAAATTCGTCGAACCTTCTTGCGAGACGATTTGTGATGACTCTCGAGAACAACTTATAGGCGTGACTCAGGAGCGAGATGGGCCTGTAGTTTTTAAGCAATGTTTTGTCACCTTTCTTAAAGAAAAGGACAACTATACTCCTGTTCCACGCCTCAGGAGTCCTCCCTCGGTGAATGACTGAGTTGAATAGTTTCTGAAGCTCTTTTAACACTGGAGCTCCTCCTGCTTTCAGAAGTTCAGAAGTTACTCCGTCATCACCTGGGGCTTTTCCATTTTTAAGTTGCCTGAGAGCCATCTCAATTTCGTCCAAACTGACTTCTGGCAATTCATCCGTAAAGTGGCGCGTAAGTGTTGCTCTGGAATCGTGATTATCGGGTTCTGAACGAGAAGCATGAGAGTCGTATAGTCGGCCATAGAAATCTTCAATTTCAGCGAGAATTCGCGGCTTCGACAAAACGATGAGGCCATCGGAAGCTTTCAGCTTCGTCAAGTGGCTCCGGCCAAGCTGCTGGCTAAACACTTTTGATCCTCGGTTCTGCTCAATCGCCTTCTCTATACGGTCAGTGCTGCAGCACCGAAGATCACGTCTGACCAGTTTTGAAATAAGCTTATTAAGGGCCGACCGTTCTGACGAAGTAGCTTGAGTGTCCTCACGTCGTCTTGCCATTAGCCGCACCGTCTCGTCTGAAAGATCCGATTTTCTATCCCTACGACTCATACTACAGAACTACGCGCCCTCTTCCCTCACGATATCTAGGATGTTCCGGAGATCCTCGTCTACGTCTTCTGTGGTTTCCACGGCAGCAAATCGGTCTTCCAGTTTTTTCTGGAAGGTTTCGGATCCCACACGGATCTGGAGCGGGTTTGGTCGGAGCGTCGACTTTATCATGCGGCGTCTTTCTAACTGGACATCGATATTTAGGGTGCCTCGAACCATTCTGTGGTCGCTTCCGGTGTTAAACCTATTAATCACTGAGACATCCCTAAATATGTGTCTTTTGTCCGTCATGATAAAATCGATCTCGTGTTTGGTGACAGAATCGGGGCTTCGCTACGTCCATTTTCTGTAAGGCTTCTTCTTATAGAACGAGTTCATTAAGAAGAAGCCCTCCTTCTCTAAGAAGTTAACGAGCATTTGCCCCCTGTCATTTCTACTCCCGACACCGTGTGGCCCTAGTCTCGATTCGCCGCAAGTCTGTACTCCTACTCTGGCGTTAAGGTCCCCCATGATAACGTTAAAGTCGGCTTTGGTAGTGTTATGAAGGGCTTTGGATATGTCTTCGTACATATCCTCCACCTCTTCAGTTGGATGTGTACCAGTCGGTGCGTAGACCTGTATCACTTTCAAACTATATCGTTTTGATATCCTGAGAATCAGGTACGCTACCCTGTTTGATACACTTAAGATTTCTTCAACGTTATCAGCCAAGACCCTATTGACGAGGAAACCCACGCCACCCTGGGAAAGTTGGTCTCCCTCTCGAAAATACAAGAGATGGCCCGACTCTAGAGTTATGGTGTCCTCCCCCGGTCTTCGGACTTCACATAACCCGAGTACGTGCCACTTTATATTCTCTAGTTCCGCCTTTTACTGTGCCAAGTGTTCGTCAAGCCGCAGAGTTCTTCCGTTATACGTCGCCAAAGTCAGTTGTATTGTTTTTGGTAGCCTACCGTAACCCTGGGATTCCTAGCACCCCCTGCCCCACCGTTACCATGGCCGTTACCATCTAACGTTAACTTCAAATTGTTCAATCGTCGTCGAACAATTTGACGTTAGATGGGTGAAGTTATCTTAAAGGACTAATATTTTAGACCATAAAAAATCGCAAATCTAAGATTTTTCGCTCGATCTTTCGATTCTTGCGACCGTTTGATCGTCTTAGCGGCACCTCTCGTTTTCGTTGAATTTTTCAACTTGCATTGACTACCAACCAAAAATTGGGACAGTTAGGCTGCGTTTCCACCAGAGATGGGCAAGGATGTGTAGCGAGGGATGTGTTAGTTAGGAACTAAAAGAGTCACTATATATACCTAACCTCGCTCAGTCAGTTTTAATGAAGTGATTTTCCTCGCTACACATCCTCGCACATCTCTGGTGGGAACGCAGCCTTAGACTAGAGAGCTTTGATTATCTCTGATGCGATGTGTTTTGTAAAATCCCTTTAGTTAGGTACCTAACCTACTAAAGTTAAGTAGATATGTACCAAGGAACCAAGGTCAGATACGATGAGTTTCACGGCACCACAACACCATCACATGGAACAAATATTGGCAGCCACAAGTTTGAACCCACACCACCGCTCCACTACGCCACCGAAGTTCTATGCAAGAATAATTGCTGTTTATGAATAATAATTGAATTATTTGATATTGATAGTAATCATTATTTATTAATTTTATAATGATTATCATATACATTTGCATTATAGCATTTATAATATTTCCCATTTTCTCTATGGAATATCTTAGTGACATAGACAGTAAATACGTAGGTAGGTAACTACTTATACAGGTTGGTCTCAAATTACGAGGAAATTTCGAACAAATTACGAGACAGTTAAGTCGTTTGCATGATGTTAAGCTCCACGCCTAACCATAGCTGCAGTGACACCCAAATATTGCTAAAAAAAAACTTACAAAACTTAGTTTTAATATTCGCACATTTTTTTGTAATATTAAAGCTTAGAATCCCTGAAAGTTTTTAAGAACCCTTACAATGGATTATGTTTTTAGATTTAAACAGAACTAACTCTCAAACAAAAACTCGTCACTTTTGATCAAAACTTTTGTAACTTGCAATAATGCTAGGAAGTTGATTATTTTATGCTTGCTTACAACTCATTGAGAAAATTTTACAAAAAAAAAATAAAAAAAAACTTCCAAACATTTTTTTAATCAGTTTCGAACATTCTCAAAAAATAACATTTAAAAAATCATAACGTGGGAAACTACAAAAAATATACGGGGAACATCAGCATGGGGTATTTTCGGGTAACCCTGGATCTGAGGAATCTATTTTTTTCTAACTGAAATCTTGAACCACCCTGTATATACATATTATGGTTATGTAAAGTTGTATCAATACATAATAATACATAATAATAAAATATATCTGTAATGTGCCAATACCTAGGTATACCTTTTACTCAAAAATAACAAATGTAAAAACATCGAGAATAGCCTAGTCACACGGTCTGGTGTTTATAACACGTATAAACAAGCACGTTTTTCTTTCAGATTTATTTATTAGAAAAATGAATGTGAGCAATGCCAGGTTTTCTAAAACAGTGAAGGATAAAATTAAAAAAAATATATAAAATACCTCAAACCCACCCAGGGGTATCTGAAAATAACCCGTGAAATACCATGTAGGTATGTATGAGTTAACGTTTTCGGGGAATAAATACAATAAGTATACATATTTTCAGATAAATTTGATAAACCCAATGGGTCTGATGAATTTAATGTTTTCTTTGGATGTCACTGTTTTGACCACCCTGTACAAATTAACGTACTTAACACCCAATCAAAAAAACTTTTTACAGGTTCACTTGGCGCCTGGCAGTCGGACATAGATATCAACAGGTTAGTGTGTTGACGCAAAATTGTTTGGCACGACATAACATCCTACAAAACCGCGCTTTCATCATTTCTCTAAAAAACACACTTCTCAAAGCATGACCGTAAATAATACGCATCGATTATTACATGTTAGTAAGATAATCTAATAATTATTATAATATGTGTAAGATATTCTAGTAACGAGGAAATAAACTGCGTTATCACATGCGTTAGCACTCAAGACCTAAGTGCTAGGTGCTATTAGATAGAGATATGAAACTAGTTAGAGTGTCCCTAGGTAGAACCATAAGATTATGAGAGTTTGCTAAGTAGTTTCAGCCAACTGCTTTGCAAGTAAATAAATAAATAAAAATAATTAAATTAATAAACTATCAGTTCTCCGAACAGAAGACCTCGCAAGCACGAACTTTTAAAATTGAGCAATTTACTGCATTTTGAGAAGCTATTCTGCTCAACACGCTAAAGATCCTCATCAAATCTTCACCAAATTTTTATGAGACCAATTTAAAATTTCCTTTCAAATAAAACAAAAACTATCAAAAGATCATTATCATCATGAGGCGGAAATATCTAGTAGACCTTTTTCTGTCCCTTTAGGGAGACAATCGAAAATCCCCGACATTTTCTGTAAAGTCATAGAACGAAAATGAATATTTTTTTTCCTATCCATTTACTTGCTTGTATTTTTGCAAATTTTGCATTTATAATAATTTAGCTAGCTAGCAAAAATATTAGTAGACGCAAAATAATATTTCGTGTGTCGCCTACTGCATAATTGCTTTTAGATTAAAAAAGCACGGTTTTCTTTTAATGCACATACAATATCATCAATTTGTTAATCTCAGTAAATAAGTCAAAGCTCTGGGCATGAAGATAAATAACATCCATTATGTTCTTGCATATTACAATAATATTTCACAAACAAAAGCTTTAGCTGCACTGAAAATCTAAAACAGCAGATTTACTGACGTCATTCCCATTCCTTTAGTAGATTTATAGAAGCTTGGATATTCAGCTTTCAATAGTTTAAATCCACAGGAATTCGATTGGAAACATGCACACATCAATAAACATTTAGACTTTCTGTAAGATTATGTGTTGATAGAAAACGTTTAAGGTTAGGTATTTATATTCTATTAGGGTAGGCCGAGACGTGTAGATGATGAATAAATATTTTTTTTGAGCAGTAAATACTATGCTAATCGCTCTATTTTGGAATAAGAATAAGAATAAGAATATTTTTATTGTAAAACTGTTATAAATGTAAGATGGTAAAATTAAAAAATACAAAAATAGTCCAACAGTTTGCCCTTTTCGGACGTACAATATGCATAAAGTTTGTTTACACACAATAAAACAATGTAGGTACCTAGTAGCACAGACAAAAATGGTACACATAGTACTTATATTATTATAAAAATTAAAATTAAATTTAAACACATTCATCAAAAAATTCTAACAAACTATAAAACACTTTTGAAATAAGCCACGTTTTTAATTTATTGCCAAATGCATTTCCGTTAAGTATTTTGAGCTCTAAAGGTAAATGGCATATTTGAATGGCAGAGTAAAAAGCACTTTTTTTAAACATGGTATTATTTACCTGAGGAATACATACATTCGATTTATATTTACTACGAAGATTGCGTTTAGATTTGTTTTCAAAAAAATATTCATGATTATTTTTTACAAACATGCTTATTTCCAATATGTAAATTCCTGTTAGCGTAAAAAAATTTTTGGATTTAAAAATATTACGTAAGGAGTCAGTACTTTTTAAATTGTAAATCGCTCTTATGCATCTCTTTTGTAATAAAAAAGTAGAATTCACGTTTACTGAATTTCCCCAATAAATCACACCGTAATTTAACTGTGAAAATACATACGCATAGTATGCACTTTTTGCAATACCTTTGGAAGATATACTAGAAAGAATGGATAGAGCATATGAGTATTGTGATAATTTACGGTTTACTTTGCTGATGTGGGCTTTCCAGTTTAAGTGAGAATCAAGCATAACACCTAAAAATTTGGTTTCACATGCTTCTTTTACTGTTATACCTTTGTTTTGAATATTTATAATCAGAGGTTTTGTTTTATAGTTTTTAAATTGTACATATGTAGTTTTATCAACATTTACTCTTAGATTTATATTTTCTAGCCAGTTTATAATGTTATTTAATGTATAGTTAATTTGAAGTTCAAAGTCAGATTGAGATAAATTAGTATTGGGAATAAATATATAGCATCATCAGCAAACATTACAGATAAATGTGCCGTGGTATGTGGAAGTTCATTTAAGTATATAAGAAACAATAGCGGCCCAAGTATACTTCCTTGTGGCACGCCTAGCTCAATATTACGAGACGTCGAAGTGACTTTTTCAATAGTCTTGGAAAATTGGTTGTAAACGTTGAGTGGTGTGTGTGGATTGTGTACGATTTTCGAGATATGATTCTATAAGTCTTAAAGCAGGACCTCTTATACCAACATGGTCTAGCTTTTGCAATAAAATACTATGTTCAACGCAATCAAAAGCTTTTGATAAATCTAGAAACAGAGCAATACCTGTATTTTTATTATTAAAATGGTCCCAAGCTTCTCTCAACATTTTAAAGATAACTAAAGTTGTGTGTTTCCCTTTTTGAAATCCAAATTGGTTTCTGCTAATAGTTTTATTATAATCAAAGTAAGTAAGTATGAAGTAAGTATAATCGAAGCTATAAGTCGTGAGTAGATAATTTTTTCAAAAATTTTTGAGAAACTTGTCAAGAGTGGTCGATAGTTATTAATATCGTTTTTCAAACCTTTTTTGAACAAGGGTTTAATAATAGCTATTTTAAGGCTGTTTGGAAAACAACCGGTTTCAATACATAAATTTATAATAAATACCAGAGGTTCAATAATATAGTCTAAAGAATATTTAATGACTTGGATCGGAATGTTATCGTGACCGGAGCTCTTTTTATTTTTTAATTGGTTAACAACTTTTTTTATTTCAGTAGCATCTACAGGATTCATAAATATATTATTTAAACTACGTGGTGATAAGGGTTTGTAAGGAACAAACCGACTATTCGTTGTATTTACATTTGTGAAATGTTTATTTATTTCTTCGGTTATCACTTGGAAATGAACCTTTGATTTGTATTCCAGGCGTTTACCCATAATTGCCTAACCCATATTTTTCAGGGTTCGTCTTGTAAAAAACGAAAACCCACACCACAGACACTCACCAAGAAACCCACACAGTCGTCGTTCAATATTCACCAGCAAGATCAGAAATGATAATGACCATCATAGCATCGGGTTCGACAAACTATGGCCACCGATGCAAATTAAATCAGATAAACCGCCTACCAAACCGAAGGCAATCAAGATCCACCAACCAAGAGAGAATCCCCGCCTTTTCTACCAGTCTGATACGTATGTTAAAGAAGTTATTGAGAATAGCTTGAACAATGACATGAGAGCTATTTATCCTGGGAAGGACTTAGTTCGGGCAGGCGAAGATGTTTACTATCGAAAGTCAAATCCAGCCCGCTTTATGGAAAGAGGCCTGAATGATGTACCTTATGGTAAGTGTATCAATGTATCTAGAAATACAAGCTGACGATTCAATGATAATTTTACTGGAAAACTGGAACTCAACAAAATATTGACATTCCTTGCGAGTAGGAGGAACCTATTACTAAGCTCTTCTGTAGGCTCTTTCTGAAGGTTGGTAGTGCTATTCTGTAGTGCTATGCACAAAGGTTCAGTAACATAAAGCTATATTTACGGCATGCAGGAGCGTATTGTAGATACCTAATCTTACTAGGTATTACACCTAGTTCTAGACACGGCACGAAAGAAGATTTCAAATTCCTTAATTTTTGACCCTATTTAAATTTCTGTTTTTCTAGATGACATCTGTGTGACTTGTCCTCATGATAGGACCATCATCGCAAGGTTAGGATCTGACCAAGTCATACTTCAGCACCCTCGTTTAAGATCTTGCCACGGATACAGAGCCCCAAGGGAAGTCAAATTCGTTCCCATGTACGGACCTGAATTCGGATCTCTAATAGAAAAGGGAACCCATGGAATTCTGGGTCAAATCCAATATAAAAATAAAGTAAGTAAGTAATTTGTTACACTAACGGTAACCGGTATGTTATAAAATCGGTTGCATTACTGAGACTGACTCTGACTGACTGAATGCGGTAAGTCCTAAAGACCTGTGGTTTTATTTATTTTTGAAATTCCACTCGTAGAAGACACAGCGCTGACTAAATCGCAAGACGTTACGATCTGATTGTAATGAATATTTCATAGGACTTGCATAAGCCAGCCTTTTACCTGGTTTTACCTGGTAGTAGGAATTTTCAGCAAGAGTCCATCTTGGTGGGTACCGCCGCAGTGCCAGTTATTCTACCTCTAAGCAGTAGTGTGCAATCGTTACTGTGTTTAGGTTTGAAGGGCTACAGTGCCCTTGCAAGTGAAATTACTGGGCGAAGGTGATGAGCGCAGTGCAGTGCCCAGCTGAACTTAAAAACTTTAAGCTTTAGATAGCATTGCATCAGTTATGGTCAGGCGTGGTGCTTAACATGAGGTGGGAGACTTTGACCGTCTTGTCACTTGCTGGCATAAAAAAAAGGCTAGTCAGCCACGATCAAGGACTGTCAAGGCTTCAGCGTTATGGATCATAAACTTTATTGAGACTATTTTTTTGGAATACAACTTAGAGGTGGCAAACTAGCATAGGCCTAAGTAGATTGAACTGGACACACTAGACCACTGATCCACGAGCTGCTGCGTATAGAGGTAACTACATAGATACCTACCCGGCACAAAGACTTTCATCACCTAAACAAAGTTGATTCAGACTAAGGTAAAAGTATGCACTATATTTTTCCAGATGCTGAGATACTGCTACATGACTGTGCATGTGCTGATTCAAACGTGCACACTGCCAAAATATTTGATTGCTGATTGTAGAGACGGAAATAAAACATGCAATTTTGCGTGCCGCGATCTTACGGCCAAACTGCATGGATCATCGACACTCACTTGCGAGAATGATAAGTGGATTGGGCAGCTACCTGTATGTTTAGGTAAATATTCATCATCATTATTACAGCCTTCTAATGTTCTCACTGCTGCTGGGACACTGGCCTACTCTCGAGCGAGAGTGATTGGGTTTATTTCCACCACGCGGACCCAATGCGGATTGATAGATGGAACAGTCTTTCGAACTTTTAGTTGTTGGAAATGCCGGTTTCCTCACGATGTTTTCCTTCGCCGTTTTAGAGTACTGGTTGGCATTGTAGTTCGGAAGTAAAGAGTAGGTACCTCTACCTACCTACTGTTTCATGCTACGCTTATTCTACCCAAAATCTTATAATATTTAAATGTGATAATAGAGTATTTGTGATAGAGCTTGTCCGGGCAAGCAACTTACCACCACCATCAGTGATAGGTACTTGCATTTATGTGCTTCGGTTCGAAAGTTTTGGTTGATATTAATACTGGCACATGAGATTTTTTATCTACCTCTCAGTGGTAGGTAACGCGCGATGCAAGATTTGATTTTATATTGTAATTATGGGTTATAAAATCGTGTCTTACTGTAACCTTACCCTTCTCCATAGCTAGTACCTTAACTAACTTTTCAGCCCGAAGATGGTGCGAGCCTCCGCTACCGCCGACTTACGGTCGCATCAGCTGCAAAGGAAATGCGGCGAATGGCAGAGGTCTGGCAGAAGGCGCCACATGCCGCATCAAATGTGCCAGAGGCTGGACATCAAATACGAGAAATTTAGCTGTATGTCGCAGAGGCGACTGGTCTCATGATTTCACTTGCACGGCAAAAAATATATTTTAATCACCTGTTTTTTGTATTATAACTACTGATTCGAGTTTATTCGAGTTTTTTTTGTCTCTTGCTGCAATGGGCCAGTCTGATTATATTATTTAGCTTCTTAAAGTTCTTTACACTTAGATGTAAGTACTAACTACTAACTCTTTACTTTAGTACCTACCTAGGTACCTACTTAAAGGTACAATTACGTAATATGTATTTTCTTTAGTCGTGTTTGTCGTCCACTTATTTTGTTTTGTTTTTAACTAATTACTCAACCTTTTACTTAGTGGAAACTTGTAATTGACCGTCAGCAATAAGGAGGTACTTTGTAGGTACCTATCTATTTACTACCTATGATAATGATAGGTAAATTGTTTTCTGTCTGCTTTCCTAAGCTGTAAGTTTTCTAAAAATATAAAAATAAAATATACTTAATCTATATTATTGGTAAGTATGCATTATTTTATTATTATTATTATCTAGTTGAGTTTATCTACAATAGTTTTAAGTAACAAAGTCGCTTCCCGCCGCGGCCCGTCTGTTATCCCCACAGAAATACCCCTCTAAGTAGGTTTTTATACCTATTTCTGCCGCAAAGCAGTAATGCTTGCATTGCTGTGTTCCGGTGTGAAGGGTATGGTTTCCGGTGAAATTACTGGCACATGAGGCTTTCGATCTATGCCTCAAGGTGGCAACCCGCGAGTGATAACTCTGGTATTGCAAGCGTCCATAGGCTGCGGTAACCGCTTACCATCTTATGGGTCGTATCTACGCTTTAAAATATTATATACGCATTTTAATGAGGTTTTCATATCTCAAGCTAGTATAGATAGCTCAAGCAGTATAGCTCAAGCACCCGTGCAAAGCCGAGGTTTTTTTTTTATACAACTAAAGTGGCAACCAAGCGTACGGCCCACAAGATGGTAAGCGGTTAACGCAACTTATGGGCGCTTGTAATACCAGAGGTATCACTCACGGGTTGCCATGCCACCCTGAGACATTAGATGGAAAGTCTCATGTGCCTGTAATAGGCATAATGACAGTAACCAATAATCATTAAAATTACGTCTTCACCTTATGAAAAACGATTCAAGGAATTCAAATACCATATTTCTTTTTACATTTTACATGGGAGATTGATAATATTTTTAATAAAATAAAACTACAAAATACAGCAATCCGCCCTACAAGGTTAAACAACGATCAGGAGCATCTAGGTTCTCTGATTGGTGGCATCAATTAATTGCAGATTATAAGGCTAAAATTTTATATTGAAAACTGACATAATGACGTCACCGCTGTCACTCCGCGACTCGGTGCGTTTTAGCGTGAATTTTAAAATTCAAATTTCAATCGCATTTTTTTACTACTAAACCATTAATTTCTGGAATAATAGGATATTTTTGCTTATAGTCAATACTTCTGAATACAATAAAACAGTTTTTCAAAATCAGTCATCATGCCTATTTCACCGGAAACCATACCCTTCGAACCGGAACACAGCAATGCTCTTACTGCTTGGCGGCAGAAATACTTAGGTATGGTGGTAGTCCTTCCCCGGACGAGCTCTATCACAAAGAACTTTACTACTCCTAGAGGTCTAAGGGGTCCTAAGGGTCGATCGCTAGTTATAAAAATAACTATTGATTTTATTATTTACCGCTATAACTTTATCATACTCTAACCCCAACCCTAACCGATATTCGGTTTACGGAAGGCCAATGACATCTTGTGAAGTACGTTCGGAAATAAAACAAAAATAAATAGCGTCTTGGGGCACAGGAAGGAACAGATTTTGTCCGAGTTATGAGTATCATCAAATAAATACAATATTTCTATAAGATTCTATTATATGTAAGATGATATTTAAATGTCTATTGTTTACTCTGTGTTATAATATTTTGTATTTATCAAAGGTAATCGATTAGAGTAAAGCGTAATACTATATTTATATTCTGTGTAACTAAAGTACATAAAACAAAAACTTCCGAACGAACAACTACGCAGCTATTGGCTGTGTTTTCTGCGTTCATTTGAAAAAAGAAAAATCTGAGAATCTGACGTTTAGAGCCGTTACGTGTTTTGAGTTTGTAATTTGTAATATCTTTTGAAAATAAAATATTTTCCTAAAAAACGTGCAATAAAGTGAAAATGTCTTATTATTAGAGTAAATTGAACACAGCTAAAGTTAGGATTGAAATTGTAACAATGGGGAGCAACGGCAGCAAACCAAACAATGATACATCCGTGTTGACGCAGAAGAGAGACGCAGACGTTTGTGATAATCCAGATCCTAGATCTCCAACTCCTGAAGTCTCTCGGACTCCTTTACATGTAAGTTACTATCCAAGAACCTAAGTTTAAAATTGTCAAACCAGGACATACTTTCTGTGACATGAACTGCCTGACCTGTTTTTGCTTAACTTCTCTAATTCTATGTTGTTCTGGTACTCTACATGACATAGGCTGTCTTTTATAGCAATAACATTATTCATGGTCATAAAACATTGTTATTGTGTTACTAAAAAGTGCTTGGCGCCAACTGCTTTCTAGTTACATAAATATAATAGGGAAATCAAATACCTACAGATTAACAATAACTCAATGTTTTTATTTCCAGAATAAATCTGGATCCAAGCACAACATTACTAAAAATATGGACCTGAGGAAGACGTTTGAGAGTGCAACAGAAGAAAAGCTCATTCACAACAACCCTATTCTTTCAGCTGTTATCAAAAATCATTTACAATCTTATGATCCTCGCTCACCAACACAAGATTTTGATAGAACGCCTATTGTAATATCATCTAAAGTAAATGAAACAAAGGAGATGAAAATGTTGCGCCAACAAAGTGATAACTGTGCTAGCCCTCACCTACAAACTGAGCATGATGATAAATGTGACAGCTGCACCGAGGCGAATGAACTAAGCCCTGAGTTGATTATGCCTAAAAACCTTTGTGAAGGTTTTTACGACATATCTTTGAATGAATCTTTGAAAGAAACTTCAGGGCCATTAGGATCATCTACTGTTACAAATGATGCAATTGAAAATAATATATCAAACGGATTTGTAGAACAAAAACCAACAATGTTATTGGAAACAAACTTTGAATATGTAGAGACTGATGACAAGTTTGAAGACAGCCATGAAAGTTCATTGAAACCTCTTGAGTCTGATGTAAAAATTCCAGTATATAAACTTCTAGATATTGATCCTCGTTCTCCTTCAATTGGTATTGAAAGGACTCCCATTGTACTAGCAAAAACTGAAGATGACAATAGTGAAAATAATGTGGAAGAGATGTCTGATGATTCACTAATTAAAGTTTTACAGAATACTAATGCTGAATTACGCCAAGCTAAACCTCAGGATAAGAACTCGGAAGAACTTCTCATTTATGAAGATGAATCCACAAACATAAATGACACTCCTAAGAAGTCCAAATCAACCAGCAACAGTGGATCAAGGACTCCACTATCATGTATGAAAAATAAAGATGCTGGACACACAAGATCTAAATCAGCTAACACATTGTATGATCCAAAGAAAGGGTCTAAAATACCTAAAAGAGTTTCTCATATTCCTAGATTGAAGTCTTTATCGAAGCAGCCCAGTATTATTCCTACTTGCAGTAGCATCTCTTTGAAAAACATTTCGAAGGCTTCTTCCATTGGTGGTGACTGTGAGAATACACCACCTCATTCCCATCGTGATAGATGGGATAAAGAGAGTAGTATTGTGCTTTGAGATAAATTCAAATGCAATAATTTAAATTTGTTCTTTGTTAGTTTGTATACCTCTAATCAGATTAATTTTGACTTGTAATAGCATAATGATGACTGGGTTTTCTTTCTTGACATTATGACTAATTATTAGTTAATATTTACAATAATGTACTTTTAGACTCAATTAAACAAACATGTTTTACTTGATTTTTTTTATTTATCCATACTTAAACTGCACTCAGTGCCAGCGCTCTAGGAAACCAGCCATCCTGGCTGGCACAGAACAGATATTAGTTTACGGTATGGACAGATAGATTCTGTATAATGTCATTCTGGATATGGCAGATTTGGTTGAAAGCAGATACTTCTGCTTTTTTAATTCATTTTTAATTCATTGTACTCAATGAATTAAAAATGGGCACTTCCAGTGGTTTTACCGAGTAGTCTACTATAATATTTTCAGACAATCATCATCATCATCATATCAGCCAGTCCAGTGCTGGACATTGGCAAAAAAGAAAAAGCGGCGAAATGTCGCTAAATACTTAATAAAAATGCCTTGTGGGAGGCAAACTTGCATTGTAGACTTAAAAGTTGGGCTAGCCACCCAAGCAGGCAGTGTGTTTGTGTGTGTGTGTGTGCACAGAACGCACAGAACTAGAGATAACCATAATAGGTACTAGACAGAACCGAAGATTATAGCCTAGTCGAGCACTTATTGACCTCAGAATCCCAGTGATGAATAAATCTGGATTGTATGCCAACATATAGTACTCTTATTTGGTAGTTCCCGAAAACACTACTCTTACAATTTGTAGTTCCTTATTTCAGTTTCGTGTTTGCCTATTCAACATTTTATGTAGAGCAGGCAACGCCATCTATCTCATAAAACTTCAAAACTGTTATAATTTTCATGGTATATTATAGAAAAACAAGTGTTAAGTTATCATTTAGGTAAGTATGCGCATTTATTATATTAAATTCCAGCAACAAACTACATATACTTAACTACCTAAAAGTGCAACGCGGAACATATTAATCACTAACATAATCAAAATATAAAATAAAATATGCGAATCACGAATTACATAATCGCTTTCTATGGAATGGTATAGAAAAAAAGTTTTTATAATTCTTGATAAAAATACCTACAATATAGGTGTCACTATACCTACTTAGTAGATAGCGTGTTAGGTAACAAAAATATTATTTATATTTATTACAGTATAGATCTTGCTCCTTCACAGCCCTTGAAGAACTGGAAATTAAAATTATAGACAAAACTTAATTGACAGGAAACTTTATAACTTCAGAAAGTAGAAAGCATGGCAGCACACTTAATTATTTCTACACATCGAGAACATACACAAACAAATCTACACACTGAGATTTTAAAAACCATGCATTACAATGATTGTAAACAGGCAGTTATAGGAAATATCTAGTTTTGGCACAGTTGGCAGTTTTAAGTGTGTGTGATCTACTGCAGTAGGTATCTAGTGTTTCACAACAAAACCAAACAAAGCTGTTTTTAGATGGCTAAAAGTCTTCAAACCCATTTGTGCCAAAACTATGACCGTCACTAGAAACACTGATATTTAACAAAAAACTACCTCTTCCTTTTCTTAATCTCAAGTGTCAGATTTACAGTAGTTTGACAGTGGCTTCCTCAAAAAAATTCTCAAGTGAGAAGCAACACTACCTTCACTCTCGAATACAAGATGTGTTAGTCTGGGCAACAACTAAACATTTAGTTACGGTTACGTTATAATTACGCTTTTTAGGTCCGGTGCTAGTTTTAGCAATATTACCTACATTTTCTATAAAAACTATGTAAGCATAAAACAGTTACTTAATTTAATATTCGGATGTTCTGTCTATTTCTGTACCATTCAAGGCCGCTTGCACGATGTCGTCAGCTGGAAATAACAAGATTTAAACAATAACTATGGTATGATTAACAGAATTCCGACTGCTGTTTTGGAATTAAAACATTTTACTTTTTACAAGTATAATTCGTTTTCGAAGGTAGAATTCTATTTTCAATTTGGCACTTATCTTGTTGATAAAAGGAATGTATAAGTTAAAACTTAAAAATGTAATCACAAAATTTCTATGTAACATTTTAAATGGTATGTACCCTACCACCTGAACTTTATCATAACTCAAGGCAGCAAAATGCATGCAAATGATAGGTAGGTAATAAAATCAATGTCTAGAATACATAAAAAATGCTCTTCCAAAGAGTTTAATTTGAGAGACTATTCCCAACGCCCGTATCTGTGCTGTGTAGTTCATTTTTAACAAACTAAAACCGAAGAAGGTTCTCAAGTCGACGCGTATTTTATTTTATTTATTTTAGGAACAAAATTAGCTAACAAACCAAAACATTAATTAAGAATAGGTATACAGTTAGTAGAATAAGTAGTGTAAGTAGTGTAGTGTAAGAAAAACATTGTTAAGTAAAACATCAAGAAAAAAAAAATAAAAAAAAAAATTTACATAGGAATGTTTATCTTCGATATAACCTTAGCTTTGAAGTTAATAAGATTTTGGTGAAAGATATCAAGTTCGTTAGAAGCGTTATTGTATAGTTGGCACATACGGTGCAATGGATTATTTTGAGAAACATTATTATTGGAGTGAGGAATACTAAATAAACGAAGATTCCGCTGACCCCGCTTGGAGATGTTAATGTTTAATGTCTTCAAGAGATCTACAGTAAGACAACCATATATATGCGTTTTTAAATTCAGATGGACTGGATGGAATGTTATTTATTTTTTGAAATATATACATACTTTAGTGTACCCTTAAGTAGTACGTATTATGAAGCATAAAACATTGTAGTACAAATACTATTAACTGTAATAAAAACCCCAACCTTCAAAAAAAACATGCAGTCGAAATGATTACCTCTTTTTTTTAAGACAGTTAAAAATAAGCTATAATTGATAAAAACCTTCCACGAATTTAATAAGTCGTATCAAAAATCTTACAAACAAAACGCTGCACGTCACAGATACGTGATTCAAGACGTAGCTGTCCCCATATTTCATAAACCAAAACGGTAATGGTGATCGTAACTCTGGGAATTATACGAACCATCTTAGCATTGCCAAACTTCTGGAATTTAACAAAGGGAAAGTTAAGGTCGAGATGCGCCTGGTTTTTCGTTTAAAATATTCTGGACATTTAGAAGATGGTCAAAATAAATCACAGAGTAACGATCTCCTTATAAACATTTTGCTTACGTAATAAGATCGCTGCGGCTGATCTGATCGTTCAATTAGCGAGGGTGGGTCTTATTTTAGAGAATGTTATGACAAAAAAGAAATAAATTAAGATTACACACCTAAATGTTATTTTGTACAATTTATACTACCTATCATGCGATTTAATTAATAACCATTGTTAATTTAACTAACAGGTTAACAACTAACAAGGTACTATAATGAATCTGTAAGGACAGTTAAATCTTTTCAATTCAGTAAAATTATTTAATAATAAATATATTGTAAGTTAAATTTGGCCTGAGTCAGTTTTATGATAATCCACATACAATTGGGTAGCTAACAAGCAAACTATATACAGATTCTGAATGCAGAGCTAAGCTACCGAAACTAATCAAGAACTTGAAGCCCTCATTTTCTTATCACAATAAATACAATTAATGCACAATGGAATATACAAATATTTACCAAATGACCAGATTAATGCATTGTTTTACAATACTGTATTCTTAAATGTTAGTCAGAGGTATTGATTTTTACAAAAAGTTTTTATTATGTCCACAAATTCTTAATGCTATTGGGGCCAATATTAAATAACTAAAAAACACCTAACATCGATTTGAACAACATTAACAAGTGAATGGGAATAATCTAATTGTCCCCATTGCTAAACATGCTACATGCAAGGTTTTCACTTATCCTTGGTATCTTTTGGGACAGCATCTGTCAAAAAAGGTTAGTAGGTTACACAAACGTTTTTTAAATGCTAATTGCACAAACAGATAGCTTAGGGTGTGACCAAACATAGCGCGGCAAACGTGCGCATTGGCGCATGCAACGCTGCTATGCATTTCGTGAACACCTTTAATGTGGAGACCAAAATTGTGTATCACGAATGTCGCGCTTTGCTGCGCTATACTTTATTGCACAAAAAGGGAACACAAAAAATCAAAACAACACACAAAATTAAGCATGATTTATGCTAGGGCGAGTCTGGTTGGAGCCAGGTATACCAGCCGTTCTTGACACTCAGTGGCATGGACTTATAAAATATTTGTACCATTTTGAAAACAAGTTACATGGCATGATTCTGACTAAGCATAAGCCTCTGATATCATAGTTAAAAATATTCAATTATTCACATTTATGACAATATGCAATAGATCTTGCAGCTTGGCTTGGTTTGATAAATAATGATTTAAAATTTTATATTTTTGATAAGTTGTTTGTATTTGAAGTAATTTGCATAATGTCATGTCTTGATTGATTGATTGTGATGATGCAATTGACTAAGAGGAAGACTAGTTTATGTTACCTTTTTTCTTATCTTCCACATTCTGAGCAATGAAGTCACGAAGCTCTGAATATGCCTTGTCCAAGTTGTCATTCAGAATGATTATGTGGAAGTTGCCTGGTTCTTGTCCTGTAATTTTTTAAAATAAAAATTAGAATAAATAAATAACATTATTGGCGGACATTTTTACACAGCACCATCTAGCCAATCTAAAAAAGGTTGTACTATGGATGGGAACCAGCCAAGCTGATTACGCAACTCTGTTGCAATCAGACTTCAATCAGCGAATTGTCAATAAGCCCTTACATTAATAGAAAATACTTCAGTTTTTTTATTGAAATCAAGTGAAATCGATTGCAACCGAATTACATAACTGCACCTCAGATAACTTATTAGTTATCTGAGGTGCAGTTATGTAATTCGGTGAGTTATTACTTAAAACAAAAATAAAAAGCTTTTTTTTATTTTTGTTAAGCAGAAATTTGTTTGATTTCAAACAGATTTTCCCTGATCAATTAGGTACATTTGAATATAAAATTGTCATACCAAATTCAATTTCCCTTCTGGCAATGTCCAGTCTCTTCCGCAGGGAATCCTCATGTTCAGTGTTGCGTCCGCGCAGACGTCTCTCCAGCTCCTCAATAGATGGCGGCATCACAAACACTAGCAGCGGGTTAAGATCGGTGCACTTTACTTGCTTCACACCTTCCATCTCAATGTCCAGGACGCAGATCTTGCCAGTACAGCGGACATCATTCACTGCCCTTTTACTGTAAACATAGTTTATGCCACAATTATGTTTAAAGATAATAAATCCACTAACTTGTGTGCGTGTCATATAACTAAATTATAATTTGGCATACAGGAAGATTATTGGTAGAAATATTTGAACCAAACAAGTTTTTTAGTATTTTTCCATTAGTTCCCCAAATCAAAATAATTTTATTTTAAACCAAGTAAACAATGATGACAGCGGGAACAAGTGATTGTATCAAAATTTGGAACTGTGCCAACGCCCCAAAACAACAAGCACATGGCCATGATGGCATTAAAATGTGATTTAAAGCAGAAAGCAAGATTTTACCTTGTCCCATACATATTTCCACTGAAAGTGGCTGTTTCAATAAACTCTCCCTTGTTTACTGCAGTAACCATGTCATCTTTGTTTATGAAATGATAGTGAACGCCGTCCTTTTCACCCGGTCGAGGATTTCGCGTTGTGTGCGACACACTGAAGCCGAACTTATCAGGAAACTCTTTAAGAAGACGCTTCAGCAATGTACTCTTTCCTGATCCTGACGGGCCACACAGCACTAAAGGACGAGGTCCTTTCTGCACCATTCTGGATAGAACTGACAATATATAAATAATTTAATTATCACTACTGCATGCCGCTAACACGATTATTCAATGGTTTTGTTCTTACATTGAATTAAAATCTTGGTGAAGTAAATTAAATTATGATAAATAATCCCACAGTAATCTCACGGTAGTTGTTCTGTTGTAAAATTAAATACGCCAACACATGAACACAACGCAACGTAACTCGCTACGCTATTATATAGTCCAACTTGAGAATTTACAAGAAAATAAAATCTAGGCAAGCAGCAGCATTTGCTTGACTAGACTTTTTTTCTTCTTCTTCTTTTAGGTATGATTTACATTGAGTCAGTAGCAAAGTCAGTGCTGATCCGCTACTGACCTAATGTAAACGCTGCCGGGTCAGTACTGAACTGACTTAAAATTCTAGCGTACTTACCCTTTGTAAACAGAGAAAGCCAGTTCTCAAAGTCAGCACTGACCCAACGTAAATCACACTTTAGGCCTGCCTAAACTTGACTCGAGCGAGCTCTTGATTCACTGCTTCCTTCGATTTGACAGTTCACCAATAAAAAAGGGAATAATGTTGCCACATTCAGTCCGTCAACTATGTATTTCGTGAGCGGGGAATTCACTAGACGGAGCGAGAAGAGCTCGTGACGTAGCTGGCTAAGTTGTCTAAAATAGATCAACAAAAATAAGCACTATATCGCGTAGTCACCATCAGTAGCAATTTCAATTGGGTGCTCCCGTGCTTCGTAGGGCACGTTTAGCAGCCGGTCCCAGCTTTTTCAAAGTTGTTAGGCCATGACAGAGGCCTTTGGGTGGCCTAAAACTCTGTCACCAGAATTGGTCACTGACTCATACGAACTTACTTACTTACTAGACGGACATGCCCGCGGGCAAGTCTGCAGACATGTCCGACCTATTAAGTAGTAAGTCTGTCAGACTGACTGCGACAGTAAGCCCGATTCTAAGTTTTTAGCGCTCAACCTGCTGTTTGTGTTTAGTGTAATGACCGCTATTTAGGCCTAAAAGTCTTTGCTTTTACTTTCTCTCTGGTATTTAGTAAACACTACTTCCATTTATTACTGATTGATTGATTTGACAAACAAACTTTAGGTTTGGTACTAAAACAAAATTAATTATAGATTTTTCTAAATTTTTAGGTTGTAACAACTCAGATATTATGCAAAATTTACTGATAAAAATTTTAGAAGCTATTTTGGCCTTACCATAATTTCCTCCATAGACAATCTTTAAAAAACTATCCAATCACAGAACGAACAGCTGATGATCTGTCCAATGAGGTTCCCTGATTTTCGTCTATTTGAAAATTGTGTTTTGAACTTCAGTTTGATTATTTTTGATTTGACCGTTATTTTATTTTGTTTGATTGAGTTGTACGCAGAGCATTGCAAATCGATTGAAGACCAAAGTTTACCCAAGATAAAAGTAATTGGTAAGCCAGCCAGCGGCCGAAAGGTGAAAAATTGAATTGAATGTAAATCGTAATTACATTCAAAACGCAGTTGTTCAGCTCAGCTTGTTCTGTAATAGATAAATAGGTATACTACAGAAATGGAGGTTCAAATCCGGAGACACAGAACTGTAAGTTTAATCGTTCTCTTTTTAATGTTTGTCGGTATTTCTGCTGTTTATAGGTTTACTGGTTTTTATGTTCGTTTAGGTGCAGATTCAGGACCAAGAAAATTTGTATGCTGTCAAAGGAAAGGGTAATCTTGCGTTGCCAACGAAAAAACAAGGATTGGGCGTCCGCGGAGCACTCGGCGATATCAACACGAATGTTCAGATTCAACGCGATATCAATGTTGGTAAGGTTGCGTGTGCCACCGCCGAGTTCGAGAAAAAGGCCACACTCAATCGCGCAGCCGTGAAAAGGTAATTATCTTTGCTATTTCAACACGAGCTTTTCTACCCCCAACTGAAAAAAAATTTACTGACTTGCATGGTTCCTTCTCTTTTTCTTTCTTTCTTAAAATTTATCCGTTGCTTATTGGGTACCGCCTTCCGTAGCCGTTTATTTTAGTAAGTATTAAGGCCCATTTACATGATACAAGTTTCTTGCCTGTTGCATACAATTAAATTGAAGCAGGTAATAAATGACTTGCATGGTATAATCAAGGATTTGCATGGTATAATCAAGGATTTGCATGGTATAATCAAGATAATGGCATATTGTATGCAACAGGCAAGAAAATGTGCCTTTACTTTATGATTAATTAGGCCTGATGGCTGAACATTTTTAGATGTAACTTAAAACTATTATAATGTAAAAGTAAGTTCGTTTGAGTCAGTGGCCAACTCTGGCGACAGAGTTTTTAGGCTGCCCAAAAAAGCTAAAACTACTAATAAATCTGAGATAATATTCATGCATACTTACCAACTCAAGTGAAACCACTAGCAGAAACATGGCAGTTTTGTATTAGGTATTTTTATTTTACTATCAACTATTTACAGTAACTACAACCATGTCCAGTCGAAGATTGACACTGGTCTGGCAGCTAAGAATGCCATACAACCGTCTTCGAGGCCACCTCTTCGACGTGAAGAAAGCACTGCTGGGCTTGCCAACAAGGCTGTTGCTAGAACTAGGGTATGATATAACTTGTATGTAGATACTTATTATAAGGCAAGTAATTTTGTAATTTGTTTTCAAATGTGTCTGGAATGTTTTTTTCATACAAACATGAATTATTTAAATAAATAATTATTACTACTTGGATTTGATATAGACAAGTAGTTGTTATTTTGTTCCTTAATTTTGTAGGTATTGAATTTCTGCTTAGTATAAGGACTCAAAATTTATTTAAAACTTATTATTATTGTAACCAGCTCAAAATTGTAGCAGAGCATGTTAGTGATGTTTGCCTAGCATGTAACATACTATCCTAATAGGATTTTAGTTATATATATAGAGTTGTTTGTTGCTAATCAAGTTAATATCTTTAGGCTGCTCTAAAGGAAAAGCCAGCTGAAATCAAAGAGTCCATCAACATCTACATTCAAACAAAGAAAACTGAATCTAAGAAAGTGACCAAGTTACCGGGCATAAAGGAACAGAAAGAATCCCGAACACAGAAACAAGTATTGAAAGAGCCCACTGAATCACTTGGCAAACTAAAACTTGTTGAAGAAAAATCTTCAATAATTGATCATGTGAAGTTTGAAAAGCATGCAGCCCGATTGCAAGAGATCCTGGACACCACTCCGGAACTGCCTGATGATATTGAGGATATTGATGCTGGAGATAATCATAGTCCACTGCTTATGTCAATTTACATAAAGGACATTTATAGATATTTGACTGAATTGGAAGTGAAGTATCCTATTGAAACTGACCATTTAAAGAAACAGGTTGGTGTATTTTATTTGTTTGTTCAGTGTACACAAAAAAATTTGGTGCATACATGTTGTTAGGCCAAGATGGAGGCTTCCTGGCAGCTACCATAAACCAGCCAGCTAGTATAAAAACAGCATAAACTCTGTATAAATAAATCAGACATGCCATGGCCAACTGATTCATACAAATTTACCAGCCGATGTTAGTGTGGTATGTCATATGTTTAATCCAAGTGTAAGATCTGTTACTTTAGAATATAAGCCAGTTTTACTTTTAAAAAACATTCTTGTTGCATACCTGCTCCAAGACATTGTATTAGGAATAGAAATATGTGCAATAGAATTATACGAGGTTCTGCTGCTTGTTTACAAGGACACACAGCTTTTAGGTGCCAATTTTTGGCCATGACAGGCCTTATAGCGGCCTACAAACTTTGTCGCCAGAGTCGGCCACTGGCTCATATGAGCATACATACTGTTTCCAGTTATGATTGTGATAATTTTGTTCAATTCCAGAGTGAGATCACGGGTAAGATGCGGGCGACGCTGATCGATTGGCTCGTGGAGGTGCAGCGTCAGTTCTCTCTGGTGCTGGAAACTTTCCATTTGACTGTTGGAATTATTGACAGATATTTGCAGGTAAGACCTATAGAAAACAAGTTCAGTAAAATAACATGAGTTAGGTTTGTGTCAGGAGGTTAGTCTGTACTATTTTTCAGACTTCTGTTCTATCACAGAATATAAATATAAGTTCTATTTTCACGATTTGAGTTCGATATAAAAGCTAGACCGCACTAAGCGACACTTCACGGCAGCGGCGCGACGCGACACGTAGCGACAAATTGTTCTTTGTAAGAAATTGTATGAGGTATAACGCTCTACGCAGCAGCGTAACTACGCGCCGCGACACTGCGCGTCAAAGTTGACCAACCCATCAAAACTGACGCGCCGTGTCGCGTCGTGTAGTTCCGCTGCTGTTAGTGCGGTATAGCAAGCGATGCGACACTTCACTTTAATAAAGTTGTTATATAAAATGTTTATCGTTTGGTACGTAGTACGACAAGTTGTGTTTAAAATAGCTTTCGACAAAAGGGAAATTAATTTTATTAATCAGTCAGTATCCTGAGATATATGACCAGCAAAATGAACATTACATGGATTCTCCTAGGAAAAACAACATTTGGAGGGAAATTGGCGAGGAAATGGGAGCAAAGATATTATTACAATATCCAAGTCATATTCGTCCACCTGACTCAAAATAACGTTCAAATCAGTTTCTTCCATCTTCCTCAGAAATTGCCGAACGACTGACAGACAAAATTTGCTGCAAACTGTCGCGGCACTGAAGTTCAAGTGCGGTGTAGTTCTCACAACGGATCTCGGCCGTCGTGAAATTAGCCGTTTCGATGCGCAATGGAGCTTTTTCAAACTTAATTGTCTTTGCGCATCACAAACGGCTAACTTCACGGAAGCCTAGATCCGCTGTGCGAACTATACCTAATAGTGTCCCTTGGTCTCGCGTCGCGCCGCTGCCGCGAAGTGTCACCTAGTGCGGTCTAGCCTTAAGTCGATCGCCTGTCGTCAAGAGGCGCTACCCACCCTCACTGAGTAAATAATTTACTAGCAGTACGTCCCAGCTTCTCGAAAGCGAAGTTGCGAAGCCGGGGCGGGTTGCTAGTAAGAAATATAGCCTATGTTACTCATGGATAATGTAGCATTCTAATGGAGAAAGAATTTTTAAAATCGGGCCTGTAGTTTTTGAGTTTATTCGTAACAAACAAAAATACAAATCTTCTCTCTTTATAATATTAGTATAGATATAGATTAGTATAGATTGGCTAGGTTAGATATCTCTGAAATGTACCCCGTGTTTATATGATTTTGTTGTACCATGTTTAGTTGACTGTTGTTTTCTTTTTCCTTGAATGTTCAACACTTGAGTGATACATCTGGTATTCGAGTGTCCAGTCCACTGTCACATGCCGACATCGTGTTTCCTCACGATGTCGGCATGCAATGTCCAAGAATTACAAAATATAGAAAGACGTATGACATCCACCAATCCGCGTGGTGGATTATGTGTGACCCCATCACTCTCGCTTGAGAGTAGGCCAGTGTCCCAGCAGTGATAACATTAGAAGGCTGTCATAATGATGACTGTCACCAGGAGGGTTTTAACTTGTTTGTTTTAGAGATAGATATATAAAAAAAATTGTTCTGAAATATAGTATTTCTTCACAGGCAGTACCAAACATCCAGCGTAACCAGCTTCAGCTAGTCGGAGTGACGGCTATGTTCATAGCGTCGAAATACGAAGAGATCTACGCACCAGATGTCAGCGACTTTGTTTATGTAACCGACAAGGCTTACTCCAAGGGAGACGTGTTTCAGTGCGAGCGCGATATCATGTCTAAACTCGGCTTCTGTCTCGCCAGGCCAATACCTCTCAGCTTCTTACGGAGGTAAGACATCAATAAAGATTACTATACTAGCCGCCGTCTATCTCTCTGTATGTGTGTAATGTTGTATGTACGCTTAGATTATTTAAACTACGCAACGGATTTTAATACGGATTTGATCAATTGGTATAGTGATTCAACAGCAAATTCGAGAGCTAGCCATTATTTTGTCGGCATAAAGTGCATAGACTTTAATTCTTAGAGTCTATTTGAGTAGTATGACAAACGCGTGACAGCCATTGAAATGTGTGTCCCTTTACTTGGCACGAAAGTGTGCCGATCAGACACCAAAATGTGGTTTATTGTTACAGGTTTGTAAAAGCCGCGCACGGAACATCGAAGAACCACCACCTGGCAAAATATTTCGTAGACCTCTGCCTCGTGGAATACACAATGGCGCACTACAGGCCGTCCGAGTTAGCTGCTGCGGCGATCTGTCTATCTCTTTACCTTCTGTCCAGTAAACAGCTGGATGCAGTATGGACACCTAGCATGACCTTTTATTCTGGCTATTCCCTCGAGCACCTCGACCCGATCATCAGAAAACTAGCAAAAATAGTAGTTAATGTAAACAATTCTAAATACAAAGCTGTCTACAACAAATACTCTGACACCAGCGTTGCCAAAGTCGCCAGCCTTCCGCAACTGAAGAGCGAAGCCATCATCGAACTTGCGAGCTCCTAGATTATAATTTTTTGTATTTGTGTATGACTAGCACTTTGACTGAAATTTTGTAAGGTTTGTACCTGTCTGCTTGCTAAGTTTTAATTTAGAGATAGTTTAGAATTTCAGACGTAATTTAGTATGACTGTGAGAATTTTCATTTGATATGATGACTTCGTATTTATGTAATTGATGATTTATGTAATATTGATTAACCTTACGGTACTGAAGTATTTTATAACATTGTTTTCACTTATCCACCCAGTATTTGTGTGTTATTTTATGTTTTATGATCAAATAACTTGACTTGTCTGATTGTCTAGAGGTTTTAAAAATCTCATCTACTTTCATGATTGATTGAACAAACTGATGTTTAGGCAAATATTAGTACTCCATACGTCAGGCACGAAATTTAAATTTGTATTAATTATAGCCTGGAAATTTGACCCGCAGTATACAATTGTTGTTAGTTGATTGACAAAATACTACGTTAAAGTTTGTTATATTTATTACAAATCAATATTTCAATGCAATAATAAATGCCTTTAAACTAGACTAATAACTCTGCATTATAGGTAAATTCTCTGTTGCAGTTGAAAATATTATAGTAAATTATACTACTAGTTTCAGCACTTTGAGGTTATCAACTGTTAGAATTATAATAATGAATTATGTAAGGTATTAGAAGTCGACTGTTGGAAGTTGAACAAAAAAAAAGAAAATTTTACGACACTTTATTTTAACTAGGTTTTGTGTATTTTAATGTTTTTTTAATTTAAGATCTACATTTTATTGTGATTATTAGAATATTTTGCGTTGTCATCGTAGTTATGTACGTACGTGTAATTTGTTATAAATAAATCTGTTTTACAATAAATTTTGTTTTGCCTTACCTACTAAACTCAGTTGTTTTGTTCGGTTCCGGACTATCCATATTTCTCCTTTTCGATAATACTTTCACTCCAATTGTTTTTATTTATTCCACGCTAAAATGTGCTTGCTCATCATCGTCATTTAATACGTGCAATCTTTGCAGCATTATCGGGTGTTATATTTATTTTGAAATTCCAGCCTCCCACTGAGACTAGAGAAAGTGGTCGCACAGGTTTCATGGAGCTTGTTCATGACCAGGTTTCCGTCATGAACAAGCGCCATAAAACCCATCTCCGGGCATGCTCTTGTACCTGGTCGTCCCTGGGCAGTTCGTACAATTCTTAATTTGTACAATCGATAGGAAATCCTGATTTACTCAATTCATCACGAATTCGTACAATAACTTTCAACTTCAAATAGAGGTCAAAATATTGACAATGTGATTGTGCTGTCAGCAGCGCAAAAATAGGTGGTGACGGACCTTTGCAGTTTGTAGGATGATGGATGTCCTACCAAATCATTCCTGAAAAACTTTACAAAAAATACACAAGCAGGTACCTAGGTAGGTACATTCACTTGACTTTTGAGTGTGAAAATGCACATGGGAAGCATACAGATTTTGTGAGCATTTTACGAAGCATAGGTACCTACATAATTAGCGAATATAGATCTGTTTTTTGTATGAAAACTGAAAAAAAAGTGATCTGTTACCTTTAGATTTTTTTAACCAAATTATGTGAGTTAGCCAGCACGATACCTAGAGTTTGATCTACACTAGTGAGTAGGGCTCGCGAAAAACTCACAACCAAACAAGAATAATAGAATAATAGCGACAAGAATAATATTTTTTATCTGTCTCTTCCAAAGGCTACGTTAAACCGTAGCTGCCTGCTACGATTTGTCTACATTTAGTTAGGCTCGTAGGCGCCCGTAGAAGTCTAGAACTATTACACTGTTGCTCTACGCCGTCTGTCCTCTGTATTTATGTATGTATGTGCCTTCACAAGCATTGGGTTGGGATGCAGTTTTCATCAATAGATAGAGTGGTTCAAGAGGAAGGTTTATTACGTATAGTTTAAACAATCACGTACGAAAGTCGGTGCAGGTCACTAGCAAAATAATAAACTATTGTATGTGTAATGTTCTTAATAACATCCAAACGCATAGTTAGGTACTTAAATCTTAGGCGCCTTATTGCGTAGGTGTCTGAATAAGTGGGGTCATCCCGTTTTTGGCACGGCAACATAATGTTGAGAGCACATTGCGTTGCAAAGTCTGTCGACATAGCCAGCCGTTGCGCGTTGCGTTTTCCACTTTTTCCCTCCGCAAATTCGAAGAATTTATTAACGCTTGGCGGTTAGCCGAACCGTTTTTGTTCACCCTTTTTTCACTGACCAGACTCCTGCAGCGAGACCAATGTACAAAGAAATCTGTTCTTTTTTGCTGGCTTTAAGTTTCTGTTCTTGTTATTAGTTCCTAGTTATATACCTACCCGTTTAAGTTCACAGCTCTTTTGCTCTAAACAGATACCTATCTACCAATTCATAATAATGAAAGGTACCTACCTAATATAGTTCTCACGGTGGATCTCGGCCGTCGTGAAGTTAGCCGTTTCGATGCGCAATGGAACTTTTTCAAACTAAATTGTCTTTGCGCATCACAAATGGCTATCTTCACGGAAGCCTAGATCCGCTGTGCGAACTATAAGTAGGTAGGTACCTACCTACCTACATGCCTTTAATAAGTACTTACTCTTTGAATTTTTCTTTAAACATAGATAGGTAGGAACCGGCAAAGAAATCTTTTATTCTTTACTAGCAACCTGCCTTGGCTTTGCTCGGGTTCAATGAACACGGCGGGCGGGTATAAATATAGCCTATGACATGACACCCAAACACAGTGAAGCTTCCCAACAGTGAAATAATTTTTAAACCGGTCCAGTAGTTTCGGAACTTACTCAATGCAACCAAAGAAACAATGAAACAATAAAATCTTTCCTCCTTATTATTAGTATAGATTACCTACACTAGTAGGTAGTTAAAAGATTTCTATTGCACTCTTAGTAGCCCAACTACGTTAGGTTCACCTATTCATTCATGAAAGCTTCATTTCCCACTTACCATACTCAGAAAAGGCTCTGAAGTTCATTTGTTACGGGCACTATCAACGAAATTGTGAGAACAGTGTCATGTCCAATAAACAGTGCAGTTATCTAGTTCGCGGCATAGGGTTATACCTAGCCCTGAGTGTAGGAGACAACAATCGGAGTTGAAATTTTTATTGAATTTCGGACATGAATAATTGTTTGGTAGGTAGTGTGCTTCTGTATTCTTCTTGTGATAAGACTTTTTTTTATACAACTGAAGTGGCAACCAGGCGTACGGCCCACACAATGGTAAGCGGTTACCGCAGCCAATGGACGCTTGCAATGCCAGAGGTATCACTCGCGGGTTGCCACCTTGAGGCATAGATCGAAAGCCTGATGTGCCAGTAATTTCACCGGAAACCATACCCTTTACAACGGAACACAGCAATGCGAGCATACAGCAGCGATACTGCTTTGCGGCAGAAATAGGTATGGTGGTAGTACTTCTCCGGACGTGTTCCATTACAAAGAACTCTGCTACTCTTAGTCAACTAAAACTGCTTGAACACAATAAAATAATCACACTACTACTGTATGCAAGCATTAATATTTATGATTTGATGTGCACTGTTGCAAGTGAAATTACTAGACAAATGAGACTCTCAGAGTGAGGACCCCTGGCAGACTACCATCCTGTTCTGTGCCTGCAGTGACACGCATATACCTAACTAAATAATAGTAAATAAAGTAATACGGGTACAACCCAGCACGGCTGCTAAAAGAAATTATCTTATAGGTACTTCTAACCAACATTCATTCATGTTTTTTTTTTGTTATCTGTAATATGCACAAGTTATTAATAAACACTTATTAATAATAAACTAAAACTGAGAGTTTTGGATAACACTGCAACTGTTAAGGTGAAGCGCTTCACATTTGAGGCCGTATCCAAAATAATGCTTATGACAAATTTATTGTAAGCGTAACGTACCTATTATTGTCCAGTCTATCTATCTATGTATTGTAATTGTATTAAATATATATCAGTCATCTAGTTACCCATAACACAGCTCTGTTTAACAGCAGCTTACCTGGGGCTAGATGATGCTGTGTGGATTGTCCAGCATTATTTATTTATTTATTATTTATTTAGTTAATCATCATCATCATATCTTTTTTAAAGTTGTTAGGCCATCGTTCGTTCGTTCGTATGAGTCAGTGACCAACTCTGGTGACAGAGTTTCTAGGCCGCCCGAAAGCCTCTGTTAGGCCACGATAGAGACCTTTGGCGGCCTAATAACTCAGTCGCCAAGATTGGCCGCTGGCTCATACGAACTTACTAATATATCATCATATCAACCAATGGAGTCCACTGCTGGACATCCTCCTATCATGCTTCAGGATACTGTCTCAGACGGGGGACCTGACTGTCTCGTCGCTCGCTTGCTAAAAGAAACTCGAACTCATTGACACGCGCGGGTCACTGACACACACCGCGCGCTGCCCTTTCGATTTTCAACAAGGATAACTAATCATTGACCAGAAATACGTAATCGATTTACTCGATATTTTTATGACAAAATGTATAAAAAAATTTAATGTGGAACCTTTTCCTTAAATATTTGTCATGTTGATAATAAAAGAGCCTGTATAATAGCCGTTCTGACTTTTCGGAGAAGTGCCGTGTCAACCCTAGTAGTTAATGCTGCCCCAGTCGACCATGTTGAATTTTTGCAACAAGCGCTCTGCAATGTATGCATACAACTATGTGTAATGCCGCGAAACCCTGTCTCGTAAATATTTCCTGCACGCAATTTACAGCTTTCGGTATCCTCTTACGGAAAACGGGCAGTTAGCGAATGCCAGCTTATGTATTAACTCGGTTAAAGTCATTTTGTAGGACATTTTAAGTGATAGATACCTAATTGTGCCAAGCTAAGAATGTTTAAGTAACACGTTCCCTCTATGTAGAACTTCGTAAGTCCTAAACCGCTACATAGGGTCTACCTTGATTCACAAATTATGATCAATAAGTTTATTCTGCTCATCCTGACCAGCCCTTTATTCTACTGTTCTGCTTTTGGAACACTGGCCTACTCTTGGTCGAGAGTGTTGAGTCTTAATTCACCTCGCAGACACAATGCTTTTTAGTGGATGGCACATGTCATTTCTTTCGAATCTTTGGTGCTTAAGATGTTTATCTTCATCGTTCTAGAGCATTGGCTTTTCTAATAACAACAAAATTTGTCCTCCTTTTTCATTCATTATTTAAAATGTAATGTAAGATCACTCTCGCTCGAGAATGGGCCTGTGTCCCAGCTGTGGGAAACATTAGATAGATGTCATGATGATGATAGATGAATGTAAGATTTGAATATTTCGAGCTTCTTGCTCTCGTGGACGTCTACAACTTCGTAGCTAGGGACTACGACTCTCGTAGCGGTCTACGCTAGTCGCTATCATTTATCTAGTTTGCCTTCAAAACAATGCTCTGTCGTTAAATATCAAATTATTTTAGGATACTATTGCTAATTGATTGAAAATACATGCCATCTTTGGTTACTAATCTACTAAAAGCAGTAAATTATAGGCTTATCGAATTGCATTCTGGTTCGATTTCATAAGCCTTGATGTTTTTGTTTTGGCATTCGATCACATATCGATGAAAAAGGTTTAAAGTAGTTACTTAATAAAAATTTAGAGCTACCTAAAAAGTCAGGCTCTAATAATTACACACACTGCAAAGTACTTGGTTTAAATAAGTTGTTTACAAACAATGGTGTGTGCCTAATGTAAACTCGGTACCTAAACCTAATTAACGTTCTAATTGCTATCACATTGCGTTGAGGTTTAGAGCCATTACAGATTTCAGACCGCGGGAACATTTCTTTTGTACTTACATAAAATAAAATACCAAAATCCCATAAATTTTGAGCGAAACGCTTATGACGCGATTGTCCTACGACAGTGTTCTTGCTAGGGTACGGACTTTCGGATCGTATCCTGATGTTACCAGTTTCTATAAGATTTTGTGCAACGCCTCTATCATATAAAAACAGATTCACGTATCACTGACAGCTGGACGATACGAAACGTTTGATGGCAGAATTATACCTGCTAGCTCTACAGGCTGCTGGGTGAAATTGCGGCAGCGTGTTATAAAACCACAATTGTTATATTCAAGCTTAGAACTTAGTTTGCATCTGCTTTAGGTATCTTGAAGATCTCCTATGGGATCAGAGTCAAGTCTTTTCACGTTTTGCATGAAATAATCTAAAGCCTGCAGAGTGTGAAAATGTATAAAAATGCCACATCAGTTGTACACAGTCAGCCCAAAAATCGCATAGATTAGCACAAGACCTTTACCTGGTGGTAGGACTCTTCAGCAAGAGTCCATCTTGGTGGGTACCACCGCAGTGTCAGATATTCTACCTCCAAGCAGTAGTGTGCAAGCATTACTGTGTTTAGGTTTAAAGGGCACTGTAGCAAGTGAAATTACTGGGCGAAAAAGACTTAACAACAATGTCTCGGGGTGATAAGCGCAGTGCAGTGCCACGCAAACACTTAAAAACTTTAAGCTTTGGGTGGCACTGCATCTGTCAGGCGTGGTGCCTAAGATCAGGTGGGCGCCTTGATTGTCTTGTCACTTGCTAACATAAAAAAAAAAACAAGATCATATCTAACAGCAGTACGTATCAAACTACAAACTGGATCCAACATCGAAAAATTGAAAACTGTGCAGTCAGTTTCGCACAAGCTTAAACATCAAGAAGTTTGTTGCGCCCGCCAACAGAATGTTTCATATTATTGTCGTGTTATACTTTTCTACTTAGCGGAGCGAGTGGCAAGTGTCTCCGAAGTCGGGGCTCCGGTTGTTTCAGGAACTTTTAACGAGTTTGTTGGACATGGAACGGCACGGCGGCTCCGGACCGAGACTTGGCTGCACATGTGTTACACGCTGTAACCTAACCCGCAAATATCCACCACAATTACGATGGATAGGGATGTTTTTACGTTTCAACTTAGAAGCTTGTATTTTTACACGCTACGGTACAGTCAACAGCTCACTATTGTTTTAGGAAAGTCTCTGCCATTGACTTTGCTCGCGTAGTACAGGATAAAAAATATTTTAATACAGGTTTTTTATTATGTAATACGGGTATTTCATCGAAATCAGTTCGGTTGATTTTGTTTTGATTGAATAACAAACATTTAAACTACAAGTAATAACCTAAGTAGTATAACATTAGTGTAATACGAAAGTTTGTAGGTATGTGTGTGTCAAAGTTATTAAAGAAAACACGAGAAGAAACTAGTCAAAATAAGTGCCAGATGATAGTATTCACAAAGTTTAAGAACCTACCGTATAACTTTGGAATGATGTAGAAAGTGTTTTAGCAAAGTACCAAAACGCTTCATTTTTCACGAATTATTTTTGTAAAAAGCGTCATTCAATTCAATTGTTGTCTGTACCGGGAAATTTATATCAATGACGCGCTGTTACCTAGTATCTTGTTAATGAGTGTGAAGTAGTAAAATGTTCTAGGTACCTATATATACCTACAGTACACACTCTACAGTGTATTGGTACACAAAATGTTTACCTATTGCAAATTCCAATCTCGCCAATGGATGGCCCGAGAGAGTTCTGGCTTTGAAACCAGCAATCACATTATTCCACCAATTATCGGTGGCATGCATACCGAAAGTAACTTTTCCACTGTAAGTGCTTATTAGTTTAATCTATACCTACTGATAATTATAATGAGAAAAAAATTTAATTTTTGTATTTTTTTATGTTTGTCGTTTGTTACTTACGAATAAACTAAAAAGAGGTTATCAATTCGACTGTATGTTTTTTTGTGGTTTTTTTGTATGTTTGTTACGCGATTTCTCCGCTAATTGTGAACTGATTTTGATAATTATTTTTTGTTTGATAGGTATAATATATACTATAATACTTTAGAATATAATAGTTTGTTCTTAGACATGTTGGTTTCCTCACGCTTTTTGAGAGCACTGGCATTGCGCACAATATTTTTAGAACAGGTTTAATTATTTCTCTAAAGATAGCTCGCGCACTGCGATATCCACGCAGTCTGCGTAAAAACCAAAATGTTTCTGATAACGTTAACGTCCTAGCGTATTAAGAGACAACAAGAGGTTTTGAGTAGGGTTTTACAAAAACTGGTTCTGCAAATCCAATCCACAAGGTCGATCTCGAAACTTCGGATATCTAATCGCCCTAAAATTATTCCGAACATTTCGCTTGTCGCCAATCACTTGTGGTCCTGTTTTACCGATCGGTCTCGTCCATGGGATGGAGCACTTAAAACTGCCGTTAAAAGGGCACCGTTCAAAAGCTACGTATAAATAACACAGCATTTACGCTGTCGACGATATTTTACAGTATTCTTTCATTTCCATTTACCGTTCCGATCTGAATGTGCTGTGGCTTTATAAATAGTTTTGTGTTGATTTTGATTGCGTTCTGTGTTGTTTCAGAAAAAAAGAGAGATTTCACGAGCTAATTATATTGCTAAGTGCGCGTACTCAACTAAAAATCCCACCGAACTTTCCATGACTGCCGCAGCACCTGAGTCTTTTATTATGTACCTTGATAAGCAACGCTTTCAAGGTTTTTACTTTCTGTATGAGCGAATGAAGAAGCTCTACTTATCTTCTAAACAACAAATTTTGAAAGTATTTTATTAAGAGTCTTTTATTTGTAAATTCATCAACCCTAATAGGCCGCTTATTTTGGGCTAAATCACCCCTCGCAGGTGGGGCAATCGTCACCCCCTTCACGTCCGCCAATAACTCCCGTTTGATTTGTTCCAGAAGATTAGCACCTCAAATACGTGCTTGGGAAGTTTATTTGCCAACTTAAAGGTGGGTAGGTCAGAAATTCAGTAGAATGGGAACTGCAAAGCTGTTTCAAAAAACAAGAGTGTTTAAAACAAATATTTCTAAAGTAGGTAGGTAATTATTACAGAGCGTTTAGAACTTATTGATACGATTTTAAGTGTTCGCAGAAGTCGATCTACCAAACTGATCGAGTCAGGTTTCTTGTAGTGATCTTAGATCGACCATTTAATGTACTGATGAAATTATAGCGATTGCATGAAGGATATCGGTAGATGGTGAATGCTGAAGATCGGTCCTTCATAAGTCATCATTGAACAGACGTCTATTACCTAATTATGATTATGGTGAGATTGTGATCCCACTATTGGAATGTCGTTCGAGTTTTATGAACAAAGGAGACAAGGCAATATGCCCATGTGATACCGATATTAAACTTATTCTCATAAGCTAATAGTTTATCTGCACACAGTTCAGCGCGCCAGTAATTTTACTACATAAAGGCTCGATAATTTCCGCCCTTATTTTATTTGCTGCGTGAACCGGCCGTATGCTGATGGATGGAGCAATCAGACCCAGGCTGTGCTGACGCGTCCCAACTCCCAAGGTCTCCGGTGACGTAGGAATTTATTTATCATGCGTTGTAAATTTCCTTATTTTATACCTTTAGTGAGCTGAAAACAACTTTTACTGAGTTTTATACGAAATAATTGTACAAGGTACTTGTATAATAGCCGAATAATGAGCAAAAGCTTTTGCCGATTTCACCTTTACCTACTATAAAGTAATCCGTCGGTCATAGTTGGTCAGGTGAACTCTTTATGCATAATGGTTAGGTATTTCCCAAAAAGTTTTCACTTGTCACTCAAGTAACTCAAGAAAAGCTGCTTACATTGGACCTACTATCACGATAAAGTTTACTTCAATAAAACATAATAGTACACTACTCAAATAACATAGCCTAGAATCGCAATCGGGTTATTAATTTTACGCTAAAAACTCACAGAAAACCACTGCAAAAGTTCAGTTATTCTATCCGCATTATTATGCATATTTTATTCGCTGAAGCGTTTGCGGCAAGAGCAGCCATAAAATTGCCTATTGTCGATGCACGTAAAGCCAGCATTAAACTGAAAGCGATTCTCGAATGCGTCGCGACGTAAAGCACCTACCTATCGGCACAGAATAGAGCAACAACAAACGGTAAACTAGCTTTTTTATTAGTGTTTGGTCAAAAGTGTCCACCAAGCACAGGCTTTACACTGTGGTCAGTTTTGTGTTTATGGATTTAACCATAATATTTTAATTATGCATATTCATGTTCATTAATATAAGCTTCACTCTGTTTTAACGCCTGTGTTTTGTTTCTAGCATGTTTAAAAAAACCATAAAGTTTTGGTCTTGGCGAGTTCGACATCGACCATAGTGTATATCACGGACAGTGTAGTTGCATATAGTGAAATCCACTATGCGTTTAGCCATATCTTACACTGGTAGGTACCTGAGGGTCGATACTCTAGATCTCTAGAATAAACGATAATCACGACAAATAACATGCTCGTAGTTCAACTTTGGTGACAATAAGTTCAGTGCCTTCAAACATAAACTGAACGAAAACTATCACATTATTACTTTTGTTCGCACGAGTAGACCCCTTGGGTATTTTTTAGTGACATGAGGTGATTTTGTACACAAAAAAGGCATAAACATTTTACTGCATACGCGAGCAGATATTCTATTCCGTGCTATCGGAGTACAACAGGAAACCAGCCGACTCGCCTTGTTTTGTTCCGCCACTACGTTTTACTTTACGACTGTACGTGGGTATGCCTTTGCTGTTTCAATCCGAAAAAAAAAGAAAATTCGAATGGATGCGTTTTTTACATCATACCAAGATAAGTACGTACTTGTAAAGTACCTACCTACTTACCCAACCAGCAGTAGAGCTATATCAATTAAAGCAATTTAAGTATCTACCTAGACCTACCCAGTAGACTCATTAAAATATAGAGTAATTTTATTAATAATACATGACGTTTAAAATGTTGCTTTTAAGTTCTCTATTAATTCAAACGAATCCATAAGGCAGTTTGCCCATCTATGAAGCACTTTTGTGTCACAGGAATATTCAAACCAAACAAGTCAAACTAGTAGAACACTTTTGTGTCATCAAAAATATTTTCGTTTATTTCCGACTATCAACCTAATCGGAGCGGAGACAAACCAACCAATTTAATTCTGTTATAGTTGCGTGATGTCGATTTCGCTTGATTTAGACTTGTTTCTATTGGTTGACTCGGCACCGTTCCGCTTTGGTAGATGATCGCCCTAAAGCAAAAGTACTTACCAGCGTGATACATATTGAGTACACACGGAACTCTCTATCCACAGAAACACCCTACTCTAGTCTTCCTAAATAACGAACAAAGAGTAGCTATTGCTCGGAATAAACGGCTAGGTACTAAATCTCCTGCCGTCAGCTAAATCGCAATATTTTCACATTTTTTCTCAAATTGCAAAATCCGTCCGCAAAGGGGACGTCCCATAAAGGCAGTGTCAATTTCTCCTTTAAAAATAAGGCACGATCAGAGTGTAGCGATGCAGCCACTCTGCGGGACGCCGGCGTCAATTGCCGGATCCCTTCCGCTTCCGGCTTTACTTCGCTGCCGGTTTAGATTCATAACTCCGATGCTTAGAACATTGTCGACGTCCAACTGAAAAATAAACTCATTTTCACCGATATATCACACGCTATAAATTTCGAACGTACTGCTCAAATTATTGCTTAAATTTTCTCTTGATTTTATTTTCGATACACGAGTTTGACTTTATAAATGTTCCCGGATAAATTTATAAAGGACGGCTGCCTCAAGTATTTGTTTGGGAAAATACGGAACTGGAACGTTGCTCCAACTACTTAAAAGTTCTTGTTGCAAATGAAGCGTTACAAAAATGAACGCCCCCTGGGAAAACGTTGGGCGCTTTGTCATAGTCTTGTCGCGGTTTAGAGAGCGATTAGGTGAAGAAAATCTACTTACTCTCTTATTTTTGCAGAATTATATAGCATTTTATTTTCTTTGTAGTTATGTTTTTTAATTGAAGAATTTGTGCAGAGGAACATCATTTGCGAGGCAGTATTATTTATGTAAATGTAAATGACGAATGACAAGCCTAATAAAAATAAAACCAGCCAGCAAGTCAAAGCAAAACCGAGAAGTGATTACAAGAGGAGCGCTTATGTAATCGCTACGCTAAGACGTCTCGAGTCGAACACGACCCCGCTAAACCCCCTCTCGGCGACAAGCAGGGGTCGTGTAGATCCCAGAAGTCACTTTTAAGCCATTACTTACTCGCTTGTTTTCGATTTGTTTTTTCCAACGGAAAAAAGACAGCGCGAAATACAGCCGGGACTAACTTTCGGGCAATCAGAAGCCCAAGTCCGGGAAGGGTTAAATCAAAGGGTTCCGGTTTTATGAAGACTTATTTCAGACTTACCTTCAAGTTGAAATTAGATTAAATCTGGCTCGAAGCTTTAGGATTGAATTTTGTAAACAATTTCGAATACCTCTACAACTTTCAGGCTTTGTTGAAATACCATTGGGAACTCAGAATCCCGTTGTTTAGAAATTCCTTTCAAATGAATTTCTACTTATATGAGGTCGAATTTTGTAAATACGTAGACCATTTTCATGTTCAATGAGCACACTGTGTACACATCTAATGGTTGTTTAATTCTGTTGATTTTTGGTTTTTGTTTTTTAGAGTTCCGCATTATTGTCAGGTAAAACTGATATCTTGTGGTATTTAAAAAGGTAAAACTGATATCTTGTGGTATTTTAAAAGGTACCTGCAACTGCATACAGTTACGAAATGAATGACAAAACTAACATTAAAAGTGGCCGCATCCCAAAAATAGATATTATTTGATATTGATTTAGAGCTACCTACAATTGTATTGTGCCAACCAAAAAAAAGCTTAGTAGAACTTTCTTTGATAAGTTTATTTAGACAAAAATACTTATTTGTGTATTGTTTCGTGAATGAGAATGAGAAACAAGTTTTTTAAGTAGCTACTTACTTCATTGTTGGTAACCTACATATTATAAATATTATTGTGTCTTTTAGTGGCCTTCTAGATAATAATTCCAGAGCTTTGTATGTTTTTGTGCTGATGATTTGCGTGGTACTACCCAGCAGAGCCACCACGTTAGAATCCGATCATTTATATCTTAAAAGAATATACGTTAGACGTACATAGTGTACGTATGCCGTTTATTGCTGTAAGTTCGTCAGGTACTGAGAAAATCGACTTCGCTAGTGGCTCTGCCAGGAAGGATGCTTCCTAGACGCTACTGTGCTTAAGCAAAAACTATACAAACATTATATAGAAAATGTTTGTAAAGTTTAAATTAGTTATAAAAATAAAACCACTGCATAATATTAATATTTTTCAACACGTACATACTAAACACAATACATACAACAGTTTTTGCTTAAGCACAGTAGCGTTCATCTTTCCTAAATACATAATCCAAGGTGGCTCTGCGAGGAAGCATCATAACTTACATTCTTTTAAGATATAAATGATCGGATTCTAACGTGGTGGCTCTGCTGGGTAGTACCACGCGATGATTTTACTAAAATAAACTTGACTTTATACTATCGTTACACTACGGCTCATGTTCAAGAACCATTATTGAGTGTGGATCGTGACTCAAGCATAGATTTAACATAATTGTTATTTATAGAACTAGCAAATATCGATGCCTGAGTCCACACTCAAGTATAGTTCTAGAGTATAAATACTCATTTCGAGAGGCCAACTTACACTTGTCGGTTTTATTGTTGTTGTACAGATACACTCAAACATATTCAGGCTTACTACAATAGGCAGTATTATTGTGAACTTTTGTGTTTTAGCAAACATACAAAACATTGAAAGCTTTATTAGCTTTTTGTACAATACAGTGTATTTACAGAATCTACCTACCTATAACCATATACTATTTTATATTATTCTCCGTTATTTTTGCTAGATTTCCAACTGTTTCTATCCTGTTTTCTTCTTTATTAGACGATGTACCCCTTGAACTAAAGTTTACTATCATAATATAACAATCATTATCAGTAACTTATAAACGTAGAATTAAATTATCTTTTATTTAAAAAAGCCTTTTAAATTAATTTAGTGAGGTATAATATTTATTCTAAGCTAAATAACGACCTACTTAAAAATATTAATGAGTAACAGAATAAATTTTGATTTAAAAGCATTTATATAACGCAATTTCCATAGATATGCGAAAGTATCAAAGATATAACGTTTCCATTACAAATTATGTAAATAATTCTACAAACGAAACTCTACTTTCAGTACATGTTTTATTAAATAAATGTTAAAACATAATATACTAGCCAAAATAGTTCTAATTTACTTTGACTCTTGATTCAGCATAGTAGGTATGTATGAGATGAGATACGTTGTACACGTATCTCATTCTCATGTCATCATCATTACGAGAATTAGTCAATTTGGTGGTGTATTCCCGATGTCCTCATGATTTTGACCCCATTAAGTTTTAAATACTCTTGTTGTGTATAAATGAAATCCAAAATCATAGTGCAGCTATAATGTATAAAAAATAAAAATATTCATAACTAACCCCGTAATACACCTTGTGCCCTAGTTAAACGTTAAACAATGATTGTATTGTCATAATATTTTCAACCATTGTTTATTATCTTTTAACAGGAAACGCAGTCATTGAAAAAAAAAAGTATTTATAAAGTAAAAAGGGTAAAGTAAAAAAGGAATAATAAAGGGTTAAATGATTACACTATTTATTACGATAAAATTGACCGTGAATTTAGAACGAGTACATTTCTCTGAAAAGCCCATGCAAGAGAAGAGGCCGAGCTAAAAGCTAATTATCCCGCAGTCTTCGTTCAAGTGTACCGCCATCAAATCGCATGAATTGCTCGCTTATTTAGCCCTAAGTTACACGAGTTGGTTTTTTCTAGCTCTTTTTATGGCTACCTTTTAGGGTTTTAAAATAATAAATTAAAACTTGAAATAAAAATCTTTTAATTAATTTGTTTTTTTTTACTTATTGTCCGAGCGAGCGAAGCGTCTCCGTTTCGAGATTGGCCAAAAATGCTTTTGGTTGTCAGTTTGTCCGGTCATTTTGTGTTCTCGCCTACAGGTCGCATTTTTTAACCAATCTGGTTGAAACTTGGTATACAGGTATACAGGTATGACTAGAATTTGATTGTCGTCGGAGATTTTGTATAGGGGGCGTACTTTCTCCAAAAAGAGACAAAAAGGAGGCAGCTGAATATTTTATTTTAAAGGTAAGTATTAACCTTAAGTTTGTCTGATATTTGGTAAAGATCTGATGAGGATCTTCAGCGTGATGAGCAAAATAGTTCCTCAAAATGCAATATGTTACTCACTTTCAAAGCCTACTTTACAAGTTTGTGCTTGCGAGGTCTACTGTCGGAGAACTGCTAGTATTAAATTATTAGGCATTGTTTCGGTCACTCTGTACATCTGATTAGTGCTCGTGTTTTGGCATGCATGTAATTATTTTTGGCAGACTAAGGCCTCGTTCGCACGAGCGTATGTTTACCACGCGTTAAAAGGACTCTCGATGCTTTAAAAATGTCACCTATTTTAAAACGCGACGTATTTCTAACGTGCAGCGCACAAAGAGTATCTAAAATATAAATGCAGGCTATAGTACTGCAAAAACCACCTCGTGTGCCAGATCCCTTATAGGTAAAGAGGGTAAAATGACGTGCTGAATTAAGCCAACATTTTTTTTCCAAGTGGGCAGTAAAGACCCGTGGTCTTATATTAAGTTTTTATATTTTACGATCCATCTCGGTAAAGGGCTCTCGAGCCAATAGGGCGAACATCCATATGAGTGACAAATTAGAATGAAATGGATTTATACTTAGAACCTCTGTAGTATTCTATGAGCATAGTTTTCGAGTTTGCTTTTTTTTTTTTTTAAATCACTAACGGAGTGTACATTATAACAATTAATAAAATAAACATTCTACATGCTAATTAGCTAAATGCCATAACAATTATAGGTGAAGACGACATATTATGAGATTAATTAAAATTAAAAATTAAAAATATGAAAATGGGAATACTATGTACACGTACCTATTACAATATGATTTCACAACTTAAAATTTAGAAGTAATATTTTCAAAATTAACTTATAATTATTATAATCGAAACACAAATTAGTTACTTTCAAAAACAGTTGAAACTTAAATTGAATTAATATTACCTACTTACATAAATATAACAATTAGTTATTGAATAAAAATATGACTTACCTAGTTGACTAATGGGATAACTTAGTATAAGATTTGGCTTTGAAATAATGACTTAAATTTAGAGAGACTGTCAGAAAATAGATCTAATTGTACAGACTTAGACAATGAGTTATACTGCCTGGCCATTCTTGTAAGAGGTGCATGATGTCCAAGATTAGACCTTGAGCCATCCAATTGAAATAAATGATATCTGGAGGCTCGCGGTAGTTTGTTTGAAGCACTAAAAAACAGATCAGATAGCAGACTAGGAGCGTCGATAGCTTTGCTAGCTTAAACAAAAACACAGTATCCAACATCCGTCGACGATCAGCAAGTTTACACATTTTGAAGTGAAGTAGCCTCTCCTCATATATCAATAGCTTCTTGCCCAGAAAACAGGAGAAAGTGAGATGCCACAAGAAACGTTTCTGCACGCTTTCTAATCTCTTGCTATGCGCCTCATAGTAAGGGCTCCAGGCTACGCTGCAGTACTCAAGGCCGCTTCGTACTAGATCGTTATATAATAAAAAAAATGTTTAGGATGCTTGAAGTCCTTAGAATTACACAACAAGAAACCAAGATTTTTAAATCCTTTAGAAGCAGTATTGTGAATGTGGATGTTAAGACAGAGTCTACCATCCAGAACAACTCCGAGATCGCGCACCTCATCAAAATTCTGCAGTACACTACCACTATTAATAGAATATGTAGGATGTGTCACTGTATCTTTTATTAAGTTTGAGAATAAATAATAATATAGTGCTTTTTACTAGGTACATTATGGATACTTGGATAATGGGATACTTTATTTTGGTTTTACTGATAATTTTAGGTTCGTATGAGTCAGTGACCAACTCTGGTGACGCAACTCTATTTGTAAGATGAGAATACAAATGTTTATAATTTATAAATACGTGACTGATTCAATACAAATTACGTTAAAGCTACGAGTACAACATAATATTTACAAATCGTTGTGTAATATAATTGTAGGCACTCGTATAGTAAAAAGCAGAATTAGCAACATTCAGATTCCAACGCAGTCAAAGGCATCCTATGCTGCAAAAACCAACAGAGGCATACCTACTTACAGACAGGTAAAGAATTTCTTGTCTTGATAAATACAAACACAATGAAGTCTACGCTAAAACTTTTAAGAGTATCATGCTAAAACATTTAATTCACACTTTTTTTTAAGCACCACGCCTGACTATAGCAGATGCAGTACCACCCAATGCTTAAAGTTTTTAAGTGTTTGCGTGGCACTGTACTGCGCTTATCACCTCGAGACATTGTTGTTAAGTCTCTTTCGTCCAGTAATTTCACTTGTTACAGTGCCCTTCAAACCTAAACACAGTAATGCTTGCACACTACTGCTTGGAGGTAGAATATGTGACACTGCGGTGGTACCCACCAAGACGGACTCTTGATGAAGAGTCCTACCACCAGGTAAACTTAGTTGGAGAAAGTTAAACTCAACAGGTTCTAGCCAGTTTGAGGATATAAAATTTGGCTATAATTTGATTCGTGGTAAAAGTGAACCTTAAGTTAAACCACGTTAAACAATATAGGGTGTTTGAGATGGGACGTCTTTAAACATGCTAACAATTAATTACAAGGGTTATAAATGCTGGACATTAGTCAAGGTGTCGGCGGTCCAGGACTCGCGGGCTGTAGCCACAGCCTCACCCCTTACCATATTTAAATAGTCTTAAATATTGCTCTACTTAAGCTTGCACTAATTATTTTACGTAGATAATTTATATTAGCTTAGTTGATGCTTTTGTAAATATAACGACTTTCGGTGGCATGGTGGTCATTTGCCCGTCGTCATGAACACCGTAGACAGCAGCTTTTTCCAGTTTTCTGAAATAGTAGTGGAAAATTATACTTTTTCGTAGAAAACTGTAAAGAATAATGTAGAACGTTGTTTAGGGTGCTCATATTAGCGCGGCAGAATCGCGGATACCCGGACAAAGTTAAAAAACGTAATGCAGAGCAAACTTTGAAAAAGAAGCCATCTTACTCTGTCAATTACACCTAGTTAAGGGCATACTAAAAACTTTTTTGCTATATTTTGAAGGAAAACATCAGCAAGACTCACACATAAAACCTCTCATTTCGCTCAAAAGTATAACTCAACAAACAACAGTGCGGGTCCTGCCATGAGCTCCGTGTTGGTACTGATTTTATACAAAACTGACAGAGCAAGCGCTGCAATAAGAGTTTATAGTAGGCCTTACGCCAGCTCGAAGTATTTTAAATAATGAAAACAAACTTTGTTTATCTTTACGTCAGCTAATAAGACTTCTTGCCTTTACACTTGGTTATTACAAAAGTTCTAGATAGCGCTACATTTGCCGACACTTTTCAAGTTTTTCAACACGTAAATGTTAGGCATTAAATTACTTTCGGTATGAAAGAAATATCGTTTGACGTCAATGATAATTCATACGAGTATTATATGTGAGGTTTTGTTAGTATCCTACAGAACAGGGAAACATGTGGCTTCAACATAAACGATTGTTATTGTTTTAACCGTGCTCCCGACCGTCTAGCTCGGGCCCGACCGAATGAATCCAAGGCACGAGCGAAGCAACTCAATGATGCGTCGTACGCATACATTTAATCGGCAAGCGCCAAATTATAGAAAAATTCACTGATAATAATAATTGTTGTATTGTCATCTGCCAATCACCAGTCGCACAAAAGTCTATACAAAGCGAAAATGAATGATTCCTTTTTTTTTATGTCAGCAAGTGTTAAGACAATCAAGGTGCCTGACTATTTTATTAAGCCTGACTATTACAGGATGCAGTGCTACCCAAAGCTTAACGTTTTTAGGTGTTGGCGCGGCACTGCACTGCGCTTATTACCCCGAAAACATTTGTTGTTATGTCTCTTTCGCCCGGTAATTTCACTTGCTTGCCTTTCAAACCTAAACACAGTAATGCTTGCACAATACTGCTTGGAGGTAGAATATCTGACACTGCGGTGGTACCCACCAAGACGGACTCTTGCTGAAGAGTCCTACAACCAGGTAGGAGACAATGTGGCATGATCTGCAAATTTTTGGGTGCGTGGTGTGATAACATAGTACTTATTTTTAGTTTTCACAACACACAACACAGTAAATCCTAGCGAGTGGTCAACTTAGACATGACTGTTGGGTGTGTTATATTATAATTTAGTTATAAATAAAGCTGGACAATCCACACAGCATCATCTAGCCCCAAAGTAAGCTGCTGTTAAACAGAGCTGTATTATGGGTACTAGATAACTGATATATATTTAATACAATACAATGCATAGACATATATTTTTTATTATATATAGAAAATACCCAGAACACCCAACAAATATTTGAAACAAATATTTGTAGATCGTACAAATATTTGACCCGAGGCGGGAATCGAACCCGCAACCTCCGAGTCGCAGGCGGACCTGCGCCCGCTGCGCCACATCGGTCATCATGTGTTAGTAATAATGTTTGTTTTAGAACAAAAAACAAACTCAGTGACAGCCCTAAACACATCTAATACTTGGGCTTTTAAATAGAAACAAACGATAAACACGTTACTTTTCAAACAGTACCTGCGGGTCTATTGTCTGGATAAATATGAATATCTTACGTTGTTATATAATTTTATTATTATGATCTGTTTTAAGGCTTTGGCTTTGGGACTAAATGACGAAAAAGTTAATGAGATAATATTCCGTATATGATATCATTAAGCAAACCCGCACCATATTATGTAGAGATCATGCAGAGGTTACAGCTAAGCTAAAATCAGAAAGTAAGACAAACTTTATGCAATAATAATATTGAGCAGGTACCTTACATATTATCATATTTTGTATGTGACGTAGTAAAGCACTCTAGAAACACTCATGCTTTAATTTAGAATTAAGAAAAGAAAAAAAGGTACCCATGTACCTACGTAAGTTTAAAATCAAATAAAAATACCATTACTCATTTGATTATTATAAAAGCTCTCAGTGCCTTTATATACTCGTATGTAGTAGTAGAGTTCTCTGTGATAGAACTCGTCCGGGGAAGGACTACCACCATACCTATTTCTGCCGCCAAGCAGTAATGTGAGCATTTCTGTGTTCCGGTGCGAAGGGTATGGTTTCCGGTGAAATTACTGGCACATGAGGCTTTCGATCTTAGCCTCAAGGTGGCAACCCGCGAGTGATATCTCTGGTATTGCAAGCGTCCATAGGCTGCGGTAACCGCTTACCATCTTGTGGGCCGTACGCTTGGTTGCCACTTCAGCTGTATAAAAAAAAAAAAAAAAAGGTACTAGACCACCAGTCTGGATTTTTATATTCGAAAAATGTATATTATGTGCGCAATGCCAGTGCTCTCATACGGTGAAGGAAAACATTGTGAGGAAACCGGCATGCCCAATAACTAAAAATTCGAAAGACATGTACCATCCACTAATCCGCATTGGGTCCGCGTGGTGGATTAGGACGGGTTTGTGTCCACGGATCCCGGGATCAGATTTAATTGGCCACTGATACCGCCAAGTTTTATCCACCGATACCGGGATCGGTTTCCAATGAAAAACGATTAAATATTTTTATCTACTGATCCCGGTATCCGTGGCTACAAAAAATTACTTCAAATAGTTTTGGAAACGGATCCCAGCTGGATATCTTATGTGTTAGAAAAACTGGAAAATAAATCAATTCAAGTCGGATGGTGTCTTGAAAAATTAAGAAGATAATATAAAATTAGAGTACTGTCTCAAAAACCAAAAATAAATCTACCATTTACTTTATTTTTGGTTTTTGATTTATTAAAAAAGTGATGTGTTTGTAATGAGTTGATTTCTGTGATAATTACTGATTAATATAATATAGACTTACTTTATATTATTTTAAGTGAAGTTAAACTAGAGTCCCATTCATTCAAAATAAATGTCTTAGTTTTAAAATATAAGAGAAAATAATTATTTATGCTAGCAATACAAAGTTATAATAAAACAATTCTCGATTAGTAAGAGTATTAATTATGTGATGATTCCTGTGATTTTAGATTTTATTAAAATAATTTACTGTTTATCAATATAACATATTCAATACATTTGTTTTAATTTAAACTTCTAAACACTACAAGCGGGATCCGTTTTCAAAACTATTTGAAGTAATGTTTTGTAGCCACGGATACCGGGATCAGTGGATAAAAATATTTAATCGTTTTTCATTGGAAACCGATCCCGGTAACGGTGAATAAAACTTGGCGGTATCAGTGGCCAATTAAATCTGATCCCGGGATCCGTGGACACAAACCCTATTTTATTAGTAAAATTAATATCAATAAGTACATACCTACACTAATTTTTGAATATAAAACATAAACTCAATAAACTCGTGCTAAGTTTTTACTCAAAAGCTAAGGGTATGATAATAAAGCCATGTTATTTGCTCGTTCCGTAAATACAATATTATTCTGTGGTTCTATCTAACCGAAGTATCTAATCATCACATTGTTGGCTCACACATACACTGTTAATTAATCATCGCTATTCTTGAACGAGCTTTGCTTGGACCAAAGTTGATAACGTACAGTATGTGACAAAATTTTTAAAAGAGAAATTATTTTGAAACATTCTAATATTTGAGTAGTGAGTCACAGTCTTATAAACTCAATAGCTATGGCAACGGCCAATCGAAGTTATAGCCATGGTAGTATTTTTTCTCCGCTGGTATATACCCGGCTGACGTTAATAACGCCGAAGCTAGTGCTGCCGACAATGACGTCAAAGCAAACATCGACACGTAGCTGATGCGAACGCCAACGCTGACGTCACATTTGACGCTGATTCCGACGCCGATTTCAATGCCGACGTCGACGATAACTTTGACGCCAATGCTATAGCCTAATTCGATGCCGACGAATTTTGACAAATTTTGACGATTTTAGGCCAAAGTTGACGATGACGCCGACGTTTGCTTGCCCATTAGATTGTAGCGGTAAAACGTAATGTTTGACGTCACGAGCCGTAGCGACATGATAAAGTATAAAAACGCTTGGCTATGATGTTTTTACAATTTAGGTGGTAATGCAAAAATTGGGATACTTTAAGTGTACGTACAAACATCTGAATAATGGTACGTATCATACCATAAATCATATCAGCAGATAGACGTCCACTGCTGGACATAAGCTTCCCCTAAAGAGCGCCATGACGACCGATTTTGAGCCTTCACCATCCACCGACTTCCTGCGACCGCTTTAATGTCATTGGTCCATCGAGTAGGGGGCCGTCCTACACTTCGTTTTCCAGTTCGTGGTCGCCACTCGAGACCCTTTATTCCCCAGCGGTTATCGGTTCTGCGAGCTATATGGCCTGCCCATTGCCACTTCAACTTACTAATCCTAAGAGCTATGTCGGTGACCTTGGTTCTTCTACGGATCACACCATAAATGTATGGTACGTATTAGATAATGAGTCGTCACCTATACTTTATTCCTCTTTTAAAATATTCTCTATAAAAATAAAGCTAGCTGCCCGCGGTTCGCATCAAGTAGTAAGCAAGGAAAATGATAGTTTAGTGTTGTGTACAAATACAACTACCACTTGTTTCAGTGAGTGTACGTGTAATCCGATAAAATATACCTATTGACGGCGGCCCCGCTCGTTATTTGTAATTATATCTAACATTTTCGTGGTACCTTCGAGCACTTTCCTTCACTGACCGAACGTAATAAAATGTTATCGAGTTTTTATTATGTTGTAAATTGCACAACATGAAAAACTACTAAAAACAAAGATACATTTTGTTGAGTTGCATGATTTGATAAAATGCAAAATAAAAATAAGCGAGGTGTTTTATTACATAAATAAAATATCTCTGCAATGATCCTTTTTTGAGTGCACTTCACCGATGGAAAGAAAGTATTTAACTGGTGTTGCGCATATATGTTTTATAAGAATTCTTCGGAAGAAAGAAAGTCAGATAAAACATTGTAATTTTAACATTACAATCATACACTAGTTAGTGGTAGGTAAAATACATAGCTGGCTCTGAAAATCATCACGTTTGCTTCGTGAAAGCAATTGCTGAGTTGTTGAAGCATATGGGCTAGGAAAACAGGCGAAATTTTTTGCGTTTGGCGAAGTCGATTTCGCCAATTCTATAACGCATGCAAGAAGTTACCACAAATAAGTTTATTGTCAGTTAATTTTCACTTTTGGTACATTCTAGCTATCTATTAATTATGTTTATTATTACATAAACTAACACATACGCATATAACGACTTCGGTGGCGCGGTGAGCAAGTGCCCGGTTGAAAAGCAGAGGTTGAGGGTTCGATCTCAGCTGCAAGTGAATGTTTGTATTATCTGTAAATATTTGCTCCTGGTCCTGGTTTTTCTGTGTATTATAAGCCGCGCGGGTAAGATCGTTTTAAATATATTAACGGCTATTTACCACTTGTTTTTGTCATGGTTTTTCAATTCTTTAAAGATTACATACTTGTTACATGTTTGTTTTTTAATGTAGTTTCAACAATCCATCAGTCAATCCATCAAACAAATCACGTGGTTTCGCAGCGGGCGAAGGTAAACCCTGCTTTATACGTGAAGGCACCCTTTACACAACCAGCTAACGTGGTAACAGTACATTTATTACGCCGAGTCACGGCACTCATTCGGGTATTAGAGATAAAATTAAAATTTACGCTTTGCCCAAAGCAATTTGTAACCGGCCGGTATGCGGCGCGGAAAATAGGCTTTAGTTTATCCGTGTTTTACATTCATTTTCGTAAGTGGCTTACCTCTCTTGAATGTATGTTTTTGAAATACCTATACTTAGAAAGATTTTGATAATAGGTATTAAACTATGATAATAATAAGTTTTAAAAAAAAAGAAGGTTCTAATTTAGAGTTTTATATTTACAGAACTTTTAAAGCAAATAACAAAAAGAGATTTTAGTAAGAAGAGACTTAACACCAATGAATACCAAGATAATTTGTCAATGAGGATTCATTGTTGTTTGGTTTAGAGTAACCCGAGTAGTGAGACTGATAAATGTCCTTTCAGAGCGCGCCGTCAGTCAAATCGCGGTTGCCTGCCCACAAGATATATTGTGGACCCAAGGATCGCCCTTGTGGAACGCTCGCCCTGTTACTTTAAAATTAACCATTTTGGTAATTATAAACGTTATGTACTTCCCCAACCGCAGTGGTTCAGGATATCTATGGGGATGCCTACCAGATTGCTAATGTAGCAGACTTTATTTATTACAAACATTTTTTTTTATTAGCAATTAAATTACTAATTTTTTCATGGAATAAAATTTAGAGAAAATTTGTTATTTTTACGATGTTAAGACTGACTGACGTGTACGTAAATGCATCGAAATCAATAACTGCATTATGTCAAAAACTGCTAACATTATTAAAATAACGAATAATAAATACAGCTCATATTTATTTGAATTTATTTATATATTTTATTAGTCTTACATTATAATAAATACTTAGTTAATATTTTGATGTCCAATTCGTGGTCCATAATAAAGAACCATAAAAGATATGCATATTTTGGGATACTAAAATAAAGTAAAATTGTCTATTATCTACGTGTATGATTATAGTAGGTGAATAATCATGAAAGTTTGTCTGGAAGATATCGCTTTTATGCGATACGACTGTACAAAAATTTTAAAATGTCTTTTTTTTATGGTTAAGTTACTGAGTGTACAATAAAGTATTTTAAATTCATTAATTCATGATCCAGATATTTTTTTGTCAATGGTGTCGATTCTGTTGTAACATTTTCTAAACTAAACTAACTAAAATTGTTGCCGTCCTTTTCTAATGAATTAAAATACAAAAAACCGCGATAATTTTAAATAGCTATATTTAGAAAATGCTACAACAGAATCGACACCTACTTAAAACACAATCTATTACATACATCGATTAGGGAAATCAGTTACGTGATTGACACCCACATAACTTAGTAGTAGGTATTTGAATTATTTCGTTTCGTGTATAAAACTCCTCGGTTAGTTTGACGTGGGTAACGTTACAGAATAAAATCGTAGTACTGACTGGCAGACTTTTTCACTTCCGCGACAGTGAGACGAAATATCCATTAAATACGTCGGACTTCAGGAAAATCTACCACAGTCAAAGTCACAGAATCTGCAGAAAAAACTGCACCCACTGATGCCCAAGCTTTATAATAACCATAAGGGAACTATAGGAATCAGTATTATGTAGATATTTAAATATTTGCGTACCCCCCCGAGCCATAATAACCCTACATTGAGCGTGCTAAAGCTTCTTTTGCATTGAAAAGTGATTCAGGGTGATCCAGGGCTGGCAACGTCTAATTTGGAAATGCTAACAGTTTTGGAAGTACTCGACTTGCGGCCGCAGCTCGCTGCAAGCATCGTCGGAACAACAAACAAAGTAATTAAACACATCAAACGGGTGGGACTGAGGCAGTCAAAGCGTCGTCGATTCCAGCTAAGGATTTGCTTTACAAACATCAATGGAAATGCATGCTGTGGTTGTGGTAGCCGTACCTCTAACACCAGTTTCTGGTATCGTGGCGTTGCTAGCAAGTTATTACATAAGAAACTGCTCAATCAAATATTATAGGTAAATAACCCTCTAAATCAGACTTCTCCTTAAAAATGTATAGGCATGCGGGGCTTAAAAAAACAGTTGACATGAGAATTTCGCGGGGAACAGGCCTACCGCCTACCCGTTTTGAGTTTGCATATTATAAAGTAAGTTCGTGTAAGTCAGTGGCCAACTTTGGTGACAGAGTGAATAGGCTGCCTGAAGGCCTCCGTACTCCGTACGGCTTATTACGTGCCCTCCAGAAGAAGCACAGAAACGCTCAGTTATAATTGCCAGTGGCGGTCATCCATCTAAACTTTGTTGATCTGTTATACACAACTTAGCCACAGCTATGCCACGAGCGCTTAGCCTATAAATTAATTAACAAAATTTGTGTGGCAAATATTGGCTCTGACGTCAAAAGCATTCGTGATCGTGGATATAATGTTAAGTTCATTATAGTTATAGTTCATTATATCTACGTTTGAGAAGCGGTAGAAGTTGCATAAACTATTTTCAGTTGATCTTCAAAATATCTGTGTTCATAATGTAACATAACTAGGTATGTACCTACACTAAAACGGCCGGCTTTTTTATTATTATACGCAATCAGTTTTAATCATTATAAGTAGCATTTGTTACCCTGACGACCAATGTGGCGCGGCGGGCGAAGGTCCGCCTGCAAGGCGGAGGTTTGATTTCCGCCTCGGGACAACTGTCTGTACGATCTGCAAATATTGGTTTCGGGTATTTTGAGTATTTTCTATGTATAATAAAAAAATATCTAAGTATCTATGTATTGTATTAAGTACTCGTATATCAGTCATCTAGTACCAAATAACCACTGCTGCACTGCTAAGCTTGGGAATATATTATTTATTTATTTACCAGGGTAAATAATCAGGTTACTGATTAAAAAATATGACCAAATTGGTATAACCGGCATATAATAGCGAGGCGATTACTTAAACCACTCTATTGCTACTCTACACTTTGAATAGCTATGTAGGTATCTCAATGAGTTGGTAATTTGTATTGTTTCCAAATTAAATGCAATATTTGTCCATTATAGTGTCCGTGGTGTTATCAATGATTAGCATTACCATAATCCAAAGAAATATTTTTAACTGTATTGTATTTATGTCACTTTGATTTAAGCAATTTGTCAAAGGATAAATAAACGAATTGAATTGAAAAAAAAAAACTATTAGCGATAACCAATCATGGTTAAATACATGCACCAAAAAAAATAGCCAATTAGATGTAGAAAACTATCAAACGTGTTCACATTATTTTATAAGTAAACGTCAGTACCGCGGCGGGGCGCGGCGGCCCGCCTGCCTGTTCAAGAAGAGCTACTTAGACACAGAAATAATTCTTTGCATCGCTAATTTATATTACTTTATTGAGACCTAGCAATCAACCCCAGTTCACACGTAGGCTTAAACTATACATATAAACCTTTCTCTTGAATTCAGGTTTAGGAATATTTATTTCTAATAAGAATAAAATTCACTTACATGAGATATAAGTTAATTAATAACTTACAAAAAATGTACACTCGGGATAATCGCACCTCTACTAAACTGTTATTATTTCAAAAACAAATTTTATGTAACAGAATAGATATTTACAAACAAACACGATATCTATAATTTATTTAAAATAAACATCTAATAGAGTTTTGTATTACTCGCATTAGCAAAATTACTTTATCTATTGATGAAAATCGCATTAAAATCCGTTGCGTTTAATAGATGTACATACCAGAAACGTTTAAATAAATATTTTATTTATTTAAACGTAAGACACTGGACACGCAAAGAAGAAGAAGATCCACACTTTTCTGCATTTTCCATATCTCATACTTTTGACCTTATCATCTAAATATACTTATAGATTCGAGATAGTATCTGCATGGGGAACTCTCGGTCGAAATCAGGATAGTTCCTTGGCACTGAATATGATAAAAAGCAGTTTTTAATTTATTTAGTAAGAGGTATGTAAACTTAAAAGCAAACGCATCAGACTTTTCAGCGTAGCTCCCTAAATCAGTGTGCGAGTCACGACGGGACAGTTTATTTCAACTTCTCAACTCCTTGGAGCGTTTGAAATGGGCATAATTTTCATAAAGAACGCGCCTCGTTGCGCTTGACGCAAAAATTAGATTCATCAGCCTCACAGGCATTCGGCATTCGTACAGTCTCGTTGCAAATTCGATTCGACTTAATAATGAGCGAGTGAACTTCTGACTCCTCGAACTTTACTCTGCAATTCATACAAATATGATAAACAGGAAGCTAAAGTACACATTGAATTATAATCTGGTTACGTTGTAGCTGTTACAAAACATCATAATTATAAATATCATTATCCAACTACGCCACAGCTGTTTGTAGAGCTGCAACAAAATTTTTAAAGAAATATTTCATAATTATCCACAAAGCAAAAACTTGTTTTAAAATTTACTCGCATAATAGGCTCCGCACTGAAAATGTCCTTACATTTAAAAGCATCTTCATTTGAGTCCTGTAATTAATCGTGAAAAAAGGTTTATTTCAAAGAAACAGGTGCTCATTATTATTGAGTGCAGTGCTGAGTGTGCTATCGATTAGTCGTTTCTCTCTCTTTGTACAGTAAATAGTATTATAACTTGCATTTTGCTCAGCTTTTGCCTGTTTTAGCAATGAGCTTTGAAAAAACTGTGGCCAATGAGCTACTGGCTTTTCTTGAGGATCGCTTGGATGTTATGAACGAAGTCTCGGTGACACTTTTATAATGCCACGTTATTTTGAGCATGAGATTCTCAAAAGCTACGTACGAGTATGAAGATTGTTACTTTATTTCTTCCTCTGGTTGCGTAATAATTTACAACAGCGTGTGCTAAATTTCTCATGATAAATAAGAGAAGCAAAAATTTCTTGCAGTCAGCTACGAGATACAAGCAACAGAAAACGAAAAATCTTAGCACATTTCTGAGAATATGTAATAAGTAATGTTTATTTGAGCATATTGAACGGAGACGCGGCGCGACCCATTGAATACAAGGTGGTGTTCGGGACGCAAACATAATTTAGTTATCTCACGCGAGACCAGAAAGTTTCGCTCAAACAAATAATATAGGTTTCCATGCGGGGAGCACCTGGGCGGCTTGCGATCGGTGTGTCCCCTGGGAAATAAAAACTTTGCTACACGTCGCTTGTCCTAAAGCCTTCTTACCGTATCTACGACACGTTCGTCGATTTGATACCGACGTACAGTTTATGGCTTTGATTCTCAACGATACGTTTACGATATTGTTTCGCATTACTGCTGCGTAAAGCGAGTGTAACACGCTAGCGGACCCTCACTAAAATAGCTGAGCAAAGATGAGACGGCCCCATGTCGTATGGATTCATAATCCTTTTCTTGAAATCGTATTGTTTTCACCAAAGAAACTGCAGTCCCTTATTTAGTTAAACAATAGAGCAAAAAAAAACTGACTAATTAAAATAGTATTAACACTTTCTGCTTTTCGATAATTTTATTCGGTTGAAAGTAATGCCATATTCTTTGGCGGTAATTTTCCACCTAACATCTGCAGCCCTGCGATCCGATGTCAGAATTTCTTGAAATGACTTTGCTAATATAACTAGTGTTGAAAGTTCCAGACGTCCCAAGTTCGATAACTGCCCGGATCTCAGCAAGAATTTTTAAATTAATTCAAACGAAAAATAAAATTAACGAAGTTGGTGAAGATTAAATTATACTCGCAGTAATTTGTGTCGAGGAAGTTCTGTGTAGGTCGCACAGCGCCAGTGTCACGACGGAGTTTATAGGACTTTTACTGGATTATGTGCTGTAAACATAAATCATCATGACACTATTTCGTTTAATTGAATATTCGTACTGTGCGAAGTATACGAATACCAACGTACACTAGTTCTTTATATAATCCAGTAACTATAATGTTAAAAAAGTGCTTGGTTCCTTTGTTACATTTTTTTTTAATGGGACTCTTATATCATTTGGCTTAGTTTCCGTAAGTAAACTGACTTCCGGTTAGTTAACTAACGATTCGGTTACGATAACAGTTAAGGTAACGGTTTTATTTAGAATAATATACCTGCCGCACCAAAAGGTGACTGAAAGAATGTGACTTATATTAATAATATATACAAAACTTAATATAAAAACTTTGAAAACGACTTTGGGTAATCAAATACTTTAAATCACATTCAAAAACATAAATAAACTCAAAGGATAGTTTTATTTAGTTTGCAACTTTCAACTTTTAAACATCTCCTTATACAGGTTGTCAAGAACATTTTACACGTTGACACAAATAATAATTATTTTACATGCAAAAATGATGAGTTTTTGTGTAAAAGAGAAAGAAAAGAAAATCGAGATGTTGCGGATTTGATCCCCGCTGCGGGACACATGTTTGCATGATCTGCAAATATTTTTTCCGTGTCTAGATTATTCTATGTATTAATAAGTATTTACAAAAAAAGTTGCTTACTTTGTATTCTATAAGTTATCTGGTTTCCATAGCTTTGCTTAGTTTGAAGTTAGATAGTGCTGTGTAAAAACCTTCGCCAATATTTATTTATATATTTAACTAGCTGACTCTGCGCGGTTTCACTCGCATTTTTTTTTTCGCAATTTTTCCATAATTTCTTACCGTTTAAACCTTCCCTGGTCTCCTAGAAATATTGCAAGACCAATATTAGCCAAATCAGTCTAGCCGTTCTCGAGTTTTAGCGAGCCTAACGCAAAGCAATTAATTTTTATATATAAGAAAAGAATATAGAGTAGATATGAAGATATTTCCAGATCATGCCCACACTCGTATAAAATGCGTTAAGTACATAAAGTAGTTTTCTATTCGATATCAGAATTTTTCTGATTAGAAATAATCATGAGAATGATTTCATGACAATGATTACCAAAGCAAAACACCCTGTATACCATAAACTTGTGACTCTTCCTTCCATTCACTCAACGCAATCTATAAAATCTTTGAATAAACATTTGCCTTCTTTGCCCTTTTGCACTCGTAAAAGGGATCTCAGAAACTCCCCTAAACTTATTTAAAGTTTTACCCTAGGAAATCCTTTTCGCAAGCAGTTTAAATGTGGAATTGAATATGTATTAGAGAATAGGGGAAGGTTATTGGGAATCGGCTCAGCAGGTAAACAAAACGGTCGGTAAGCATTTTGAATTATGCTTATGAAGAAAGTTTTTGATCTACTCATACGGCCAGCTATAAAAAATAATATTAATCTTTACATAGTATATAACAAAGTTGCTTTCCGCCGTCTGTCTCTCTGTATGTATGTATGTATGTGTGTGTGTGTATGTAGGTATACGCAGCAAGTTTTAATCTGGTTTTCATCAATATAGAGTGATTGAAGAGGAAGGTTTATAGTCATGCAAAGCCAGGCAGGTCGCCCATATAATATGATACTTACCATCATACTCATAATCAATAGACGTCTATTGCTGGACATAGAGCCCTTCTAAAGAGTACCACATCTATTATGTAAATGATGCAGACATAATGATGCACAAGCAAGTAATTACGCATATTATGCTCTTGCGAGATAATATTGTATCAGGTTTATACATTTCGTTCAAAAGTTCGAGTCATTAATATCGAAATGTATAAACCTAAATGTATAAATCGTATATATAAGTTAGTGTCAAAATCCTCTTTCAAAATCCTGGGGATTTTATTACAAAAAAAACCCAAAATCCCCTATAAAGAGAAAATCCTAATAATAATAAATAAATAAATAAATAAATAAATAATAAATAATGCTGGACAATCCACACAGCATCATCTAGCCCCAAGATAAGCTACTGTTAAACAGAGCTGTGTTATGGTACTAGATGACTGATATATACTTAATACAATACAATACATAGATAGATATTTTTTATTATATATAGAGAATACCCAGAACACCCGGAACAAATATTTGTAGATCGTACAAACATTTGACCCGAGGCGGGAATCGAACCCGCAACCTCCGCGTCGCAGGAGGACCTGCGCCCGCTGCGCCACATCGGTCGTCAATAATATAATAATAAACCTTTTTCTGTGAAATCTTTCAGTAAAACACCTAAATTATTGTAGTGTAAACGATAGCCGCTTTTAATAATAATTGTGTTATTGAACAACCACTAAAAATGATTTAGCTAATTATAACTATCTTAAAAAAAAAAAAAAAAAAAAAACTAATTATAACATTTTGAAAACGGTATATGTACCGCGTTTTTTAAAATGAATTTGAAAATGATCTTTGTAATTCTATTGTTAGAGTTATTTTGAGCTTGACATAATAATGCTCTAAAGATTCCAGAAGGCCCGTATAAAGCACTTTTCAATCAACAAATCTGGCAGGCATACCAAAAAAGCTAATTTGGAAATTGCTGCCGTTCCTTCCAAAGTTGAAATTAGAAAACCGTGACGAACCCAGAATACCTCCGGGCAGCCTTTACAACCCTTTGAACTGATCTATCCGATAAACGTTATTAGAAGTGTTTATGTTTAGTTACCTACTTTAGTTAGTAAGTAGTACCCTTGTCAATAATGTTAATTAGTTGTGAGCTTATTTATTGAGTATCAAAAGGAGCGAAGTTAGTAAGACTGATTAAAAGAGTTCCCAGCTTAGGACGAGTATCCACTGAAGCTAAGCGGAGAGGAAATAAGTGAAGTTCCTAGGGTCCTTCCAATCAATACCATCACCCGAAAGTAACGTGAAGCAAATTTGACACGAATCTATTGCTCAATTTAACTGAGTTGTTCATAATCGATCAACTAAATAAGTATTGTTCTACCATGTCATCATCTGGATGGCCGCCTGTGGCAATTTAGAAGGCATAAAATGCTCTCATGAATGGTATTTTTGTTAATATCTCAGATTGCAAACAAGTATACGGCCCATCTGGTGGTGGAGCGCTCGTGACATAGCTGGCTAAGTTGTTCTTAACAGATCAACGATCTTAAGCACTGTTCCGCGTAGTCATCATTTGGATGGATGGCCGCTGACTCATACAAACTTACTTGCTTTATCTGGTGGTGAGCGGTTGCCGTAGCCTCTAGGTGCCTCTAGCTGTAATAGCGAGGTATATCTCGCCATCCTTAGACATATTTAAATTTGTAAAATTGTAAACGCCCAAGCAACTATTCTCTTCGAATCGAAACACAGCAATGCGAGCATTACTGCTTGGTGGCAGAACTGGCAGAAATAGGTGTAACGAGTTACAAAGAACACTGTACTAATGGTTGATCGCGTACGTTGCAAGATTTTGACACTAACCCGCTGAATAAAATGGAAGTCTAAAGCTATAGGTACTCTGTATCGTTGGACAACTGCCCAAACACTTTTAACTTCCACAGACAGTAAGCGTAGTGAATGAGTCGAGAAAGTTGGCTGGTTTGACTTAATAAGCAGACTGAGTGACTTTCGTTTTAACATAATTATTTTTGTCCTTTGATTTCCACTTTTAGTTCGTATTTTTTATTCGTTTAATTAGAAACACGCATGCCTATAGTTATAACTTATAATATCATAGTAGTAAATATAATACATTGAAGTTATACAGGGTATTTTATTATTACTGCATAAAATTCAAAGAATAGGTTCCATATACAAAAAAAATACTCACTTGTTACTTTTTTTTGACATTTTGTCTTAAAAATCTCGATTTTTATTTGGTCAATTATTTATTATCCTTGTTGGAAATCGAAAGATCCTATATAGTTAAAAGCACTGTTGGTATAACAGTAGTGACCCAGCCTTCCGACCTTAAGGTCGTGGGTTTCAAACTAGTTGTGTACCTATGAATTTTTGTATTGTAAAATGTGTCAGGCTCTCAAATAGTGAAAGAACACACTGTGAGGAGACCAGCATGTAAGAACTAAAAATTTCGTAGTCATGGTGTTATCCATCAGTCCACATTGAGTCCGCGTGTCGGGTCACAAGTCACCCAATCACTCTCGCTCGAGAGTAGACCAGTGTTCCAGCATTAGAAAACTGTAGATAATGATGAAGATGGTAGTTGACATTAGTTAACACCTTTAGTAGCATAGGTACTGATAATTGCACATTGTTTTTCCCTCGTAAGAAGGATAATATAGCTTGCATTTTTGCAAAATGTTTTTTGTACCTACAAATAATTAATTGTATTTCGAAACCAGTTTTTCATCAACATGTCCCGCGTATTTCATAGCAGAGGATGCCATTTATTAACAAACACTTCGTCACTTAACCCACAAAAAACTTTTTTCATTAAAATAAACTTTATTTCGTGCTGGAAAGCGCGTAAATCTCCCACACAAATATACAGACATAGTACATTGTGAATGCAGTAGCTCAGTCCCGTCCATTTGTGTATTTGTCCTATTGGTTACACTGTAGGTTTATTACACTGTTTTATTATTCAGCTGCTCACCTGTTTATTGGGAGTATCGATTTTCAAAAGTTATTTGGCGCTCTACTTTCTAACTTTAGCCTGTTCGAAATTTGAAAGGGTAAATTAAAAAATAATCTGAAACATTCGAAATTCAAAAATAACAAAAGCATCCTTCAATTTGATCTTCATTCGAATCTGTCCGATCAACCTCTTCTCAATACAAGAAATATTGATTTCCCTTGAGAATAAATAGAAAAGTGCAGCCGCAATAAAACAGAACTGCATTGGATTAAAATTGTCCCGTGTTCTGTAAGTCCGTGTGTCATTGTTTAGAGATCTCGGAACGTCGCCGGAGTCAATATGCGGAACATTTTCTATTACACGCCCACTTCTTTCCGTGGGTTCTGAGATTTATATAGAGCAGCGAACGTTTGAAATTACAATCCGTTTTTTTAAATATTTTTAAGTAGTGGTGACATTCCTTTTATTTAAATTATAATCACATTTTTGTCAGTTTAAAATAATTTTCAAACAATAACTGTGCGTTAAGTTAATTATTACTTCTGCCCAATTCAGGTTTTTTTTAAGAATTCATTCTCTTGGGTCTAATAATACACTCTAGTGCGTAAGTAAGTAGTCGTTATTTTTAAAGATCTATTATCTAAATTATTTAAACAAAATATATTATATTTTACTAATCAAACTATCGTGAACATTAATTAAAAAAAATATATTAAAAATATATTTTTGCTGTAAAATACAATAATAACCAGGTCGTTGCATCAGCTTTTTATATTATCAGGCCATATTTTTATCCCAACACAATTTGTAATGGAAGCGACACGCGGAGACAAGAGAGCAAGACTAGGGGTGAGAGGGGTAGAGGGGCAGAGAGGGGCGAAATTACTTGCAAATTCCATTTACTAACTCCGCGGCCTGCGTCAGAAGAAACCGGCGTCTGTGCAGCTTGTTACCTAGATTGTGGTCTAACAATTCGCAAAGTCAGAGGTGAGACTTGCAAAGACAAATAGTATTTATATAGGAAATTGAGTTAGATAATATTGAAAGTTTAGGTAGCACATTTGTACTACAAATTGGCTTACGAGAGATATAAATAATATTGTGAAGACGACTAATTTTCAAATAAATATTTTTGTAACTTATTTAGGTAATGTAAACTAAATACTAACCAACAACCTTATTGAACAAGTGGGGCGAACGTGGAACAAGTCTTCCTCGTAAGTTTGGTGTATTGGGTTTGTTTTTAGGTTTAATACTAGAAAGCATTAAACGATATACGGTAATAAGTTTTTGAAATATACATTTGGTCTAATTGGGTAATATTATAATATGGTTGAATAAATAAGGTACAACTTTTTGGGTTTAATCTCCTTCATGTATTTAATTGAAAATAGCTTGTGCAAAATATAAATGGTTGAGCCAATAATGCCAAAAAAGTAGTAGTAACAGTAAAGTTCTTTTAAATTTTGTATCTACTTTGACACTTACTTACTTTTCTACAGGCACTTAGCTAAAGTACGTAGTACTAATATCTGTTCAGTGGCTAAGGTAAGAAAATAAAAGCTTTAAATCAGCTGGCTGAAAAAATACATATGCAGATTAAAACCTTATTTAAAAGTAAAAGGTGAGTAAATACTCAGAACTATTCAACCAACTTCAACCACAAGTTTGTTGTGCGATTACCAATGGATAGCCTGGACCTCTGATTGGTATGTAAGCTACGAGGCGTTACAGCGAACTTAGCTCATTACCAATGTTACGCAGACAGAATGACAATGTCGACAATTTTTACTTCATTCTTTCCAACACAGAGCTTAGAACCTTCGCTCAAATGGATGCTAAATTATTTACCTTACCTAAATTAAAAACTGTAATATCAGCGGATTGCTAAGTATTGTCTATCCTTGTCATTCTTATATAAATGAACATGCATAATTGTAAGACGATGATAGATTTGAAAGACTCGTTAGCTAAAATAAGCTTAAAATACGTTTAGGTCCTAAATGTTAAACTAGTAAGCTGGTAGTATGCCTCTTGCATAACGCATTAAGGTAAATTTATATAGTATTATCAGAAGTTGAAATTGAAAAAAAAAAAAAATGTTGTACAAAATTACTCACTTTCGAGAGTTATTCGAAAATGTTTTAAAGCTATCTCTATAAACGGTCAGATAATTTTGCTTACATTCTCTTTGGACTATGCTTATTAGGTGGAAGACGTGTAGTGGCAAGAAGAGCACAGTCTCTGGCGACTTTATTGAATTTTTCACATTAATTCTATTTCTTTGTTTCAACTTAAAATGCAGCTCAGAATCTGAGGTAACTTTTAGTTGCTGAATCAAATTAGACTGATGTTGTTTAACATTATTAGATACATAATAATTTTAATAATAACTCCTGCTCACACTTAAGTTTCCTGTGCAGTAGGTATCAGAACATCAGTGAATGGTTTCAGGTTTGGATCCCGGCTTAGTTTCGCATTTGTAGATGATGCCACTACTTGTTCCAGCGATGATCAAACCAACGTACCTCAGCTGGACACCTTGTTAATTGTTATTATGCAAGCCGATCTAAAAACTAGAGGAATACATTTGATGCGAGCGTTTACCTAATTACCTACTTCACTGAACAAATAAATTGTCGAATTCATAGTAGCAAGCAACCTCTGTATTTGTTGCTTATCTTGTGATTTGTGAGTCGAGTCATGTTTCAGCTCAAATTCAAAAGTAGTTCTTGAACAATTAAACGAATAGTTAGAGTGTGTATTTACTAGGTTCATGTTTTTAAAAAGTTGCAGAAACAAAAGTGATCAATACAGAGTGCTTGTGCTTGGAACGACAGTTTTTTACTCTCCTAATTAAAGACAAAATGGTCATTGCCATTTTAAAATGATTGATTTAGTAAAATAGGCATGATGAAATATCACTAAAATCACATATTCATCACCTTATGAAAAAGGATTCAAAGAATATAAAAACCATATTTCTTTTTACATTAGATGCGAGATTCATAATATTTTTAATAAAATAAAACTACAAAATACAGCAATCCGCCATAAAAAGTTGAACACCAATGAGCATTTTGGTTCTCTGATTGGTAGCATCAAACGAAATTGCGGAACTTTGAACCTTATTGCTGAAATTTTACATTAAAAACTGACAGTGACGTCATAGCTGTCTCTCCGCTACTCAGCGCGTATTGGCGTGAATATAAAATTCATATTCAAATCGCATTTTTTTACTAAATTATATCTGGAATATTGAGTGTTTTTTTGCATAAAGTTTCTATTGTGTTTAGAAGTATCGACTTTAAACTTTCTCAAAATTAGTCAGCACGCCTGTTGGGGCTCTAAAGTGTTCCTAACAAATCAACTACCCTGTAAAGTAATATTCAGCGCAGACAAAACAACAGTGCCAAAATGGTATAGCCTTATATATCTATGCTTACACTAACAAAGTCAACTGAAAGCAAAGTACTTTTGAATACAATCTTGAAGCATCTGCGCGCGTTATTGGCTGTATCTATTCCGAGACATGTCACAAGCCTTTGGTCTATGAATAATTTAAAGTCCCACCGCGACCGCAAAGTGTTTATTGTGATAGCGCGCCTGACTTCACAACCGCAAGCTCATGTGAAATAAAACACCTAGGTTTTTCCTCTCAATCTCTGAGGTATGTCTGCCAGATTCCCCTACTTTACAACATCCTAAGCGGTCGGAAACACTTTGCAAAAACGTATTATATTTCCGGGAGCTAAGTTCCATTGTAGGTTTTTTACAAATCGTGCATGAGACGCTGTTTCTGTGCAGAAACCAAGAATGTAAGGAGTTATGCCAGAATATTGTAGCATAGAAATTTAAGACGAATGCCACAGAGGTAGGGTCGGTAATTACGTGCTCGCAGTGCCGTCGTTTACCGCGAGCGTCGGAATCGAGGGATGGTGGCAGTAAATAACAAGCGAGATCGGATTATTTCGATAAGATCGTAAAATGAAACAAGACTTGCCTCGGCGGGACGTTTTCTTTCTGAATATGTTACACGTTAGCCAGCACATTGGCCACGTACGGATGTAAAATGTGAAAGTTTGACTTAGCTCATTTCCTTATGTCTCCGCTGCAACTTTACCAGTGAATATTACTTGTGTTACAGAGTAACATAGTCTGAACTACGTAGCTATCGATATGCTACGGAGCTACAGCTTCGCTACGAAGTCTACGCAGAGAAGAGCATGCTACGACTTTAAGTAAGAACGTCAGGGGCCTCATTACGCTAAACTTCAAGGTAATGGAAACGGTTTGGTCAGACTGAGTAGACTGAGCACATAGCACAAAATTGCCATAAGTTCTACCACGAAACGCATTCTGATTCCAATTTCAATTCAACGATCCGTCACATCGCATAAAAACATCTTTTACAGCATTATTTATTCAAAACCGCCAAGGGATACTAAACAGGTATCTCGGTTTTTAAAACGGCTTGGAACCTCGCATCTGAAAGCAAGCACGCGAGCATCTGTAGGCACGCGCGGTCCGATCGGACAAGTGCAATCTAAGGCCTATTCAATGTTATGAGTGATATGCCGCCTGGAAACAGTACGACATACAAATAACATTGATGCTCCCAAAGAATTTGCATCGCAAGATGTAGGAAAAGTAAGATCCGCAAGGTGTAGGAAATATACCTAATCGTACAATCAGTTGTCACGCATTAGCTCTGTGAATTCCCGCTTCAATTAATATTAAACTCGTGACAGTACAGCCTTGAATAGATTTGATAATTTGATACATTATTGCATTTACGTAAAGGTCATAATTAGAAAGGCGTGCAGTATTCGGTACCGTTTTGCTTTTTTTGACGGCTGATGATCCACAGCGACGGCAAATATCCCCTTATATTTGAATAGGTCTTTATTTTTCTCGAGTCTGGCGCTCTGCCGGTGGCTTATTGCCTACGTGCCGGCCGCCGGCCGCCGCCGGTCGCGCTGCCGTCATATTATTCTATCGAGCGGCTATCGGCGACCCACACGCGCGATATTAGTAGCTCTGCCTTCTTCAGATATTGCTTCAGCTCGTAAATAAAATTGCTGTCGCGGTAAGCTGTACTTATGAGGATGAGTAAGACATAATTGAGAATCTACAACAGAGTAAGCACAACGTAGCAAGATGAAAGCTGAGGGAATCTAGTTGACTGTGACCGATGTTCTAAAATAATTGTTTAAAAAACATAGCTACTACTGTATAAATATCTTAAATTAGCATCTAAAAACGCCCCGCGACTTTGTCCGCGCTGACTTTTTTATGCAATCTTATTATACCAGCTGCGGTCTAAAAGATAATTTCCATATTAATACACCCAATGAAAATTTCAAATCTTTTAGTCAGCCAGTTAATTTATTTTGTTTTCCAGTTTTTTGACTGTAGAAAACTGGGTACTGAAGAATGACAGCACCATTTATAGCAAAACTTGTTTATCACAATTACGCAAACAATAACCTAATAAGAGCAGCCGCGACCGAGTTTATTGTCAGCGAATGTTGCCGCCGAGAGTTGTCGGAAAAAGTGAAAGTTTTTATCTGTGGTCCCCGGCCGCGCGTTCTCATTTCCACTGCTCTTGATCGCAATCTCAGGGTTGTAGCGCCGTACAGATAATTGCTGATTAACCGATACCTTTTCAAATACCAATAGGCCACGAAAGTAATTTTGTTATTCGAATTTATTGTGTGTATTATTTAGTTATCCGAGAACCGGAAAGAAGGGAAATACTTGGCTTAGTATAAAAAATATGTCTGCCAAGCGCCTAGAACTGACTCAAGTATATTTTTAGTAAATATAACTTAATTTACCCTGAATGCTTTGATAATTGTCTGTTAGTTCCAACCAACGCTATAATGCAAACAATTATAGTAAATAGTGGGTTTTCCTTGCCTTGGACTTCCTTTTATTGATACCCTCGTGAATTTGAGCAGACATCTAAGGATATCTATTGAATAAACTTAACTTTTTGTTTTGGGACAGAGGAATATTTAGCTGCTCAAATGTCTAAGCATCACATTTTTTTAATAATTTTTTTTTTTCATTTATTAGTTACTTTACTTATTTAGCTACATATACAAACTTATTTTCTTCCACTTGAAAAAAAACCTCATATTATGAAATATAAATACGAGCAATATTTTCTTTTACCATCCTGCAATTAAAAAAAAAAGTGGAACAACCCTGGTAGTTCAATACAAAGAGTAGAAAACTAAATAAAAAGGATTTTTAAATGTAGAGAGTCCAGAGGGTCATACGTCAGAATAATTAGGTGTCAGCGATAAACTTTGCGTGTTTCTAACTCTCTTATAAATACAATAAGCTTACATATTGACCACAATTTCACCTTCTACCGGTGGATCAGGCTTGTTTAATATAAACATTTTTACTCGTGATGACGTAAAGACAACCAGTTTATAGTTATAGGAAAACACAGACTGTGGCAATGAGTTCCATACATTGGGGGTGCGCAAGAGAAATGTAGAGCAAAATGCTTAGTATATTATATTCATTACAATATTTATTGGATCTGTTTAGCTAGTTAGCAGTAAAAATTACTTGATAAGAATAACATTAAAGCTATCAAGTAGACTACTTGATTTATGATTTGTTTTATATACAAAATAGTTTCACTATTAATCGTAACATAATGATACTATGCTATGGTTTCCGTAGTTCATTTTTGACAGAATGTTCTGTTTATCTAATTAAGCCATTGATGAAGATCTTACTATAATAATATGTGAGTGCATAACTAGTGCAAGAGCGAATATCTATTAGTAAATTTACTCATTTCTCACTTACATTAGGTGTGCAAAGATCTGATTCGTCGTCCACAATCAAGGGGCACGAGGCCAATCTAGGACTATGAAGGCACGGGATCGGTTTTGTTTTAGTCCGTACTTCAATAGCCAAACCTAACTTGAAGCTCTAATAAAAATCAAATTGACAAGACATTTTTTTACCATTTGAGGGATTTTTTTAAGCTGGTTTTTATCATATCTGTTGGTTTATACGGTATTCGCGTTCATCATCGCGTCTGCTTTATCATGATGAAAATAGGATTATTTAACATGAATAAAATATAAACAAAATCGAGCCAAAGTAGATAAAACGCAATTCTAAGTTGCAACGCCAAAATCTGCGATGCCTGTCGCTGATAATGTTGCAAATGGGTGAATTCGTCCATTTTGATGGCGATGATGTCACGTCGCGTTTATGTATTTCGGATTTTAGTTCGGGCGATCTTCTAGCTATCACAGTTCTATCATGTCCATGAGTTACATGGTCCTAGATTGTGGGGCACGGTCCCTAATAAAATGAGCGGCGGTAACGCGGTGTTTGCACCGACGCGACCGAGATGACTGATACGGCACGCCGCCAACCCACCGTTCTTATAAACTAACACTGTATAGTGAACGAAAATTTTGAAAATATTTTACGAGCTTATTTATTTTGAGGGTAAAATTTTAGTAGTTACATGATATAAAAAAGTAGGTTATTGCGAGATAATGTTGATCCTTATTTTAGAAATTGTGCCTAAACTAAACCATTCACAACTATAAGTTAGAAAAAACAAGGTTCTTTTTGGCCAATCAACATAACACAAAGGATAGGTTTATGTAGAATGGGTAAGTCCAAGCGCTGAACTTTTGCGCCATTGCACTCGTAACTTAGCAGATTTGCCACTAGCCTAAAACGAGTCGTCCTACAACTGGTACTGTGTGTTGGCTAAACTAGTAGGTTCTAACGAAATATACTACACCCAAATATTATAAAAATGTTGCGTTTCTGACTGACTGACTGACACAACCAAAACCTTAACCGTAACCGTTACCTAGGGACCTATTTTTTATAGGTGTGACCTTTTAATGAGTAAAAACTAAACGCGAATTAAACCGCGAGGCGTTCTTTTCTTAGTCAAAAAATGTAAGTCTTTCATTATTATTTGTGCATAATATTTAAGGGCTAGGTAGGTACACAAAAACAAATACATCTAACTTTTATTTTTATAAACAGTTTGTCTTAAAAATCTATTATGCTTATTTGATCAATTATTAGTTATTCTTGTTAAAAATTTAAAGGGCAGCGCGCGGCGCTTGTCAATGTACCGTTAATGAAGCGCGCGTTAATAACCCGCGCGTCAATGTCCAGCGCGTGTCAATCATTTACTCGAGACTTTTATGAAAAAGTGTAAAAAAACGTACATGTATTTTTTTGTGTGGAACCTATTCCTTAAATAAAAAGCACTAATAATGAAATACATTGTATAATTGTGGGTAGAAAAGTTATAACATTGTTAACCAAATATAAAACACCACGCTAGGATCGTAACTTGTTCAAAAGTTTGTATAAATCAACAGATTAATATTATATTTATTATATATTTATTGAGTACATCATTATTTTTTCGTTAGTTATAAATTTACGTACATAATGTACCCTTAAGTACCCTGTGGAACAAACTGAACCTAGTTTTTAAGGAGGGGGGCGTTGATAGCTGCAATACAGTTTTAACAACTACACTCTTGCTCTCGAGTGTATTTGCAGTTTTCATCGTTTTCCTATTTTTAGTGTACCATTGTAATTGTTCAGAAAATAAAACTTTTTATTTATTTATTTTTTTATTAAGAGCCACTAAAACACTCGCATAAGTCATTAGTCATGAGTCATAAATTTTTATTGATAAAATATTTACAGTTTAACATACAATCGTTGTTGTACTCGTATATATATAATCTAAATTAATAGTAAATTCATGTTTGCATCGTTTAAATATTTTTTATTGGCTCATTAGTCAACTTACCCTACGGGATGTTAACTAAATCATTATTTTATTTTGATTGGTCAACCGATTCCGCTCTTATAAAAAGATGTGAAGTAGTGTATTATTTGAACTATTGTACATACGTAAAACAACACGCAACAAACAACAGTCACTTACCACATACACAAAAACTACGAATTTAATTTTTTTTTGGGGAAAGATTGGTGTTTGATAAAACCAAGGTAAGTAAAAATTAAGTGATATTGTAATAAGAAAAAAACGAATTATATAAAGATTATTTTAGTTTAATATTTTAACTTTTTTTATTAACCATACCTAGGTCAAATGATTTGAGTTTTATTTGTACCATCTATAAACATAATTATTCTATTCTATAAGACATAATTAATGTAAAAACATTATTTCATGATAATTAATTTCCAAAAATAATGTATGGGAGCTCGTGCTCGTACAGATGTTATCTAAGGCGTGTGATGACTGCCTTAGATTAAAATATTATTTTTTTAAGCAAAAAATGTATTACCTACCTACCTTATATGTAAGTTCAAATGAGTCAGAGGCCAACTTTGGTGTCGGAGTTAATAGGCTGCCCGAAGGCCTCCGTCACAAGCCATGACAACTTTGTAAAAGGTGGGACCGGCTGCCTAACGTGCCCTCCGAAGCACGGAAGTGTTCAGTTGAAATTGCCATCACGCATCCGCATGGATTCATTACACAAATAATTGTTTAATCAAAATATTTACAAATAATTTCCAAGCTCCATTTATTACGCCTTTTTGTCCGTCTCGTTAAAACGAGAAAGCACTACTTTGCACTCCAGTGACATTTTCCTTTATGAACATGACATCGTCCTGTTTTTATTAATTCCTACTCCCTCATGACCCCAAATAAAAGCTAAAAAGGAAATGTTTTCATACTTGGAACTTGCTCAAAGGGAAAATATTTTGCTTATCTTTCCACGCATATCTAAGCTAAGTTTTTGTCTTAGCTTCCGTTACACAAAAAGTATTTTTGATAATATTGTGGAATGTGCAGCTAAACTCAGCTAAAGAAGCAACAAAAAATATAAAAGCCATTGCGAGTTTGCTTTAGCAAGCATGTTAACAGCGGGGCCATTAAAGCGAGAATCGTCTACTCTTACGGTATTTATTTGACGTTACCTTTGTAGCTTTGCAACGTGGTATTAATAAATTTAATTAGAATTGCCTGGCAATATTAGTTTCTCAAAAGGTACTTAGTGCGTCAACGGCTAAGGCTGTGGACAGAACTGTAGTAACTTACCTCTTTTTATGAAATGCGTTTAATTTAATTAAAAAATTCTCTAAGCTTATCGCTGAATATAAATAGCTGCTTTAAAAACTTGAAGTGACTTTTTGATTAAATATTGAACTTACGTGTTATTTTCTCTTGTTTTATTGTAAAAGTGCAAAAAAGTAAAAAGCAATGTGAACAAAGCACTAAACAGGATTTTTCTATTCCCGTTGTAAAAAGATTTATAAAAAAAGATAAAAAGCACACAATACTGTAGCTTGTATTTAAAATTAAATGACATTCTATGAACTGTCATCGACATTTTTATCATTCATAAATTTTTCATCGTTATAATAATAAACAATTATGTAGACACTACAATTGAGTTAAACTCTTAATATTGTCTGAAACTGGTACGATCGAAATAATTTCAGAGGTGAACTCGAATTGATTCGACAAGTTGATGGCTCATTCTGAACGCCATAAAGTTGGCGGCGGAGTCTCACTGCTTAATATAGCCACGTTGCAAGAAACAATTAGACAAGCGGCACAATCATCCTACGGCAGAGCTCGTGGATGTAAGAAAACATTTTAGGACATGACATATTTTTTTGGACAAGTTTGCTCATGGTTAATATTTAGATAGGGAAACAAAAGCACATTGGTTTATATTCTATTAAATCAGACACCTATATATGTACAATACTTTACAAAATTATTTTTAGCAAAGAGGGTGTTAAAAACTTCGTTAATGTATGTTATGAAAGAATTTGATCAAACATAACATACAAGAAACTTAGGAAAGCTTCCGTCTGGTTTTGATATGGATCAGTAGAGCTATGTAAAGATTGTAACTTACTTCTCAACTGTTCTACTATGTATTTTGTGTAATATACAGCTTGGTCCAAACATAGACGTCAATAAGAAATAAAATAGATTCCAGATCCAGGGATATCCGAAAACACCCCATTTATGTTTTTGTATTTGTCGAGCAATGTTTTTTTTGTTTTTTTGAGGATTTTGATTTTGATGTTTGGTTGGAACGTTTGAAAGTGATAAAAAAATGTTTAGGGGTTTTTTTCAGATTTTTTTATGTAAAATAATCTCAATGAGTTGTACACTCAAGCATAAAACAAATTTACTAGGTCTAGTTATTTATTTTTGAATTATTTTGAATTATTAAATAACTTTTTTCACAGATCCAAATTGAAAGCAGCAGCGTGTCGAATGGCGTGTAATACGGTGCGCATAAATCGTAAAGACACGGTGACGAGCGGCGCTTACACACGGAATGAGAGACATCCACGATCTATGCCAGAACACCCTAAAATTTCCTTTTTAATTGTCCCCGAAGTAAGACTACCTTATTAACGTATGTAACGGTAACTGCGACGGTGGTTCTATTCATAAATCTGGGATGAAACTAAATTAAAATTATATCCCAGTAATATAATAGGTGGTAATAAGGATTTTTGGCATGTAAGATGTGTAAATTGATAGCCAGCATAATGTTTTTATTTTATTTTATTATTATTTTATTTTATAAAAATAGCACACCGAACCCAAGTTCACACTAAACATTTAAAACATAAACTATAGGTATTAAGCCTAGTGTTCCCGTAATTATAGGGCATCACCGCATGCGTTACAATTAACAAGGCAACGTATTACTAATAAATATTATGAAGTAGGTAAGTAATTCATGTATGTTACTGAAGTTAAGGATTTAATGTTAGCCGATAAATGAATCGTATCGCAGTTATCGTAGAAACTGCCCATTATAATATATATGGATGTTGGTTGCTTGAAATATGCGACTGGTTTGATATATAAGCTTTACGATAGCATTGTGTCAGCAATAGGTAGGTATATTGTGTACCTACACCTAACAGCAGAAGATAATTAAATTTATTAAGATTTAAGACTTAACAGGACTTGGGAGTTTCACAGGTTTTTATAGTACCTTACAGATTTTGCGAATAGCTGTAGAACTTTGAAACTGTTCTTAGCTAGTTTTCAATTGTTTTGTCAGATCCAACCCTAACATGTTCAATTAACATTTAAAACTATTAAAAACAAAGAGCGAATTGTTTCGCGACTATAACCGTCTACTTGCAATATTCAAATGAAATTGCATCTTTGCCAAAACTAGCGAGGGAATGGCGTCTCTTACATTAATATACAATAGCGTTTGACCCTCCTTGTGTCGCGGCGCGGGCGCCTCTTTGTTTTTATAGGTTGTTGAATAAGCATTAACTAAGTAATTTCAGGGCAGGTACGTACGAATTGAGGTGTGTTTAGACCTTTTATGTTTCCATAGGTATGGAAACGACACAAGTGCGGCGGCGGCAGATCATTACTATGTAGATATGTACTCCTTGTTATTGTTTGTTCATAATTGACTGCGCCATCCTCTTTATTTAATTTGGCTCAGAGTAGATACATAGAAATGCTGTCTAAATAGGTAGAGTGTATACTTAACTAGTGGAAAAATGGTAACTAAGTATGTGACTGTTTAAACTTAATCTTTAGTCAGGAAAGTTTTCTTAAACAGCTATAACGGATGAAACTTTATAAAAACATTGCCTATTTGAGCACGTAGCGAGAAAAGTTTCTGCTTTTAGTTGAGGTACTCTGTAAATAGATGCAGACTACCTATGAGTTTGTATTACGAACTTATAGGTATATCTATACTAATATTAAAAAGTAATTCATAAATAACTGTATTTTGTTTGTTACGAATAAACTTAAAAACTAATAGTCCGATTTTAAAAATTCTTTCACCATTAGAATGCTACATTATTCCATAATAACATAAGCTATGTTTTATTTCTACCCGTGCGAAGTCGGCCCGAGTATAATAACATCAAACTGTGTTAAAGCTGTATGGTAAAAAACGCAAATTTCTTATAAAATCAATAGTTCTCATTGGTCAGCATATATATGAAAAATGTGTTTCGTTGTAATTTTACATTTAGGCATATTGGAATACAGCAAAAAATGAATCCACTTGACTATTTCTCTTTCATGCGTATTACACGAAACTAGCCCTTAATGAAACATTTAACATTTCTTTTAGACCTCTTGAAAATTAGTAACAAAGAAGCATCTGTGTAAACTAGAAATCATATAACTTTCCAACTGTATAACCCAAAACAATACTGCTTGTACTTTTGGGGGGTCAGTAAAACCACGATGATATTTACAATCACGATGTTTATTTCACAAAAAACTTCCTCGTATCCTTTACACAACCACTTCTTTTAATATTACAATTTGAATAATCCGACAACTTCACGACCGCTCTAGTCAGACGTTACACAAAGACTCCCGTAGCCGCCATCGGCATCGTAGCGCCATCTTGTTTTCATATCGTCTAAAAACGAGATGGCGCTAAGATAGCTTCCGCCGGAAGTGTAATTAAATAAATCAATCCATAAAATCAAATGGAGATCCTAAATTATTATTAAATAATTACAATATTTATAAGTATTTTTAGAATCAGTAATGTGATTACCTAACAGTTCGGCCATCCTACGCCTAGCGTGTCCTCACGCTTACAAAATTAAAAAAAAAAAAAAAAAAAAAAAAAATTAGTAGTTCATAATAATTAATCATCATCATATTACATATTTGTATGGATTCGACCACTTGCCTTTCCACTTTTAAGTAAAATAAGCTACTTAATATTTGAGTACATAATTATATCAACCAATTCACACAATAATGCACTTGTTATTGAAAACAACCTTTATAACATTAAATAGACCCATTTAAATCATCATCCTCTATGTTCGAATCATCACTTTCAAAGTTTCTGTTGAATATTAACCATGGTCGAATTTTATCGATTGCAACTACTGCTTCGTACCTACTGCCTTTACGAGTGAGAGGAGTGTCTTCAATAAGAAATCTATCATGTGGAAGCACTTTAATTACACGATAGGGTCCCTGATATTTATTAACCAGCTTTTGAGATTTCCCATCATGAGGTACATGACGCTCGACACGCACTAAATCGCCTTCTTTATAATTTGTTGCTGTTTTTCTATGTAAATTGTAACGTTCTCTATCTTTCTCTTGCTGTCGTCTAACATTCAGACTAGCCTCTTCCCGTACTTCTTCAATTTCCTCTACTGGGGTTCGGTTTAGAGTCTCGTTGATGACTGAACTCATAATTCCATCCGCTCTACTTATTATGTTAAATCCAAATAATAACTCAGATGGACTTTTTTGTGTTGTCTTATTCCTTGTCGTATTAATGCCGACCTGAATGTCGCCAATACACTCATCCCAAGACTTATCATCTTTACCATGACCTGAGGCCGACAAGGCATCCAGTATCGTTCTATTAAAACGTTCGACTTGACCGTTGGCCCTTGGTGTGGCGACAGCATTTACAATATGTTTTATACCATAAGAAGCTGTAAGTGATTTGAATGTTGTACTAGTAAAAGTTGAGCCCTTGTCCGTGATCAAACGTGTCGGTACCCCAAAGTAACTGATGTGTTCGCGCATAACTCTCACCGTGGTAATTGATTTTGTGTTTAATACCGGTGTTATATTAATATACTTAGTGAACCCATCAATTAGCACCAGAAGATAAGAATTACCTCTTTTGCTTTTGATAAAAGGCCCTAAATGATCTGCGTGAACCGTGTGGAATGGTATACTTACCTTTTCGATAGGGTGCAACTCCCCTTCACGCTTGCCTCCTGCAGCTTTGTGGTGTGCACACTCGAGACAAGATGCAACGTATTTTTTTACAAACTTTCTCATTTTTGCAAACCAGTAGTGTTCCTGGATGCGCAGCAAAGTTTTTTCAAAACCATGATGACCTATGTCATCATGGTTCATTTTAAGAATCTGCCAACGAACACCCTTGGGTACTAACCATTTCATAGTGTCTCCTACTATTCTGTAAACGCGTCCGTTTTTAATTTTATAATTCGTGATTATGTCAGCCGCTTTAGTTGATAGTGGGTCTTCAAGTGTACTTTTAATCAATTTCACTTCTTCGTCTGTAGACTGGACCGTTGTAATCCAATCTTCGTCCGCATTACGAATAGGTAATACGTCCAAAATATGTGTTTCTGACAGAGGTTCATCAACAGGGTTACGACTCAGTGCGTCGACATGGGACATGCGTGCTCCTGGCCTGTACTCTATCGCACAGTCAAACTCTTGAATTTGGACCCACCAACGAGCTATTCTGGGTATCAAATCGCGTTTGGTCAGCGTGCTTCTAAGAGCGTTACAATCTGTGAAGATCTTAAAGGGAACGCCAGCCAGGTATATCCTAAATCGGTTCAAAGAAGCTACCACTGCCAATGTTTCTAATTCGTAAGAATGGAGTTTCTTTTCGTCTGGCGTGGTTTTGCGACTAAAGTATGAAACGGGATGAAAAATGTCGTTAGAGTCACGCTGCAAAAGAATACCTGCTACTCCTTCTTTACTCGCATCTGTATGTAGTTGTATCTCTGCTTTGGGATCGTATAATGCAAGCAAGGGGCGTTTGATCAGTTGGTCTTTAATTGCAGTGAATGCTCGCTCCTGATCATTATCCCAAGCCCATGCGCAATCTTTTTTTTAGAAGGTTGGTTAAAGGTGCTGCTATTTCTGCGTACCCTTTTATGAACCTTCTAAAGAAACCTGATAACCCAAGAAACTGACGTAATTCATGTTGGTTTTTAGGTGTAGGGAATCTAGACACAGCTTCGGTTTTGCGAGAGCCCGGTTTAATACCTTGCGCACTGACTTCAAAACCCAGAAAATCTATCTTTTCAAGAAAAAAGTTACACTTACCAAGTTTCAAAGTCAGTCCACCTTTTTGCAATAGCTGTAACACTTCTTCTAGTCTTTCCATCCCTTCCTCAAAGTTTTTCGCAGGTATTAAAACATCATCCATGTACACTAGTGCATACTTGATTTTAGCATCCAGCAGTATTTTATTAATAGTTCTCTGGAAAACTGATGGCGCATTAACCAGGCCGAAGGGCATGCGATTATATTCGAACTGACCATCGGGAGTCACAAAGGATGTTTTGTCTCGCGATTCTTTCGAAATGGGAATTTGATAATAGCCGGAGGCTAGATCTACAGATGTAAACAGTTTACTACCGGCAAGCATGTCGAGCTGGTCCTCGACGCGTGGTAAAGGATAGTGATCCTTTTTGGTCTTCCTATTGAGAGCGCGATAATCAACACATAAGCGTTTTTCACCTGTCTTCTTTTGCACGAGAACGATGGGGCTTGCGTAGGGTGAAGATGATTCTCTTATTATGTCGCTATCTAACATTTCTTGCACCATGTCCCTAACTAGAGAACGTTCGGAAAAGGAAAGCCTGTATGGTCTAAAAACAACAGGATTGCTATCTTCCAACTCAATTACCATCTCACTGGTTTTTGCGTAGCCTAAATCTTTAAGGTTATTTGAGAAGCAGTTTTTGTATTTGGACAGCAACTGTTGTAGTTCAAGACGTTCACTATTACTGATTGTTTCGCCACAGTTTACCTTGGTATCCCAACTAGTTTCATCAAAAACTACACTGTAAGAGCCCATCACGTCAACAACATCGTCGAGTTTTTGCTCCGCCCGTGTCAAAAGTGTGTCCTTTTTTATAAATAAAGATTTAGAAGACGTATTGTAAATCAAGAGAGCTCCATGACCTTTCCGTATCTCATATTCTCCTGGACACATATAATATTCTTCGCCATCTCGCCCCCTAAGCGACCCATTACGAAAACATTTATGTTGTCCACAGATTCCGCTTTAACCAAAACCAGTTGTGATGTTTTGCTTGGTATTTCGGAGTCATTTTCAGCGAGTAAATGCAACTTTTGTGAAATCCTTTTGAAAATTAACTCCTTAGGGGTCTTTGTAATTAGTAAATTGGGTTTTTCAGTGAACGAATGGCCCAACAGAACGGGATGAGAAATAACATAGTCATCTACTACTAATAAATCGATGATTTCTTTTATCCCTTGAACTTCAACAGTAGTCGCTACTACGCCTACTGGTCGAACAATATTAGCTCCGATTCCCTTAAGCGCCGGCAATCCTTCACTCTCCTTAATTTGCAAGCCAAGTGCTTTTGCGTGACTGACCTTGATCAAAGAACACTGGCTGCCCAAGTCAACATGACACGTTACAAGGGAATTATTAACAAGTATTTCATTTATGTACTTATCGTTGCTATCATCATTCACCCTAAGCTCTGCTACCTGTTTTGTCTGATCCCCTTTATTTGTTTCTTTAGCTTCTGCTGCTTTACGACGATAACAATCTTTAGCCAGATGCCCTACGCGTTCACATTCCGTGCATTTTATTAGTGGTTTGTCACACTTAGTGCTCGGGTGACCAATAGTTTTACAATTAAAACACCTAATACTTGGATTTATTCGTCCGCTTCTCAATGGATCAAACCTACTACTCGATGAACCCGGTTTGCGTTCTGTTTTGTATCGTGTCGTCGCATCATGTGATTCTTTACTTTGACCTACCTTAACCGTCTTGAAGTATTTAAGTACTTCTTCAGGTTCCTTAAATTGAGCAGCTTGAGCTCCAACTTTAATAGCCCTGTCTTCAACCCCATTAAGCAAACAATCTACAGCCTGTTTCCCATAAATCTTACAACGATTGAGGAGATTAACCTTCGCGTAATAATAGACTTCCAAAGGTTCCCCATACTTAACCCTCTTAGACAACATCTCAGTTAGGAGCTCGGCATAGTCTTCACGGCAAGGAAATGATACTAATAATTTCTTTTTCCATTCTCCCCAAGTGTACAATAGAGAGGGTAAACCTTGATACCAGGTTTTGGCTACTCCACTCAATTTAGGTAACGCTTAATGTATAATAGCTTTTTCGTCCCACCCGTAAATTTCCGCACACTCTTCGACTTTAGTTATCCACACAAGCATGGTTTGATCTTTAGACATGGGGTCAAACTCTGGTATGACGTTAGTGTTGAATGCAAATTTTGGTCTATCCGAGCTCCTAACCTTGGTTAATATATCTAAAAACTTATCTAACATAACATTAGTGCTAACCGACTTGCGTCTAGACCTTCTCGATGCTCGGGGTCTTCCACCTTCAGAATCCGATGAAACATGATGTTTCTTTCTTGCAAGTGAACTGCTCATTCTTCTCCGTTTTGTTTTTCTTGCATTGCCAGCAGTCTTGCTCCTTGATCTTCTGGAATCCTGAAGATCGTCTCCTGCATCCGATGAAGAATCGTGATAACGTTTCCTTCTTCCAGCTGTTCTGGTAATTTTTCTTCGTTTTACTCTCCTCGATTTTTCAATATTATGTACAGTATTTGTATCACTGGCTTCGTAGTAGTCCCTCCTGCTCAGACGTCTATTCCACCTTAAAACCCCCGTTTTATGATCTTTTCCTTCTGAATCAGTTTTCCGTCCATCCATTTGATCATGTGCCAGACCTCCTCCTCGCCTGGTCACGTGATCATCCTTATTTTGTCCATCCTTGCCAACATGCGCCAGACCTCCTCCACGTCTGGTCGCATGAGCATCCATTCCAAATCCTTCCATTCCAGATCCTTCCGTTTCATCATATTCCAGACCTCCTCCTTGTCTGGTCATATGAGTTCCATCTTTATCGCCTCTTGACTCATTTCCTTGGTCAGTATCCTCTATGTCTTCATCCATCCTCAGAGTATCTGAAACTTTTAAGCACCAGCTTAGTAACTGCCTAAATTAGAATAAGTATTTATTCAGAATTAATCTCCAACCACAAACGAAATATTTACGAACAATAAAAAAATATTCAATAGAGGGTTGGTAAACTATTTACACAAAAATCTGATTTTTAACTGAGAGTTCAACTTTTTAACTGAGAGTTCAACTTTTTAACTGAGTGTTCAACTTTTTAACTGAGAGTTCAACTTTTTAACTGGGAGTTTAACTTTTTAACTGAGAGTTCAACTTTTTAACTGAGAGTTCAACTTTTTAACTGAGAGTTCAACTTTTTAACTGAGAGTTCAACTTTTTAACTGAGAGTTCAACTTTTTAACCGAGAGATCAACTTCAACTTTTTAACCATGAGTTCAACTTTCGTGAATTGATTTACAAGTGCTCTGTCGTTCGTTATCGTTCATCATATATATTATTACAAGAAGATCAAATTAGGCAAGCTGTAAAAATAAAAATTCACAAAACAGAACTTGTTTGAAAGTATTTACAAAACTGACACTTAACTTGGCAACTCTTTGAATGTTTTAACTTGGTTTGGCCCGGAAGTATCATAAATACTAAAACTTTGTATTATTATTATTTTTAACAAAAAAAATCAAGCAGTAAATTTGTAAAAAGAGGGTAGTTAAATACAATACATAAAAATGAAATAAAAGCACAAAACGGTAAAATGATGGCACTGGAGTTTTTAGGAAAACGGGCATGATAAAAATATAACAGAACCACAGAGTTCGATTAACCTTGTTAGCTTAAGGTATTTATAAGCTAAATAAAGTAGTGGCCATAGAATTCAACCAAATAAAAGAAATAAAAGAAAAAAAATATATAGCACTGGTTCTAAATTTTGATAGGTGCTAGCTAGTGAGAAAAAAAAATATGACTTACCCTTTTTACTTCGTGCGTGGACGTGGTACGGAAAAATTTCGGTTTATTTTCCGTCGATACCACTTCTGACCTTTTGGGGGGTCAGTAAAACCACGATGATATTTACAATCACGATGTTTATTTCACAAAAAACTTCCTCGTATCCTTTACACAACCACTTCTTTTAATATTACAATTTGAATAATCCGACAACTTCACGACCGCTCTAGTCAGACGTTACACAAAGACTCCCGTAGCCGCCATCGGCATCGTAGCGCCATCTTGTTTTCATATCGTCTAAAAACGAGATGGCGCTAAGATAGCTTCCGCCGGAAGTGTAATTAAATAAATCAATCCATAAAATCAAATGGAGATCCTAAATTATTATTAAATAATTACAATATTTATAAGTATTTTTAGAATCAGTAATGTGATTACCTAACAGTACTTAGTCATAAATAGTATTTAGGCTAATACTATGATATTATCTATGCCGTAAGTATTCATCGTCCGGCTGTAGGCTCGTATCAATAGATGCAATTAGTTTGAGTGCATCGTTTTTGATGTAGTGCCAGGCTGCCGGTATAGTATGGAGAGCTGTTGGTATAAATAAATCCAATACGTTAATATCGGGTAGAAAGACAAGTTGATTTTAGTGTGGATTTGACATGTCGCATTGATGGTAGTTGAACGGAATTTCGTTGATTACTATTTCAGTGATCAGAATGGTTGAGACTTTTAGAATTGTTTTTGGGGAAATATGGTTGCATCTCATTGGAAGAATAACTGGCTATATTTTAACTACCTACCTATGCTTACATAGCTTATTTTAGAATAAACTCTAAAAATATTATCCAACTTTTTTATTAACAAAATTGAATCCATTTTAGAGTTTGAAATAAGTGACTATTTTTTCCACAATACCCACGTGTGATAACTCGATTTAGAATACATTACTTTGTCCCACTTGTATTCAATAAAAAAATCCATTGCCTAGAAAAAAATAAAACGACAGTGTTAAAATTTTAAAACTGTAAAAAAATGCCGGCTGAAAAAAAGGGTATTTTAGCTGGCACTCGTAAAGATACTATTTTCACACCAGGCAAAGATGAGCATAAAAATCCCTCGCAGGTAATTGGTACACTGTTGAGTTGTTCATCAAGGCTGGTTTTAATTCTATTAATTAACAAGGCGCCACTCGGCTCGAGAGTAATGCTGAAATGCAAAATATTTGCACACTGAAAATCTGTCGATTGTACACTGATTTACGATTTCATTAGTTGCACGGACAATATACGCCAACTGATTAAAATGAGTGCGCTAATTTTTTTATGTTTTGTGTTAATATTGTACTAATAACCATTATTCTCACAGCCAAGTAGGTAATAATAATTATATGTAGTCAAAGTCAAAGATCAGAAACATTTTGTACAATGCAAAAAGCAGAAAATACTTACATCAAAAAGGTATCTTAAATAATCGCTTGAGTTCGCGTTACCTATTTTGGATCGAATCCAAGGAAGTAATACGTTTTGCACAAGGCTTGGCAACAAAAAGTGTTTTGTTAACAGTTAGGTAAATAATGCTGCGTATTTCATATTTTTAACTATCAATGCGTCTGCTTTGCAATTTGTTTCAAGGTAATGAATGTGAAAAAAATCTTATTCTTATAAATTTTAAACAAGTTATGCAATTTTTTTTTTACTTTTATCAAGGTCTATTTTAGGCTAGTGGCAGTTAAGCAGGTCTTTAAACTTCTTTGTTATAAGTTGTACTTTATTGTGTCCGCTCAGTTATAACACATTCAAAACATTTATATTTTTACCATGACGTGAAAATAATGCGCGCAGATGTATCGTGGCAGATTTTTCATTAGCCTAAAGAGTTTAGTTTTTATTGAGAAATTTCGTAACTTGCAACTTCTCCAAATAGTACTACAATAATACATAGCTTGACGAAATCATAGTACCTACAAATTACTGAGCAAGTAGACAAATAAAAGAGAGTTTAGCTTAATTTTATGCTTTTTGCCATTTATATGGTGAAGATTGCGAGAGAATTGCCACAAAACAATGATCAAAAATGCCGTCTAAATTCCCACCCATCACTCGAACATATCCGAGTAGATTGATTGCGTTTCAGGCGTCATCGCATAGAAAATATTGCGAATGTGTAATTGGATATTCGAGTGCGATACGTCGCCCGCACGCGACGCCAGCGTGCCGATGACGGGCTTGACAAATAATATGACGGACGATGAATACTTGCTATTGGCTAAATGCAATTTCATACCGCTTGTTTTTGGTACAAGCTGCTTGTTTGTTGTAAACTGAGCTTAAAAAATAATGTCTTATTAAAAAGAATCCGATTTAGTCATCATAGCTTCACGCTTGACGTAGCGCTAAGAACGCTTAGGGTGAGTTGCACCATCTAACGTTAACGTCAAATTGTTCAATCGTCGTCGAACAATTTGACGTTAACGTTAGATAGTACAACTCACCCTTAGCGTCCTAGCACTAATACAAAGCGCACAATAACTAGAGATATATAGATAGAGATCTATACTAGAGAAAACCCAAAATAGCATTAAAAAACGAACTCTTAACTTATTTAAAATGATACCTCGGTTTTCGCGTAGGTACCTACATTACAAATTTTCGATACGTTCAAAAGATAAATATACAGTTGCAAGCAATGGCATAATAAAAGAGATGAAATGCTCCCAGCAAATATACAGCCTTTCATGCCAAGTAAATAGTTGAGCACCTACGCAGAAAATATTTACGAACAAATTATTTAATTTCTGTGTATAAGAAAAAATGTTATTTTATTACTCCAATAGAACGCAGTACTGAGAATCTCTAATGGGTTTTGGTGGACAAATAAATTGCAAGTTAGGGTAATGTTTTTTATTATCATTAAACCCTGAAAGTAGTACATAAACCTACAAAATACACACTTAAACATGATCAAAAAGTCTAGAAGCCAAACAACTTCTACCTTAACTTACTACAAGTTTATTTTATCTTAGCTCTAATGATGAGAGCGCTAAAAACTAGATAGCTTCATTAATAAACCAAAGTGTTTTCTTCCCCGTGTGTCGCTATTCACTACGGAAATAGTTTTCGCACGGTTCTCACAATTTGGGCTACACGCGCCGAGGAAGAGAATATTCGCAACTTGTGGAAATGTGATCTGACTCTTTGGCAAAGCTTTTGACTCTTAACTCGATTTCCGAGTTCGAGTATAAAGGCTTGAAGTAACTGTTGACCAGCTGCATAGTAAACAAATATGTTTTATACATTTTTTAGGTCAACTAGTTAGTTTAGTTTAGAAAATTTTACAACAGAATCAACACTAGTATCTATCTACCTTTTATTATTCTAACCTTTAATGCTCTGTATTCAAAAGTTTGCCTGAACTGGCCAAAAACGGCATACTTAGCATATTAACATATTCCACAAAATTGTGAACCGTGGGAATTCCCATTTTATATCACACACGACACGCTGTCGACACTGTTCTAGTTTCGCAGGTAGAGTTTTTTGCAAGGCCCTTTATCGTAGACACTTTCCACGACCACATAGTGGGTAGTTGAATGGCGCTCCACAGTTTTATTTTTCAAGCTAGCGCAGTAAAATGTTTTGAAAGGACCGATTTCACTTTGCGTCTGTGGCGTCCCCGCCCGCATGTCTCTGCTCTGGCATTGTGAAGCAACTACAATCGTACCTACATTATTGTTTCGACGGCGAACCTGCCTCCTTTTTATTCGAGTTTCCATGAAAAACCGTATCTTTACACGGTTGAGTTATGGTGATGAAATTAAAACCGAGGCTTTTAGTCGAACGTTTTGTTTCCATCGTTCCAGCGATAGCACTACATCCGTACTTTTATGGAAATTATTATTTTTATGATCCTTTTCATCTTGAGAATGGATGAGAGTAATTTTGTGCTCGAAAGATAAATGTTTTGAGATCGTGTTTGAATAAAAACGCTATTCAATTTGTTGTTATTATGTAAAGTGCGGTTGTGGAGGTTTCGAGTATTTTTTAGTTTCATCTTTATTACGACAAGGTTTTGCGTCTCGACACGATTGTTTTAATATACATTACCTAGCCTTGCTCAAAGCATTGTTTTGTATTATTTTTAGTATAATAAAGAGATTAATGGGTGACATTATACCTTTATGTAAAGAATTGTATATTCCTAGATATCATAAAATCAACTAAGGGTGTATTCTAAGGTTCGACAGATTAATCTGAGCAAGCTTAGTAAAGCCGTGGCTACACTGCAAATCATTAGCAGGATAGAGACGGCTGCGGCAGACCACACTCGCTGTTTGCATTTGTAATTAATACACTGTTTGCACTTCTGATTTACGATAGCGTCCGCTGTGCTATACTAATGTGTTAATAGTTTGGAAAATTACAGTAGAGATACCGATCAGTGCTGTTTTAGTTTGAAATCAAATATCTTAATACCATTTTCACCTTACTTCTGCTATTTAATCTCAATCCCTGGTCCAGTTATTTGCAGATTCTTTGATAATTTAAAGCAGAGCGCTTTCTTGCTTCGAAAGGTACGTTGATAGTTTTTTATAACTGATGCTGGTATCGTAACTTATAACTATATATAAGATTAAAGAGATAAGTAAAATATTAGATGAAACTATTAAATTTCTGACACAAGTCGTGTCGACGTCGCTGTCGGAAGTTGGAACTTACTCAGTTTGTACTAGGTAAGCATCATACATTATACAGAGCGAAGGTAAAGATGACTGTATGTAAAACTCTGCTTACATGATATTTTCAGCTCATATACACGCCATACCCCGCGACATACGAGTACACTCTTGACTAGCGTTAACAACATAAAGCCAAGCTCATTCCGAAAATCACTGCGTGTAATGAAATACTGACAAAGGGCCGACGCTAACGCACTCGACGACTCCTAGGGGTGTGTCTTGCTCATTTTGGTTTCGTGAAAAATTGTGCCCCCTCTCTTGTAGGTCCCTAAGTCAGCGACACCGACCCGAGGGCGTGGTGGCACTCCGAAGAGAAATTTGCATTTTTAGCGAAAGTACGAAAGCACGCACGTCCTGAACAGACGGATTCGTGAGACGGATGATCTCCCGACGTGGATCGACACCGGGGATCATCTCGTGGTTGATTTACGTAAAGAAAATTGAATTTACTATAAGTTTAGTCTTATGTAATTGGTGTTATCACAACCCCTTACAGTAAGCAACTTGTCTACTAAAACATGGTTGCAGGTATGATATCTGCAGCGCAACTTACTTACAAAATACTTGGACTGCAATATTTTTCTGCTCTGCTACCATTACTTATGGTAGGTATTTGAATCTCCAATACGACGACCGATGTGTCGCAGCGGGTGCAGGTCCGCCTGTGACTCAGAGGATGCGGGTTCGATTCCCGCCTCCGGACAAATGTTTGTACGATCTACAAATATTTGTTCCGGGTGTTCTGGGTATTTCTATATATATAATAAAAAATATCTCTCTATATATTGTATTGTATTAAGTATATATTATCAGTCATCTAGTACCCATAATACAGCTCTGTTTAACAGCAGCTTACCTTGGGGCTAGATGATGCTGTGTGGATTGTCTAGAAAAAATAGCGACTCAGAGAATCAGAAATAGGTCTGTCTGATAGTTGGGTTTCTATTTATTGTATATAATATCTCTGAATTTAATAAAATGAATAAAACATTAATAACCAAAGTATAGTAATATCAAGCAGTAAATCTGCTGGAAAGTCCAAGGAGTCGCAAGTAGCGTTCGCGAAAAGTTTGTGTACATAAAACAGCTGTAAATACTGCCGAGTTCAACTAAATTTTTAATATTATTGCATCTCACGTTGTTTAAAAGCAATAAAAATCCAAAAACTTTAGTTTTCCGCTAGAAGTTCTGCGTTGCTTTGGTCACATTTACGTGGAAAACTGGTTGCCTACGCTTCATTGACTATTATTCACGGCTAACTGTGCACTATTTGAGTATTTTGTATTTCACGCCGGTAGACGTTGGAAGTTGGAAATACCCGGTTTTCTCTCTAAATTACAGCAAGCACTGAACGCACCCGTTTGGTACCCTACAAGGAATAGGCGTGTGCGGAATGCATAATAAAGCAGAATATTAAAAACTACAAACCTTGTCAATACCAGTCCATGTCGGACTTTTGACGGGTTTTGATTGGATCGTATAACAGGCGAGAAATAATCGGCATAACATAGAGATTTAATTTTGAAAAAACGTCAGAATAATCATATCTTTTTTCAGTAAAATATTATGTTATGTATACTATGTTAGGTTGTAGAGGCCTTCGGGCGGCCTAGAAACTCTGTCACCAGAGTTGACCATAGACTCATACGAACGAGGTTGTGAATTTTGCTTAGTTTCAAAAATATTAAGAGATTTCAATAGCGCTAGTCTAAACAGTAGTGTGCAAGCATTACTGTTGTTTAAATTTGAAAGGCACTGTACCAAGTAAAGTTGCAGTTCACCATGCAACTTTAACGAGACTTAACGTCTCATTCGACACGACACCAGACACGCTTTTAGCCAACTTATTTATGTATAAATGTACATGTTGTGTGCGTGTATGTGTCGTGTCAAATTAATATTTTATTCATCAACTGATTCAGTCAATACAAGTCTGCGTACTGTAAAGTTTTCGTTAAAAAGGGAAGCCATTTTGTTTTTGTTTTGTTATGTGCAAACACAGACCACTTTGAAATTGAGACTCCAAACGGTTGTATTTAAGTGCGTCGTGAAATTTGTATTTTACGTGCCTTATCTTAAGCTCGTCTGTTCAGTTGTAGTACCAAAACAATTTGTCAATAAAAACTAAGAACTTCTACTGCCTTTTGAAGAAAATAGACTGAGACAAACTACGAGCACACAGTGCCAAATTAAGTTTACTGTTGGACACAGTCTCGGATATTTCGATCGCATGAATAGATAATCTGTTTACCAAAAAATAGCGCAAGATACGAGTTCTAGTTTCGGAACCATTACTTTAAGTGCATGGTTCAGATATCGACCCTGTCGTCGAATTTAGACGTGATCCTTCCAAGCACCACTCCTGAACTTGATTAATAATTATTTCGACGTGGTTTGGTTAGTTTACAAATCTGAGATTATTTATAGATCATGACATGGCTAAAAGTAAATTTGAGACAGTAGTTGATTGTAACATGACCTCAAGATTTTATCACTTTTTTAAAATGTTTACCAACGTGCTTGAGAGATAATTACTAAGTTTTAATACAGTTATAAATTATATATATTCTTGTGTATCTAACCCAAAACCACTTAAAAAAACAAATGAACTGAAGCCAAATAAGTTTACCTCCAAAAAAACAATCAATCACCAAAAATGAATAACTTTGAGTGGGCAAACACAAAATGTGGGCAGGTAGACAAGTCACGCAGGAAAAACAAACGATGCCTCCCCAACGACGTCTCGCGATCGAATGGCTCCGGTTGCTTGCGAGTGCCGCCTTTTATACTTCTCGACAGCACTCAGCCGACTCATTTCCCATACGGCCTCTCCTGACAGGAGTCCGTCCTCGGGCTCCCCTTTCTCGGTCTCCAGCAGCAGCAGCATAAAGATCCCTTTTCTGTGTCTGCTTCTGCTTCCAGTTGGTCTTCTTCTTCATCAGGCAAGACGTTGGCGTGCAGCTCTATCATGCCGCGACGCTTGCATCTGGACTGCCCGATGGTAGCCTTGCGCAGACATACCAGGCTGTTGCTCGTCGTCTGCAGATTGCGAAAGAGTCACGGCCTCAGTAGACTCCTTGCTATCATCAAGTTCTGCATCTGCACAAAACACCAGAAAAACAAAGGCGCATACAAGTATACGCTAAGCCAGAGGAACTACGTGAAGCAAATAACTTAGCAAACATAAGATCAAGAGGCCCAAGTAAAGCAGCATCTTGACCCTAGACAAGCCAAATCAGAAGCGACAGACGTGAAGCGTGATAAGGCAAACAAATCGTGCCAGAGGCGACGTAAAGCGTAACTTAACCTCGGCAAAAATGACACATCACGCTACACGTCCAGGGAGATACGCGTCACCAGTAAACACCAAGCAGCAGCAGGCAGACGCGCAGATACGCGCAGTGGAGGACGCGTCGCCAGCGCACACCAAGTGCGCGGCAGATACGCGCAGTGAAGCGCGACACGCGCCGACACGAGCGGAGAGCGCGTCGCCAGCGCACACTAAGTGCGCGACACACACGCGCAGTGCAGCTCGACACGCGCCGACACGAGCGGAGAGCGCGTCGCCAGCGCACACCAAGTGCGCAGCAGATACGTGCAGTGAAGCGCGACACGCGCCGACACTAGCGGAGAGCGCGTTGCCAGCGCACACTAAGTGCGCGGCACACACGCGCAGTGCAGCTCGACACGCGCCGACACGAGCGGAGAGCGCGTCGCCAGCGCACACCAAGTGCGCGGCGGACACGCGCAGTGCAGCGCGACAAGCGCCGACACGAGCGGAGAGCGCGTCGCCAGCACACACCAAGTGCGCGGCAGACACGCGCAGTGCAGCGCGACAAGCGCCGATACGAGCGGAGATCGCGTCGCCAGCGCACACCAAGTGCTTGGCAGACACGTTCAGTAAAGCAAGGGGGTAAGTAACAAGGGGGGGCAAGAACCAAGTCAGAGGCGCGACGTGAAGCGTGACAAGGCAAAAGGATCAAGTTAGAGGCGCGACGTGAAGCGTAACTTGACTTACCGAGATTAAGAAAAGAGCGTTTTCTTAATCTCAGCAACGGCAGAACCAAGTCAGAGGCGCGACGTGAAGCGTGACAAGGCAAACAGATCAAGTCAGAGGCGCGACGTGAAGCGTAACTTGACCCGTCGAGATTAAGAAAAGAAGCACGACGTGAAGCGAATTCTTAATCTCGGCCAGTACCTCGGTTCACACCACCAGCACACAGGCGCCGACACGCACAGAAGAGCGCGCCACCAGCGCACAGGCGCCGACACGCAGTGAAGTGCGCGCCACCAGCGCACAGGCGCCGACACGCAGAGGAGTGCGCGCCATCAGTGCACAGGAGTGCGCGCCATCAGCGAACAGGAGTGCGCGCCATCAGCGCACAGGAGTGCGCACCATCAGCGCACAGGAGTGCGCACCATCAGCGCACAGGAGTGCGTGCCATCAGCGCACAGTAGTGCGCGCCATCAGCGCACAGTAGTGCGCTCCATCAGCGCACAGAAGTAAGCGCTATTAGCGCACAGGAGTGCGCACCATCAGCGCACAGTAGTGCGCGACACCAGCGCACAGTAGTGCGCGCCATCAGCGCACAGGAGTGCATGCTATCAGCACACAGTAGTGCGCTCCATCAGCGCACAGTAGTGCGCACCATCAGCGCACAGGAGTGCGCTCCATCAGCGCACAGAAGTAAGCGCTGTCAGCGCACAGAAGTGCGTACCATCAGCGCACAGGAGTGCGCACCATCAGCGTACAGGAGTGCGCTGCACCAGCGTACAGGAGTGCGCATCATCAGCGCACAGTAGTGCGCAACACCAGCGCACAGGAGTGCGCGCCATCAGTGCACAGTAGTGCGCACCATCAGCGCACAGGAGTGCGCTCCATCAGCGCACAGAAGTAAGCGCTATCAGCGCACAGAAGTGCGTACCATCAGCGCACAGGAGTGCGCTGCACCAGCGCACAGGAGTGCGCATCATCAGCGCACAGTAGTGCGCTGCACCAGCGTACAAGAGTGCGCATCATCAGCGCACAGTAGTGCGCAACACCAGCGCACAGGAGTGCGCGCCATCAGTGCACAGTAGTGCGCACCATCAGCGCACAGGAGTGCGCTCCATCAGCGCACAGAAGTAAGCGCTATCAGCGCACAGAAGTGCGTACCATCAGCGCACAGGAGTGCGCTGCACCAGCGCACAGGAGTGCGCATCATCAGCGCACAGTAGTGCGCGACACCAGCGCACAGGAGTGCGCGCCATCAGCGCACAGAAGTAAGCGCTGTCAGCGCACAGAAGTGCGTACCATCAGCGCACAGGAGTGCGCACCATCAGCGTACAGGAGTGCGCTGCACCAGCGTACAGGAGTGCGCGCCATCAGCGCACAGAAGTAAGCGCTGTCAGCGTACAGGAGTGCGCACCATCAGCGTACAGAAGTGCGCTGCACCAGCGTACAGGAGTGCGCATCATCAGCGCACAGTAGTGCGCGACACCAGCGCACAGGAGTGCGCGCCATCAGTGCACAGTAGTGCGCACCATCAGCGCACAGGAGTGCGCTCCATCAGTGCACAGTAGTGCGCACCATCAGCGCACAGGAGTGCGCTCCATAAGCGCTGTCAGCGCACAGGAGTGCGCAGCATCAGCGTACAGAAGTGCGCTGCACCAGCGTACAGGAGTGCGCATCATCAGCGCACAGTAGTGCGCGACACCAGCGCACAGGAGTGCGCGCCATCAGTGCACAGTAGTGCGCACCATCAGCGCACAGGAGTGCGCTCCATCAGCGCACAGAAGTAAGCGCTATCAGCGCACAGAAGTGCAGTAGTGCGCGCCATCAGCGCACAGGAGTGCGCTCCATCAGCGCACAGAAGTAAGCGCTATCAGCGCACAGAAGTGCGTACCATCAGCGCACAGGAGTGCGCTGCACCAGCGCACAGGAGTGCGCACCATCAGCGCACAGTAGTGCGCACCATCAGCGCACAGTAGTGCGCGACACCAGCGCACAGGAGTGCGCGCCATCAGCGCACAGTAGTGCGCGCCATCAGCGCACAGGAGTGCGCTCCATCAGCGCACAGAAGTAAGCGCTATCAGCGCACAGAAGTGCGTACCATCAGCGCACAGGAGTGCGCTGCACCAGCGCACAGGAGTGCGCGCCATCAGCGCACAGTAGTGCGCGCCATCAGCGCACAGGAGTGCGCGGTACCAGCGCACAGGAGTGCGCGACATCAGCGCACAGGAGTGCGCGGCATGTGCGTAGCAAACGCTTTAGACACCCTGTTGAACAACACATAGTCTATGAAACTGCCACGAGATTGCATGGCTGGTTACCATAAACCGTTACAAACGTATGCACGCCGACACCATCAAGGCGTTTTTAACCGGCTAGCAGCGAGCGGTCGCGCTTACTTCCCTAACAGATCAGTATGAAATGTAGGTACCAGCTGAAGCAACCTGTAAGACCCGATAGCTCACCGCTTACATTGCTGGGTTGCATTAACTCAAACCTCGACTTCGAGCTTGCTCGGTCTAACCTGACCATTACTTATCGTTTTACCTCTGTTCTAGAGCACTAGACCAAAACTACTATCGACTCGAAAGTTTTTAGAAGGCCACAAAGTTTTAATCTTTTGTACTGCGAATTCAATTTAACCAAAGTTCAACATTTTAACCGAAGGTTCAACCTTTTAACCGATGGTTCAACTTTTTAATCGGAGGTTCAACTAGTTAACCTATGGTTCAACTATTTAACTGAGGGTCCAACTAGTTAACCTATGGTTCAACTATTTAACTAAAGGTTCAACTGTTTAACTGAACGAGTTGAAAACCCAACCCAGATTAATAAAAACTAATAGTTAACCAAAGACTCAATTTTTTAGTAAAACAGTCACAGCTTTTCTGGGCGTTCGGAACTAACTGAGATTTTGTAAAAAGGCAAAGATGTTGAATATTCCTTGTTGCACTGGTTTTAAGGACTTCACTGACGTATGTTCTCAAGCACGATAAGCACTGCTACCAGCATTACGAATAGAACTAAAACAAGAATGCTGTGCACTGTGCCGCGTTGTACCCTCGCACGAGACTGGGCAAGTGCCAGTCGTGACAGTACCTGCTGGGTAAACGTTAACGCTAGTCTCCATGAGTGAGGCTCATGACAACCTAAATGATTAAAGCTGTCGTGAAACACAAAAACAACAAAACGCAACTAGGATAAAAAATAAAGTTGCTCCCTCGCGATAAGCAGTTAGCGATCCGAAGCGGACGCTCCTTGGGATCCCAGCGACTGATATCACGTGATTCTACCTCGTCGTCTCGACAAGAATCGATACTGTGCAAGCTGGGATCAATGCTCAAAAGATAATAATGGTTGGATCTAACCTTGTGCACAATGCTCCGATGAGGCGATCAGTCACCAAAGGATTCTCCGTTCAAAACGGGTACCACAGGTGACGACGGCGGCGGCAGCAGCGGCGTAGACAACGACACGACCGGGTGTCTCACTGGCACAAGCTTCGGACGTCGTTGCAGACACGATGCAACTTGCGGGTAGACTGGGTGGACAGCGCATGTAAGACGCGCTAGGACCACTTCAACCATCGTTTGGAGTTCATCAGCTTGAATGCTTTGGTAAGGCCCGGTTCTACCTCTATTTTTAAAGGTTAGAACGTTTGGCCATGATTTGACAAACCAAAAAAAAATGACCTTGCTTACGTCGAAAAATAATTTTCGCTTGTGAACAAAGACTAGACACGGAAGTGATAGGCATGGTGCCTATCCCACTTCTGATCTTGTGTATCTAACCCAAAACCACTTAAAAAAACAAATGAACTGAAGCCAAATAAGTTTACCTCCAAAAAAACAATCAATCACCAAAAATGAATAACTTTGAGTGGGCAAACACAAAATGTGGGCAGGTAGACAAGTCACGCAGGAAAAACAAACGATGCCTCCCCAACGACGTCTCGCGATCGAATGGCTCCGGTTGCTTGCGAGTGCCGCCTTTTATACTTCTCGACAGCACTCAGCCGACTCATTTCCCATAATATTAATTAATTTAGTTAGAAATTATTTGGTACCTGCTCGTTTATTTTTCCCAAGCAAAGTAAATGAAAATAGGATACCAAAGTGGTAGGACCTGCATTTCAATCATAAAGTAGTGGGTTTGAAACCGGATGTAAACCACTAGATTTTTCATTCGAAAAATATATGAGTGTTTTGAACTGTGAAGGAAAACTTCGTGAGGGTTTCCGGCATGTCCAAGAACTAAGACTGCATTTGGTGACCAATCCACGTTAGGTCCGCGTTGTGGATTAATTAAGACCCAACCACTTTCAGTTGAGAGTAGAGCATTGCAGTGTCCAAACAGTATATAATATTACAATCATTGATAGTGGTAAGTGGGTTTCATAAATATCGAAACATCGTAAATAAAAATGATGCCCTCATTATTTTTATTTACATGCAATCTAGTAATAAGTGTTTCCAGAGCGTCTCAGGTGCCGGCATCTGAATATGAAACGATTGTGATCAGAATCGAGATGCAGTTTTATTGTCACTCCGCCCCAGAGTGAAGCAGTGAAATTTTACTGCCGTAAAAATTTCAAGAATATTCACACTCGTTACACCGTGTTCCTTGTGATAACGGTAGTCTCGCGATCGTCCAATAATTTATTTTCGGAACATTTCAGTTTTCTAACACGTGCATTTATTTGTTCAAAATATACTTGCGGCGCATATCATTATGTAGATTAACGATACGTTAGGAAAGGTTGCGGCAAATGTTTGCATGATGTGCAAATTTTGATATAGTACCTACACAACTACACTATCCTGTATATTTGTGGGGTACCGGGGCCACCGCGTTTTCAAAATTCTTTCCGGGCGTCTGGTCGAAGCGACGCGTGATCCAAAGGCTGGTTCATATCTGGCTCAACGTATCAGCATTGCCATTCAACGTGGCAATGCAGCCAGCATGTTGGGAACGCTTCCTACTGGTAGTGATTTGGGTCAGTTGAGCTATCTATAGGTCGTTTGTAACGGTCTTTAGATGGCTCAACTGTTTCATATGTATTTTGTATATTTTGTAATGTAATATAATTATGTACATATTTTAACGTTAATTTTCTATCCTTGATGTGGGCTAGGACTAGGTAAGTCATGTGATTATAAGCCAACACTTCGGGTTTCTACGACTACCATTTGTCATGTTAGGTTAAAACTTATTAGAAAGCCCTCACGGTTACGTTGTTTAAGTTCATAGTAGATAAAGTACCCGACGAATAAGTGGTAATTTTCTATGTTTAGCTTTCGATACATATACCTAGCTATGAGCTAATAAAATAAATTAAGCTTCTATTATGGTGTGTTATTTGTTTCTGAATTATCTTACAAGGTGTGCTATGTGATTATTTGTTCTATAAATTGCTTGAATCTACAATTACAACACACAAGTACATACCTAATTGGTTTGTGTTGGGTTAAATTATATTGAACTAGTTGCTCCCCGTGGTGTTTCCCGCGGTTAAACAGTTTTTTATCCCTCGGAAACTCGTGATAAAAAGTAGTCTATTAAGCTATTCACGACCATAATCTATGACTGTGCCATATTTCATATAGATCCGGTTAGTCGTTTGGCCATGATGCTCCCACAATTTTTTTTTTATACCACCAAGGTGGCAAACAAGCATACGGCCCACCTGATGTTAAGCGGTTACCGCCTAGCCTATGAACGCTTTCAATACCAGAGGCATCACTCGCGCTTTGCCGACCCTTTAAAAATTTTAAAACGCCCTTTTTGAAGAACCTCATGCTGTAGTCTCCAGGGAAAATCTCAGCAGGGAGATCATTTCACAGCCTAAGTGTTTGCGGGAGGAAGTTCCTCTGAAACCTTACGGTGCGCGACCCACCTGGCTCTAAAACATACCATACATTTAAACTTTTCCTTCAAAGTATTATTTTTATTATACATTAAAATACACAAACAAATATTTAATACATACCTGGGGGTAACCACGAGCTCTTATAGCAATATTGAAATAAAATTACACTGTTTTTTTTTTGTATGCTGAAATGTCAATCTAACATTGTTTCAGTATTGCTTTTGAGCTTGTGGTTAGCCACCTGGAACGTTTTTGTTTACATTTTTCATAATAAGTAATTCAGAAGAAAGTTAAGCGGAAAAGTACTGAAGATCTATTACATATTATGTGATCTTATCTGTGATTACTCTGTACTCATTGTGAATACTATACTATACTATTCACAACATTATCTAAAGTTTTTTTTTATATTTATTTTTATACAACTGAAGTGGCAACCAAGCATAGAGCCCACAAGATGCTAAGCGGTTACTGCAGCATATGGACGCTTGCAATACCAGAGGTATCGCTCGCGGGTTGCCACCTTGAGGCATAGATCGTAAGCCTCATGTGCCAGTAATTTCACCGGAAACCATACTCTTCGAACCGGAACACGGCAATGCTAGTATTACTGCTTGGCGGCAGAAATAGGTGTGGTGGTAGTTCTTCCCCGGACGAGCTCTATCACAAAGAACTCGACTACTCTTTAGTAAACCTTTGGATTGGATGACGATCACTCTGCTAGTATAATATGTATTTGTATAAAATGGTTCACATTCACTTACCTAAGAGCACTGGTGGTAGTGATCCCGCCTGCTGGCCTTAGGTCATGGGTTCGAATTCAGCTATACACCAATAGATTTATCGCTACGAAAAATTTATGTGCGCAATGCCAGTGCACTACGGTGACGGAAAATATCGTGAGAAAATCGGCATGTCCAAGAACTAAAAAATTGAAAGATATGTGCCATCTACCATTCCGCATTGGGTCCGCGTGGTGGATTAAGACCCAAGGACTCTCGCTCGAGAGCCGGTCAGTGTCCCAGCAGTGGGAACATTAGAAGGCTGTCATGATGATATACTTACCTGTAACGTTTTTAAATATCTAAGATTTTTTTCAAATGAGACATACGAAACTCTTTAGTTCGCTATCATCATCATCATGGTCAGATGTTTATTGTTCCTAATATTAAGGCTTATGCGATTATGCGAGAATCATTGGACCAAAATTTACCACCCGGACCCAATGCAGCTTTGTGGATGGGAATGTGCTTAGAATTTATATTTTCCGAACATGCCAGTTTCCTCCCGATGTTTTATTCAGCGTTTGAGTATTTTTGAAAAACTTTGTTTTACGACAGGGTTCGAACCCACGATCGAAAAAAATGAAGATCACTACCACTAGACTGCCAACTGCTTAGTTAGACATGAATTTCCGAAATCAAACCAAATTATTCCCAATATTAATAGAATATGTTTCGTAGTTAACCCTCAGCGAAAGGAAATGAGAGTCTGTATCTTAGGATTCACACGCGAGCGCTTCTTCGGGCAGATTGTAGCGAAATGTGCCGTCACTAATGTAGCTAATGTCTTATGAAAGGGGAGCTATTGCTTTATCACGTCTGGTGTGTCTCCGTCTTAGATTATTTGAGGTTTGTGCGCGTGAAGAAACAGAACAATGAAATCAATAATAATTAATAATGTGTTTGCTCTCAAAAGTTAGCTCGGAGTTTCTTGAAAAAACGTATATGGAATTTTGGGTGGTTTTATTGTATTTTTGTATTGTATTGTATTGTTTTATTCCATAAAGATACAAATGTACACTTGGAAAAGTCAACAAGGATTGGGTTATACAAAAGTACTTATTATCAAAATTAATTAACATTCTTAAAAACTAATCAAAAATCAATAAACATAAATAGGTACTTATGTAGGTAAGTACTTATCTAAAACGTTAATAACACAAACTTTAAAAGTCACAGTAAAAATTTTTCCGCAAGCGCTTCGTCAAGAGTATAATATGACTTGTTTAATAACAATCTTCTCACATTACAACCAAAGTTAGACATGTCAGTATTTCGCAAATTCTGTGACAACTTATTATACAACTTAATTCCGATACTTAAGAAACTGTTGCCTACTTTAGCTAGTCTATGTTGAGGAATTAATAAATTATGTTTATGTCTTGTATTATATCTATGAGTGTCACTATTCATTTTAAAATTATTAATATTAAGTTTAACATAAAGAAGGTTTTGGTATATGTATTCTCCGGTCATTGTCATTATATCTAGTTCCCTAAATTTATCTCTACAGGATTCTATATTTTTCATTTGTAAAATAGATCGTACTGCTCTTTTTTGCAAAACAAATATTCTAGAGGATTGAGAGGCATTTCCCCAAGCAAGAATACCATATGTCATTATAGAATGAAAATACGCATGATAAACACTTTTTGCTGCTCTAATGTCACTTAGCTGTCTAATTGTTTTAATTGCATACACTGCAGATTTCAGTCGTCCAACGAGAGTGTCAATATGTTTAATCCATAATAATTTGCTGTCAATATATAAACCTAAAAACTTAATTGAGTCAGTGGTATTCATAAAATGTTTATCAATTGTATTTCTTACTATTTCATCACTATGTCCAGTACCTAAAAAGAACCTTACAATATTTGTTTTTTCTACATTTAATAATAGATTATTTATATTGAACCATTTCTTAATATTATCTATTAATCTATCTAATTTAACGCACACTTTACTCTTCACCTTGTCACTGACCACTACCGTTGTGTCATCTGCAAAGAGAACTATATCTTTCTCGTTTTCCACACATACCACTACATCATTTATGTATAAAATAAACAAAAGAGGTCCCAGGATAGATCCTTGTGGCACTCCCATTTTAATGTAAGTTGACTTTGATTTATGCCCATTACATTCAAGAACTTGCTGTCTGTTTTTTAAGTAGGATGTTAGTATCGCTAGTTCCCTATTACGAATACCGTAATGCTCCAGCTTTCGTAGCAGAATCTCATGGGAAACACAGTCAAACGCCTTTGACAAGTCACAAAAAAGGCCATATATGTTTTTCGAGCTGTCCAAATCCCATAAGACTCTTTCCAGCAAAGAAGCTATTGCATTATTGGTGCTCTTTTTTCTTTGAAACCCAAACTGTCTGTTGTTTAAGATATTGTGTGTTTCTACAAAAGTATAAAGTTCATTAGTAATATACTTTTCAAGAATTTTACTAAAAACGGGCAAAAGTGATATGGGTCTGTAGTTGTTTGCATCACCATGAGCGCCTTTTTTATACAGTGGAATAACTTTTGCTAATTTGAGCATGTCAGGAAAGCTTCCATTGCGTATACAGTTGTTTATAACTAGAGCTAAAGGTGAAGCTATTACAGTACGTAGTTTTTTTATTAATAACATTGACACATCCCATAGATCACATGAGCTTGTACATTTCAGCTGTTCAATTATTTTAACGACATGTGTTGGTGTAATATCTTTAAGAACGAATGAGTTAGTATTTGATGGTGCGAATTTATTAAGGTATTTCATGGACTCGCTCTCCGAGTTCTTAAGATCTTTTGTTAAAGTCACTGCTATTTTTGCAAAGAAGTCGTTAAAATAATTGGCAATGTCAGTGGGAGATGAGAGTGTTTCATTATTAGAACCTGTTATATTTTCTATACATTTATTATTTATGGAGTTTTTGCCTGTTTCTCTTTTTATGATGCTCCAAGTAGCTTTAATAACATTTTTAGATGTGAGTACTTGGTTGCGTATGTGAATTCTTTTGGCCATTAGACAGCATTTTTTAAAGATTTTACTATATTTACTAATGTAAGTTCTTAAATTTTCATCATTGGTTATCGATAATAGTTGGTATAGATGTTTCATATAGCTTTGAGATTTTCTTAATCCTACAGTAGCCCATTCATTGAAGGTTTTTTTTGTCTTAACTAAAATTGTTTTTATAGGTATTACATTATTCAATACTCTTATAAACGAGGCAAAGAATTCACTGAAATTAGACAATTTACAATTAAAAAATTCATTTACAATAGCAGATTTTATAAGTTCGATAGAATTATCATTATCATTAATGATTATGACATGACTAGTAATATTAAACTTTATTTTTTTTTATTAAAAAAGTATAGTAGTAAATAATATAAACATACCGTAATTTCGTTGAAAGGTAATTTAACCTTTCATAGCTGAAATTTTTATAGCGGTTTTTTAAATGCGCTAACGAAAATGAAAGAAAGATCATTATAGTTGTGATACGAGTGCATTTTTCTTTTCATTAGATACTGTTTGGAGTAAGCTTCAGTCAAGCTTAGGTAAAATCTGTGATCATCTGAAACCTGAGTCTAGAAAAGGTTATGAAACACCCTTACGACCATGAAAACAAGTATTAGACGTCAAGTACCTAGGTACACACCATGGGGAATATGAATATCCTACGGCCATGCATCAATTACGTAATCTTTGACCGTCGAAGCGGCGGCGAGGGTCATACATCAATCAGCGAAACAGGCTGACGGCTCGCAATCAAATAAAATTTAACACAAAAGCGTTCAGCTTTCACATGTGCCCTGTTTATTGTATTCGTAGCTCATCGAGTTTTGTTGTTGCTGATCTATATCTATACTAATATTATAAAGAGGACAATTTGTATTTTGGTATGTTTGTAACTAAAAAAATCTGTAATTTAAAAATTTGTATGTAATTTGTGTATCTTTCGTTGGTGATCCATAATAATAATAAATAATAATAACAAATAAACTCAAAAACTACTGATCCGATTTCAAAAATTCTTTTACAATTAGAATACTACCTTATCTTGTAGTTATTTGGATGTTTGTATGTTTGTTGCTATGTTTATGATTGATAACACATTGTCGCAGTTAAACTGATTTCTTTGACACCTAACTATCACACTAATTTTATAAATGCAAAAGTTAGGATGAATGGATGGAATCTATTCATATCCATCATTAGTTTTTTAATCACGCCAGAACGGCTGAATGGGTTTGTATGAAATTCGACACAGATATATATTATAGTCCGGAACAGCATCTTTATAATACTAGCTATTATACTAATATTGGAAAAGATTGAAACATCTTTTTACCCTGATTTTACGTTAGTGAAGCCACAGTGTATTTAGAATTATAAAGTTTTTATTTTTTTATATGATTAAAGTGGCCACCAAGCGTACGGCCTACTTGATGGTGAGTTACTTAATAGCTGCATAATATACTAATAATATAAAGAGGTTGTGAATGCAAAAATGCTACTACTGGTTTGATTTCAAAAATTCTTTCACCATTAGAATGCTACATTATTAGGCTATATTTCATGTCCACCCGTGTGAAGCTGGGATGAACTGCTAGTACCTAGTATAATAATATCTACACGTTATGATATAGTAAAGGTAGAGGAAGTTGTGTCTACCTGATTTGTTTGAAACAACACCCAAAAGTAGCCGCAAGCGAGGATGAAACATTCAAATCATGAAACATCATCTAACAACCTTTACGTCAGTAATAATATGTGATGTTTTGAATACCTGTGATTTGTAATTTAGTTTAATTAATACAACTAGCGACTCATAGTAAAGGGTCTTTTACCCTTTACTATGAGTATTTTGGTCAATGGGTATTTATCAGGATTTAAGTGACGAAAAACATATTTGAAAAGTGTATGTAACTTCTGAATAAAAAAGGCCTAATTAATATCAAGAACCTTTTTTAAAATGGTTTGCCAATCACCAAATGACTCGACACAGAAATACCTACTTCAATAGAATTTTATGCAACATTCGTCCCGCGGAAGTTCGGCCCAGATAAAAAAATCTTTTGTCCTACATTGCATGTCGCATACGGCCCATAATAGCTATATTTTCTTGTAGAGGTGTAGAGTGACGACTTGTGAGTGCAAACGACGGCTGTCGATTGTTTTTTTTTTGTCATAATCATAATCATAATCATTTATTCGCCGGAATGTAGGTACAATAGTTCTTAAATCAAAGTCTAAATGATCCTTTACATTCTGCCTCATCAAGGCTTAGGGAGTCATCAAGGGTTTGTTGGTTGGAGGTGGGCAAAATAAGAGATAATTTACATCATTGTTTCTCAATAAGTAGCCAAGGTTGAATAATATTAACCCAATCTTATGGAATATATAAATAAAATAAAAAATAGGGTGTAAATTAATGTGGCTCAGATGATACGATCTGGCACATGAAAAACTTGGTTCTCCTCAGTTCGGCTGATGATTACGATTTTTTAACCTTATGACGTCTTATTCCAAATGTCAAGTTTAATTAAAAACCACTGAAACAATGTGAATATTTCACGCCTATTAGCTCCGTGCATCGTGGCTGTAATCGACAAAGTCACAAGTCCCGCTCCACTGGTTTTAAATGTATTGGCTCGCATTATCGTCATGTCAGGCTGTCGGCTGCACGCGAGATGAGTGGCCTGACTCCAATGACGTCATTCGATGACTCTGATGACTGACATTAACTGGTAATGCGTGGACAGGTGGAGTGCGGTGGGTAATCATACTAAATAAACCTATGCTCGTACGTAGGCTTTAGCGAACTTGAAACGCTTGTGAGTAGAAAACAAAAAAAACAAAGGTTTGGCAAATTATTCTCTTTTTAAGTATTGTTGCGCCTGATCTATATGAATTTGGGTCCAGGTACAGTTCTGGCAATATTACCAGAAGTGTCATTAACAGTTTTCTCGCAAAGGAACATAGCAGGCTCATCGCAATTGGTCATAAGAAGCTGTCCAGTTCTCGATATGGCGCCACATCGCTTTTCTGCCATTTCATAGATGTTGTCTGTGATTGGACCCCAGAGAGCGTATCCAGCTTTCGTTAAAGAGTCACCTGTAGAAAAGTAGATTTAAAGTACATCTAACGCTAAATGAACGAAGGCATTTAAAAAAACAGTAATTTTTTTAAAAAGCGATTATAAGGTTTATTCATAACGAGAATAGTATTTTTATAAAAAAGAGCCCGGAACCAAATATACTTAGTTTAAAAAGTATACTGATACCTTTAAGAGTCCTATACTCAAACGAAAACATAAGATCACTGAATCCAATCAGCAAAATGTTTGAATCAGGTGCTTTACTGTCTAGATGGTTACTGAGAAAACTGGTGATTAATGTAGCTTCTTCGTCAGAAGTAGCAATTGCTAGGTGACCTTCCTCTTCTTTGCAGATCAAGTAAGCGTCATGCCACGACAACGGTTCCCTGTGGAACTTATAGCATTTGCCATTTTCTTTTGGGGGTGGAGCATAACCTAGACAAATGAATGCATTTATTTTGACTGTTATTTTATGCTTTTGTAATATTTCTGCTGATTGGCATCTTGGAGAAGGGCTATGACGGAGGCTTTTGGGAGGCCAAAGAGGCTTCTGTCACCAGAGTTGGCCTATGATTCATACAAGCAAACTTACTTTTTTATAATTCTGTTACATACCAGGATCAAAGTTATTGCAAACTTCATTGAATTTTGTATGGTTTCCAAGTATTTTGCAAACAAATGGGTAGATATCTGTGCAGTTCCGGTCATCAAATAAACCTTCTCTTGTCATGACTACACAATGTTCCTGGCCGTCCTTGTTATCAGGGCATCCTGGTGCCCAAAGAAGTTCCAGAATTGTTCCTGATACGGGTACGCCTGAAAGAATTAAGTTATTGTTAACGCTAGGAATAAATTAAACGAATTAGTTTAGGGAAAAAATTTCAAACCTTTGAGGGTAACAAAATTTCCGTCAGAAAATCTGTCATGCAATCCTACGAATATCGCAGTAGAATGAGCTTTCATGTTACTCATCAGCAGTTTTAGATTTTCCATCTCATCTAAGCTGTCAGGAATGAGCAATGCAGTACCCTCCGCTTCACAGATAGCTCGCGCCTGGTTCCAGTTTGTTGCTAAGTCATGCAGCCGGTAGAATGTTGAGAACGCATGGGCCCACATGTAATCCATCCGGAATTTCTGCGCTGACAAAATAATAATCAATATATAATTTTCACTAAAAATGGAATAGATATACCAGGAAATGTGTTTTCAATAAAAATTATGTCAATAACCATGGAAGTTTAAAAATTATGATCAAAGTTTTACTTTTTTATTTAATTTATTTGTAATATTAACTTTACCCTGTATGATTTGGGTCCATCGTAGAAATATTATTATGAATGACATTGCCGAAGCTCCCGATTTCATATTCAGCTGGAAAAACATACTTATTCAATTTCACTGCAGAAATAATAAGAATCGGAATAACTGCGATGCAAGTACCGATAAAATTGAATTATTGTTAACGAACGACTGACGTGGGAATAAATGAAACGAGGTTTTCAATTTACTGAATGAAAGAAAAAATAGAAAAAAAGAGTGCACGGCAGTAAAACCGCAACATTCAAACGCAATCACAAACACTTCACGGCGAGACCCAAATTCAATTGGCCGATACCTGGTCTCGCTCGATCGCGCGGTCGGATACCGCGATATCAGTTATTTTTCTCGTGATCGAAGTGGCGCGGGCCGATCGCCCGCCCGCCTCACTCGGTCCTTCCTACACGCTTATTTGAATCTCCTTTCTGGGAGACTTCCTTTTCTGTGAGTGTCAGGTAATTATCTGTGCGGCATTCCAATTTTACGATCGAATGGTTAATTCAGTTTAAATCTCTTCGTGTAGACGTACTTGGTTGATGGCAGTGCCTAATCCTAGACCCTCTGAGCCAGTTCACGATTCGACCAGCTATGGAGAGGGTTTTTTATTCACATCTACTTTAATCTGACCAGATATTATAACTTATGTTTCTGTGTGTTTATAATAATATAATTGTTATGTATTCTAAAAGTAGTCTGGTTCCCATAGCACCACCACAAACCTTGCTTAGTTAGCTTAAAAGGCTCTGTGTAATGCCCGGTAATATTTATTTACTTATTATTTGTATAATATATAGATAGATTATTTTATAAATCTCAATTCTTTTTGTCTGTACGTTACATACATATAATATAATAGGGCTATGACTAAGTTACAAAATGCATTTTAACAGCTTTAGTTATAAATATTGTTTATTGATTTATAAAGCATGTAGAAATAAAGTATATGATAATGTATATGAAATAATGAAATAAATGGGCTTTATTTCATTTTGATATCAGCTTTTGTTGTAAAGTTCCGTCTCCATTGACTTATAACGTGGTATCAGTGAATAAAGTTCTGTGCCAACTCATCAGCGGCAGTCGGCTGGGATCTGATAAAAGTTGTCGAGAACTTTCTTTTGCGATATCGCCACCTCCGTCATGTAAATTGGACAAGTTATGGTCGAGACGATGCTTGTTTCATTGGTAATTATAGATTAGCTGTTAATCTCTTCGGTTCTCTTACAAAATTGTTTCTAGACAAAATGAGGCTTGGGTTGACTTATATAATAAGGTCGTTTGAGTCAAGTACATTTTGTAATACTTTGTTTACACTATCAAGGCATTCTAGTTAAATGAAAAGTTATCATTTACTACAATTTTTAGCCGTTTCTTGATTCGAAATTCAATGTTTAAAATAAATAAAAAGTTAATGTTCAAACGAATATTTAATTGTCAATTTTTTAAATGTGTAAGTCGAATCATACCCAGCCTTCCAATATTTGAAATCGATGACAAAAGTCTACTGACGAGATCAAACTCAATTTCCGTCTATTCAAGTTAAAAGTTCAACTGGATCGCGATATAATAAAGTGCGTGTCCAAAGTGCGCGATTGACTTTACAGGATTTAAAGTTTTTATTGAAACGGGAGGAAATCCAAAAAGTAAACAACTGAGGATACTTTTATCCTTTTCAACCGGGTTAACCCGTAAACCATCTCAGTTTAAGGAGGCATTAAATCGCAACTCAAACAAGAACCGTTACACTGAAGTTAACTCACATATTGCTTTGTGTCACGAACGCTAAAGCGAACAGAGTATAGTTGAAGAGATGCGAGGTTGGAGTGAGACGGGGATGCTAGATGGGAGAATGGGTGTGGAGGGCGTAAAAGGAGAAAAACTACATCGCTAAAAGTGAATGCGGTCGAAAGCCGCGCTTATTTTCAACGCTAAGTGCATGGATTTTTTTTCAAGTGATGCTATGAGTGCACACATATTGTTCCTATAGTCAAAGCGTCAATATGGTTGTGCTGCGTCAGCGGCGTTTGATCGGATAAATAATAAACTGGATTCTGCCAGATTATCTCTATACTGTACTGTTAGCAGGTAATGTGTTGTCAATTTAATCTGCATTGTCTAGTTACTAAAGCATCCGATTTAGACAAATTGAAATACGAGCTAACATTTCAAACAAGTAAACTATAATATACTAGCACTTTAGCCTTGAATTGTCAACTCGCAGCAGCAGCTAAACTAAGCTAGCAGTAAAAAAATCGACATAAATTTATCTTACCAAAATTTTACAATTTAAACGTGAAAAGCAGTAAAATGTCACATACGCAAAATAGCCGAAGGAACTATCGATAATGAAGTTAAGCGTTATTAATTAAAATATTGCTGATACCACATTAAATTTTACATAAGCACCATATTTCCGTGGTAAATGCACCTGACAAAGCGATCATAAATTAGCCCATCATCAAAGTGCGCAGGCTTTTAAATATCGTGGTTTGTCTTGTTAATAGGCACTATCAGTAGTACTCGGTGATATTTAGTTTTGAAGCCTTATTGACTACTAGCTGTTGCCCACGACTTCGTACGCATTAGTAAGTAAAATAACTCCGAGTATATATTTTTAATAAATACAAAAAATATAATGTCTAATAGCTTACTTACTGGCTGGCAGGCTTGCTAGCTGGTTGGCTGTATCGTTTTCCCACTGGTACCATTTTTCTGCTGGTGTCATTTTCCCAATGGTACCATTTTTCCACAGCCTTTTTCTCACTGGTACCTCTTTTCCCATAGTTCATACTTTTATTACTTACCGTGAAGTTTCAGACAAATCGCACTACGCGTCACCAAGTTCCCATACAAACTTTAACACCTACACCCCCGTTTTAGGGGTAGTTTTATAATTATTCTAATGCTGACTTTAATCATAATTTTTGTGTTTTAAATTTGTAATTCCCAGGAATTCAATTTTTATACAAACGTTTATCTCTTTTCACCCCTCTTGAATATATTTTTCAAAAAATCACATCATAGTACACCCCTACCAAGACGGATATTCCCTAAATAATTGTGGAGACCAGTGGTTTAGGCTGTGCGTGTGCGTTGATTGACTTATCAATCAGGACAATGACTCTTAAGATATATAAGATTAGTTATTTCATGTTATTAAAGCTCATCACCGAAAAATAAGTAAGGAACAGCACAGCCGAGCTTGTTGCCATATTCTTTTAGGCTGGAGCGTGAGGAATTGGCGTAAATTCACCTAGCTTTTAAAGGGATCAATATGATTTGATTGAATACAAAAAAAATATCAGTGCTACTAAAGTAAAGTCTAAATAATGCTGAACCTCAACATTATTTAGACTTTTTTGTCTGTTGCTGCTTAGCTTGACTAATGCAAGATGCAGGCAAGTAGTGTATAAAGCTCTGATGAAAACATAGCATAATGTTGCAGTAGCCATTATTTTTAAATCGTTTCTAAAAAAGCACGGTGCACAATTCTGTGAATTACCATTTGAACTAACTATAGAGTTTATGGAAGATTCGAGCAGACTACAACGCAATGACGTGGTGGCCTTCTGGTAGAGCGTCCGCGTATCAATTTAAGGTTGCGGGTTTAATTTTACTTTTTTGGGATATCATACATTACACTATTAATAAATAACAAATGGATTTTTTCATAACAAAATCTTGGTTTGCTGCTACACAGATGAAGTTGTGAACCTTCGATTTAGAAAAGGTAATTTTTGAACTAAAGAGAAAAGTTTAATTTGCTCTGGGAAATTGGGACACAACCGAAAAGCTATTTAGTAACACTGAATGAATGAGGTTTAATTTATAATGTAAAATTCGTTAACGAAAAGTTGGAAAGTAATCCTTTCTATAAGTAAATCTCACATTTTTTTGAATGGTAAGAAAATCTTTTTCTTTTTTAGAATACGCAGCATTTATAACCAAAAGTGTATATAAAAAAAGGACAAAACTAAGTACGTTTTCCTGTCACACAAGCTGACGGTAGTATGTCTGCGAAATACAATCGTAAAAATATTGTTTCTAGTACATTTGATCACGTATCGTAACAATACATTTAGAGGCAAATAAAAATAACGTGTTTTTGACATTCATAACGTTATTGTAAGTGAATGTGTAAGGACCGGGGCACCTGGGCCCGACAATGGACCCACACAATACGGCGAAGTATACTGAATAACTTTATTTAAGAACACAATAAACCACTTTTTACCGGAGAGGTTCTTTCTGAATTGTATACCGTCTTGGGTCGGATAGGTGGAGGAATATAACCCGATTTCTTTTTATATTGTCGATGCTTTTCTAAGAAAAAGTGTTCGAGTTCATCGATACGTAAATCATCTATTGGTGAGACTACAGTCTACTAAACTAGTAAAAGTAGTCATACAAATTATTGTATAAATACTTTTGTAAGTATAAATTAGTGTGCACTCCGCACGAACAACCAAGACTGAAGCAACCAATGAACACGATGAATGTAGTTCAAATCGTTATTAAAAAATATAAGGTAAAAAAGCAGTAACTGCTTTTGTAGGTTTTAGTTCATTGATAGGGTTTAATTTTGTATAATTAAAATCAAAGTAAAAGTCCCTTTAAGTGCGTACAATGCACTAAAGTCAACCAGTGATAATGTGCCTTACTGATCTTAAATAATATACGAGCACACCTTGTAACTGTATGTTTTATCTAAATAGCCAATAATTTTGCCTCTTTGCCATCTATCAAAATTCAGGACTGGCATGTATTAAACTCCCTATAGAGCACACCACTAGAGCATACGTTTGAATCACGTTTGCATACAAACAGTTCAATACAACTACTATACTTAGTTAATTGCGTTTCCTCAATGAAGATACCAAACTGTATCGTTATGCAATGTATGCATCAAATAAGTTTCAAAGAATACCTACCTACACGTCTCAGTAATAAAGGTAGAATTCCTATCATAAAGTCGTCTGTTTGAATCTGAGCAAAAATGGATGTATCTGTAAGAAAAATATAATGTGCGTAAGGCCAGCGTGTGTCAGTTTATCGTTCAAATGGTGAAGGAAAACATCATTAGGGAAGTAGTTATTCTATAAGCCTATATTATTACAGTCTTGCAACTTGTCGCCTATGGCAGTGAAGTATGATTACAAAAGTGAGCATTTTATTTTTTATTTTTATAATCTCTACGTTGTTCAAAACTATTTTTTTTTTGTATTTTCCCTTAGCTATAACAAGATTATAAGCTGTCTTCGCCGTAATGATAGATATCCATTAGGTACCTTTAACAAGATAGTTATTGATTCAGTGCAATGGCTTTGCAAACTTACATAATTTCGTCGTCTATGTCTTTGTTAACACGATCGAGGGAATAGTCGACGGGCGCGGGACGTCCGGCACAATCTGCATAACAATGCTGTCCTATAGCTGCTCTCCAGATGGATGCTAATGCCCTCCTCCATTCATAATTCATGTCTTAATGAAGTGGACAAACGCTTGAAATATACCTTGTTCTTAAATAATTATATTAGTTTGAAAGGACGAAGCAAAGCTATGTCCATAATAATGTATTTACTTGAACGAAGCTCTCTTGGCGTAGTTGCACTGGGTTCATAATTATATGATCTTCGGAACGTATCGTATCATTAGCGAGTATAGTGTGGACAGGTTATGTGATATGTGATGATGATAGGCGGTTTCGAAACTTTAGCCATCGACACTTAGAGATTATGACAAAATGCTGTCACCAGCTTTGTATTAAAAGGATTATGAAGGTAACGCCTTAGGAATAAACTTTCAGTTATTTGTTGCGGGTTCAACCATGGTTGACGGCCAACACGTCTAAAATGGATTGAAATTTAGCAAGATTTTTTTTTAAATTTGAAATCCAGCATTTTAAGTAAGTATAATTTATATGATTTCTAAATGGTTAATTCCATCAAATGAATGACGTTTGCTAGATACCTATTATTAAGGCTTTGGGCTGACAAAAACTTTAGGAAGTGCTTTAAAGCTACCTCACGAGCTGTCGATTCACGTTTGCCCCATTAGTTGTTTATTTTCGGAACACAAGTTAAAATCACATGTCTGATAATAACAACAAATATATACAAAGTTCGCAGAGTGTTTCTTCTTGTTCGGGCAAGAAGCATATACTATTATAGATGATATGATGATTATATTAGCATTGGCAGTAAGTTAATTGAAAGATTCAGGCGTTACTTTGCGGAAATCTATTACAAGATAAAAAACAGACGAAAAATCTCTAGTACGTAGGTATATCACACAATTAATATAGCTAACCTTAAAAGAAAAATAAAGGTTAAGCGGAGTAGTACTAGAGATTTTTCGTCTGTTTTTTATCTTGGCAGTAAGTATTGAATTTCTCGGCATAAGATATTGCAATAATTATCCTTTGCCTGAATCGACTACGTTCATAATGCAATACACTTTAATAGGATTTGCCAATGCCATTCTCGCCAACATAAGCGTTGTAATTGCCAAACTAACGGACTTTGTTATTACCAGCAGTACGGTCGAGTTTGCTATAAATACTTATGCACATGGCGCATAGTACAGTCATTTGCTAAATAATGCGTGTTAGAATGCAATTCTCAATACTGTTTCGATACTGATACTTACAGAAAATTATAGTCTGATTGTTAATGCTACTAGTAATATTAAATCGATTTATTTGGTTTTAGTTCGCTATTCGATTAGGTTGTAGAGGACTCTACCTAACCTACTATTAGTCTAATATTATGTTCAGCTAGCTATATTGTAAGAGCAAGCAACGAGTCGTTTACATAACTATACAAAATAGGCCCGACAAGTATCTACTTTCAGAATAGGTGTGAGACATTTTAATCTCTTGATCTCATACAGTCGAAAAATATGCGATTTGGCTTACAAATAGTTCGACTCCAGCTTGATAAGTTTATTTATTTCAATAAAACCTATTTTAAATATTGTGTAGGTTCAATACCGAAACCTTGTGATATCCAATCCATTTAAGTACTACTTATAACGTAAATAACTAAAACAGTTTACTTAATCACTGTTCCATTCAGGCTTGTATTCAAAGCTTCAATGATTACTAAATTCAAAGGCAGTGTAAAGTACTTCCCTTTATTAGAAACACTCACACAACCCATATGTTATACTTCTATCAGGGTATTGAAGCTCACAAGCCTGCCAGCTCCCATTTCGCCCCGAACTATATACGCTAGGGTTGTCGGTGTCGCAATGAAAATAACAAAGCCTCAGGTAATTTCGCTAATGCAAGCGGTTACACCGTATCTACATCGCACTTACACAGGCTTCGCCCGAAGGTACCTATTAAGAGGGTCGGCACACGTGATATTGTCAGACCCTCCACGAAATTGTCTATTTTGACTAAGTGTTAAATTAAGGGAGGATCGTCGTGGGATAGTTTGGGTGAATGAATTTTCTAGGAAGCGGGAGACGCAGTTCATTACGCATGCTGTTATTAAGCCACAGGATGGAAAGTGCAAATTGAAATTGGGGGACCCACAGCCCTATTCGTCAAAAATGCCTCACTACTAACTGAATAGCAGGTGCCGGATGTGGTAGCTTCTTTTTCCTGTCTCGGTAAAAATAAAGTTTATACTGTGTGGACTTACCCGGACCACTATATCCCTAATAATAAAAGTATGGTTATGTGCAAAATCAAATATGTAGTTCATTTTATTTATTTTATAAGAGATAAAAATTTTTTTTTTGTAATAAAACAAATGAAAATGATTACTTCGGTTTATATTTCTGTCGCAGGCATTATATATTTGACATTCATACAAGGCCGTTATGTAAAGACTTGCAGGTAACAATCATACACAATAATACCACTTAAAAATAAACATAAAATTACACAATGTAACTGCTATTACAACGTAATATTATTATTTCTAATAAAAATTTACACTTATAATAGTTTACAAAATGATTTCCATAAAATCCAACAATTTTAAAAAACTTTAACAATATACATTTTTACTCTATTAAGTATTTATTATATTTTATAGCACTTTATTTTTTATTTTACATTTATTGAACAAGCAACATAGTCATAAGTAATAATCATGAGCAAAACGATATTAATACCAAGATTATAAATATTTTATACTTTCATATTACAAAAATCAATAAAACATAAAAAGTTATCATTTATTGAATCGGAGCTTCTTTCTTTGGAAAATTAAAAGAATTCAATAGCGTAAGTTATACCTACGTTGGACTTATATTTGAGTATGATATTTATAATAGCAAAACAGAATATTTTAATTATTACATAAAGCATTTCACATTTATAAGCTTGACACCCGATGAACACCTAAAATCGATCTAATATTCGATATGAATCGTCCATTACATTATAAATTCACTTTGAAGTAATCGCTGTTTCATTAACTTTACACATACAAAACGAAGTAATTCTTGAAGCTCTGGTGTTCACGTGTTCTCTGGCTCTGGAGACATACTTATAATAAAGTTTTGAATTGTCACTTAGTATAACAGGTACTAAAGGAGCTTCCATACGTGCTAAGTGCTAACAGTCAAAACAATGTTGTATATTATTTGCAATGACCGACTCGTTTTGTTAAAGCTACATAATTATCATCGCAGCCGCAACCGTCAAATAGTATACAAAATTGTCTCTATTTGTTATAGAAAAGCACTTCAGCATTAATTTGGTTGCTCGTATAGATTTGGTTTGCAGAACACATTTAGAGTCCAAAATATCGATTTTCTGTTGATTTACCAAAACAGCTCTACTTTTACGTGTTTAAGTGGAATACTTATTGAATCTGCATATGAAAACACTGCACTGTAATAAAAACTATATTACCACATCAGCTAGCCTGTTCCAACTTTCAAACAAGAAGCCTCAACTTCACGGCTTTGCGGAAGTTTAGCAGAGAACGAGAGCTAAGGCCGATATTAAAAACATAGCGGATTGTAATCGCTGTGAGGAGGAGGGGGGAGGTCCGCCCCCTCCGAGGAAGCCCGCGTCCTCCGCCCTGGGACCACCTTCCCTGAGTGGGCCCTGGAGACTGGAGCGCACGTCGTTGGTCTCCTCCAGGGCATAGTCGTCTTCGTCTTTTGCTTTGCGATTTGGTAGCTCCATTTCTGTTGGGACAAATGTTTGGTGTCTATATACGAGTAGATTTGATAATGTTCTGAAATTAGCGGCTTTTAAGATATTTTTTTATTTAATGTAATTTTATTAAACACAGAAAAAAACATAAAAATACAAGAAAAAACAAAGGAATTCTTTGTTCTTTTAATTTTATAGGACATCGCAAAATAAAAATATCATGGGCCAAACAAAAATCATCAGATTGTTATTTTATCCCAAGACCTATTGTATACCTTCTACCGTACAAATATTTTTCAGCGGCACTCAGTGAACAAAGTTTTGGCTCGATTCCGAGACCATCATAGAAATCAATTTTCTCGCACGTTTTCTTTCTAAAAAATACTCTTTATTATAATATAAACTTACCATACAACCTGATGTTTCCCTCAGCGTCCCCAATAGAGTTCTTCGATATGCACTTGTATCCGCCTAGATCACTGCGTTGTATTTTACGTATGATCAGCTTCATCTGAACACTGTATGCTGAGCTGTTGATCTCACTCATCTGGTACTTGTCGTTGGAGATTATCATCTCACCTGTAAGGAAATTCTAATTAATAAATTATATTCCTGTAGTAATAAAGTTTACCTTATTCTGTTTACATTGTCGACTGCAGTTAACTCTGGCTGCCGTATTATTTGCTGAACCAATCGATAATCTTAATTGTATAGTCGCCCTGTCTAGATGAAATAACGTTTTGGGTAAAGAGACTAGACAGAGTATAGATAGATAACTCTTAAGATATGAATAGACCAAAAATTACTGTATTGTAAAATTATAGTAAAATTATAAAACTAGAAAGTTTTTAAGAGACGAATTTAAAGTTAATGCCTTTCAAATAAAATAAAAACTATTGAAATCGAATCTCATGGAGCCGATCGGAGATATCTAGATGCTCCTTTTTTGCCTTTTTTGGAGAAAGTACGGCCCCAACCATCCCCGACGACAATCAAATTCTATAAAATCATAGAACCTGTATACTAAGTTTCAACCAGATTGGTTGAAAAATGCGACCTGTAGGCGAGAGAGACAGCCGGACAGACAGACTGACTGACTTACAGACAAAAGCATTTTTGGCCTATCTTGACACTAAGACGCTTCCCTAGCTTTGGTCGCTCAGTTAATAAAAAGTTATTTGGTTTAGTAGATAGAAAAAAACACAATATGCTGCAAAATCTTTCCAGATCTGTATCTTTATTTTTTGTAATAAATATTTGGTAAAGAAAGCTTAAGGCCAATTGCCATGGTACCCAAGGGAGGCGTCACAGTTAACTTTATTCAATTAAATAAAAATCCCAAAGACCTCTTCAAATATTCCACCTTTTACTTTTTCAGACCGAACTTGCAATTTTTTTTTAAATCGAGATGTACTTAATTTGCAAATAAGCAAGGACAAAGAATACGAAGAATACTAGTTAACACTATAGTTATTTCTGACATTGAACACGAGCAAATTCCAAAAGCCGAAATAATGTGCTACATTTGCTCTCCCTTTATTCGAATGCATAAACCTTGCCATCCATTTATATTCGGATACTTCCGACCTTTATCCGCTGATATCGAATTGAAATATTGTTTTGGCATGTCGTGTGTGGAACAATATTGTACGCCCATATAATGTATCCGCAATATGTTCTTTATTAAATCCAACTACACAATAGGTAAATTCAATGGTGTATTTTATTGGGCGTGTGGCTTTAATTCTTCACGTACAGTCGAATAAAAAAACTAAAAACTATCTACTTATCTGTTCGTCCCTTTGTTTGTCTTTAACAATTCGTATTTTAGACTCTAAGATTTCCCGTGTTCATATTTACAGATCATGCAAACATTTGTTCCTCAGCAGAAGTTGAAACGCAACGTCTCGCTTCTCTACCGGGCACTCAGAAAGTCTTGTTTAAAAATGAGGCATTTTTTTTATTAACGGCACTGTAACATTACGCCAAGTCGTTTACACACACTGTAAACGAATTCGTCGTCTAACATATTGAAATTATCTCGGATATCTTACGGAAAAAATGTTTGAGCTACGCAAGAAAATATGACTTTTCGTCTTTGCTACTTTTTGGGTTTGGGGACAAAGCAGCACGAGGATTTAATAATCACAGAATCCTTTTTTTTTTTTTTATACTACTGAAGTGGCAACCAAGCGCGTACGCTTCTTCTATCTTGTGGGCCGTAGCCCACAAGATGGTAAGCGGTTACCGCAGCCTATGGACGCTTGCAATACCAGAGGTATCACTCGCGGGTTGCCACCTTGAGGCTAAGATCGAAAGCTTCATGTGCCAGTAATTTCACCGGAAACCATACACTTCACACCGGAACACAGCAATGCGAGCATTACTGCTTAGCGGCAGAAATAGGTAATCCTATATGATTTGAAACACGTTTGGCCGAGACAAGTATATAAATTGAAATACTTACCTACATGTAAATTACTCCTATACCTACAATAGTTTGACGCAACATTAAAATGCATTGGATGAAATGTACGCTGAAAAGTCGACAAGCAAATGTTGGTTTTGAGAGCAAGTGTTAACATTATTTGTGCTTGTTCAATTTGTCAGTCAGAGCTTTAATGCGCTTCACGAATAATTACAGCTGTTAATTTCTGCTTTACATCGTCAATCCATTATAGTATATTGTATTGTATTCTAATTCTTATCCTGTTTTTCTTTTTTGTAAGAAATCTAGTAAGTTAGATAAGTAGTACCTATGTTAAGGTACTACTTATCTAGTGAAGTTATTACATGACTTTTCTTACTGTTTAATTACGCTGTGTTTGTCCAAATAATTAGCTAATTACTAAAAAAATAATTCTAAGTCATATTATATTTAGTTCTACAGTTAGTTTTCCACTTTGTTGCTATGTGATAACTTTTATTTCACAGTTGTCACAGGTTCTTTCGTTTTTAAATATGGGTTTAATTGAGTAAAATTAATTAACATTTTATGAATCATTTATTTAGAGAAGAACGATAGGGACTCGGTATTTTTGTCAGCTGCTCTACATTATAACCATAGCAAGGGTCAGGTTGCTCGTTCAACATTAAAAATTGCTTGCATTCTTGTTGCTTCGCTTTTGTACTCAGCAGGGTTTTTATTTTTATTTTCCTGTAGCCATATAAGCTGCAAGTTTTGTTAACTGGATATCATAAGTTTTTTCTAGTTTGTGTTTTAATCCAAGAGCTCAAAGTCGCTCAACGAGCTATGGAAAGAGCTATGCTAAGTTGAAGTGGCAGTAGGCAGGCCATAGCTCGCAGAACAGAATACTGACGGGGAACAAAGGTTCTCGAATGGTGACCACGAACTGAAAAACAAAGTGTAGGACGGCCCCTTACTCGATGGACCGATGACATCAAAGCGGTCGTAGGAAGTCGGTGGAAAGTGAAAGCTCAATATCAATCGTCATGGCGCTCTTTGACCGACCGATGTGGCGCAGCGGGCGCAGGTCCACCTGCGACGCGGAGGTTGCGGGTTCGATTCCCGCCTCGGGTCTAATGTTTGTACGATCTACAAATATTTGATCCGGGTGTTCTGGGTATTTTCTATAAATAATAAAAAATATATATCCATGTCTTGTATTGTATTAAGTATATATCAGTCATCTAGTACCCATAACACAGCTCTGTTTAACACCTGCTTACCTTGGGGCTAGATGATGCTGTGTGGTTTGTCCAGCATTATTTATTTATTTATTTATTTGGGGGAGGCCCATGTCCGGCAGCGGACGTCTATCACCTCATGTGATGGTGATGAATATTTCCTCTGTTCACACACCTACTTTCAAGTGTAGTTGGATCACAATCCACCATACTTGAGCACAATTTTTACTTAACACAAATCAACAAACAGAACAATTCAAATAAATAATACTGTGAGTAATAATTTGATCAAGATAATTATTCTATAATTAATACGGTGTCTGTACTGTGACTTAGATTTATGGAATGGGTAGAACGGAGCATGTTGTTGTTTTGAGTAGAACGAGTAAAAATAATATTAGGTAGAAAAATTGTGAGTTGAACGGGGAAGTACTCGGACGCAATCCAGATTGGTGGATAGCATAAATTATGTTATTTTTGGTTTTCAGTTTTTGTCATGTCGGTGCAAATCAAAAGAGTTCACTCCTTGTGGTAAAACACATAGTGACCTAATGTATTGAACCAGTGATTGACCACAGCTAGCTTAGCTAGCTTATGCTTACGCTAAACATTTTTGCTTAAAATATAATGTACAAATATGCATTATATTTATAATAATCAATCAATAGTGTTGTATACCATTAGATTACAATCAAAGTTCATTAATAACTGTGGTCAAGCCAAAGACACGACGCAGCTTTGGCCTGGGGATCGACCACAAATCCACGGCCCTCTGCGGCTGCCTGCTGCTGACACCTCGGTGTTGGCCGTCGCAGACACTCCTACTTTTGTTTATTGTCCGACAACTTCGCTAATTAATTATCGATAGAATATTTGCGTGAAGCCAATGGTAAACATAACAGCAATACGACGGCACTGATTAGCTGATTTGTATTGAATTTATCACTTAGTACTTTTAATTTTACATTGATTATGGAGTCGTTTTAAAAGAAATAACATTTTTATCCGTACCTCACCACACTCAATGATGTGGACAATAAAGTGGTGAAAGGTGATCGGTCGTAATGGCCATATTTGAGGCAATCTTATTTATGTCCAGCAGTGAACATCTATTGGCTGATATGATGATGATGATGAATTCATCTAAGTAAAAATTGGCTTGGAAAATTTTGTTTAGTTCAACTTAACGTTACGGTGCGGTAATGTTAGCGGTATATTAATGGCCACTCGATTTGTCACTGATTGATTAAAAACGCCCAATTTATCAACAAAATACATAATGAGTACAAAAACTGGAGCGCCGTTTGCAGAGACTGCGGGAGAGCGGTCACACCCATTCCATGTCCGTCGCGTCCAGCCCGCTTGTCCCATCTCGTCACAGCCGTGTATTACCTAATTTAATTTGTACTCTCCGCAATTTATGGGCGCAGAAGTGCCGTCTGCCTCCCTCTATTTGTTAGTAATGTCACAGACGCGTTTCACGTTGCGATTGCTACTGATTTGTCGTATGAGCAGTTACAATGTTTATAAAATCAGATGCTTTGTCAACTTGAGACGCTAATCATTTATTTAAAAACAACTACACGGAGTTTTTTACCTTAAATGTTGCCAATACCTGTTAGCCGATTGAAGGCCAGCTAAGGAAAACCGATGCAAGACAAGTGCAGCACTTCTAACTATCATCCTCACGTTTGGCAAGTCTAATGAATCTTATACATTTTGGCGCTTGGCTTAACTCGGCCAGCCTAGGCGAGCGATGAGTGTCATGGAGCGATGGCATGGCAAGGCGAAGCAAAGCAAATTGTCCGAACGTTGGTAATTGGCGTTTTCTCGACAAGGTTGGGCCAGCATAATTATATAGGCTACTATAAACAAAAGTAAAGTATAGTTACTAGTAACTATACAAATACTTATTATTCATTATTAATCATCACAATTATTATTATAGGTACGTAACGTGAACAAAGCTCACAAACATAAAGACTAATATAATATCAAATTGAATTTACATCTGCGCGATATTGTGATAGGTATGAGTAAATATTGTGACTGTAGCCTAAAGCAATTTGTAGCGGGCGAACCAGCGGTCTTTGTTGCATATCGGGCGGTAATAGAATTTGGTCCGCTTTTTGCGTGGTTCGGTCGGGCGGTTCGGCCGCGTAATAGCCAGCTCGGTGCCTTTGTAACTGCATCTAAATCTGCTCACTATGTATTCGCTTGGTTATGCTATAACCAATTATCCGGGAGCTACTAGGTTCTTACGGATTATTGTCCGTTCGAGCGGCTGTAATTTTAGAACAATGTTAGCCACTTTGCAGGGTTATTGGACTTTGATAAAACTGTTGTAAAAATGTATTGTAACTGTCCTCCATATTTGCATTTCTTGCATGTCAGCAAAATGACAAGAATTTCGAGTTGTTCACCTGGTCTTAAGCGCCACGCCTGACCAGGTGAACAGCTGCAGTATTACCAAAAAAATTGAGTTCTGTGGCACTGCACTGCGCTTATCACACTTGGACGTAGTTGTACGGTTTCTTTCGCAAAATTAATGAAGTATGCATAATAAAATAGTAAAACAAGCAAGTAAAGAAACAGTTACTTAATAATAATAATGGAAGTTAAAATTTGTTAATATTATAAATCCGAAAGTTAAATAATTGTATTATTGAGGTTCAATCATGCCGTAACGGCTAAATCAATTCGAATGAAACTTAGAATAGTAATAGTTCTGAACCATGAAAATGAAATAGGTTACTTTCTACCTAAGTACCTATGTAAATTTATATGCTCATTAACACGAGCTTTAAACGGTGAGGGAAAACATCGTGATGAAACTTTTAGCTCCGCACCTATTGACCATGTCTTTCCTGTGGATTAGCCCTGGGTCTGAGGATTCAATTTTTTTCTTATTGACGTCTGTGTTTGGACCATCCTGTATAATTAATAAAATACAATACATAGATCGATTTTTTTATATATAGAAAATACCCAGAACACCCTGAACAAATATTTGCAGATCGTAAAAACATTTGTTCCAAGGCTGGAATCGAACCCGCAAGCATTTGTGTCGCAGGCGGACACATCGGTCGCCAAACTTCCGAGCAAAAACTAGTAAGTTTCGTAATTAGTAAGCACAATCAGAATTATTTGAGTAAGCACTCTGAATCTGACCGACCGACTGCTCTCACAGTGCTTCAAATAGAACAGAATGGAGACGCATAGCAAGAGCCGTCATTCATCAGGACCCACCCATAACCACGACCACTCTGCAAAGAGTGCCCGACTGAGAAGACTCTGAATCGGAAGTGAACGTTTTGCTGCAAATGAAATTAGTACCGTCGAGTGGAATATTTGTGGAAACATCTAATTTCTTTCAATACCTAATTTTGCTTTTATCTCAGCGCTGCACTAAAGCGCGATTTACATCGGGTCAGTGACTGACTCCAAATTTACTACTGACTCAATGTACTTACTAAAAGCGCGTAAAGCTCTAAATGTTGTCTACCTGCCTATCAACTGAAAGCTACCTTAGACCTAAACTGTAACAATGTATATTTGGCAATCAATAAATCTATAAAATCAATGAAATCTATGAACTCTAAATTTTTCGATTAAACCGACGGAAAATATAAGTTTAAAGACCGCATTGCGAAAAAGTTTAGTTCGTTTTGTCGGTTCACTCGGTGCGAGGACCGCTCACACATGTCGCGGCGTGTGCTGCGGTCAGGGCTGCCAGTTCATTCCAGCCGGGAATTGAAACCGAAACGACATTAATACGAAAAGTAACAATACGAGTTTTAGCCGCGCTGCAGTCAAATAAATTGGGACAGTCCATCAGCTGGCAAATACTTTTTAATAAAACTGGACCACTGAATCAGAATTACTGTCACCAAATAATAATTCGATGACTAAGCGGCGATATACGACTGAAATTTAATAATACAATATAAAGGTAATACGTTTCAAGTCATCATAAACATTATTTTAAGGTGACGTATTAGAATACTAGCTTGCCCGTGCGGTTTCACTCGCGGTACCATTTTCCCATTTTGACTATTTTCTCACTGGTATGTTTTTCCCTCTTACTCGTATAACATTTTCTCACTGGTACCGTTTTTCCACTGGTGTCATTTTCCCACATTTTTCCACTGGTACCATTAATTTACCTACTTTTATTCCTTGACGTGAAGAATATTAATACTACTTCAAAAAAATCGCACGACGCATGAGAAAGTTCCCATACAAACTTTAACACACCAGGTGTTAGGGGTAGTTTAGTTTTACAGTAGTTTTACAAATGTTTTTATACCTTTTCACCCCCTCAGGGGTTGAATTTCAAAAAATCCCTCAGTACAACCCTACACACCAAGACGGATATACTCTAAAAATTTCAAATTTCTACGACCAGCGGTTAATGCTGTGCGTTGTCATCAGTCAATCAGGACAAAGATTTTTTTTTTTTGTATGATTATTGACTTTTTTTTATACGATTATAATTTAAAACAACAGTAAAACCCATTTTAAATTTATTTACACCCACCAGAAAATATAGTCAAACTTGCAATATCTGCATTAGACATTAGACGTGTTGACCATCCCTCAAGCAACAATAATAGAAACTATTTATTTTCATTCGTTCATTCATTCATTCATTCATTCAACCGGTTCATTTTACATATCGGAATTTTATTATAGTGCTAATTGAAGCGACAAAAACTTTAAAAGATGAGAATGATTTGAGTATTTTTTTATAGTTATCCCCATCTCTTAAAATTTAAAAGAAATACAATAGAGCTAGTAAGGTCTTGACAACCCTCAAAGAGCGGCACAACTGACGATTGGTAGACGGTCTGTTAAATGTAAATCCATACCTAATCTAACTTGGCTTCTCGAATTGGATCGGTGCAGCCGGATTTTTCAACTACTACGAGTGGAACTTCGATTGAAGTAATAGAAAAGGTTAAGCTGATTGAGTAGGTAATTTATTTTTATAACGGTGAACAGCCCTTTATTGCACTGTAATTAATGTAATGTTGCGCAGGCCGAACAGTAAGCAGATCTATCATTAGTGGTACACTGTAAAACGCATTCAAATATTCATCATGACAGCTGCTTCCCACTGCTGGGACACTGGCCTACACTCAGGAGAGTGATTGGATCTTAATCCACCACGCGGACCCAATGCGGATTGGTGGATGGCACATGTCTTTTGAATTTTTTATTTCTTGGACATGCCGGTTTCCTCACGATGTTTTCCTTCACCGTATGAAAGCACTGGCATTGCGCACATAATTTTTTTTAACAGAAAAATCTATCGGTGCACATCCGAGTTTGAAACCACGACCTTAGGACCGGAAGGCGGGGTCACTACCGCTAGACCACCGGTGCTCTCAGACCACCGGTGCTCTCATGTTTAGAAAATCAAGTTTAAGAATGAAACCAAAACGTTTGGGTTGCGGGATGATTCTACAGATAAATAAATGTGAAATTTAGTGGACTGTATAACGCAGAGAGATTAAAACGTTTCCGCAATAGCCCTACAGAGAGGCACTGTGCATCTAAAATGAGATTTTACAAAGATGTTTTTAATAAGTTTGCTAAACTCGCATAAACGTGAGTGCAATAGTGTTTCGTTAATCGTCATGGCCGTCTTCTAATATTATTGTTGTGTCACTAGCATACTCTTATGTGCAAGTAATTAGGTCATAATCCATCACGCAAACTAATGTGGTATGGTAAATGGCATATGTCTTTAGAATTTATAGTGTACTCACAATATTATCCTTTACTACTGTTTGAGAGCACTGGATAGAAAAATTCTTAAAGGTGCACGACTTCTATGAAGTTATTGGACGACCGATGTGGCGCAGCGGGCGCAGGTCCGCCTGCGACGCAGAGGTTGCGGGTTCGATTCCCGCCTCGGAACAAATGTTTGTACGATCTACAAATATTTGTTCCGGGTGTTCTGGGTATTTTCTATATATAATAAAAAATATCTATCTATGTATTGTATTGTATTAAATACATATCAGTCATCTAGTACCCATAATACAGCTCTGTTTAACAGCAGCTTACCTTGGGCTAGATTGGGCGATTTTGTTTTATATGTTAAGATATTGGTGAATATTTTTTTACACAAACCACCCAGACCCACAAAAAATATTTGCAGATCATGAAAACATTTTATCCTGCAACGGAGACCGAACCGACAACCTCTCTCTTCTCAACCAGGCACACATCCATCGCGCCACCGTGTTAGTCTCGCTAAAACTTGACAACGGCTAGACCGATTTTGCTGATTTTGGTCTTGAACTAAATGTAGGAGTCCAGGGAAGGTTTAAACGGTGAGAAACTATTGAAAAATTGCGAAAAAATAGTGCGAGTAAAACCAGATGGGGAGATCTTATTAAATCTCTCACCAAATCTACCATGACCGACTTTGCTCACATTGCTTCAAATAGAACCGAATGGAGACGCATAGTAAGAGCCGTCATTCATCAGGACCCACCCATAACCAAGACCACTCTGCAAAGAGTGCCCGACTGAGAAGAAGAAGAAAACCGCGCCGGGTCAACTATTAAATAATAAATAACGCTGGACAATCCACACAGATAGTCGCGCTGCTATCGCACGATAGTCGCACTGTTGCCGCGCGACACAGAAATTATTTAAATGCGATCTTATCATTAAGGGGCCTAATGAAAAATAATGAAGTTTCCGACCCATCCAATGTTTTGTTAGGTTATGAGCATTATTTGTTTAAGTTAGTACGTGCTTTTATACATTACGCGGGTAACTTTTCATCCGTAATTTATTTGGTATAATGAATGCTGTCTATGTTTTTATTTTAAAGTAAATGGAGCTGTTAGTAAACTACGTAGTACTCTTTTAACAGTCTGAGTATTTTTGTTTGCAAACTTTTTTATGGAAGAATGTACACTAAGTACTTATGTTTTTTTAATAAATATCATAAATTATACTTATTTTATATAGCGCTTTTACCTTATAATATTCTGACTTCTTACTTAGTACTCTTGCTTTACCATTATCAATTAGTACTTATAGATATGACATGAAAAGGAAAAATACGAGCACATGAACTCAGTACAACATTGGTTGGGCTATTGTTGTGATTGCATATCCTTAATTAATCATCAGTTTAATCTAACCTTATCTAATAAGCTAACGGTAATATTTTACGCTGTCATCGTCTGTATAATTACGTGGTCGTTAATAAGCCGTAACATTGGCGCCATATAATCAATGTTCAAATAAATCTTGGTGGAATAAAAGCGGACATGAAATAAACGCATATTTTCATTTTAAATACACCATAAAAGCGCCGTAAGTCGTAAGCTAGCACTAGCCCCAGGGCAGGGACCGATTCAAGGGACTAATTAAATATTTTTTACGGTCTAATATTATCAATACCAACTGAGGTTCACCTAATTGTGGAGTAAAGACTTCCTCGCAAACACTACCTTCCAGTCTTGTAGCATGTGTCTACATGATATTTACTGCTGTATGATATTTTTGAAATGTATGATAAATATATTTAAAAACCACTTGGTGACAAGCAAATATCACTTTGTAACTCGTATTAGTAATAGCAATACATAAAGTGCCTCTGCATTTGCATGAGTCAGTGGCCAACTCTGGTAACGAAGTTAACGCCAACCTGAGACATAAACATGTAAGTCACATCATTGTCATTTTATAGGCACAAATCCTTCCAACAAATACAGTGCATTATTCCATGATAGTCGAAGTAGCGTATGGTGATAGTTTACTTCCGCATCTGGTGGTAGGACTCTTCAGCAAGAGTCTTGGTGGGTACCACCGCAGTGTCAGATATTCTACCTCCTAGCAGTAGTGTGCAAGCATTACTGTGTTTAGGTTTGAAGGGCACTGTAGCAAGTGAAATTACTGGGCGAAAGCGCAGTGCAGTGGCACGCAAACCCTTAATAACTTTAAGCTTTGGCTTTAAGCTTTTTTTTTTAAGCTTTTTTTAAGCACTGCATCTGCAATAATCAGGTGTGACATGAGGCAGGCGCCTTAATTGTCTTGTCACTTGATGACATAAAAAAAATTAAAAATGTAGTTAGTAATGTAGTGAACTTAAAATGGTTTTGATGCGCACGTAGGCAATGGTTTAGCCGTAGCAATCATCTACAAATCTACAAATCTCCACATCTGAAGACAAGAATGTGGCATAGGAAAAAGGCCCCCCTTACAAGTCCCCTAAGCCTGACTCTGCCTTACGTTCCGTCAAAGAGGATAGTAGAAAAATGAATAACAGCCTATTTAATGAGTGCCTTAACGCTTTCAATGAGCTATACGAATAATGAAATTAGCTGCTTATTCCGTTTCGTTCTTGAGTTCAGTGTTCGGGACTGAATAAGGTTTGAAAATTCATTGTGAAAATACAAAAGGTTTTCATAACTTGCCTTCTCCTATTACTACCAAACTACTCTCGAGCTGGAATAATGTTAAGTGCATGATTCCTTTTCATTTAACCCCACCTTTTTCTGTCTACTTATTTGGTTAAGTGGGGTTAAATAAAAAGGTATTACCTGTTTTCTGTCTACTTATTTGGTGAAGATTTATTTTAATTAATGACAACACACTTATATTATATGCATATAGTTAAAATACAATTGAACTTTGTAACTTCACTCCATTATTCAAATTTGTTTGTTAATAAGAAGAACAATATTTCAGAGTCTAGCAGAAAGAAAGTCTGTGCACTCTAGCTGATTAAAACTAGTAGGTCTCAGAGATGAGAGCATTGAAATATTAGTTGTATTATATTAATGTTGTACTTACCGTTCTCTCTAGTCCAGTAGTTGATGGCTTTAGGTGAAGCCTCAACATGGCACTGGAGTGTGACGTCAGTGCCGGTTGGCGCTCCCACCAGTTGATTTGGCACTTGCACAAGAGGGTGAACTGCAAAAAAATAACATTTGTTTAGCAACCGTCCACCCACTATCAATATGATTAACTATGGCCAAGAGCTTCATTCGTGTGATAACATGATAAAAATTTAAATCAAAGTCATATTTCTATCAATTCAGTCGAAATTGGTTCAGCTGTTACGATGTGATTGAGTAGTGACAAACATTCAGTTGTTTGCTCAATGATGCTACTAGAAAATTGCATAACATAACCGACATGTCCAAGAACTAAACATTCTAAAGACGCGTGTCTTCCACCAATCCGCATTGAGTCCACGTGGTGGATTATGATGACTCAGTTACTCTAACGCTGGCGGGCCAGAGTCACATTCACAAAAAAATTAAACATTGGGTACGTTAGAAGGAATGAAGATGAATATTTTTGGTAGGTAGACCAACTCAACCTCCCCATTTATACCCCCATTTTACAACCCCATTTATAGTGTACAAAATTAATTTAATTATTATACTATTTTCCCCTTTTTCCTTACTTTTATTTTTATAGGTACAAAGCATATCAAATAGAAAAATTAAACACACAATAGCTAAACACGTTGTCAAAAACTTTTGTGTTGAAAAGCACTGAGGTTTAAATTGATTGGTATTTTTAATATTAAATCTTTTAAATGCACAAACAAATGGCGTACGTCGCACGTTCAAAAGCGAGTCTAGAATTTTTACCCGCATAACTTCCTATTTGCGCCTTGCATAGAACGAATTTGTATAGGCACGCAAAGCTTTTCATTTGGCATGAAATGCATGCTGAAATATTTTACTAGCTTATTCAAACGGAGAGTAATGTGAACTAACATTTAATTTTGGATAATCTTACATCAGGATAATTATTTATATATTCATTTAAGACAACAAACAGTCCGTTGAATTAATAAAGAAAAAGTGAGGTCTGGAAAAAAAGTTTCATAGATCTGGAGGCTGGAGCATTCACTGACAGAATGTTCAATAGAAACTAAAAACATGAATTTTTGAGAATGCTTTATTTTATAATGTCATCATCAGACATTGAAAAAAGTTGAAAAACGGCTTCAGCTCTTGATCAGCAATAGAAGTGTGGCTTAGTATATCATCAATAGTTAAAATTAGTAGCAGGAACTACATTTGTTGTTAAAAGAATTACATAAAGAAGCGGTGATTAGATAACTGTTTTGACACAACAAAAAATCAAACTGGTATATGGTTTTAAAATAATATCAACTAACCTACTCTGTAACTGCCAGATTTTTGACTACGCAGTTTGCAGAGCTGTTATTAAAGTGCTGCAGCAAAACGCATTTTAACCCGAAATAACTGCGCACTGAATTTAACCGTGTTGACATGACAAGCTTTTCGCGCATATTTGTGATAACCACTCGCGACTGTCGATTGCGGAAAACTCTGCGACTGTCAGGTATTTACATAAAATTTTATGAAAACTACCTTTTCACGATTCGGAATGCCATAGAAAGTAAATACTTACATACCAAAAAGTGTCCCAAAAGTGGGAACATAAGAAGGCTGTCATGATAACTGTAGATGAAAATTTTAACCTTATAAATAATATGAAATAATTGATAGATTCAGGCGTTACTTTGCGGAAATCCATTACGTCTGTTTTTTATCAAATAATATGAAATATATTTTAAGCTGGATTCATTATGAATACCACTATAATTTACTTACACCATTGTGCCGTCAGCATAATAGTGTAAATTATACAGGTATAAACCAAAAGCCGTGCACTACATTTGAATTAACTAAGCCGGACTTGTTCGAAGCAATTAAACTTCAGTCGATCTCAGCGACGGCAGTGACTTGCGTAGTTTTAACTGTTTTGCTTTCTTATCTGAAGGCTTATTTTCACTATACGCTAGCGTAACAAAATCGTTTAATTTTGCGCAGACTTCTTGGACGAGTTCGCAAAGCTGCCAGTGTTAAAGCGAAACATGTTCTAATTTCAAATTTTACTTTTTGTTGTTTGAAATTAAAAATGCAAGATAAATATCATAGCGAAAACCAAACTAGACCAATAATTTGAGATGAAAAAAAAATACGAGATTAGAAAGCAGAATATCAGTAGTACTGAATACTTACCCGAGTTATTTACATGACTGAGAAACTGCTTTAACTTCATTTCTTGTGAACACACCAATCAAATTTTATATTGCAAACTTGTAAGGATACTGCACAAAGAAACAATAAATCTATAGCTGTAAAAACAAATAAAAACCAAAGGAAATTGCCACTTAGTCAGCGGAAAAGGAAAACCGAAAACGGAAGCGACAAGTTGTTCTTTTAAAGAACGGATTATATTTCAAATGTAAACAATCGCGCCAGCAACACCCCGAATGCCTATTCAGGGTGAATTAAGGAAAAAGGAATTTTCTACTACGACCTAAGATCGGAGCTTATTTGCGGTTATTCTCTTTGACCGTCGTTAAGTTCCTACGGACGGCTTTTACGAGTTTGAGTGGCCAATTTAGCGAACAAAATCTGAACGATCAGAATTTTTGTTCTAATTAATAACTCTACGAACAACAATCCGACTTTTTATCACATTATTGTGTTGTGCTTTTTTGCGGTATAATTAATTAACCGTGGATTTGTTTATTTTTATTTTTGAACTCTCAATTAAGTGGAAAAAAGTTCGTTTTCAAATGTATTTGAGTCAAAGTTTAGAAAATCGCACTTTTAGTGAGGCCGTAAAAGAACGTGATTAAGCAATCTTCTACTGTATAAGTAGATAGGGATTCTTAACAGCAATCAAAAGTTACGGGGAGTTTTCTCAGTAGGATTCCGCTCGGAATTCTTCAAGTGACAGTTTGATTAACCGAGCGGCGCACACGCTCTCGGATTTCTTGGCGTTTGGTAGCCATTACCTGACTTCAGTTGACTTTGGAATTTCATGTTGCACAACTAGCTACAAACGTTTTATAACTTGGAAAACAATTGCTTCCGCAAATAGCGCTCTCGAATCAACACTAGCGGAATTATCCAACAATTAATTAATGTAAACTCTAAGCGATCGAGATTTGTTCACTTCGTTAATCGCAGTCTTTTTTCATTTCAATTTATTCACTGTCTTGACTCAAGTTTAAAACTCACCGCGATACGGGCAGCGAATGAATTGCTTCACTTCAGTTCTAAAAAATACTTTTTATACGTCAGACGCCGCAAGCCGACGCGCTGTTATCATTCGTTTTCGGGGGGAGGAAATTTAAATTAAATATTTGAGAGCGTTAATTTTGTCTCCTCATCGAGCGAACGCGACGCATTCTTTGTGAAGTAATTAAACTGAGTGGAAGGGTTTCAGACGGCAGTAGTTTGTTTGTTCGCTTCAAATTGCGTTTCCTATGAAGTGGATTTCTCGACTGTTGTCAGCGATGATGTCGACTCGCGTTTGTTTTACTGTTATGATATGAGTTAGAAAATGTCACGCCGCGTTGTCAGCTTTTGTTATTTTGGTTTACTTCAAATTAGGAACTTACATACTGTATGGGCAGGCGACATTTTTGCATCGGAAGTACCGGACGCATCGCATCAATCGGATCGTAGTATTCTTTGTAAGGGAAGTTTACAAGTGCGTCCTCTGATCCGCATGGTACGGATCACACGAATCTACCCGAGTATCTGTCAGTAAATTTTTCTATTAACATGACAGTTTATTTTTTATTTTTTTTTACTAACGGATGTTCGTACATTATAGAAACCCGAAATTAAAATCTTGTATTTGTTTGGGTAAAACAATTAATTTTTTATTCTGTTCAAAACACACCGAGATAAAAAACTTATAAACTATTTCTACTGTAACCTACATAGCATAACCTGTATATTCCGTGGCATAGTTCTACAAATTTTGATATGCAAATTGGGCTCGAAGAGAGCTTACAGTGCATCTGGGTATATATAAATATAGAGCATCCAATCAGACGAGTGTTTACATGGAGCTGCCAATAACCGAATGCAAATACATAGTGGACAACGCGCTCGAGCCGACCTCTGCACTGCTAACGCTACGAAAAACTTTTACACTCTACTGGACTGAAGCAAAAGTGAACCAAGTATTTTATATAAAAAATATCTGACATCTAAAATGCAAACAGGCAAATGCCGTTGTCACTAGACCATCGCTGGAATATCAACTAGATTGAAATGACATTTTTATAAAAAAAATCCTAATATACTACACCTTATGACCGGTATGACTGGTATCCAAAGCTGTGAACTCACTCATTTTCAGTTCAAAGACAAAGTTCAAAGAACCTTACTACCTTACTATTTATTATTACACAGGTATTACTCTTACAAATAAAATGTATAAACGCAAACAAAATTAAATGATCAGTCACGCAGTCGTATGATGATCGAAAAGCTTTGTAGATTGTTTGATAAATCAATGCTAAAATTTTAACATTGATGGATCGGCTTAGAATAATAAAAAAAAATATAAACAGGGTTTTAAAAAAATATTACTTTTTAGTATAATATTGTATTGCATTTGGTCTAAAAACGTAATTTGGTCTTGTGAAAACATCTGTGGTTTCATTGTATAAGACCGTCCTGTGGGGTAATTACGTAAGCACTTACATTTAACGCATTCCTTCGAACATAGTTTTGATAATAAAACTATACCAAATATAAAGTCAAAGCAAACAATTAAGCATTAAGGCCCATTTACACTATACAATAATTGCATGCAAGAATTGCCTTGTCAAATTGATTTTGGACCAAAAATGTTCGAAAATAGATTTGATATGGCAATTTTTACATGCAATTATTGTATAGTGTAAATGGGCCATTAAGCAATCAATCATTAAGCAATTGAGCAAAACGTTTAATACAAGTGGTTAACGTAATCACCCTACTGGTTTGTCAAAAACTCACTTTGTTAAACAGTTAATAAATAAAATAAATAATAAATAATGCTGGACAATCCACATAGCATCATCTAGCCCCAAGGTAAGCTGGTGTTAAACAGAGCTGTGTTATAGGTACTAGATGACTGATATATACTTAATACAATACAATACATGGATAGATATTTTTATTATATATAGGAAATACCCAGAACACCCGGATCAAATATTTGTAGATCGTACAAACATTTGATCCGAGGCAGGAATCGAACCCGCAACCTCCGCGTCGCAAGCGGACCTGCGCCCGCTGCGCCACATCGGTCGTTAAAAAGAAGAGAAAGAGGTCGTCGAATGCTTCAAAACCTTGTAGATATAACGTGCAAGTACCCCAATTTACTCTTACATACGCTACTTAGTTGTTGTATCATTACTGCAGATAACAAAAGCTTACATTGCATCGGCATTTTCGGAACTGATCAGCCAATCCCCAATTGTATAGCACTATCCATACAAATGGAAATTTTGTTCACAGGGATGCTGCTAGTAAGGTGTGTTAGGATTAAGAACCATTTTAAAACTAGACTTGTTTTATTTAGAACTGGACTAGTTTCAGAACTAGTTTTTTTTAGAACTAGACTAGTTTTAGAACTAAAATTGTTATAAAACAGGCTAATTTTGGAATCAGAATAGTTTTAGAATGTATAACATGATGATTGCTTACCCACTTTGTCTTTTTTTTTATGTCAGCCAGATAAGTGAATCCGAAATAAGATAATCAAGTCGCCCGCTTGATGTTAAGCACCACGCCTGACTATTACAGATGCAGTGCCACCCAAAGCTTCAAGTTTTTAAGTGTTTGCGTGGCACTGCATTGCGCTTATTACCCCGGACATTGTTGTTTAAGTCTCTTTCACCCAGTAATTTCATAATTTAATTTTAATAATTTTTAATAATTTCAGTAATGTCTTCAGCATTTTATCACTTTCGCTACCATACAGTTAACAAGGTAACAGATTTTGATACTTCAAGGAGGACATCATTAATGGTGCCCTCACACAAACCCTAGTTACGACCCTGTTTTTGCACCTGTGCCGCGCACTATAATTTTCTGCACCGATTTCAGGATCTGCGTGTGAATACGGTTGGTTGATCATATCCGGTAAAAGAATAATTTTGATAGAGCCAAAGCTTTAAAAAGAAGTAATCTAGATATTGTTTATAAATTAAAAAACATGAAAATCGAAATAGGTTTTTAGTATTTTTTCTAATGTCTTAGCATGCACAATGATATATACTAGATTTTGAACATTGTCAGATAGGTATCATTATAATTTATTGGAATTCCCACAGAAACAATAGCTTTGCCGAGGAGAAAATTTCCACGAATTCTGTTACGCCATAGCGTCACAGAGCTACGAGTATGGTTCTATAGAACAAAAGGGAGGTACGCTTTACAAACTCTCAATTTATCTACCAAAACTAAATTCCGCAGAAACTTTCACTGAACTCTCTCTTAAGATGCAAGGCACGCGCCTCAGATGATACGTGATAACACGAAAATCTCCCAATTGCTTACGTGTTCGAGTCATGTCTGTCCCGCCGGCTCCCCACTTGCCTCACTAACCGACTGAGTAACTCCTGGTTATAAATTAGCCCCACGATCCTCTGATAAGTGAGCTCGGTAAATGCTTTTTGTCGGTGCTTTACGCAGGTGAGTAGACTTTATCGATGATTGAATTGATACGTGACGGGCATGGTAACCGCCTTTTTGTTTCAGCACCGGTTTTGCTTAATGGTGGGTAATATGAGGTATGTGTGTGCATATCGCGTTCTTTTATGGATGTTAGAAGAGTTCAGTTTGCATACGGAGATCCTTTTGTGAAAAGTTGGCGAGGTGAACTATATGGGTATTATAGGATTTATAGGTTTCACAGACTCTGAACTGTTTGCATTTTGGCTGAGCAACTACGAGCTATTGTTGCCTAGGCTCGGCATCTAGCTGAATATTTTTATTGAACCAAATATAAAAACAAATAGGTAAATGAAGAACAAAGAAGCGACCAGCAACCAGGAGTAATTAGCCTTCGAACCAAAACACAGCTAACACAACATAATTGCTTAAGGGTAAAAGACCAAAGAACTAGGGTTTTAAGAAGTTTATGGTTAAATTGGTTAACTATTAAATTTAAAAAAAGCCGGTGGATCAGGCTGACTTAGAGGATGAGGATAATACCATCCTCTCAAAGTTTTATTTAGAGACCTACTTCACCTGTCTCTGGCACTGCAGTGGAACAAACTTGCCAATTTCATCATATTCAATAAATGGTGAAAGCCTTACTCGATGATATGCAAAATACTTACAATGAACATGAAGCATTATCCTCTTGCTGACCGACGGTGGCACTCCATTTGCAGCGATACAAAGATATGCTCCCATTTCTGAACGGGTCACTTTCGTCAGGTTTACTATGTCGCCTTCCAGTGACGTTACTGTAACAGATTAAAAAATTGTGATAAGGCTTTCGTGTTTGATTTTCTGAATCTTAATATTACGATTTCCGAATATGACGACCAATGTGGCGCAACGGGCGCAGGTCCGCCTGCGACGCAGAGGTTGCGGGTTCGATTCCCGCCTCGGAACAAATGTTTGTACGATCTACAAATATTTGTTCCGGGTGTTCGGGGTATTTTCTATATATAATAAAAAAATATCTATCTATGTATTGTATTGTATTAAATATATATCAGTCATCTAGTACCCATAATACAGCTCTGTTCAACAGTAGCTTATATACCTTGGGGCTAGATGATGCTGTGTGGATCGTCCAGCATTATTTATTATTTATTTATTTATTTATTACGAGATATTTGCTTTGATATATTATTATACTTAAATGATATTTATTTTTTATTAACCACTGCTAATTGTGTGCCTATTTAAAGAAATATATATAACGTTTCAATATGTCTTACAAAATATACTGCAAAAAATTACAAGGGATGATTTACTCGTTGTTAAGACCTTTTTTTTAGGTACTAATTTTTTTGCCATAACTATTGCCTGTACCAACAAATTATGTTACAAACAAACCATTGTGGCACCTGTATGCTACATAAACTCAGCACATACATTGACACGAGGGCAGACTTTTCTGATTCATTATTTTTTGTAAACTCAATAACTTTTCTATGGACACATAAAAAACAAAAAAATATGTTATAATAACTATTAATAATAATTATTTTGTTTCATAATTTACAAACTACTTTGATAATTGAACATTCTAAAAAACAAACAGATCTTCTACGGGCAGTGGAGTCAAGTCGTCCTCATTGCAATATACCTTTGTCATTTTTGAGAGAACGAATTAAATAAATAAACAGCTGCATCTTATTAAGCTTCCCTGCTGCTTTACCAGATTAAAACTTATTTTAACAGGAAAAACACGCAACACAGCAAGAAATAATCTCCTTAACTTTAATGCTTTAAATTCAAAATACAACTACGAAAACCAACATTATTTTTTATTATGTAAAAGCGTAGACTAACTGTTTGAACAACCCTCGGTCTAGTGCTTACTTTACATTTTCAGTAACTGTTAGGAAACACTTCGAAAAGTTGACGGTTAGGTAAACAGGCGCCGTAGTGGTGTGAACCGAAGCTCCTGACACCTTCAAATGGCACTGGAGTACGTTTACAGCCATTATTCAAACAAGGGGATAAAAAGGGGCAATATTTTCCGAAGGAACCGGGGTGATGGTTTAAAGTGTAGAAGAGCTCTTGGACGACGCTTCGTTAGCAAACAATGAGGTTACAGAAAGGCGTAGAGATATAATTTTATTGTTACTATGTGAAATTATACCATTTAAAATTACTAGGTTTACTTAATAAAATTATGAAACTAATTTACAGAATTTTTTTGTTTTTGTTGTGCGCGTAACTTTACTGAAACCATAGTATAAAAGAGTTTTGATTACTTTTTTTCAGACATTAGAATACAACTAATTAAAAACCTAGATTTAGCTCTTAGTATAGGCATAAATGACAGTTGATGTCAATGTAGGTAGACACCGTCAATGTTATCATTGGTTTACAATAAGTAGTAATGCAGGTTACATACTATATCTGCTTTAAATTTCATCTAAAAATGTTTAGCTGTTAGAAAGAACAAACTTTCTAACTCATATTCATTAGCTGTCAAAATGTTTAAAATGAACGCGTGTACCACATACTCATGTTATGGATATCGTATTTTAATTCGTGTTTTTTTGTGCATTTCGTATCTTTAAAATTCTTTAGCAAACTTTTACTAAATTGCGTTGCTCCATAGGTTTTTGTCTTCGAAGCGGACCGTTGAATAAACTTGGCCTGTCGATGTGTCATAAGTCAAGTGACGCTTGAACCGACCCATAGTGGTTTGCCATAGATATACCTACGAATGAAAAATGAAAAAAGAATGCTAACCTTTCACGTTTTTCTTTGGTTTTGTGTATTTCCTAACAGAAATAAGTTCAGCTTTTTATTGAGAATAAACTTACGGCAAAACTGTAAAAGCTAATTTTTAAACAATTACAAAGCTAACTTGAAAACAATATAAAAGCAAAAAGATGTAGGTACTTGAGATCTTTTTGAAGTTATTGGTAAATGTTTGACATTTAGCATCGGAATACGTCTAAAACATTATCCAGCGATCTCAACATTGTAGCAGTTTGAAATAAATGTTATTTTCAATAAAAATACATTTGTTTGACGTATAATGACATAATTAATAAATAGAATTAACTAATAAATTAATACTGACATTTAATTTAACTAATTAGTATTATCACATAATTTGGAACAACTTATTAAAATTAAAATGCAAAATTCATCGTCGTAAACTTACTTGTGAGAGTGAGTTCAGTATTATGGACTCTCTTGTATTTAAAAGTATTTGACATACCTCATAACCAGAAAAATTATAGCCAGAAAAAACTTAAAAATGTTAACCTAAGTAATTCTAAATTATTGATGATATTTTACAAAATACTATTCTTTCAGTGTATTTACAATCTAATTTATACTAATCGATACACTAAACGACAATATCAGCTTTTTATGACTCATCCTAGCCCTTCTGAAGCACTAGTAGTTGCACGAATCAGTCGTAACCGATCTCCCAACAGATATCATAAGCTTTGATTTACTTAGTTTTGATTAAGATTGAGGCGGGTAAGACCAACCATCTTGGTTCAAAGTAAATAAATTTCTAATCATCTTAAACTTCTTCAAATTAATTTCACGGAAATGACTTTTCCTGTGAAATTTTAGCAAAGTTTATGGAAAGACAACTAAGTCTATGACCCGTACTTTGGTAAAGTACTCTCAAGTATAATGGAAAGGCAACATTTTCCTATCGGTTCTCGTTTCGCCATGTTTTTAATTAAGAGTTCGGAACGTGTCATTTAATAAAGGTTACGTTTCTAATCAGGAGCTTTTTAATAATTTTAGCAAAAGTTTTTAAACTTATGAAACCAGGATCGAATAATTATGTACTAAATAAAGGTGACAAAAATAAAAAAAGGTACAAAATATTAAAAGCGCGTCTATGTTACATGCTCTGCTGCTAGTTTTATGCTTTACTAGCTATATGTTTTTAATAATAAAAATAATAAAATAGGCTAATGGCTAGCTGGCTTGTTAGCTGGCTGGCTGTATCATTTTAGTTTCGATGCGTTAACAAAGTTACCATACAAACTTAACAACTTCTGCACCCTGTTTTGGGGGTAGTTTTGAAAATATTTTGATACAGACTTTTATTAAATTTATTAAAGAATGTTAATGCCAAGTTGCAGGTTTAAAAGTACCAAGAATACGATATTTCATACAAACGTTTCTATCTCTTTTTACTGGTTAAGTTTTAGAGGTTGAATTTCAAAAAAAATCCTTCTAAGTCTTTTTGCTTCTTCTCTACGACTAGCGGTTTAGGCTGAGCGTTGTCATCAGTCAATCAAGACAAAGATTCTTATAATATGTATTGATTACAAGTCTTTATGAGAACACTCAAATCATGATATTTTAAAATGGTTTTAGTAGACGCTTGCAATACCAACACACACTTACACTATACATATTGTTTTTGGAATTCGTAACTTTTTTTTTTCTCTTTCTTTTGATTCTATATTTTGTTTTTCTAAAAAATTACATCTGACTGTCGTCGTTAAATAAATATATATCTTGTTAGTATAATGTAAATCCGTTATTGGCTATCTGTTTTGTATTTAAGTTGTTATTTAGTTTATTCCTAAGAGCTGTGGATTTGTAATAAATAAAATAAAATAAAATAAAATAAAAACTTATCAGTAAAAACATTATGCAGATCTTCTCACTTAATCAAGCAGTTCTCAACCGCTATATCTTCCCTACTCGTTATTCAATTCAACGGTTCGATAATAGTTATTAACAAGTCCCGGCTAAAGCAGTTAGATTCAACTCGTATCTATTTCCAACTAAGTTGAGTAGATGAAAAGCGTCGAATGAAGTTAATTTGCATTACGACTGAGTTTCTATTCAGTAGCTTATCTGCATAATTTCTATGAAACAAATAGGTACATGTAACGTTGTCACAGCTCACATGTTTAATGCGGAACAATAAAGGGCAGATTTTGAATAATAGCCCTTTGTTATATTGTTTTCTCTCGTCATTATTGTTGTTGTTGGCATAATACACATTTTGATGAGTGTTGCGATTACTTTTGTCACTGGCTCTTCTATTTTGCTTACTAAATTATTTTTTATTAGCACCCGCATTTTTGACAACTGCCATGCAGTTTTCCCAAAGAAACTTAATGAAATGGTCAAAGCGTAATCCGGGATTAAAAATAGCTAATTTGTTATTTTAGGTGTATGCATATTAATTTCAAGTTTTATTAAAATTCTTTAACCTGTCAATGGAACAGACATACACACACGAATACACCAACTTTCACAGTGATTGGTGTTATTTATATTATGATGACAGATTTGTTATTTATTTATTTTATTATTATTATTTTTTATTTAAACTGAAAAAACGCATAAATTTCATAAACAAGTAAATATGGCACAAATTGTAAAAACAGAAGTAGCTTTCAATGATTTGTTAAATAAAATCTAAAAATAGACTACGAACAAAGCAAATTTACGTAGACGATAACTTAGTGTCAGATGCTTATTAAAAACTATATTTGCTGCCGCCCCAAACTTTCCTCATTGGAATATGCTGAAGAAACATTAGCCTTCGTAATGGATACCCTGTATTGTTTCCTGCCAGATTTATGGAGGTAACTTGTAACGGCTTCTTTAATTATACTTCTTTAGTCAAATTGATGATTGTTATTGATGCTACTTAATTTCAAAATTGGTCGAGGTTGGGTTCCGTCTTTACTTAATTAAACATAATTTCCTTACCAGTGTAGTATTACGGTGATGGACTTTAAATTTTCTTAAAATTATTTTCTACCCAATCTATTGCAATGTTTCCATAAACTACTGGTAGAAATACCCCAAGATTTTGTCCTAGCTAGCATTTCATGAAAACTTTATAATTCCTATATGTTCTCTGGGAGTTAAATTTCAGGAATTTATTTCAAGTATGCAACGGAACACACTGAGAATTGCAGGTTACCAGGACCTACTGTTTTTATTGTGTGATAATACCAATAAGTTAGTAACGCATCGATTTAACATATTTCTATAGTAAATGACAATGTATCGTATTCAAAACATTCTTAGCTTGTGTTCAAATCTTAGATGTATCGAAGTGCTCGTTTCGTTGTGAAAGTCATTACCAGCAGTACTTTGTTAGCTTAATGAATTGACTGATGGCAAGAGAAGGACTGAACAGTAGTAGGGTTAAGTGGGACCTGCTGATTAATCACCCTGTCAGTACAGTTTCCAATTGCCACTCGTCACGAATTCCCTTTGCTTGTATAATTTTTGTGTTCGGTATTCACATAGCTCAATTGATAGTGTTTGTATTTGAACGTCGGCAATCCAAAAATACACGTAACATTTTCAATTTGATAAATAGAATTGGATTTTCTAGAATGCACATCGACTTGATTTATTGATAAAGTAATTTAAATATATAAAATTATTACTGACTGACAGTCTAAGAATCAACGCACAGTCTAACTAAACTGTAAATCTTAGCAACAAAAATATAAGTTCGTACAAAAATAGCAGCTAGGAAAAAGCCGTAATAGTTCTGAAGTTCTGTAATTCTGTGGTTAAGGAAATTATTTCTCAGTGGTGTGATGAAACTATTAAAAACGCGACAGTTTAGTCGTTCAAACTCGTTTTAGTATTAACCCTTTATCCCTCTTTCGGGCAAGTGCAGAGATGAGTAAGTAATTATTCCCGGACCGTCTCGAGATTGTAATCCTGCGGGATTAGGAAGGGCGGTGTGAATGTTAATAGAAGTTGCGGAGGTGGCTGCGGTGTGATTTACTGCTAAGATTCAATAGTGAATATTTTATTCTCTGATTTATTCTGTAACATGGTTTCTTGTTTCATGTAAAATAGCTAATGTTTGTTAAACTGCTTGTTTAAAATGATTTATGTTAAAGCAGCTAAGTATTGTGTCTAATGTGTGAAAACTTTTCTTCAATAATAAATAAAAAAAACATTGGTACTAGTTTGTGTTACGGAATATTCTAGAGGCTTTATTCATAAACGTGCTTTTAACCTCTGTCAGCTAATGTGTCTTTCAAATTTTGCATCTTCTTTGTTCATTGAATGACGAGGAAATTTATACAAATACTAAACAAGCTTCTAGAACTGTTTTTTTTTTTTTTACAGGAAAACCATCAGTCATTAAAAACAAAACATTAGTAGTACTATATAATCTAAATATACAGCTATAGACCATATAAAACTTTATAGGCATTATGGTCTCTACCTTTTGTAATAAAATAATCTTTTGTTACTTCCGTTGTGTTGAGCTGCATCACTCATTAACTATTATAACATTGTCCATGTACACACCAAACAAAACAATTTATTACAGAGACATTTTAATCTAAAATAGTTTAGTTTGAGTAGAAACTGGGTTAGGGTAAGCCTTTCCTAGTTCGAGCTCTGCAGTTTGAGAAGGGTCGGACTTGTACAAGTTATACGAGGTACTCTTCACGAACATGCATTTCCATGCGTTGTTGTGTACTAAAAGCTCTTTTAAATTAATAATAAAATGTTATCATTTTGTTTTAACTGCTTTCCGCCTTCTGGTTCGAAGAGTTTTCTGTGAAATTACCAGGCACATGAGACTATAAATCTACATCTCAGAGTGGCGACGCGAAAGTGATATCTTAGAAGCGTATCGAGCGTACTTTAGCTTACTATCAAGTGGGCCGTACGCTTGGTTGCCACTTGCCACTTTAGTTGTATAATTATTATGAAAAACCTACTTTTTCTCGATTTTTTTGCAGTGAGCTTTCTAATGTTCCAGCCAGTGTAATAGCCAGATCTAGCAATATGGTACGGTTTCAGGTGAAATTACTGGCACATGAGGCTTTCGATCTATGCGCGAGTGATACCACTGGTATTATACCACTGGTATTATACCAGTGGTATCACTCGCGGGTTGCCACCTTGAGGCATAGATCGAAAACCTCATGTGCCAGTAATTTCACCGGAAACCGTACCATTCACACCGGAACACAGCAATGCGAGCATTACTGCTTTGCGGCAGAAATAGGTATGGTGGTAGTACTTTCCCGGACGTGTTCTATCACAACGAGCTCTACTACTCTTAAATATGATCAGGCGCACTGTATCAATTCTGCGTCATAATATTATAACACATACAATTCGATTGGTTAACGTAACTTGCCTCGTTTTGCTCCACTTTGGTGGATGGTCGTATTTATTTATTCTTATACTGATTGAAAAACACAAACCCTTTTTTCAACGCACGTAGCTAAGCCCATGGTTTTCATCTGATAAATTTGTAGAATTATCGCAGCAAACCTGAGTTTATGTTGCACTTCATTGGCGTGAGTAATTCTAAAATAACACGCAACCGGTAATGACCGTAAGCTAAGCGTGCGTTTACGCGATTTTACGAACGACTTCCAACTTGCTTGTATTTATTTAAATAACAACCAAAGTACCCACTGCATTTTTTACCAACTTTAAAAGTTAATGTTATCTGCTGCTCATAAGACTTTAGAGCTTAGAGAAAAGATAATTAAAGAAATATGAATATGAATGGGTGTTAACATTTTCCCACTATTCAGTTTATGGATATTTTATTCTTATAAAAAAGACAATGAGTAACTTACATGAGAACCATTAAATAATAAATAATAAAAAAATATATATATATAAGTGTTTATAAGTAAAATAAAAATACATAAATATTGGCGGACATTTCACACAACCAAGCCCCAAACTAAGCAAGGCTTGTACTAAAGAAACCTGCATTGAATACTTATAAAACTATATTCTTTTGTATATATTTTACAAAGAATATAGTTCGGGATGAATGGAAGACTTTGTGGGAGACCTTTGCTCAGCAGTGGGACAAGATATGTTAATAAAAAAATACATTTTATAATATATTCCCGACCAGATCCGGAACAAATATTTGCAGATCAAGCAAACACAAAGTGTTGTACAAGCAGTTGGGAGCAAGTATTTACACAAAATATCTATGTAAAGCAGTACTTCTTGAATTCTCGTTTATTTCTCACAATCCTTATTCATGGAAACGACATCGTTATCAAACAAACAACAACACACAACCACAGTTTCCTGGATTTTAGATTAATTTTCACAAAACGTCGAGTGCTGGAACGTACTTTTCATTGATGTTTTGGTTCAAATCAGACTGACTGTCTTTTTGTTTGAAGTTTCATCCGCCCAGATATGACGCGATCAAAACATTTGTATTTTACAGTTACGCGGAAATTTTGCGTCAGATTTATTACTGGTTCATAACTTGGTATCACGTGATAACTAACAATAATTTCATAATGATCATTGATATCCAAAAGCTAACATTGTATTAACCGAAACTCCGTAGGTCCTATAGAGCCATCTAAACCCTAATTACCGAAATTTTACTTTTGGGTACACATTCATTCGTTTGCATGAGAGTTTGCAATGTGAGTATAAAAGGAACTCTATGCGGACAACGTTGTGGGGTGTTCCACTAGTCTATACTGATATTATAAAATGCTGAAATACCGAATAAGTTCTAAAAGTACTATACAGATTTGGCTGAAATTTGAAGTATAAATAGATAATAAGCGGGAATAGGACATAGGCTACTTTTTATCCCGAAAAAACGTACGGTTCCCGAGTTTCACTTGAACGAAGTCGAGGGCAACAGCTATGTAGTTCAATATAAAAGCTTTGCTTACCTTTATGTTTTCCCTGTGGGCCTCCTCTAGATATGATGTCGCCTCCATCTTCCCTGCGCCAGAGGATCTTGGGAGGGGGGAAGCCCCGAGCCTTGCAGATCAGCTTGGCTGAACCGCCTTCCGGCACCATCATATCTCCAGACGTCTCTTCGTAGATTATGTCTGGTGGTATCACTACTTCCAGAAATGCTGTCTGGAAGACAATAAAGTCAGATAAAAGACCTGAAACTATGGTTTCAGAGAAAAATGGTTTCGTTTGGGCCCGCAAGAAAAAAGAACTGCGGTCCCAATCGCCTAATAATTATTATGTTATTTTGTTTATATTTATCAGATTTCGTTAGTTCATAAGTAATTTATTATTTATATTATTTGGCTCAACTTAGTATTAAACTTAGACGTAACTAATATATTTTTTGTTTTTCTTTTTGACACAGAAAGTTTTTCTTTTCGAATGTGATACCCAAGTTCACTAAATTATGTAGTTTTTATAAAAAGTATTTCAGTTTACGGTTCTAGTTCAATAACTAGGTACCTGGTTATATATTTTTTTTATATTGGTTATAGGCAAGCGTTTGACCACCACTTCACCTGATGGTAAGTGATGGTGTGGTCGATGATGGAGCACGCTTGCTTAGAAAGAACCTTTTTACTTTGGCCTTGAAGACTCCTAAATTGTATTGGTCCGGAAACACAGACCCCGGCAACGAGCTCCATTCTTTACTCATGCTAATGAGAAAAGAAGATGAAAAGCGTTTGGTTCGGCATGGTGGGATGTCGACCAGATACGGGTGGTACGCCGCCGTACGCCTAATTAGTCTGGTAATGTATATTACCTGACTAATAGTATGGTTAATTTTATACCAATCAAATAAAATAGGCCACATATAATAGTCTATTACTCGCCAACATACATTGTTACAAAAGTATTTATTTGTTACAGAAGTACTTCTGTAGGTGTTTGAGGTGAACAAAGCCAGTGGCCCTGATGGGATTCCCGCTATCTGAACTATCTCCAACTTCTACACGCCTTTTTCGCTTTTCCCTAGACACTGGTCATGTTCCTAAAGCTTGGAAGCAAGCTAATGTGCAGCCCGTGTCAAAAAAGGCAGTCGTGCCGACCCTGCCAATTATAGACCTATTTCAGTTACTCTGTAAAAGTATGGAACGTGTACTCAATAGAAAGCTTCTGGCGTACCTAGAAGCGAATGATCTCATAAGTGATCGCCAGTACGGCTTTCGCCGTAACCGATCCACGGGAGATCTTCTTGCGTACGCCACACACACCTGGAGTGAAACTATCGAGCACCAAGGAGAAGCGCTTGCAGTTTCCCTTGACATCTCGAAAGCTTTTGACAGGGTTTGGCATAATAGTCTTATTGGCAAGCTTCCTTCCTTTGGTTTGCCCTCTGCTTTGTGTCGGTAGATATAGGACTTTCTAAAGGAACGATAAATACGAGTAGTCATTGAGGGCTGCTCATCCGATCAATTGGCTATTAATGCCGGTGTTCCTCAGGGATCGGTTCTCTCAGCAACGCTGTTCCTGCTGCACATTAACGACCTGCTTAAGCCCGGTACTTTAGGGTATGCAGATGACAGCACGGTTGTTGAGAGTTTATAAGTCTACCGCGCAAACCAGTGAGGCACATATCCGGTCTCTCAGAGAAGCCATGGTTGAGCGCTTAAACTTATCTCTGAAGGTAGTGTCTGACTGGGGCGATACTAACTTGGTTAAGTTTAACGCAACTAAGACCCAGGCGTATCTATTTACCGCTAAGCGGAGTCCATTTGAGCTGACTCCCACTTTCCGTAATGTCTCCGTACCGGTAACTGACCATCTCGAGCTTCTTGGCGTCACTTTATCGTCGTCTCTCTATTTTGGCTCTTACATTGAGTCTAAATATGTTTTGGCCGTCAAAAAACTGGGCATCCTTGCAAAGGTGAGACAGTACTTTATATCGGAACAGCTGCTCTACTTATATCCAGCGCAAGTTTGATCATGTATGGAGTATTGCTCTCATCTTTGGAACGGCTCGGCCAAGTATCAGCTTGAGGCGTTAGAGTCAATTGAACGCTTACCAAGACTAAGCTGCAGAGTCTTGAGCATCGTCGTAGAGTAGCTAGTTTATCGGTTTTTTACCGGGTACATTTCGGAGAGTGTGCAAGCGAATTACACAACCTAATTCCCCCATCCCCTTTCCACCATCAAACGACCAAACTCACCGCGAAGTGTCATCATTTCATGGTCGATATCCCACCAGCGCGCACAAAGCGTTTTGCTTCTACGTTTCTCTTGCGCACCGCTAAAGAATGGAACTCTTTGCCGGAGTCTGTGTTTCCCGATTATTAAAACCTGGTTGTTTTCAAATCACGAGTGAATAGGTTTCTTCTAGGCAAGCGTGCTCCACCGTAGACCACATCGCTTAACATCAGGTGAGATAGTGGTCAAACGTTAGCCTATTCTAAGTAAAAAAAAAAAAAAGTAAATGCTACGTTAAATACTTTATGCATGCAGTGACTAACAAAATAAATAAAAACCTAATAATTTACCTGCATTTTCATAGGATCAGTGTTCACTTGGCACATGTATTGTCCTCTATCCTCCCGTTTCACACCCCTTATGTTTAGCGTCCACGTGTTGTAGTCGTTGTGTGTTACGCTTAACCGGGCATTGTTTGTAATGACGTGCTCGTGAATCGCCAGAATCGCCTTTGTATCCGCCTTGATCCATGCAACCTGCTCCCAGTTCGCGGCGAATCGAACACAGCAACAAAAAAGTTCGAATAAAATCATGTAACACACGGTATCCTGCTAAACGCCACATTACTGCTGTTATATCCGATCACGTATGTTGCAAGACTTTCAAGATAACTCTAATTACAAGTGAATGCTTCCCGAGAGGCAGTCACGACAACGATCCTCGAGCGAGCAACACTATCTTGTTGCGAACGCGGAAAATGCTCATGGAATTTTTAATTACATTTTCGTCTGGTCGACGGTATGGGCGCGCTGAACGGCCCTCGTTTCACCCGCTTTACCAAAAGCGTCGACGTCGCAATAGGAGCTAATTTCCTGCATAGCGTTTACAAAAAATAACTGACAAAAATATGGCGTTTAACTTTCTACATGGAGGGTATTAAACTTTGCAAGGAATAATATACTGCTATTAAGCAGACTGTTGATCGTGAAAATGGAATAAAATTCTATCAAGTACGTATAGAGTTGACTTATTATAACAAAAATATTTTTGTAGAAGTATTAAATGAGTATTAAAAACTCAATTCTTTATACATATTTTCCAGGGACTTTGCATAGTATTAACCTATTGAAATGTACTTTTTGTACTTTTTAATTATACAAAAGAAAAGGTAAATTGCTAAAAATAATGCACTAATAGAGGTGCAACTTATAGTGTTAAAGTAAATAAACTACAGTTATTTTAGTGCTTGTGCAACAACACTTAATAGTGTCACTAATAGGTGCTTAGTGAAGAATAATGCGTCCGATACACTCAGCCGATTTCCGACCACACTTTAAAATACTTATCATAATTAAATCGCTAGTTATTGTAAACAAGGGCTTATTTTACGATGTTTGAGTAAGTGCAAGTAGGATAATTATTATTGCAAGTCATTAAAGTAAAAGGTCTCTCGTGAGAAAGAGCCTGTTTTTGATCTAAGTAAATTATAAGCATTAGATAGATGACTTTATCTAAGAAAATTGTTGAAAAATAAACCAAATGGTTAAATTAACCGTTGGTTACTTTTACTACACATCAAACATTTCTTCAGTGTATGTATTAACGTGAAACCGGCTTTTATCTAATAAGTTCTAAAACCTTTAGGTATATCGGTATTGCAAGTTTTAAAACTCTTGATTATAAAGAGCAATCAGCACAAAATTTTATAACCCTGAATGTTCGTAAACCTCTCTGAGTGTAAACGACGCTGAACATAACATTCTACAATAATTTATAGTCTCCATACAACCCCTTTTGACACTTGAACAATCAAATTCCTTGATCCCACATCATCGAATGCTAAAAGCTGTTTTTGAAAATTTTACTGTAAGGGTCAAGCAGATTAATTATACTTACCACGCGTTTTTTTAAACCTAAGTTTAAAAAAAAGTTTTTAAAAAAAGTTGTTTAAAAAAGTTTAAGTAAGCTTAAATTTTAAATTGATTGTCTAGAAAATATTTATCTTTACTGTTTTCAGTATCTAAAGGTCAGGTAAATCAATATTTTAGGTATTGTTGAACTTCTGAGTGACTTTTATTAGCAGGCAAGATTTTATTATTGTTAAGTTAATATGAAATCGTGAGCAAGTGATCAAGTGTAAATTTAAACAGTAAATGTTCAAATGTCATAAGAGAGTTGAAACCGTGCCGGGACAACAGCTGATACAAAAATAAAACCGCAGAAATACAGGTTACATTCGTAAGTTCGTATGAGTCAGTAGCCAACTCTGGTGACTGAGAGTTTCTAGGCCTACCGAAGGCCTCTGTCATGCCCTAACAACTTTGAAAAAGCTGGGACCTAAGCACTGGAGTCCCTTAAAAAAATACTATCTATGTACAATCGTCTTTGTGTTTCCCGCTTTTTCGTTGTTGAGAACGATTAGATAGAGATAGCAGTTGTTAAATCTGCAATCAGGACTAGTGAACATGAAAAAACCTTAACGCCGCGCATCATTAAAGTGTGCAATGTAATTCCACATTTTTGGTAGTATCGTACGAACTTTGACACGATGCTACCAAAAATTTTTGTGCAGCACTATTTTTACCTTTATTGTCACAGATAAAATATTAGATACTTCGGCCGTCAAAAAGTGTTAAAACTTACGCGAACGTTGGGTAAATAAATATACTATCGCATAAAAACAAAGAAACAATAATACCAATTTTCCAACTCATCCATACCAGCGGTGCATATCGATTGTGAATATTAATTGAGATTACAGTGTGGTCTGTGCAAGTATAATGACTTCGTATAAATTGTGTGTAACTGTTATCAAACCTAGTCTCCGCAAAATACTTTCACAGCTAACTGGACACGGTTCCATTTATCCACTTCGACACGAGGGAATACCTTCTAATATCCATTCCGAAGTTATTACTTAGTCTTGTATGATTTTGATTACTGGATATAGATGAGCAAATATGTAGGTTCGTCTACGACCCGAGTCTATAATGTTTCGTGAGGAAATAGAGTGACCTGCTCAAACGGCCCCAAAGAGACCATTATCGAATCTCGCTTCTTGTACGAATAGATCCGCGAACGGAATCAGTATTTATATCTCTTTTATAGCCTGGGATATCTTGTTTTCTGTCGAGCCCGTGGGAGCACGCAAGATTACCACCAATAACTATGTTTACGCGATCAAAATACAATGGCTTACGAGTAGTAAAAAGCAATGAAACTGATAAAATTCACTCGGGATAAAGCTATTTATTTCACTAAACGGCTCCCTCGATTCCATTTAATACCTGCCTGAAAACCAAATAAAATGGCGTTCGTATTTTGGTGGAAAAAAAAATAAAAGCAGGGTAAGCTAGTTTTGGTGATAAAATTGAATTAAACTAAAAAAATGCACCAGTACAATGCTAAAAGTTAAAGTCGAAACAGGTAGATCACGCAGTAAGATACTCGGATTAAAGGTGATCAAAACAAAATAAAGACAATCACAAGAAGTACGGGAAGTCCGGGTAAATTGTTAAAAATCGCAGGTACATAATGGACCACAGCAGAAAGAATAATATTGCAAAAAAATTATAGCCTTTGAGAATCATATTTTTACTGTTTTTTTAAAGTTTTATATTCATATTATATTATAGAAATTTAACTTAGATAAGGATTAAAGAGGTTTTATTATTAGGTATTATTTGGCGATAAAATATCCAGTATCTATCAAAACCGTTAGTGTGTTACACTTCATGTGGATTAACTCTCGGGGCAGTTTGAGCGCAGTCCCTCTCGAAATGATTGAACGGGGACTAAGGGGTTTGTCCCAGCTTTATTTTAATTTCGTAAAGTGACTGTTTAGCAACGTTTCGTGAATTCGGTTAAATGGATCAGTTCGATCATAGTGGTATTTGTGGTCTTTAGATAAAAATAAAATTGATGAAAGTGCTTAGCTAAGTTAAAAAGAAAAGAGTGCTTTCAGAAGACATTGCATGCTCTGAAGGGCTGAGTGAATAAACCGTCTAGAAGGAGGTGCGGTGCTCAAACATACTCGTAACTTAAAACCCAAGATCATACCAGATTGTGTTGTCTGTTCGCGTGATGGTTTTTGTTGGGCTCTTGGGTCTTAGTTCATTGTGCAAGTGTACAAGTGTCTAGTGCAAGTGGTGCTTCGTAATCTAGGAGCTACAACTATTGTGGACAAACTTACAGTTCATTGTGCAAACATAGTTGTGAGCTCTATTCTAGGATAGAGAACTATCAGTGCTGGCTCCGAAAGAGTGCTGAAGAAGTGCATTGAAGATTGTGTGCTAGGAAGTGTGAAAGTTAGTGCAGAGGTCTATTGGTTGAGATCTATAATTTTTAAATAAGTTTTTCATGTGTTTCTTCAATTACAAGCTAGACTATCTACCAGAAAACATAAGGTATTCCCGCGAACTGCACAGTTTTCTAGTGCACACTTTTTTCCCATTACTGCAAACAATTTGTGCTGTTCGACTTTAATATCTTATACTGCATATTTTTCATTATTACAAATCCTTAGAGCTTAAATTGAGTACAGTGTATCCTTTTGTAATAAAGAATAAAAGATGTAACTTAATTCCTCACTTTACATTACTGACTCAACAAATATAGCAACAACTAGATGAAGTAAATAAATTTGTTTTAAAATTTTATATAACCGGCTATTTACCACTGGTTTTAATCATTTATGTTAAGCTTTGAAACTATTTAGAAGGTCTTCTTCATAAACACCGCCCGCGACCACGTTCGACGGTTGCTCGGCAAAAAAAAATAATAGCAAAGTTAGTTTTCTTCTAAATTTAATTATAGATCTCAAACCAGGAGAGTGCGAGGGTGCTGCTCTATGCAGGCTGTATTAATCAGTTGGATACACACCCTGGCTGTGGCGGAGTCGCCACTCACCCTATAACCTCCCAGGTTATTGACCACACACGTGAACATGGCGTCCCTTCCTTGGGCGATGGTTACGTTCTCCAGGGGGTACAGGAAATCGGGCTCCAGACCTAGAGCTAAAACAAAAAAAAAAGAGTGTGATAGAGAAATTGAAATTTGAAATAACACACATTAAATATTACAATCCTAGTTACAATCCTATCCTATTAGGTAGATAAAGTAAAACATATTTCTTGAAATTAAACTTTGTACTTGGATAATACTTTGCACTAATATTTATTATTATAATCTCAAAAGATGTATTATGACGTTTCACCATGTTATCTTATCTACTCTATTTTTACACACAAAACCCTTTGCCTGCAAACATTGTGGGTACACCGAAGCAGTCCAGCATCATCAATCTTCGCCGTTTGAAGCAAGATGTAAGATGTAATCGCATAGTTTACGACATACACGAATAATTCAACAGCATCGCCATTCTAGGAGCAAATAGATAGTCCGCACTTCCGACACATGTTTCCGTGGACGGGACACAACCGGTCACGTAGAATATTGACGCCTCGAGCAATCCATTCGCAGGGGACAATGCCTACTCGATGCCAGGGGAGACATTTTTATACGGACGGTATGTTTGATATAGCGCTTTTTAATGGCCTGTTCTGACTTTGAGCGTTTTGGGTAATGCAAATATTTTTTATTTTATTTTTTAATTCTCGTTTATGTTTGGGTAGTTTATCTCACAATAGTATGCCAGTCACTATTATTTAACCACTGTTGTGCACTTAATAATTTACCAGGTTGAATAATAAACAAAATATAAAAAAAAAATATTTTGAGCAGTTTTTTGAAATCTAGCCGAGTTTGTTTGCATTTTTTTCTAGGCGCATGATACAGGTGTAAAACTTAGCTTTAATAATTTTTAAAGTGATCGATAATTTTAATATAAAACTATTTTGTATTTGAGTTTGATACTCGTAGCTTCAATTTTTTAATTAAAAAAAGCGTACTCAAAACGTGACGAAAAAAACTGTTATTCAAAACCTGGTGCTGAAAGTATTCGCTTGTTGATTAGTATTTTCTGTGGATCCTGACGAGTTATGTGTATTGGTGTGTAAAGTTGAACGACTGGTTTTAATACACCATAAATATTATTGTGAATATAACCTGAAACAAAATAAATCTTTGCCTGGAACTATTTCAGTTTATTATTTGAATCAAATCGATGCCAAATAAGCTTTACGCTATTTATACAAAATACACTGAAAATGGCGGCGGTGCATACACAGAGCTCAATGCTTTTAGAATATCAATTTAGGTAATAAATATTGTAGGAATACGAATTATAATTTTATGAATATCACAGACGATACACATGTCTGTGAGTTTGGTTAATTAAGGTTTATAATCATTTAGATCATGGTTTTGTCAAACTCAAAAGATTTTTTTAATAATCAAGAATTATTGTAAAATATTGCTTAATCTAATCGATTCTGTTGAAAATATTTTCCTTACAAACATTATTTACTAGCAGTTCTCCGAACAATATAGACATCGCGAGCACAAACTTGTAAAGATAAATCTTTATTCGGAACCTTATGTTAATTAGTAATTAAGTTAATACCTAGCAAATATAATAAAAACCATCGAAATCGAATCTCATGAGGCGGAGATATCCAGTAGCCCCCTTTTTGCCCCTTTCTGGAGAAAGTACGCTTCCTATCAAAAATCCCAGACATCAATCAAGTTCTATAAGGTCGTAGAACCTGCATACCAAGTTTCAACCAGATTGGTTGAAAAATGCGACTCGTAGGCGAGAACAGCCGGACAGACTGACTGACAGACAAAAGCATTTTTTGCCAATCTCGAAACTGAGACGCTTCGCTCGCTCGGTCAATTAAAAAAAATACTGGAGAAACTAAGTAGCTTATAACTCTTAGGGTCAGCAGAGACATTACAAATGTCACTGGACGAAATGCCACAACAATACGTTTTGGGATATTTCAAAATGTCAATAGTCGGCCTTTAGCTATTTATATTTATTTCTAGTCAGCTGAAATTCGTAGGATCGGGTTCAAAGTAGACACACGCTGTTAATAGAGTTAAAAACTAAAAGCAATTGAACTGTCTAACGTATTATGGTTAAATTTGTGGATAGTTGCAATAGAAATATTTTGATATGCCAACATTTTAAACACAAAAAGACGTCACACAATTTGAGGCTTCTTCGAATTAGGTAAAATCCACATTTCGCAAACAGTAGGGACAAGCACTTACCGAACATGATTTCGTACTTCAGAAGTTACCTGGCTAACTCTTGACCAAAAGTACGGTCTAGGTTAGCCTTGTTTGGTTTCTCACACTGGACTGGCTTTATAAACTTGTCTGATAGTTATTCACCTGGTGAAAATAGTCTTATGGCAAGTCTAAAATTCTCTTTACGAGTGTTTTGTTTGTAGCCATAATCCATATCAGTTTTTATTTACAATGAATCATAACTATTTTACATTATTTTATTTACAATGAATCATAACTATTTTACACTAGTCTAGTGGTTTTTAGTCTGAATTTAGTAAATGTAATAATTACTATGCTTTTAAAGGTCACGAAATACTTTATTCGTTTTTTAATTCCAAGAAGCCTAACAAGATTGATCTATGTAGACATACGGTTAGTTCATAATCTTTAAGACAGTTTGCCCACCCAAGAAACACCAAGTAACGTGACTCAACAACCGACTACAAAATCTACTTTAAATTGATGTTTTTTACATTATTTAAAAACATAGAAGCCGTCGTATCACTTTCGCAGTGTTAGGTAAATAAAAAAGAACTAAAAACGCTGTCCATTTAAATAAATAATTATGTCAGGAACCACACCATTTAGCGCTTTTTAGATAGGCAAACCACCTTGCACTTGCCGAAAAGCAGTGTCAATTCTCTGTGCATTAACTAAGCCTAAACTAAATTTAGCACTAAATTCCTTGACGTCCTCTCTAAAAGGGTAAATAAGATCCTGTAAAAAAAATTGTTACTTTTAATTTTAAAAAAAAACGCTGATATTACAAATGTGAAAATTTGGATGTTTGTTTTTTGATACCTCGACAACCACCGATTCGCATTATTTTTAAAACATAAATAGATAATGACCGAGAGTAGGACATAGACTTTTACCGAAGAAAAAAGTACGGTTCCCAAGTTCCACGGGCAACAGCTACGTAGTTTCAAATCAAAACTTTGGATAAATTCCCAACAGTATCGATACTACGCTACTTTTATAAATTGGAATTTTTATCTTGAGTAATAATAATGTAAATACGCACTGTGAGATCATGTGATGTTACCGTTCGAGGCTTCATTTGCAATTTGGTTCAGTGATTCCATTCGACCCCTCGACCGCGTCACAGCTTATAGAAAACAGTTTGGTTACACAGATTATAAAAAATGATGATAAAAAATGGATATAAACTACATTGTATTTGTAAAATACTATGAAGTTTTTTTTTACTTTACGATTAAATAAAAAAAAGCCATATTTTTTTATCAGGAAGGCCTATGGAAATCTATTGGTCAATATTATGTTATAACCGGAACTGATAACCCTTCGATGTGCATAATCTTTGTCACCAACGGCCGGTAATATAAATGATGCATAATCTTTAGTATAAATAAATAAATAAATAATGCTGGACAATCCACACAGCATCATCTAGCCCAAGGTAAGCTGCTGTTAAACAGAGCTGTATTATTGGTACTAGATGACTGATATATATTTAATACAATACAATACATAGATAGATATTTTTTATTATACATAGAAAACACCCAGAACACCCGGAATAAATATTTGCAGATCCTACAAACATTTGGCCCAAGGCGGGAATCGAACCCGCAACCTCTGCGTCGCAGGCGGACCTTCGCCCACCGCGCCACATTGGTCGTCAATATCAATAAAGTATGAATTTTTAGTACGAATAGGTAAGTAATATGTATTCGTTTTTTTTTTTAATATATTCTGTAAGACGTTGTAAGTTATATCTCAACACGACGTCCTCAACTACATAGGTATCCAAGACAAGCCAAGACAAAATATGTGAGTATCTCGATGAAAAAAAAAGATAAATAAAAGTATCTTGCCATAAAACTGTAATTTAATAGATGGTGGCATGCCACCGTGATTCCTTCTCAAGAGTGAGACTGTGGTTCTAAACAGTCTGTGAGGATGCGAAGCCTTTGGGAGTGAATTACGAGTGTCTATTGTTGTTCCAGCGGTAGGGGATGCGTCGGCGTGCATTGTTTCAAAGATTTATCTCGTGGTTTAGAAGTGTTATCGTATGTGTTACCGACAAGTGTACAAGTGTAGGCTTAACAGTTGATTGACTGAAAAACAACAGCTATATGAAAATGTTAATGCTTATTTATTATATTATATTTTATTTTAGTATAGATTTACGCTTGTCTTTAATAGATGTACATTTCCCTCTTCAGTGTTTCAGGTTTTAGCGGCCTTAGCTTATATAAGATAAATCTAAGAATGTTCATGCTACACAAAGCGCTTAAAATAAGTATTTTTGCGGTCCCTCAAAGCAATATCAATATCATTGTCTATGAATGGATAGAAATAACACAACTCACAACTGATCTTTGTGTTTGTAGATTATATCCTGTTCAGCCTTTCAAAATTGCCCAGATAATCTATGTGGTTTAAGTCTTCAACAGCAAGTTACGAAATTGTATTTGCAAAGAATCCATCAAGTTTGCTTCAGATCTCGTAAGTCCAAAACAAATATTCTCCTAGACATTTTTGAAGTCGTTACCAACAAGTTAGACCCGGTCCAGGCCGACTGCCGTCGCACTCCAGGTTTGTTTGCCTCAACTAGTTAAATGTTGAACAAAACTTTATTTCGGACCCAGAACACTTTGAGATGTTCACTGTTATTGTTGTTCGAGTATATTTGAGAGACTCAAGTGCAATTTACATTGGGTCAGTGACTGACTCTAAATGAAGTCAGTGCTGACTTTGAGATCTGACTTTCTTTGTTTGCAAAAGGTCAGTACGTCAGAATTTAAAGTCAGAACTGACCCGACAGCGTTTACATTTGGTCAGTAGGAGTCAGCACTGACTTTGCTACTGACTCAATGTAAATTATACTTTAGACTAACACTGGTATTCCAAGTTAAAGTAAAAACGTGAGTTGAGATCGTTTTTATACTTATCGGAGGTTTTTTTTATAGCTTCAGTGGCGCAGTGGCAGAGTGCTTGGTTGAGAAGCGAGATGTTATGGGTTCAGCCAGTTTCAGTGTAAGACATTTTTTTTGGTTTGGATATTGTGATACTATAATATTGTTCTCATAATTTCTAATACCCAAGACACAGGTGATCCTAGTGTAAAACTAGCACTTGGAGCGCTTGTGACGTAGCTGACTAAGTTGTTCTTAACAGATCAACGAAGTTAGCACTATTCCGCGGGGTCATCATTTGAATGGGTGACCACCAGTGGCAATTTCAACTAAGCGCTCCCGTGCTTCGGAGGGCACGTTAAGCAGTCGGTCCCGGATTTTTAAAGTTGTTAGGCCATGACAAAGGCCTTCGGGCGACCTAGAAACACTGGCACCAGAGTTGGCCACTGACTCATACGAACGAACGAGCTCTATGTATTTGACGATTGGGTGTATTATTATGTTACGTTATTATCATTTATAACTGGTGCAAAGACAAATATGCTAACCTTTTTAGATAATAAAAAAATACTTTTGTAATCTCTCCAACAAACCCACGGAACAAAGAATTTATTTAATAAATTCTTGATTATTAAGGATACTCATAAAATTAAAACCACATTCTAAAAGCGAATAGTTGAACCGCAGAAAAATAAATTACGAGATCGAAAGACAGGCAATAACCGAGGAACAATGTAGAACGAAACCAAGAATTCTGGTTTGGGGTTTCGAGCGCCTTCGGAGTAAGGAAATTCTTCAACAACATTGTTTCTAAATTAAAACAATCTCATAATTGCACATTCTCTAACTTCTTTGATGCAATATAGGTATCTTATGAACGTGTTGGGTAAGGGTAAAAGGGGGTACGAAGCCCACGTTCGGGTAAGTTTCGAGGCAAAGTTTAGCCGAATAAGTGTCACTTCCGCAACTGAACTAGCACTGTTCATTAATTATTTCGAGTAACTTAATTGCCGAGGTTGGTCGTCTACTAAGTTTTGATAATAACAGAGTCGTTTTATTTTTTTTATTAATTTTATCCTTTGTTTACGGATCACATACTTTTGTGCATACCCTTTTACGTCTAAGTACATTATAATGTAAGTACATTAAATACAAAGAAAATATATAAATAAAACAGTTGAGCCACAAACAGATACAAACGATACATCAAGTAATCCAGATCACTACCAGACAGCGTTCCCAACAACTTTTTCATAATTAGAACCTTACTTATGTTCTATATACAGCTAACTCAATGACTATATATAATAATATAGTAATTATATAATAATATACATACAATAAGCTGGACAAGACTAAATGAACTTTGGCAGAACAAAGATGATTTTCTTATAAGGTTAACACAAGGACTATGAACAAAATAATATATAATCTGCTAACAAAGAGATCAACCTACGCAATCTGTCGATTTATTTCATTCGAACGTTTTTAAACCGCTTTCATTTTTATGTCGAACATTCATCTATCAAAAAATAAATGCAAAATTCTATCCCATCCATGCGATCACAAAATAAATATTTGTTTTGCGATGGATGTATCAATGTCTATTTTCATGTTCTTCGGCAAAAAAACGATCGCAAATACATGCATCATCATCATTATCTGGATGTTGATAGGTCCCCCAAAGGGTACCATATGAACAGATCTATAGCCTTCACCAGAGTATATAGACTTCCTGCGACCTCTTTAATTTCATCTGTATTATCCTCTTACATAATTTGCATAAGAAAGCACTGACTATTTGTAAAATATTGTAAGAAAAAAACGTATGTGGTACTAAGGTGGTTAGCCCATTTAAGAAGGATAGAGTGACGTGACTTGAAAACTGACTTAGACCATTTTAAAACGATAGCCGTTTGTTCTATTTTCATTTATCAATCACTTTGTATAGATTAAAGATAGTGCACAGTATCGATATCGATTAGATAAAATAAAACATATTGCTTATGATATAGAGTAGATATTCCATTGTAAATTGTCTAGTCTAAAGTAAAAGTATAAGGCAAAGTATTAACGCTGCAAACGAAATCACAAGTAAAGTAGCTAATCTAATAATAATTATTGATTACTCTTATAGCCTATACATACATAAAAAAAAATAGTTAAAGACAATCGTTATAAAACCTCAATCTTTTTCCATGTTGCCACACTTGCCACCAGTCACCACCATCCTTTTATGTGATTAACTACACTTAACACTTAACACTATGACAGCAATAAATGTATTGAATATCTAGTTTTACCGCCACTTGTTTCTATATTATATTCCGTGGCAAAAACACAGGGAAACTGTGGGCCACATTCGTCCGGGCAGAAAGTCCATTACGGTCTATTCGTCTAGACGAAGGCACGTGTTAAAACTATTCTCACGAGTAAACGAATTACCTTCGCTGTATAAATAAAAGAAACTGCCGAGCACAAGGATAAACAGTATAGAACAATTAAGGCGAGAAAAGATAATAATATAGGTAGTGCTGAGTGTGGTGGCGTGTTTCTAAAGGTAAACATTTGCTTTTACGTATTTATTTTAACTGCTAGTGTAGGTACCCTTACAAAAGTCTCATTATGAGCCGTCAATCTTGGAAAAGTTTATCTTGCCGCGGAACACACTTTCAATGCCTAAAGTTTCTTCGTTACCTTACCTGAAAAAGCTTTGTTTTGTAACGAAGATGAATAACATAATACATAATATTAACCTTGGGATATCAAAGTTAGCATATAACAATATAATACATGTTAATAAAATATTATTACTTAAGTAAATACATTACACACTACGTATTGTTTTATGCGAAACCCGCTCTGTTGAGTTAAGATTTTATATTCGTTTGAATATTTAATTTTGTTAGGAAAAAAAATGCCAACTATGGTAAGGTCCTTAGTGGTCAACCTATAATGTGGTGATGAAGTTTAGAGAATGCCTAAAAACGCCCTATTATATCCATAGGCCGTAAGGTAGTTTAAATATAGAGTGTAAATGATTCAGCCTCTGAGTTGTCCCTTTTCACAATATTGATAACGAACGCATAAATTGTCATTTTGACCTATTTTCACCGCTCAGAAAAAGCTTGAAACGATAAAAAGATGTATCATAGTAAAATAGAAAGAAGTGAATGAGATTTACAAATGTGTTAGACGATATTTTTGCGGGGTATTCGTACGTATGGCGATTGTGGCTCACTTTTTCAATATCCGTACCTAATGGCCGCCAGATGGCAAGTTGGGCAAAGTGATGCTATCAAAAAGCGATAGGCCGCGGTTTCGCTGGTTATCGGGGCACTTTGCGCGCCCATCCTGACGTGGGTCAACTTCAGCGTGTTGTACAGTCACGTGCATTAATAAGTAAACAGTTACAGTTTTCTAAATACTTGCGAGCCGGTTTTGCACGGGTGCTTAAACTATAAGTACGTATGTATGTATATACTTGAATCACTCTATTTATTGATTATACACCCACATAAAATGTGAAACAGAGTCAATTCCCGCCGTCTGCTTTCTATATGGTATTTCTACACAATGGATTTTGATGCGGTTTTGCAATAATAGAAAAAGTGGTTCAAGAAGGCTTATAAGTAAAGTTTACACACCCGTGCAAAGCCGGGGCGGGTCGTTAGTTATTATTATGTCATGACAGCCTTCTAATGTTTCCACTGCTGGGACACTGGCCTACTCCCGAGTGAGAGTGATTGGGATTTAAATCCAACACGCGGACCCAATGCGGATTGGTGGATAGCACATGTCTTTTAAATTTTTAGTTCTTAGACATGCCGGTTTCCTTACGATGTTTTTCTTCACCTTAAGAGAGCACCTAGTATTGCGCTCATATATTTTTCGAATTGGTGCACGACCGGATTTGAACCCACGACCTTAGGATCGGAAGGCGGGGTCACTACCAATAGACGACCATGTAAACAATTTATTATATAGGTGACTGTACACGGGTTTTATCCTTTGCAAGACGTTTCACGGATTCAATGGTCCTATAGCCTTATGATTCTGAACGAAGCATCCTTGGAATACTTTGACGTTGAGTAGGAGTAAGCATTTTAAAACGACTTAAAAAAAAGGTGGATATATTCGCAAACTATGTACTTTATTCTCTTACGGTTTTAGTTATTGGATTTGTGATATTTTGATAGTACGTTTAATATTATTTATTAGACTAAAGCCACTAAGGCTTATCCTAGTTAATGTTATTGAATTAAAGTACAAATTTCAATGCGCTTTGTCGTGGCACTTATGACGGCTGCACGGCCCGGAATAAAAGAAAAATAATTTGGCTTATTTTAGAAAAAACAGTGATCATTAGAAAAAAATGCAAACATGCAAATTATTTAGCTCTGTTTAGTGTGCAGATTTTAAAGTATTTATCATTATGTGGGGCGTTTTGGACCATTTAACTCTGGAACGACGCAAGTAAAACCGCGGGCAGTAAAAGTATTAACTCCAAATGTCACAAAGCTGTGAAGATCAAACCACAAACGTTGTTTTTACCAGTAAACCGACATTTAATTTTTACCAAAATTAATGTTGTAATGCCACTTCTGTTTATGAACAAAGGGCCTTTAATTTGAGTTAATTGTATTTGCCACGGCACATGATATCTACCCGTTGAGGGTTTTATATTCTGACTCAGATAAAATTACTGAATACTAATTCTATAATTCTATCAGACTCTACATTTTTATTTTACAGCATCAAGAGAAAAATCCGAAATTGAGTGAAATTGGGAAAGCTTGTTATGGGAATTCCTTTGTGCACAATCCTTTGGGTTTTAAATATATACTCTATGAATTTCTGGTATTTAGAACTCAAGGTTTAGGCTGACTACATACTAGTACTAATATAAATGTTCTGTGGTTGAACGTTTATTTTCAGTCAGTCAGTAACACAACATTTTTATATTTTGCCTTGTTATTAAATGAGTGTAAGTATGTATGAATGAGCAAATAGCTTGCCCAAAGACATATGTCATGGCCATGGCTACGCGACCGTTGATTTTTATTACTGTGGTACGATAAATCATAAGCGCTTGTAAATGTTACACTGACATCACTAATACTATTTTCTTTTGCATACTCCAGCGTTTTAGGCACGGCATTCCATTGTTATTCAGTCGACGGAGTCAGGCCCGCGCACGCCCCACGGCTTATCGCCGGCCCCCAGCCGTTGTAAATTAAATAAATATACACCTAATGAGCGGAAATACAATGCATGACTAAGCTAAATAATAGCTTTATCTACTTTTTTGCGAGTTTTCACCAATTTGTGCTGGTATCAAGTGTGCTGGTATTTTTTGCGAAACTTGTCACATAAATCACTGTTTTGCGTAATTTTATATTGTGGCACAAGATTATTTTTAATGGTAACGACCTGATATCATTTAGTACTTACATACAGTTTTGCCAAAAGCAAGGAAAATAAAAAACAGACGAAAAATCTCTAGTACTATTCCGCTTAACCTTTTAACTGATGAGGTCACACAGTTACCACAGTTAACTTCAAAAGAAAAATATCGACACGTGTTTCATCCCTCCACGGGACATCCTCAGGACCATCGACTGTTCTCTCTCTGACATTTGTTCTCCGGCAGACGTGTTGCTCCGTCGAGCGCTGGAGCCAAAGTGACGCTCGATGGTCCTGAGGATGTCCCGTGGAGGGATGAAACACGTGTCGATATTTTTCTTTTGAAGTTAACTGTGGTAACTGTGTGACCTCATCAGTTAAAAGGTTAAGCGGAATAGTACTAGAGATTTTTCGTCTGTTTTTTATTTTGTAATGGATTTCCGCAAAGTAACGCCTGAATCTATCAATTAAGAGCAAGGAACTCACGCACCGAGGGTTTTGTTTAAGTGTTCTTTCTAAGTCTTCTTTCTTAGTTATAACACAGAATAGTACCTATCAAAAAACTTATTTACTCGAAAACTTCAAGCTCTGGAAAAACATTATTATATTTTAAATATATGGGTACATGCAAAACGCAATTCACAGTTTATTTTTTTATATATTTTAATCTTTTTGTAGCGATACATTCCATTGTTTCATTTTATTCTACGAAAAAGCACTTACTTAAAACGTTTCGCTCCAATGAAAATTTATTCAGACTGAATACGTAAATTTTCCAAGTCTCAATTTTAAGATTCTCCATGAATTTAAAATAAGTATGCGGAAACTATGTTGTTATTTATTACTTTCCGTTAAGTTACTGCATTAATTTTTATTCATAATGCGAAAAGAGATGAAATATGTAGTGGGTCTATCCTGGCTGGGAGTTCGGAAGGAAGTTGTGATATAGGACGACTTTATACGATTTGACTGGCTCTTCTTGTTCAAAAAGAATTACTTACGATCGATACTAAAAATATCACAACATTACTAATGGAAAATGATTTTTGAACATAAGTTTTTATCTTAGATCATATTTTTTTGTGCTTTTCGGTACAAATTATTGTGAGGAAAGTAACTGTTCATGGAATTATTTCACCTTAAAAGTTATATGAGACCTATAGGTGTCGTATAATTAAATTCTTTACATTATTTTGAGAGACTAAAATTAATAAATGCGTCAAGTTAAAGTTAGGTGGGCGTTATTCACCTGCTATATTTTAGCCCTAGCACGAGTCTCCAACGAGTCCATTACGAGCTGACTTTAACAATAAACTCCACATCGGTTTAACAATGTTAAAAACTGGTGCTATTGGTTTCTTTGTGTGCAGTCTTTGGAAAATACGATCACCAAACCCTTTTTTTTACAATGCTGCAATAATAAATAATTAAAAAATAAAATGTGATACTGCTTGTAAAATGTATACACAACAAAGATACACTTGTGCAGCTTACAACCCTATGTAAAAAAGTTAAAACATACATTAGCTTAGACTTAAAATCTGAAAAACGAGTAAGCTTTGATGCAAAATAACAAGATAAACATTAGTGTCCCTTTCAAAAGAAACCGCTCGATATCCGTTCACACAAAGGATGAGTTTTTTACCAAATGCCCATTGAGAAAGCTTTTATACCCTTGTACATTGATCTGAGTGAGAAAGTACAGCTTGTTTCGTTCTAACACATCCTTTGAACCGGTATGTTAGTCTTTGTAGAGGCTAGTGAAGGCGGTGCATTTTGATAGTGGTATCGATTCCTACAATGAATAGATTTTTACTCAACAGTATTTTTGCTTGTGTAAGTTTTTTTCTTTTGTTGTTATGGGCATGTTCATTATTTTAAGAGCACGTCTTGGTTTTATAAATGACTATAAAGGGTATATAATATACTTATTAACTAAAATCAAACCGACTCAGTGAGAACATAAAGTTCTAAGGCGATTAGCCCATATGAAGCTGCAAGGGACGTGAGTGACGTATAGTTAACATTCCTTTGCCAGTTGTCGAGTTACGTCACTAGTGCTTCTCAGATCCGGTATCAGTTAGTCATTCAGTCAGTCAATAACGCAAAGATTATATATATTTAAACATCTCATTGATATCGATGAAAATTCCAAGAAAACTTTGTTACTACTAGATTAGTCGTAACGGAATTTACCATCATAATTCATAAACCATCAGAAAAGTTATATTTAATCATATTAATCGAACATTTAAAGTATTTGTCTTTTGGCTCTGACCCCGTCCCGGCTACGAAGGGGAACGTTTGAGAATTTCAATTTACGAGAAGAATGCGCCGACATAACATGTGGCCCGAGATATTTTGATAGGACATGTTCTCGGTGAATAAATTTCTTTGAACATATTAAAAAGTTTTTAAACGGTTTTATTTATTATCATAATATAGGTGAGGTTGGGATAGACGTTTTTACGTGGGTATTGGAAACTCTTTGTTGTTTTAATATTCTTTCGTACAATTTTCTTTGTGCGTTTTGTTAAAACGTTTCAGAAGCTTTTGACTGATATTATAGGTATTAGCACCCTTATTGCTGTTATCAAAATCGAACATTCATTCCAAAGTTCCTACGTGCACTTGTTTTTGTAACTTCAATTAAAACAGCTTTGAATTAAAGTTTAAATTAGAATTAGTTATACTGTAACTTTTTATATAAGCTTTGCGCACAGGCTGTGCAAGTCCGTACAGTTTAAGTAGTACGAAATGCCTTAATAGTTGAACATGAGATGTAGTATAAAAATAAGATACTACTCTTCCTGGGTGAAACGATCTTACATTTATTTTTTGTTATTAAATGACAGATTTTTTTTAAGTCAGCAACTAGTAGTCAAATCGTTCGCTGTATAATAATACGCCACGCATGCCAAACTATTATCAGATGCAGTATTTTCTAAGTTTTGCGAGATATTGCATTTCGTTTGTCATCCTGAATTGTAGATATAAGTTTTTCGAATATAATACTGTGATAAAGTGATATTTTAAGGTTTTTCTTTTAGAAGTACAGAACCCTACAGAAAAACAGGAGATTTAAAAAATGCTACACAGTAACCGGAAAAGATAAGCCAGTTTCCATAAGCCATATCAAATTCATTATGACAATAAACTCCCAAATGTATTTACGAGAGATCGCGCCATGAATAAATTTCGCCAGTAAAGTTTGATGCGTAAAATAGCCGTACAACTTAGGGCTCCGTTTTATGATTGCTAGTTAATGTATCGAATAGGTCAAAATTAAGCCCTAGCCTTAATTTTGTAATTTTTTTTGAACTAATGATAAAAAACCTGTCATTAAAGGGATTATTCACAGGAACGCATGTTTAACAATGTAAATATTTCTTAATACTAGATAGTTACTTTAGCTTACTTTATTTTAGTAGTTGATTGCAGTAGTTGAAAGTAACTAACGTTCTAATAGTTTGACTAATCTAATGGCTTTAAAGAACTCTAGTACCTTCTGAAACTAGTGAGGTTACTGCGTTTTTTTCCACCAGATATTTTTGAGAATGCCAATTTAAATTTAAGATAAAAAAAAATATTATAAGATAAAATGGCCCTGACTCAGAACTTTGGATTCTAGAGTTAGGTTGCGTTCTCCATGCAAGCAACTAGCGGAGTGAAAACGGTGGCAGAAAATGCTCCAGAATAACTTTAGCCGGGAACTCACTCTGAAGGTGTATGACATCACGACTATAGTACTAAGTAGTGTAAGTAATATGCATGTTTATTTTTGTGTTAAATAAACTTATTTCGTTTCATTTATTCACATTTAGTACCGTATAATTTAGTAGAAGAAAGAAACGCCTCTATTCTTTGTATGTTGTGTTCATAATAGTATAAAATATGTTCAATAACCTATAAGTTATGCCCGAGTATCGATATGATGATATAAACAGTTAATAAAAATCGCCGACGCTCAAGCGCCCGGTTTACGCCTGACCCTCGCCCTCACATAACAATTTTACATCGCATAAATTTTCTTGTCATATTTTTCCAGTTTACTAACATTATAAAAGTTATAGTGTAATAAAATGAATAAACATGAATACACTTGTAGGAAAAATATGGTTTTGTAGAGAGATTTTTGATGTTGATGGAGAAAATAAAACCGCTAAGTTATAGTGGCTGAATATATCGAATCTAAAATTATAACTGGATTATCAAAGTAAAGTATTTTCAAAAAATTGAGGTGGTTGAAATATATTTTCATTTACGCTGGCACCCGTAATAGTGAACTCGCTCACAAAATTAGATTCACCACCAAGGAAGTGACGTTAACTTCCTTCGCGCGCAAAGTGTTCTACCTGTGGTTCTACTAAATAGTTGTTATGATCAGATGTTAATAACTATTTGGTAATCAATATTAGGGGCAAACGTAAAAACGTAAATAACGTAAATAGTGCGTAACCTAGCTGAAAGATGTCATACTGAGCACTGGCATGTTTTATTACCAAAACTAGACAAGAGACCAATCAGCGCGACTGATTCCTACTTTTTAATAAACAAACAGGAGTGGCTCGCACGAAGTAGATAAAACCTTTACGGGCGTCGGACGACAAGTGACGACGGTCACGTTTTTAATTACCCGAGACTCATCCGTAACGTGTCACTAGGGGGAGTTCTCCAATTGTGTACTTTTAGTTGGCTGTTACGGTTTGGAGTTAAGCTTGCGTAGGTGATGTGTGGAGAGCTTCCGAAGTTAAATGAGGATCGGGCGAACACCCATTGATTTTATTAAAACGAGTCGCGGGACGTATTTTGGAACGTATTTCTGGAAATAACCTATATTTTGATTAAATCAATTTCTCTGTTTACAGTCTGTATTCACGAAATCATAAGTTTGATGCGCACTGCGTGAGACAGTGAGGCAGGGCGGACGTAGACCCCGCAAGCGATGGCGAGACGAGCTTGACACCTTTAACAACTAGTGGAAGGTATTGGCGTTAGACCACAATAAATAAATATTAAATCAATAGATTATTGGCGGATTTTTTTTGCAATGGCCAGAAAAGTCGAGTAAAAAGTTGCTCAGTCGTGGGACAGTGCAAGCTGATAACAACAACAGGGGGTTTAATTAAAGTTTAGTTTAAAAAAAAAACCACGTCTCGGGATGACGAGCGCAGTGCAATGCTACGCACAACGTTCTTCTACTTCTTCGTTTATGGACTCTGTGACCTATTTGCCACAATTTCGCCAGTGTCAAGTAAATGAGTACTAGTACTATGCGGGTTCGATTCCCGCCTCGGGACAATGTTTGAAAAATGACAAAGTTTGTACGATCTACAAATATTTGACACGGGTGTTCTGGGTATTTTCTATATATAATAAAAATATCAATATAAGTATTGTATTGTATTAAATATTATCAGTCATCTAGTACCCATATTACAGCTCTGTTTAACAGCAGCTTACCTTGGGGCTAGATGATGCTGTGTGGATTGTCCAGCATTATTTTTTATGAGTTTGATTGTCGCATGGCAACGTAAACAAACAAAATTTGGAAAGAAATGGCGGCGTTTCTTTCAAAATTCCCTAGGAAAGCCTTTGACTAAATTACAAACCAACATTACCCTTCCATTTCACCTGGTGGTAGGACTCTTCAGCAAGAGTCCGTCTTGGTGGGTACCACCGCAGTGTCAGATATTCTACCTCCAAGCAGTAGTGTGCATTTACTGTGTTTAGGTTTAAAGGGCACTGTAGCAAGTGAAATTACTGGGCGAAAGAGACTTAACAACAATGTCTCGGGGTGATAAGCGCAGTGCAGTGCCACGCAAACACTTAAAAACTTCAAGCTTTGGGTGGCACTGCATCTGTAATAGTCAGGTGTGGTGCTTAACATCGAGTGGACCTTCTTCTTCTTTTGTTTTATGGCCTCTGTGGCTAGTTTGCCACAATTTTGCCAGTGTCAAGTGTATTAGTTTGATTGTCGCTTAACGTAAACAAACGAAATTTGAAAAGAAACGATGACTTTTCTTTCAAAATTATCCTGGAAAGTCTTTGACTAAATTACCAACCAACATTACCCCTCCATTTCAATTACTAACACTTGTGCTAAGTAAACAAGTTAAATTGGATAAACTGCCACCAAATTTACGCAATAAAACTTGAAATAACACGAGAAAAATAATTAAAATGGGAAGACCCATGTCGTTTTGACAAAATAGCCAAAGACAATCCGAGTGGGCACCTTGATTGTTTTGTCACTTGCTGACATAAAAAAGTTTTACACTAAAACTCTAAAACTGAATGAAGGGTGGCACTGCAACTGTCATGATGCGTGGCGCTTAACATCAACTTGACCGTCATGTCACTGCTGATAGAAAAAAAAAATATGAAATAGTATTTCTTTAAATTGCTTAATTTTATTAATGTTTGTTCTTCCGTTAAATGCAAAAAGTAGAGAAATAACCAATGCCAGTGGAACTTAAAGCTGACTTTTCCTGTATCTACAACGTCATAATTTATTTAAAGTTTGAAAGCATCGAGTGTTTTCGATCTTCCTGTTCGTTATTTTTAAAGTGCAGATATAATATTTATGTGCTTTGAAAGCCCACTTTCTAGAAAATGCGACTACTTTGTGATGACAGGGTGATCTTGAAACTATAATTAGTTACAGAGTGGTATAGTCTTTATTAAAATAAAAACTGTAGTAGTAGTATTTGCCTAATATTTTATTACAAAATACATAATAAAACAGTCCATTTAAAGACCTAAAAACGATCTTGCACCAATCCGCATTAGGTCCACGTTGTGAATTAACAATCAATCACTCTCGCTCGAGAATATGCCAGTGTCCCAGCAGTGGGAATTAGAAGGCTGTCATGATGAAAAACGATCAATAGATAGCTTCAATCCAGACCACCAAATGCTAATACTTTGTTAGTTGTGCTAGTACAAATAATTTTTTTGTGGTATAATAGGTTATAAATTGTAATATCTATACAAGCTTCAGATCATAACATCTCTATTTCTACAGAGGGTTTTATTTAGCACCCATCCTACTCACTCTGTGCATTATTTGCTTCGAAAACTTGAAGTTTCAAGGAATTCACTGGTAGCAACTGACTGTGCATCCTGGAAATATAAAATACCGCCTACGGCATATAAAATATGTCGTGTGTTATGAATTAAAAAATAAATAAATAAATAAATAATGCTGGACAATCCACACAGCATCATCTACCCAAGGTAAGCTGCTGTTAAACAGAGCTGTATCATGGGTTCTAGATGACTAATATATATTTATAAACAATACAATACATAGATAGATATTTTTTATTATACATAGAAAACACCCAGAACACCCAGAACAAATATTTGCAGATCCTACAAACATTTGTCCCAAGGCGGGAATCTAACGCGCAACCTCTTCGTCGCAGGCGGACTTTCGCCCACCGCGCCACATTGATCGTCAAAAATATATTATAATATTTTCAATTTACTAAGTTGCACAAACATACTCTATGTGATATAAACTCTACCATATCTCATTTTCAAGCGTGCCAGCAGTGACATATAAACCTAGAAGGGTAATAAATAAAACAGCTTCCTCTTACCAATTTTACATAAAAACGCGTCTCATCCGCAATCTGCATGTTTATGAGGGTATATTCTATAAACAAGTCAGCGATGCCTTGGAGTTTGTTTTCATTGCATCAATTTTCATAACATGCCTGTAAGTAGGACTCTCCAATGTCCGTCTTGGTGCATGGGTACCATCGCAGTGTCAGATAATTAAAAGTAGTATGGAAGCTTTACTGTGTAGTTTTTTAAAACAATCATGGTTATTAACATAGTTTTTACTAAAAACGGGATATTTACCATGATTTGTGAGTTTTAATTTATATCGGCAATCAATAAAACTCTCAAATCATGGTAAATATCCCGTTTTTAGAGAAAATTACGCTTTACTGTTTTTAGATATCAAGAGCCACGCCTAAATTAACAGCTCCAGTGTGATTCAAAGCTCTGTGTGACACTGCACTGCTTATCACTCTGAGATATAGCAAATAAAGCTCATTCGGCCTCACTTGCTGCAATGCTCTTTGAACTTTAAGTTATAATGTTTACACACTATTTCTCTGAGGCAAAATACCTAGCACTGCAATGGTACCCACCAAGGCTAACTTTAGTTAAAGAGTCTTACTACATACCACTGATATAGTAAAACATTATACAAATTAACTAAAATGTCGGCCTGATTTGGTATAATGGGAACAGGCTCTCATAGTATGCTTTGCTAGGGACAGCAATACATAGAATTGCATGCAAATAAGATAACAGCAATAAATGAGAGTTGCCCTTCTGCTATTTTATACAATTTCCTTATCGCATGTAAAAGTTTATGAGTTTCTTGACCCATCTTTAGCTGCGATTGTTATTCGGAAACAAGTGAGATTCAGAGTGGCTAGCATCAAGTTGGGCGTAATGATGCGTTACCATGGCACAAGCAAAATTGTGACGTAGCTTGAGTCTGATGATGAGTTCAGATGATGATGTGTGACGTGAGGTGAGAGCTTTTCACAAGTTTTCTCTTGTGTAAGATATAACATACGAAAGCTCGCTCTTATATAAAACACCAATGCCCAAATACTCAACCGCTATTTAAATTTTTAAGATTGTGTTAGCTGTTTGAGAGGTCGTTAGTATTCAAAATCAAAAACATTAAAACTTGAAATTGATAGCTGTTTAAAAGAAATAATTACTATCGATTTAAAGTATGTATTTCTGTGTCGGTTGTATATTCACATCATTTGTTGTTCTTGGTCATAAATAAAAGAAGAAAAGCGAGCTACTCTTGACTTTAAAAAAAAATCATAAAGTGAAAGAAAAAACGCCCTCAAAAAGGACTTGGATTAGAATACAAGCTAAATCACTAGCCAGTCAATCGCAAAGCACTGTTATAATGATGATTGATGATGCTGATAAAATGAATATTAACAACTAATAGAGAAAAAAAAAATTCAAGCCTATTTATTTAACTATAAGCTACTTTTTATTGCACTATAAACTAATTCCAGTTTGTACACTCACTTAGAATACTTCTTAAAAATGCAAATTTCATTGTCATAAATTTCCAGGGCACTTATTAAAACCATAACTTTTAGGCCATTTTTGCGCCTGTCAGTAAATCGCCAGGGAAGGATTATTCATTGGCGGTGTCCAAACAAAACGGCTCATTGACTTCGTGATTAATTGCAAGGAAAGCGACGGTGACATTCCAATGTAGAAATATTATAGCAAGGAATAAATAAATACACCCTGTAATTAACTCGATGATTTTGAAAACTGTATGTACAAATATACAAAGTTGTTGACCACAATTTGGGCCAGGCAATCCAACTAGGTAGGTCAAACTTTGATAAAGAGGTCAGCCGACGAATCCAACTTAGATGGGCAGCGTTTGGGAAGTTACAGCATACTTTTTGTCACAGATACTGCAGGGCCTTAAGAAAAAAGTCCACAATCAGTGCGTGTTGCCAGTGATGACATAAAAAACTGAGACGTGGTCGCCATGTGATCGAATCTGAAACGAGAAAATTATAAAAGAACCAAGGTCACCGACATAGCTTTCAGAGTAAGCAGTTGAAATGGCATTGGAAGATCGTATAACTCGCAGAACCGATTATCACTGAGATGGCCCCTCGCTCGATGAACTGATGATGGTTGCAGGATGCTGGTGGATTGTGCAAGCCTAAGTTCGGGCGTAATGGTGTATTTTGGGGAAGATCTATGTTGAGCAGCAAACGTCTATATTTGGCTGATAATTTATATTTATGATGATGATGATGATGATGATAATGTACAAAAATAAAACATTACGCCCCATCTAATAAATTACTTAGCACCAGCAAACAAAAATAATACATAAATCTAGTTAACATGGTACTTGTGATTCAGAGTCGCCTACGCGAATGTGTCGTGTTTCACATAAGGAGGGATTTGCCAAAAAGGTGGTAATAAGGTATGCAAGCCCTCTTTCCTTTGTCGGCCACTCACCGGCAACGTGACGAGAATCACCGTGTGAGATTTAGTAGTAGATATATGAAGAATCCGAGATGTGAAACGCAGACGGCACAATTCGTAAAAGTATTTACTATTCGAAGCTACGTAGAGTCGCGATTGCGAAGCCACTTTGCTTGAATTTGAATACGGTTTTGTGGGTAAAGTATACTATCCATTTTGTAAATAATACGGGTGGCGAGTTCTTCCTCATTTATTATAGAAACTCGAATTTGTATGATAGCGTAAAGGTAAAGTTGGTGTACACGGACGGGGTTGGACGGCCGCATCATTGTGCGGGCGAGCCGCGGGCGCGATTACAATGCCCTCGCTGTGACATTTTCGCTAATGGTTTGAGGGTAGGCACAATAAAACGACAATACGACGGGAGATAAGGTAGCAAGTGAAAATTTTACAACAGGATTAATTCAATTCCACCTTGAGTTGTGTGGAAGAAAGGTACAAGTTTAGAGGGTTCCAGTCAACAGTTCAAAATCATAAGTATCATAAGTATTCTAAATAAAAACTTAGAGTTTAGCATATTACTGACATACACAGAATAGATAGAGTGCTTTGTTTGTTTTCGGAAAATTATTCGGTTATATGTATATAGTTTCGGTATTTTAGATTTTAACATATCTATATTTTTAAAAGAGAACATAACGGTTCAACCAGCTCCTGCTCTACGTAACTGAAGGCCATAAAACGTCCACTCTAGCTTCGTTCTCAATCTATCTATAATCTATACATCACTGAGGGACACGCGTTTACTATACGCTCTGACATTTTGACCCGTGGGCCGTTTTTCAATGAGGATTCCGAGCTGGCATCGCTTTGACTCATGAAAGGGTTATCCATGTTACGAAACGCTTCGAGCCTTTTGTATATTTTTATCATCACTGAATGAATCGGTGTAAAATGTGTCTGCAAAATCTATTTATAAATGCATTGTTGATAATTTTTGGTACGAGTGGAAATCAAGGAATTTATATTTTATTATAGAATAAAAAGATAATCAACAGTAAACAATAATACTCGTTATCAAAATATTTAAAGCAATTGTTATTTCAGGCACGTATCAGAAACTGTAGACAAAAAAAATATTGAAAAACATTTACTTTGACTGTAGTAGTCTCGTTTACGATAAGGAGTAAACATCTAGGGGCACGCAGCCGAATAGCACATACGGTGGCTTACTAAGATTACAAAAATGGACTGCGCACATTATAGTGGTTGAACTACTTTCCGGCCAACAACACTGATGCATTATCAGAGCAAATTAATCTCAAAATCAATGCATATTATTGCTTTCACAATTAATTCAAATTCAACTTAAAAATCTGCTCATCATCAATTATTTTATGCGTTGAGTTTTCTTTAGGTGGATGAGAGTGAGACTTTACTCTTACATAATTTGATTATTTAAATATTATTTATTTACACAATTCGACCAAATATTATCTGTTATACATTGATATAATAACATGCCCTATCAATTTTAGATTGTATTAAAGCCGCCCAAACAAAACCGTAAGCAAAACATAGTTCAGTATGAAATAAACCTACAATCTGAGTTATCTACATAACTCAGTTCAAGATTTATAAATGCTATGCAACAGTAAAGTACTGTAATAGTTTAGTGTCATGAAACGCGATCCACGCAAACGCCGTGAAAGCTTGCACTTTGTGGAATGAGCGTGAGTGCAAAACAAAGCTAAAGCCGGACATCGCGCGCAAATGTCGTAAATGTGCGGCCTGGGTATGCGGCCTATTTGCTGAGATTAGGGCGTGTTTAGACTGCGTGTTGGGTGCTCTTGTGTACGACAGATACGCCTCTGATCCATCAAATATAGCATTTGATGACTAAGGAATGGCTCAAACGAAGGGCCTTAGGAGCTAAAAGTTTAGTGATACATTGCGATATTCATCTGGAAAACAATACCATTCCTACATTACAATTTGACATAAAATGCAATTCCTATTTTGCGGATGGACTAGTTTAGCTGTGATTTTAGCAATATTCATAGAAAACTGTCAAACAGGTGCATTATGGATATGGAGTATGAATTTAGTTTTTTTACATACGCTTATTCATCATAGTTTAATAATCAAAGAACGGCACTTAAGTATAGTAAAGTAAGTAAGTGTACTTGAAGTACAAAGTAAGAAGTTATCTAAGTCATGCGGCAGTTATGTCGATGCTGTACTATGGAAATCTCAGAATAATATTTTATATTATTTCTATGTTTTTTTTTTTTTTTTTTAATACAACTGAAGTGGCAACCAAGCGTACGGCCCACAAGATGGTAAGCGGTTACCGCAGCTTATGGACGCTTGCAATACCAGAGGTATCACTCGCGGGTTGCCACCTTGAGGCTAAGATCGAAAGCCTCATGTGCCAGTAATTTCACCGGAAACCATACCCTTCACACCGGAACACAGCAATGCGAGCATTACTGCTTGGCGGCAGAAATAGGTATGGTGGTAGTCCTTCCCCGGATGATCTCTATCACAGAGAACTCTACTACTCTTAACTTACTCTTAACTATGTGGTATATCCACATAGAAATAATAGAAAATAGAAGCATTCTGTCACATAAAACGCACGGTGACAATATATACACGACACGGCCGGCACACCGTCAAGTTTGTCCGCGATGACATTCTTTTAAGGTAACTTTTTCTTCTCGTATATATATCGATATTTGAAGTACACCCATACATTTTAAAGAAACACACTGAAAACAAGGTCTCTAGGTAGTTTGTTTAGTTCCTAATTCGTGCAAATTACAAAAAAATACAATACACCCAATTTTTCAGGTCTTACAGTTTTGCATTGATTGTTAGATTTCTAACGACTTTGCTTGCGTATTTTTTGTTCTCAAGTTTTTTATTGCACCTAATGTTATAAGAAAGTAACCAGTTAGTTTCATGTTTTGGTTTTTATACAAATAATCTTCTACTTCGTTAATGGCTCCTGTGGCTTGTTTGTCATAATTCTGCCAGTGTAAGGTAATTAATTTAATTAGCCTGTAGACGTCTGGGTTATTTGGTTTGCTAATAGACTGCACGACGATAGTAAGCAAGAGCTAAGTTCTTATGTTCTAGTCAACTTACCAACAAAATTGACGTGTAGCACTGCTAGCACAAGGATGCGCGCGAGTGGTCCGCCCCCGCCCGCCTGCCCCACCGCCATCTTGTTTCACCAGCGCAGCCATCTACTACAACTACCGCTCTTCAGTTTCCATGTACTCCGAGCCCCTCTCATTTTGCTTGGATAAAACTGAAAAAACAAAATAGTTATCAGCATAGTTTTATTTAGTAGACGTCTACTGCTTGCTGAGCCACTTTTATCTTCTTGCGACTATTGCGATATTGATGGTTAGTCGAGTGAGGGGTTCGATAATTATTAACTAAAATAATGTAAAACATTATAAAATTTAATGTTAAGGTGCCGTAGATAAACAAACACACTCTCAATGTCTTTATAGTTACTCATTACGTCCCAGTAGATCTGTTCAGTGATATTAGTATGACATATTGGTCATAATTATGTGTGATTTTTAGATAATGCAAAGATACCAAAGCATAAAGCGCAATTGAGTCCGTGTCTGAATGAAATATTTCAAATACTTTTAGCATAAGCTCACTCAAAATTTTTACTCCATAGTTCAAACCTTTCATGAACAGAGCAAAATAAAAGAGCGCTGCCACTTAATACATAACACAATATTATATATCTGTATCTCTGTGCGAGTAAAAATGGTAAAATATACGTATTTTATTCACATTTCGAGAGAAAACCACAGAAGCAGTCGAACGCTATCTAAAATATGAGTGAATACGGGGCGGCTACGTGCGGTCGGTCTGCTCTAAAAGAATTTGATATCAAGGATTTGCTTAGGGCAGCATACACGTGGATCTCGTAGCCTTGAGTCACAAAATAATAGTATACTAATGACAAAAGAGGCTGGTAATAAGTTTTTGTGTGACCTTTTATTATATTTATTACCTAATTATGGGTAGCCCCAACAGTTGTAAGTACCTTTATAGGAAAGTCTGAATAGGTAAATGAGCCGTGTTGTCAATTCTAGAGATAAAAATAAAAAACCTCATTTATTAAAAGATTTAAAAACATTACAGGACTCGAAATATCACTTTACTTAGAAAAAAATCGTACTCTATTTTTTTAATGAAATCGTTTTTTACCACCATTCAATCCAATCAGCAAATATTAATAATAGAAACAAGCAAGGCAAGGATCAAAAACTGGTCTTAATGTAAAAAAAATAATATTTTTTTTCGTAAAAGATTGTACAAATCTGCTAACACATTTTATAGCGCTAAAAGAAGGTTCTACAACTCAATCAAGAATCAAAAGCAAAGATCGTACTTAAAGATGATAGGAACCCAGTCGTTGTTTTAAATAAAGTATTTTGAACCTGGGTGCATTGAAACTTTCATAATTTCACGTAATCTTATTGAAATTAACTATTTTGAATTTAAATTTTGTCAACCTCGTTTGCGTGCCTGAGGTTCGTGAAAAATCTGGAATACGGGTCACCAGACCCACGTAGAGGTTAGAAAAACCAGATTACTACAGAACATTTCATTCTTAAAGTAATTAGGATGTGTACATTTTTCCGAGAGCGTAAAGTACGGAATATTCGATAATAGGGATTATTTTGTGGTAAGCTGTATTTTAAGCAGAGCTTATCAAAGGTTTTGCATTGATTTTACTGCTCATTATGAAGTAAGTACTTAGGTTTTTTAATGAACGTTATACGTGGCTTTGCTCGAATGGTATGTAGATAAAAAGTAACCTGTTAACATTTATGTATCAAAAATGTTTAAAATATTATTATGGTATTTTGTCAGAACACAATTTGTAAGTCGATTGAGATACGACATTTTAGTTACTCGACACTCGACAATTTGTTTTAAACTTATAACTAAAAATTGCTACGACAAAACTTATCCTTTTATAGGTAAAGGTTTATCCCAAATACTCCTACATTTCCCTGGCTTTCTAACAAATTGACCTGCCCACGTTGTCAGTAAAAAGTAATAAAAAACATTATATTTGGGAACAATGTAACAATAAATAGATTTTTAAAATATCAAAGGGTTAAAATCAGAACATGGCCAGTGGAGGCGCGATAGCACGTTCGCCACCGGAAGTTGTAATTAATGCCAGCACCACATTATGTGTTTCCTTTCCGGCTGCGTGTGTGCCACTAAACGTAATTTAACTGAAACGGCTATTCAAGTGTTCCGATTATTTAACTCTTAAATAATTTTAAATAAAAGCTTTTTTAAACTAAACTAGGTAAAGTCAGAACTACGAGTAAATAGAACGCTAACCGCTGTACATTAGTGGAATCGAGGCCTTAGTTGAATATTAAATGACGACTTTAAAATAATAATAATATTATTAATAATAATGCAACAATTTGGAATTTTTTTTTGTTGTTGTTGATTTTTGTTGTAAGTTTTAATACACAGAAAAGTTTCATATTGGGTGTCTGTATTAGAAGACCTCTATGCATCGACCTGTGCCCATTCATAACAAGTAAAAGCTCAAACTTACACGCCTCGCCCGGGTGAATTATTTCAATTTGCAAGAGCTGGAACTATTCGAAGGGGCAAAGTTTTAAGAGTCTGTTTCGCTTGACTGAGTTTTGTTAACAAGATATTAAAGATTAGCTAGAGACAGGACTGCAAAGCTGGAACGTCAGTCGAACCATAAATGCTGTACGTTTCATAATAAATGTTTGAACCGAACCACATAAAATCAAAGCGACGTCATTGTTGTACCGTCAGTGACACCGCTTATAACAAGCGGCAAATTTGGATGTGCGACGTCACATCGAGTACAAAATACAAATACTTTTTTACAAAATAACAATTTTATTTAAAATACATAAAAATGTTTTGTTTTTAATTTATGACCCATATAACGGTTGACATAATACTACACAGTTACACTTATGCCGTGAGGTTTAATCCATAATATTGAAATAATTTGAAACGCGTAAAATCATCATTAAAAAACTGTGGATTTAACACGCTTCGATTTCGCAACGCAATCAGACAATTATTGTCACAATGAACACAATACTCAAATTAATGAATAATCGATTGAAAACATTGCGCTATCGACGAATTGGCAGTTCAGGCTCATTTGTAAGAGCAATTATTAACTGACGTAATCAGCTGTGGTTATGAACTGATTTGGAGCAATATAGTGATTAGTAACATCGAAAATGTTGAGTTGTCTAACTAGCTAAGCGGGCTAAATACATGATTGACCGCATGTGGAAATCAAGCAAATTGGTTGGGCTCGTTTTGATTCAGTAATTAGAAATAGTTATTAGTAATGGAATTTCAGTGAAGTAGGTACATGGAAAAATCATAAAACTCTATCGAATCAAGTGTATAGGTCATCATCATCACCATCATCACATCAGTCGATAGATGTCCACTGCTGGACATAGGCCTCCCCCAAAGAGAGCCATGAAGACCGATTTTGACCTTCACCATCCACCGACTTCCTGCGACCGCTTTGATGTCATCGGTCCATCGAGTGGTCGGCCGTCCTACACTTCATTTTCCAGTTCGTGGTCGCCATATAGGTACTAATTATTTAATTAAGTATCTTGGTACGAAACATTAAAAACCGTGCGTAAGCACCATCAATCGAACATCTAATTAAAATCAATTACAACAGATTACGAACGTAAACTGTATTTTTCTAATCTTTACTATCTTAATAGTGTGAGGAATACATTTAAGTGGGAATGAAGCTAAGCTTTTGTTTGCTGAAAAACGTAGGACTACAATAATTTAATATGGCGGACGTATTATGGATGACTATGTGTGACGAAAGCATTGTGATTAAAAAGTATCTTTTTGTTCCTTGCCTGAAAATGAATAAACTTTAAAAACAGTGCATAAACATTTTCAGTACACGTATTTCCAATCATATTATGCACAAGTAGCAATTATGGCAAATGTCTTTATAGTATTTGGAGAAAGCTTATGTGCAGTGGTTTAACTGTATTATGATGATAAAGTCTATAGCTTGTAATTACAACCGCTATATTTAGAACCGTCGTTTGACGCCTACTGTTTTGTAAGAAATAAAAACTGAAGCAAGGCCTTGCTTCCTGAACAGTGAGTAATTTAAAGACGGTAGCTTCTGATATCTGCGGGCGCATCCATTACCCTCCAACAACCGGCCAGAAGTGTGCCATAAATTATAAGGAGGAATACTTATACGCTGATTTATATAGAGCTGTAAATTTAGGCACCAAATAGTAGATAATTTGTTAAAAAAAGTACTCCCGAAAATGGGCCCGTTGAGACTATTTTAATACAGTTTTACACAATATAATTGTATTTTGAATCTTAGTGAGATTGATTGCAACTGATAACACAACTGCAATTTATATGTAATAATTGCTCATGGTTTTTTTTTTCCAAAGTGCAGATTTATTCTTTTATTTCTCTATGCATGATGCACAGCAAGCTAGTTTTTTTACAAAGTTCTCCACGAACAGTAGTACTAATGATACGTCTGACCTACATCGTTTTAATAGAACAGTAACAAAAATTACTGGTACCTTTGAGACCTAGATTTATAGGCCACATGCCCCACTTTTGCAGAAATGAAAATTTACGCTTATAGTGGATCCACTTCCCACGCTAATTTGAACTTATTGCCTTTTCAGCTGGCCAGTTTGAAGCTGCATTTTTTTTAACTCTATAACTTTTCTGTAAAATTCGGAATATGTTTATAAGAAAAACACTCTAAAATCACCCCAGTAAAAATCCGATCAAATTCGATTTAATCAAACCACGTATTGTCATTGGCTAATATTTTGCTATTTTTCCCGGACTCGCTAGCGACTGTAGTTAGTCGGTAACTGGTAGTAGTTCCGTACGTCAGATATTTGCGATGTTATAATGACGTCACAGTTTTTGCACGACACGCTACACCCGCCATTCATTAGGCCTTCGCTGTCCATGTCAGCATTAATTACAGGATGCCACTGACGAATAACGTGCGAGCTCCGATACCCGAATCTCGTTCGAAGTATTAAATTTTTGGAAAAAGGGTTTAAATTTAAATTCAATCTGCCATAAAGTATGTAATTTTCAGTGATTTTTCATTTTATCTGTTTTTGATGAGATATTTTTTTTATAATATGCAAATTTGATTTGTGCTAAAGCTACCCTTCGTGAATAATTATAAATGAATACATGAAATGTTTGGAGTACCTACCTACGAACCAAAGTAAAGCAATAAAAGCATAGATTTTTTTATCAAAGCTTCCGTAAATTCCCGCACATTTCATACAGAAATGAATGGAATATTAAATTATGTTGGGCCGTGTTTTGTAAAACTGACGAAGCTCCTTGTTAAGCTTTCAAGAAGCTTTTAAGTTAATGAACGACTTGTTAAAAATCTATTGACTCTTTATTCGGGATGTTTTATATAAATTAAACGTTATTTTGGTAAAATACGAGCATTTTTACCGCGACTTCCTTTTGCGAACGTTTAGGCCCAGTGTAAACGTTAAGCGAAGTGGAAAGTATCATATCTACAATATAACCGCTGATATAACGGGATGTAGTTTTAACCACTACAACTAATAGTAAGTACATACCGGGGGTAACCACGAGCTCTTATAGCAATATTGAAATAACATTACACTGTTTTTTTTTGTAATGCCGAAATGTCAATCTAACATTGTTTCAATATTGCTTTCTCACTTCACCTGTGTACAATAATTCACCTTTTTTTTTACATTATTTCTTATGTTAGTGCAGCACTGTAATTAAATAATAAGCTGGCTTCAAGCTTTGGCGCGAACGTTAGCCCAACATCAGTACACCGACCTTTTAATGTATAAGTTTTGTTGAAGCATAGGCTCCAAAGTTTTCAGTTAGCCTTCGCATGTCGGTTTTCAAATATTAAAAAAAAAACTAAAGGAACGCCCCGCGACATTGTCCGCGTTGAGATTTTCACACAAACTTGATTTTCCCTGTGCGTTCTTTGGGAGCGGAATTTCGGGATATCCTTTCTTAATGCACCCTTATACATTAAAAGGTTTACACCCTCAAAATTTTCGATCACTCTGCGATTTTTGTCAGTCAGTCTAGCACAACGATTTTATATATATAGATTATGTACCAAATATTTGAGTGCTCCATGAATTAAAAAGTCTCGGCTGACTGTTTTTTATTCAAGTTTCTTATTAATTTGACTGTATCACAAATAACTCTATTACTCTTTGTATGATGATGATGTTTTTAATATCACCATCTAACACTATACTTCTACATTTCAGCTTCGGGTCTTAGAACACAACTGCCTAAGACTGGTTTCTTGATCGATAGGCGACGCACTTAACGCAACCAATGGTTAAAATTGACAGAAAACTATAAATATTCAGTCTTATTTTGTTGAATGACAAATGGTAAACCACTTTGTATCTCACTCGGTGGGGCTAATAATTTTTATAAAGGACGTGAATAATAAAGCAAATATTGTTTAAGTAACTTACAACAAATATATACCCTACAATTATTAATATAATTAATAAATTATTAATTTAGCTTTTAGAACAGATAACCGCTGGGTAAAGTTCTTCACTACTGACCGCGAAGGTGATAAACAAAATGTAGTCTTGCCCACTCGATAGATATTGATGGTGATGGTTCAAGATCACTCGTCATGGCTCTGACTCCGGCTCCGGTGATGGGCTACTATTTGCTAAAATAATGATGATGATGATGACAACTATACACATAAAAACGATAAAATATATCTAGCTGTAAAAGGAACTACTAGAAATATTTCTTGATCGCTATAAAACCATAACACATATAAACCTCCAACTCGTAAATTATTTTAAAATTGTTAAGAGGCTTTTTAAGGTTTCAGCTACTTTTCAACTCTTCAATCTTAGTTTAGGAATTCCCAAAATTAAGAGTTTTTCTTTAATTGTTTTCTAAAATTATAAAAGGTTACTAAAAAATTTCATCACAGTGCCAGATATTTCCTCCAAGCAAATATTTCTGTGTTTAGGTTTGAAGAACACTGTAGCAAGTGAAATTCCAGGGCGAAAGGGACTTACCTACGTCTCAGGGCGACAAGCGCAGTGTAGAGCCAGAACTTTTAAAACTCAAAATTTTTGTGTGATACTGCAGCTTGATCAGGCGTGGCGCTTAACATCAGAAGAAAAAAAATTATTACAAAAATCATTAAATAGTTTTCACACTGCAAATTGTTATAAAAATAAAAGATAAGGGTTCCTTATGCCCAGAGTAGAGTAGTAGAGTTTTTTGTGATAAAGCACGTCCGGGGAAGGACTACCACCATTCCTATTTCTGCCGCCAAACAGTAATGCTCGCATTGCTGTGTTCCGGTGTGAAGGGTATGGTTTCCGGTATGGTTTCCGGTGAAATTACTGGCACATGATGAGACTTCGATCTTAGCCTCAAGGTGGCAACCCGCGGGTGATACCTCTGGTATTGCAAGCGTCCATAGTCTGCGGTAACCGCTTACCATCTTGTGGGACGTACGCTTGGTTGCCACTTCAGTTTAATAAAAAAAATGACCCAGTGTCAAAATGCAAGTGCAAAATGCGAGTTTGAGTAACTTACTATCCATCCAAATGTGCGCATTCATAATAATTATTAGTGTAATTAGACTAATTAGTGTGATGATGATGTACGCATAACGAAGTTGTTGACTAAAAAACCCTACTTTGTCCTGGTTCTATCCAGCACCTATTTGGTCATTATAATACCGTTTAAATACAAAAAATATCATATCGTTTGTATGTATAGAAATAAAAAATAATAATAATTACAAACCTGAAGCACCAATGAATAAAATTTATTATCAAAATTAGCCCTTTCAAATAGCACTATTCTAATGAATAACTACTTACATAAAACTTATAATATGATTTATATAGTATTTTACTTACATCCAATCACCTAAATATAATTATTTAGAAAGCAACCATAGCATCTCAGCTGTATTATTATTAGATCGATCTGTTAACAGCATCCCACAGCCACTAAACATAAAATCCTTCAAACTAGTTTATAAGTGGTGTCAAGTATTTTTTCAAGTTTGAATCACTTTCATAGTTCAATGTTTGGCAATAAAAGTTCAACACTAAAGTTTGTTTCATAGATTAACAGTACACAAAGTTGTCGTGTGGATCGGAAGTTGTGATTGAACGCGACACAGACCCACTGCGCTGCTCGGTTCGCACTGACTCGGTTGTCTACCGGCGCGACACCGGAGTACCAAACGACTTGAGTCCCATGCGATCCATGCGCGGATCACTGGGTAGGAGGAGTCTTACTCAAAACCACGCCTACCAAGGAGCTACACATTTCTTTTTCAATATGTGTAATTCAATTTCGCTTATGTCTTCGCTGGGAAAGTTGATGCCCCGTTGTCGTTCAACACGATGTTTTTATGTAAACTGTAATGTAGTTCGCGAACCGAGTCGGCCCGCGATGATACTCTCATGTGCTTTTCTTATTTTTTCTGCTGCCAATTTCACGTGCTGTTGCTTGTTCATATCTAGTGGAATGAAGAGCGGGCAACTTTGGATGATGGAGAATAAACGTTTATGAATTTATTCACCAACCGTTGCTTTCTTGAAAACTTGTTTATCATTCTTTGTCTTGAGGCTTTTGGGAGATTAGATTTCAAACATTTACGATCCTGTTATTAATAAAATAATAATTTGAATGCAAGACTTCGTAGGCAAAGCTTGCTGTCTCCCACTGCTGCGCAAATGTGTACCAAGTATAATAGAGAACTCTAATAATATTATACTATTCTCTAGTATGACTTTACATATAGGTGAGCTCTCAAGCCTTAAATCTATTTCAGGAAATGCTCATTACAGGCAAAGCCTTCACAAACGACAGCTCGCTATATTTTGGTCCGTAAAGGAATTCTCTAAATTATAACAGTAAATTAAGCGTAGTTTCATTTGCGTTACAAAGTGAATTATGTGTTGGTGTCTTAGTTCTGTCACCACCTAAGTTACTACGGTTCAAAATTAATACACTGCCATAAAGCAGCTCTAATACCCGCGTTCTCAGACTTCTATATACAGTATCAAATTTAAACTTAAATCCTTGCAGGAAAATCAACCCTAACACACAGTATTATGGTTCTTATTAGCGTTGCAAGTGCTCAGTCAAATAGGCTTTTTCGTTCAAAGATATTCATTATTAAGTGAACACCTATTTGTTTGTGTCGCATGTTACAGGATACTAATGACGACTGACATAAACAATAATTCAATTTACGAGCACACTTTAAAATAAGTTTGACAAGTGATATTTATCTCTGAACTAGAGATCAATGACATATGAATTTATTGTTGACAAACCAACAATACAATACAAAATGTTTATTGATAGCACAAGTCGAGTAAAAGTCAACATACGGCCTTCCTAATGGTAAGAGGCTGACGTAGCCTGTTGAAGCGTGTGATGTCAGAGGTATTACTCGCTGGTTGCCATCCTGAGATCTAGATATAAGTCTTATAGTGCCAGTAGTTTTCTTGGTAACCACCCATTCGAACCAGAGAGTAGCAATCCATGCTTGGTGGTAGGTACTAATTGTATAGGTAATAGTTATAGTTGTACTTTCACAAAGAACTGTATTCTGCTACTCTTGACTCTTCTACTATATCTACTATTATAATAAACTATAGTCAAATTAAGAAAGTATCATATAAAAACGAAATCCAATCTCCACGTTTTGCTTGTAAATATTACAATAAAATGGGATTGTCGTCTATCAAAAACAAAAACCTCAAATCGTCGTAATTTACTAAAGATAAGCGGAGACAATATCCCCATTGTGTCAAGCAATACAACCGCCTAAAAATGGCATGACGCCATTTTACGTGGTTCTATTGTTTAATTTTTTGTATATTAATTGAACAATGGGCCAAATAATTTTTCATTTGTTTTCTCATTGGTGCTTTTTTGGTCACTGCGTTAAGTCAATATGAACAAGTTGAGTTGAGTGAGTATTGTTGGAAAATTAGAAAAAATCTTTGAGCTGAAATAATGCATAAGCTAAGCTAAGGCTAAGCTATTAGAAAACTCTTGTTTTAATATTTTAAAGATACCTAATCAAAGAAATTTTAAGAGCAATAATCCTTTGTAATAAGTTTGATACTTTGTAATAAATTCAAAAAGTTGATAATGGTCCTCATTTAACTATAAAAGAAATCTGCAGTTAGCTATGTGCTTTCTTTAAAAACAATGCTACAGCCCTTTTAATATACTTTAAATAAAAAATGTTTCTAAATGTGTTTCTATAAACTGACAAACTCGTTAGGCAAGAGTAGTAGAGTTCTCTGTGATAGAGCTCGTCCGGGGAAGGACATACCTATTTCTGCCGCCAAGCAGTAATGCTCGCATTGCTGTGTTCCGGTGGTGAAAGGTATGGTTTCCGGTGAAATTACTGGCACATGAGGCTTTTCATTTTTAGACCTTAGCCTCAAGGTGGCAACCCGCAAGTGATACCTCTGGTATTGCAAGCGTCCATAGGCTGCGGTAACCGCTTACCGTCTTGTGGACCGTACGCTTGTTTGCAATTTCAGTTGTATAAAAAAAAGGCAAGGCTGAAGAAATAAATTACTATTCGCAACAGCTTATTATTTTGTAACACAAAACGCTTGTTATGCTTCAAACTCTATTACAAACTTGCATAAAAATGCAGCTACACTTTTCGAATCCAGTTTTTCAGCAGTAAGCCCATAATCCTAGCAAGTTTGCAGCCAAGGGTAAGCCAAAGAAAGCAAAATAAATTGTACAGTTACACCGAACTTACTTTCTAGAAGTTGTTTAATAAATAAATAAATAATGCTGGACAATCCACACAGCATAATCTAGCCCCAAGATAAGCTGCTGTTAAACAGAGCTGTGTTATGACTGGTATATATTTAATACAATACAATACATAGATATATATTTTTTATAAAATAGAAAATACCCAGAACACCCGGAACAAATATTTGTAGATCGTACAAACATTTGACCCGAGGCGGGAATCGAACCCGCAATCTCCACGTCATGGGCGGACCTGCGCCAGCTGCGCCACATCGGTCGTCAAATGTAGAGCTGTTTGCCAGTTACCTGCCATTTACCATACATTTTGTCTAACGTTCCAGTAGATTAGCAATAGCTCTTTATGCAAACAGAATTTAAAGTACCCTATGTCCTATTCTTGGTCAATATCTTATCTATGTTTTGAATTTCCGCCAAATCGGTTCAGTGGTTGTCGACTTATAGAGGAACGAACATTCACCCAAACAAACAATCATACTAATAATATAAATGCGAAAGTCTATGTGTTTGTTTGTTATTAGCAATTATAATATTTGTGGTATAATGAGTTATTCATAATTTGTAGCTATTTATTATCAATATCTATTTTTAAGTGTTACCATCAGGCAGACAGTTTAACAGTTTCATAATTGAAATAAAAAGAGCTATTTGAGAAAAATAATTAAAGTTTTAGAATTGGCGCTACAAGTCTAGACATAATTTTGTCATTTACCAAACAAGTTCAACCTTGCATCATCAATACCATTATCATCGTCATCGAAGTATCGCACTTAGGTTGTATTGTTTTTAAAACTTCATAAAATAATAATCTAGGATATAAATGCTGTAGTGTAGCGACTAGTGATAATAATATATTAAAACGAAACGTCGGGAGAGATAAAAAGGTAATAACGTGATAAATTTCCGCAAATATTTAAAAAAAACTATGAGTTCTGATCGCGAAAGTTTAAAAAAGACATAAAATTATGTATTTGACTTTCCTGTTGGTAGATATTTGAAGCTCCACTGTGCCCGTACTCTATTGCATAGTACTAATATCTGTTCTGTGATACTAGGTTATTCAAATTTAAAACTTTCTTTCTCCTTTCGTATTCAAGTAAAAAGGCCGATAGCCCGTCTCTCTAGGGGCTCGTTTGAACCGAAGCGATTTTCGCGGCCCGTTCTTATGATTAAGTCAACTCTTTTGGGATTTGAATCGAGACGCCAACGATACTGGAAAAGTGACTGTTTTAATTGCTGACTCGATTTAAAATTACTTTTTGTTGAGGTTGGGTTTAAAAAAAACTGGTTGTCCTAGGCTGTTATCACATAGTAACTCATATCTACTTGTTTAAACTATTGGAGGAGGAAACAAGAATTAGATGGTAACAACAGTCTGGTGACAGAAGAGAAGAGCATTTTGCCACTTTTACTTTTAAAAGAAAGGCATGCGGTTTGCAACATACTTAGGGTGAGTTGCACCATCTAACGTTAACGTCAAATTGTTCGACGACGATTGAACTTACCCTTACTCGTACACTGTACCTACGCGCACACTTTTGACAACGAAACAGGATCTTTTCAAAAAGTACACTTGCAAATCTTATTAAAAAAAGTTTGCATAATGACAGATTCACGTCAGTCAATAAAAATAGCATAACGCTTATCCTAAACTGTCAATTCTGGGTAATATTCATAATCATACTGTTATCTAATAGTTTTCACATATTTGTTCATTGACGTTAAGAAAGTCAAGCTAAAATGACAGTTTATATTATGAATAAAGGGGTAGTAGCAAACTAAAACTTCTTCTTAAACTCAAAAGCGTGATCATTCTTTATTATGAGGCGGTTTGAATGTTTTAGAAATTGATGTAGAAAACTAAAACGCAGTATCAAAGAAAATAAAATTGGTCATTTATACGCTGTTCTGCTTAAAAAGCTACACAGTTCCTAGAGTACACAGTAAGAAGATGAAGTTTGCATGACAAATTTTACGTGGCTAAAGTAGCGGGCGTTTTACTAGTCTACCATAACAAAATAAAAAAATTTTCCTCTCAAATTAATTGTATTCGAAAAGATTTCACAGCGTCAAAATTAAGATTTCACGACATACCTTCAGAATATCAAGCTAATAAAATAAACATAAATAAAGTTCATTTTAGAAAGAAAACAGGAAAATACGATAAAGGGGAAAGTGCCTTCCATTTGAACGGAAAGTTGTTTAGGCAAATTTTCTTTATTTACATTTAAGTAAAAAGAAAACTTCACCTGTATTCTCGCGGTAGTATATTCTACGTTTTATGGATGACTTGCTTTTCCCGTTTGTGAGACTAAGCCTTTAACAAGCTTCTAGTTCAGTTAAATTGTATATTTAGCACCTTAAATCATAAACGTATTTTAAACTTCTGTTAGCTGATGTGTTTTTTCAAATCTATCAACGTCTTTTTTTATTATCATGAGAATGACAAGGAAATACAAAACAAGCAAGCCTCTGAAACTACAGTTTTTATGAACAACGGCTCCTATAAGTGAAGTATAAATCTAAACCTTTTGATGATTCCCTATATTATACAGCTACATTAGCTATAGAGAAACAGCCTATGGCAAACCAAATATGAATAGATTCCTATTTTTGTTATTTGTTACCAAAGTATCTACTTACTTACCTGGTTAGGAATGGTTACGTATTACGAGTAGATACGACTTACGTAGTTACTAAAATTGACATTATTATAAAGTACCAAATCCTACAGTACCTACCATGTAATCTTCTGTGGTGTTTTATGTTACTTTACATTTTTTTTAATATGTTAGGTGTATAATAAAAAAACGAGCAGCAAGCCTGCCGCCTGTTCCCCGCACAACCCCCGCGTCATCAGCGTTTTACGCCCGTGGATTAGCAGGAAGAGTCTGACTTACTAGGTTCGCCTAGCCACAGTCTAATTTTAAATGTTTACGTACTCATGATAAGTTACTCTATAAAATAAACCCATAACTAATTGCATGTTAATTGTCCTCATATGCATGACCAGCGTTCGATTAAAGATAGCTCAATTCGATTTAGAATGACTTACACCCAGTAACGTAAATCAAGAAACCATTGGAGTTTCGTTTTCATTAACATAAGGTCTTAAACACAGTGCACGCACAGCTTCGTAATTTTGTCCAGTCAAGTATTAGCACAGAACAGGTATTAGTATTAGTATTCGTTTGGTTTTCAGTATGACATTTCCAATCCGTCCTTACTCATGGTTCACCTAGGTGTACCACGGGCACATATATTTTCCCGTGGTTCACCCAGGTGGTCTAAAGGTGGACCACGAGCATTTTAATTTTGATTATTCTCATTTTTTTTTTTTTTATACCGCTGAATTACAGTTGAAGTTTGATTGGAATCGTTGTAGCACTTAATAATATGATAGCTCTGCGTACTGCACACATAAATGAATTATGAAAATTAAAACGTTTCCGTTACGTTAACGCCTAGCGTAATAAAGAACCATGCAATAGGCATGATGACAGTAACCAATAATCATTAAAATCACGTCTTCACCTTATGAAAAAGGATTCAAGGAATTAAAAAACCATATTTCTTTTTACATTAGATGCGAGATTGATAATATTTTTAATATAATAAAACTGCAAAATACAGCAATCTGTCATAAAAGGTTAAACAACGATCAGGAGCATCTAGGTTCTCTGATTGGTGGCATCAAAAATATTGCAGAATTTTGAACCTTATTGCTAAAATTTTATATTAAAAACTGACATGATGACGTCACCGCTGTCACTCCGCGACTCAGCGCGTTTTAAAATGAATTTTAAAATTCAAATTTCAATCGCATATTTTTACTACTAAATCATTAATTTCTGGAATAATAGGTTATTGTTTGCCTAAAGTCAATACTTCTGAATACAATAGAACAGTTTTTCAAAATCAGTCATCATGCCTATTGCAATCGATTTCACTTGGTTTCAATAAAAAACTGACGTAATTTGTACGAATATGACAGCTTATTGAAAGTTTACTGATTGAAATCGGATTGCAACCGCGTTGCGTAATTACAGATTTATGCAATCAGTTAACCCTAGCGATGAAAACCATCATCATCTTCATTTGTTTCGAGTTATAAGGTACTATTTACGTATTTACAAAAAATAGCACAAGCTTTGCTTAGTATAAGACTAAATGGCGCTATGAAAAATTTTTCACAAATATTTATTTATTTATAACTAGCTGTCGCCCACGACTTCGTTCACGTAGAACTAGAAAATCGTACTTTTTTCCAAGATAATAAGTAGCATAATATGTCCTATTTCCGGTCATTATCTATTTGTGTTTTTAATTATAACCAAATTGATTCAGTGGTTATCAAGTTAAAGAGAAACAAACATTCATCTAAACATCCAAACATCCTAATTTTCGCATTTAAAAAATTAGTGTGATGTGATGTGATTAGTGTGATAGTGTGATAGTTTAACAGTGTGATGTGATCATGCGTAGTCATAACATACATAACATTTACTCAGTCGAATCGAACTTACTCGAATTAAGGAGCAGTCCCAGCGCAAGTAAAGTTAATTATTGCATGTCCCATATTTACGACACGGGAGTTGCCGTCGCTTAATTTGGCGGTTTCCATGCCAGTGGCTAATTAAACGATTGTTTGCCATTTTGCGATAATTGATGTTGCTGTGTTTGATTTGCGCTAATTATCTTCCACGCATTAAATTATTAATTTAATTCGTACCGAATTGCATTTTGCGACAAAAGATTTTATATGATTGTTTGGTTCCAAGGGATTTAGTTTTATTGAGAAATTTTACAATAAAGGACTAGATGACTGAGTTCTGTCACAAACGCAGGCTTTAAGCACCCAAGTACATTTAGCTCCCAGAACCTTTTGATCTGCAATGAATTTTTTTTACATTTCATGATACTTAATTTTCATGATAATTTATTGTCACTGATTTTTTTTACATGGATCAGAACGTGTATGAGTATCTTTTTTTTGTCATACTGAAAACACTGCAAATTTTTAATATTTATTTTAAAGAAAACAAATATCAAATGCATATTTCTGACCTCACACAAGAGTTCCGCTAGAAGCACTCGTGACGTAGCTGGCTAAGTTGTTTATTCATAACAGATCAACGAAGTTAAGCACTATTCCGCGTAGTCACCATTTGGATGGGTGACCGCCAGTGGAAATTTCAACTGAGTGCTTCCGTGCTTTGGAAAGTACGTTAAGCTATTGGCTCCGGCTTTTTCAAACTTATTAGGCCATGCTATAGGCCGGGAATACTCTTGGTTTGCAGAATGACCTTAGTCGACGTTTTTTCTCAACAATTTTGAAAACTTCCACGCTCTCCCTTTGCGTTTTTCGAACGTGTAGTATTTCAAACAAAGCCAGCGTTAATAGAGAACGAACAATGTTACTTATTGCATTTCTTTTGCATGTAATTTCAGGCTTCGGGGAGCGTGCCAGCATTTTTAACCGGCCGGATTGCGATCCTGCGAATACGTACATAATATATTAAAATCAAGTCGCATTTTGTTCTCATTCATCTCATAATTCTATTTTGTTCGCAGCAAGGATGCGCTTTGTGGAGTTTTTTGTTTGGCTTATACTAAAAGAACGTTCGCCGTTTTTATTTTGATTTGTGCGATGCAATAAAAATTCAATGCAGAAAAATAGAGTACAGTAAGGAAATAATGACTATTACTTCACTTACTCGTATTACTATTACTTCACGAGTTTCCTATGTTTTATATTTTTATATTTTATTTATTTGATCACCAACGGTGTGTACATTATAACAATTTATAAAATAAACATTCAACATGCTAATTAGCTAAATGCCACAACAATTATAGGTGAAGACGACATGTTATAAGATTAATTAAAATTAAAATGTAAAATTAAAATGAGCGAGTAACATTATACAAATTTAAAAAAGGGACACGTACCTATTACAATATAATTTCACAACTTAAAATTTAGAAGTAATATTTACAAAATTTACTTATAATGATTATAATCGAAACACAAATTAGTTACTTTCAAAAACAGTTAAAACTTAAATTGAATTAATATTACCTACTTACATAAATATAATAATTAGCTATGTGACGTACCTACATTGTATATTGTAATTAAATTGACTGTAAAAAGTATTTAATGCATCTTGCATTATGAACTTCAAAAGGTCATTAAATTTTGCGATTTATTTTAATATAAACAGTTTAAAAAAAAACTGGAATAGGGCCTAATACCTAATAAACGAACTACAAACCTCTGTTTTGTCTTTTAAATTTATTTTTGTTTTTTTCATCGACATAACAATGGAAAAAAAAGTCAATACTTAGCAAGCTGCTAATGATGACAGTTTATTTTATGAATATATATGTTATAACTGGCTAAACACAATTATTTAGCTTAGTACTAACCGAATGCCAGCATCAAGCATTATTCTTAAAGGCCGTTGGCTCATATAAGGGGGTGCTCTAGTGCAATTAACTTGATTTATACCAGGCATTTACTTATTCAGTGCTACGTTGCTACGGCGTAGCGCCCCGTAGACCATCGCGTAGCACGCAAAGTCTTTCCTGCTTTAAAAATTTGCGTACGCTAGGCAATTTTAAATTCTATTTTATATCTTCTAAAATGCATTATAAAATAATCTGTTTAAACAAACTCTCAATAGATACAACAAAATAATATCGTCTTTAATCATGCGAGGTTTATTTATTTTTAGAACAAGGGCTTGAATTATGACTTGAAAATTGCTTAATAAATAACCAAGGGCTACTATGAACAATATGATAATGATGTTGCAAACTAAACGTGCATTTCCTGGAGGTAAATTAAGTATTTAAGAATTTAACATTTAGCATGCAACAAACTATTGTGATATGTTTTTATTGTCTTTGCTAGTAAAAATACACTAGTAAGTAAGCAAGTTCGTATGAGTCAGTGGCCAACAGAGTTTTTAGGCCGCTCTAAGGCCTCTGTCAAGATTTAAAACTTTGAAATAATCGGGACTGACTGTTTAACGTGCCCTTTAAAGCACGGGAGCACTCAGTTGAAATTGCCACTGGCAGTCACCCATTCAAATGGTGGTTATGCGAAAGCATGCTTAACTTTGCTGTTAAGAAGAACTTACTACTACGAGAGCGCTCCAAAAAAAAACACTAATACATGACGTGTAAGGTTGAGCGCAAACGAGCGATAGTTTCATAAGCTTCTTGTTGCTCCCATCAGTTTCTTTATTCATTCGTTTGTGAAAAGTGAAACATATTTGAAACATAGGTTTACTCAACAACCACAATTTTATGACATGTTTCCTGTTTAGTCAACGGATATTTTGAGTTAAAAGTGAGCTAAAACTTAATGCGAAAAAACTAGAGAACTAATTCACCGCAAGAAAAGCCTTCAGAGGGTGGCAGCCCATTAAAAAGGAGTGAGAGTGCGCAATGCCTCAGGCGAATTTGTCAGACGACGAAATTAACACTAGGCGAACATAAGTTACAAGTGTCAGTGATGTCTAACTCCCAGGGGTGACTTTTATCGATATTATCGATATTTAGCACAGCTTGCATCTTTCTTAATTCGTTTGTGTTTGGTAGGTCATTGCGATCATGAATGCTCTTTTATGAGTGAGCCGTTTAACAAGCCTATTTAAATTTTTTGTCGCTCAAAACATATAAAATTATGTCAAATCTGAAACATAATTTTATGTGACAGTCTCAGTTGGTAAGTCTAGTCAATATTTAAGAACTCATTTGTAATCATGCATTTTGGAATTGATCCCCACTGTAGGACAAATGTTTGCATGTTTCTTTTTGTATTTTTTCCGGCCCTAAAAATACTGGTATTTCTATGTATAATAAGTGTCTAAAAAACATAAAAATATATTCTATCAGCTAACTGGTTTTCATAGTACATGCTTCGCTAAGTTTAGGGTTAGCTGACGCTTTTTAAATATCCACCATTATGTATTTATTTATCTATCGATACTAATTAAACAACAAGCGCATCACTAGACGTTTAGGATGTGGCAATAATTGCAGCGACACGCCGCCGCTCAGTAGCAACGATGTTATTAAGTTGAACTGTTCCGGTATTACATGGCTATGCACCCTTACCTTGAGCAGCGATTAAACATTAAATTAATTTAATGAGTAATGCAAAACTATAAAGGGTAGTAGAGTTCCAGAGTTCATCCTGAGAAGAACTACCACTATATCTATTTCTACCGCCAAGTTATGCTCGCATTGCTATGTTCCGGTTCGAAGGGTAAGATTTCCGGTGAAATTACAGGCACATGAGACTTTTGATATCTACATCTCAGAGTGGCAACGCGCAAGTGATATCTCTGATGTCGCAAGCATGCATTGGCATCGGTAACCACTCAAGTGGGCCGCGCGTACTGGGTACTTTAGTAGTATAAAAAAAATACTTCAAAAGTGTTTCAACTCAGGCTACACTTAAACCTGTTTATTTTTAATTTTTATACAACTGAAGTGACAACTAAGCGTATGGCCCACAAGATGGTAAGCAGTTACCGCAGCCTATGGACGCTTGCAATACCAGAGGTATCACTCGCGGGTTGCCACCTTGAGGCTAAGATCGAAAGTTTCATGAGCCAGTTATTTCACCGGAAACCATACCCTTCACACCGGAACACAGCAATGCGAGCATTACTGCTTGGCGGCAGAAATAGGTATGGTGGTAGTCCTTCCCCAGACGAGCTCTATCACAAAGAACTCTACTACTCTTAAATTATTTATAGATTTTTTCAAGTAGACGAGGCAAGACTTGGTGGCTCAACTGGCTGAGTAACCGCATACCAATAGGAAAGTTGCTGGTTTAAGTACTGCTTGAGCTGAATTAAAAAACTTTATTATTTCCTTACACTACAAAAACCTTAACCTAAATATAATCTTATAACCACTCACAAACATGTTCCGCCTCCATAACTAAAACATCTACTCCCAGGGATGTGGCCTAGCCGAATGCCAACCAAAATGCTAGCTAGAATGGTACCTACCACAACACTTAATAGTTAACCACAGTTACCATTCAATACTAATATCATGTCAATATATTTAAAATTTAAAATAATTAAAGGTTTCCTCTGTTATGGGCATAAACAAATAATATCGGCTTGTAATACAAAAATCCGTTTGAAAATACTATCAGCTGATTCTAAAGATGAATCTCAGATTTGCCAGCCAGTAGTAATGTGAGATGTAAGCTCTTAGTAACTTCATTTCTCAGTTCAGCGGAACTCAGCTCTCGGCGGGATTCTTGTAAAGAAATAAATTTCATAAAACGAAATGTTATTAGGCTCCTCGTTTGATGCGAATTTTTCACTGCCACTGGAAAGCAGCGAGTTTATGAAAAACTAGTTTCTAGGCCGCTCGTCTACAGCATTATTAAATTAAGCTTCTACTTGAAAGGTGCTTTTATGATTGTGGCTAGTGAGTTTTTATGAGCCTTTTAATCAAAACTGGAAAGCACTGCTTTTTTCTAGGATTTTAAATGAATTAAGGTAATGTGTTTTTTTTGTGGTAATCTTATTTTTAAAGACATTCTAACAGATCATCGCGAATGATGTCCTCATTATGACCAGTCTACTAATGTTCCTGCTGCTGGAACACTGGCCTACTGTCGCGCGAGGGTAATCGGGAAGTAATCCACGACGTTTACCTACTCTGTTTGAGTACTGGCATAACTAAAATATATTTTTCAAGAGTTAAAAATTTAAGAGCTTTCTGTTTTTCCAGAAAAATTATAAAATTTTTAGTGCTCTACAATGACAAACATTACATTTTTAATTCAACCCTTTAAGTAAGATGGCATGGAAAACCTAGTTTTACTAAACAGTATTGAAAACAGCAAAAATAAAACGCAGACTTAATCAGAAGTAAGTTCACTGAAAGCTTTGGTTTCGACGGCTGCGTTTACATCTCATAACATAAGCTCTGTGGAGTCGCTTTCGATATATAATTATCAGAGTATAAGAAAACTGACCTTTCAGCGGCTTGCTAAGTACCTACCAACTGTTTTTTCTAGTCATTCTTATACAATGTACCAAAACAATAATAGATTCGAAAGACACATTAACTAACAGAGGTTTATAAGTACGTTTAAGAATAAATAACACTAAAAACAAATGAAACTATTGCTAAAGTTAAACAGATCCAGATTACTTCCAGATGATAACATTTAATTTTGTAATTGCTGCGCTGGTGAAATTACCACGTTGAATGGTGAAGCTAATGCGTAGAGCAGATAACAACCAGCTTTAAGAACTATGATTCTATGATTTTTAATATCTAATAAACATCAAGCGACTCTATAGTTCAAGCGTCTGTAAAAACTTGGTTCATTTGGTCGAATGCTTCGAGAATTTCAATACTTGGCTTTATCTTGAACTTTAGAACCTAATCGAGAGCTAGTTGCTTGTGAGTTTTCATAATTATTCTAACCTATAAAAGTTTTATGTAAGTAATAGTTTATTTGATTTGTATTAGCATTTGTTTATCCTCTAGTTGGTGACTCCGGATGGCGTTTTCCACAGATTACTAAAATAAAATTAATTATTCAAAAAATAAACTATTCTATTATGTCTAGTCGGCATGGTTATGGTAATGGTCTGGGTGTTTCTATAATTTTTTTCCGAAAAAGCTTTACCTCTAAATAAATTAGGTCGAAAAAATTACAAGTTTGAATGGAAGGAATGCCAAGCTTTTCGTTCATTAAAAAAATCATCAATTAGTCCACCAGTACTAGGTACATGATAATTAAGGCACCTATGAAACAACAAAAAAAAAATGTTATTCTATCAGTCAAAAGACGCTGTGAAAAATAAAATAGTTAAAAAATTTCTAAACTGAAAAAAAACAATGAATTATGAATTATGAAAAGCGCCCTCTAGTTACGTTTTCCGGCCTTGATTATAAATAAAACATGAGTGGTTCAGAAAATGGCCGAAAATGCTAGGAGGGGGACAAAAGGTCAAGTTGAAATATTAAAGTTCTCGTAACATAGATGTCGCTGTAAAGTCATGCTGTAGTGCTTGGTTGAACCAACTGAGACGTGACGGAAACGCCCCGGGAGTTTAAAAGAAACAATACAGATGTCGCTCTTCTTCGTTTTTCTCGCTACCTGCAGGGTTTTACGGGTTCTACGCTCTGAGGTGTTTTCTATATTTTTGGTTCAATCTTTTGTAAGGTGTAAGGAACTATGAACTAACGTAGCTTGACTTAGTTTACGTTTATTGAACTAGATGGCGTTGTGCAGTATAAGTGCAGTAGAATATTCCACCACCACTCGTGTAGGAATGTTTAGATTATTATGCTATAGAAAAAACCTACCGATTCTTCTTCTTCGTGTGTTCAAATCCTGGTCGTGCCCATTTGAATCATTGCTTTTAAACGGTAAGAAAAAAAAACCCGTCAGATTACCAGCTGTTTTAGAACTAAAAAATAACTACAGTTACACAACGCAATTACAATGCGCATAGTAACTGGTTTACTAGTCAAATCTGCAAATCAATATTCTAAAACTTAGTGACATATTGACCTACAACGCAGAACCTAAACCGCTATATAGAAACATGCAACTTGGAGGGTATATTTTGTCTTTATAGTGAAGGGTCCACCCTCCAAGTTGCAAGTTTCTAGATAAAAGACGCTGAAAAAGATGTAGGTATCTTGCTTGTATAAAAACTCAATGCGGATAATTTCGCATCGTTTTTCTACTTTATTACAAATAAAAATCGCATTTACGGTGGTAAAACAATAATTAACTGTCTTGCATAGGTAGCTTCTTCCCACTCAGACTTTGCTGAGGCTTTCCACGGTTCTACATTTTAGTTTGCATTGTGAATTAAAGACGTGCTCAAATGTAAGCTAAGTGTTCCACAGTAGTGGGGAGATGATAACCTATATACAACCTACAAAGGTTCCTCATCAAAGTGAATAAAGTATACTTAAAAGTATATTTAATACACCTAAGGTGAATTAGCTCAGGTGTTAATAAATGTAATAAGGTAAGGTTGTAATTAAGTTTACTAAGCCGTATCAACCACTCCCCCCACAAACTCAGGGTCCAGGGTTTCCGTCACTGGAGGGACCCACGGTCTAAGCTTGCCCAGTACCATCCTGTACTGGCGACCCCATGGATCCCTATTCAGTCCCTCCAGGAGCTCGATTACGCATTGACTTAAGAACCTCCTCCGTTTTCGTCAGTAAAAATAAAATAGAAATTTAAACTTCACTCACTGACAGAAAGAGAACACGTGACGTTTTGCAAGTGTCATAAAATGTGCAGATAGAAGTTCAAATTAAACCTGTGTGTACAATGTACACATGTGCTTGAATTAAAACTATTACAAAATTTTATTATTGCTACTTACGTAACTCGGTTCATCATCATCATGACAGCCTTGTGATGTTGCCACTGCTGAGACACTGGCCTACTCTCAAGCGTTAGTGACATGGATCACACACAATGACAGTGGGTTTTAATCGATCACGCGGACCCAATGCGGATTGGTGGATGGCGCATTTCTTTCGAATTTTTAGTGCTTGAGCATACCGGTTTCCTCACGATGTTTTCCTTCACCTATGAGAGTACTGGCATTGCGCACATACATTTTTCGAATAGAAAAATCCATCGCAGTGCTCGACCTGAATCGAACCCACGACCTTAGGATCGGAAAGCGGAGTCACTACTGCCACACCTGGTGCTCTCTTTACTAAACTTGATTCCAAGTTGAAAAAATCCTTGTAGCTGCTTGGTTAAGTAGTCTATAGTTTTTTACTTGTTGGAAGATTTAGGCTGCCATTTTTATAGTCGTGATATTTTTTATAAGTCGCAATACAATTACTGGCACTTATTTCTTTCTTATCTTTGCGACAATGTTTCAAGTTCTGAGAATGTCTAGTAAAAACGGATTATTCCCATCTGTCATATGGTATTGTACTTACCTATACACGGTAGGCACTATTTGTGACCGCGATTAAAGTTTCCATTACGAATAAAAAAATTATATAAGTAGACGTTACCCATCACACGAAAAGAAAAAGAAGCAAACTTTTAGTTAATAAGCACTAGCTGCGCCCGCGGTTGTTTTCCGAAATAAAAAGTACTCTAAGTGAAAATCCAGAGCATTAGCTATCATAATGTCAAATGTCATCCGAATCTGTGAAGCCGTTTGTGTGTGAAAAAGTAACAAACAAATACATACACGCACAATCGCTTTTGTTGGTAAGATTAAAAGGTAAATGTATATATGATAAGAAAGTACCGAAAATTTATATATATAACCTAGGTATGCAAGATATTATTAACAAGTGCATACACCACTTTAGTAGCGAAGTGCATCTCAATCGGTTGCGAACGTGCCAAAAAGCCAGGAGCGCATCCATCTCACCAAAACCATCTGATATTGCGCTTGACAATATTTTACACAACTGTGAAAATTGCAACCACGACCCAACTTCTGCAATTTACACGCTTTCAGTCCCTGCTTGCATATTGCTGCTATAATGTCGCCATTTTCAACCCAATTACCAAGCATTAAGAGCTACGCGCTGAGAGCAATTACAGTTGAAAATGGAGTTTTTAGATTTATTATTTGTAGGTTTGATAAAGCTGGTGGAAAATTTGTGAATGCTAAGAGTCAGTGACTTTGGTAGAGTAAAGAAAATGAGTTTGGCCTGATGTTAAACTTTAATATAATATTTATTTTCTTGGTAAGTGATGTTTAAGGTTGAGAGACTTTCGGCTTTTAAATATAGTATAGTAAGTATAATAAGGGCTTTTAAACATAGTACCAAAAAACTTTTAGGCATGCATCAATTATTTAATTTTGAAATCGTGTTATTGATGTACTTTATCAAGCATGGAGCCAGTCAAAAGTAGCAAACTGCTATCTTTTTTTGAAAACCGTTTACGCATTTATATTTTCGCTATCCCTTGATAAGCAGCTGGTTGGACGTAAGCTGCTAATCCCGCGGTGTCAGTGCTACGTTCCCACGTTATATAAATAAGCATGTGGAAAAACAAACCCAATCTGCCAAACACGAGCGGTAACAAGACGCGAGAACTTTACGGCACGTACTCGAACGCCGTGTATTTGATAAACAAACCAAACTCACCCTTTTACGTATTAACGACTTTACTCTTTGCCAAATAAGGTCCAGAATAGAGCAAAGCAGATAAAAACAAAAGGCGAAATGAGACGAGGAGTTTCCAACTATTTCTATTGTGCAGACATGAATCACTTGGCAGCATTGCATTTGTCGCTTATTCAATATATTATTTCAGTAGAGACCAGAATATTTAAAATCTATTCTAATTTGGAGAGTTTACACTAGCTGGAGAGACTAGGTTTATTAATGAATTACTTCCGAAGCGTTTAAGGGTGTATCAAACTATAGCTAGTAGTAGGTACTACGGTGCGGCAGGCTTGTCTGCAGGTTCACCATAAAATATTGATCCAAAGTTACGGATCAAAATTTCGAACATTTCGTACCATGAATTCCATGACTTTTACAATCGGTCCCAAAGACGGCTCATGAAAGTAAAGTAAATTGTATGAAACTTCATGGTAGCTAAGCTTCGTTTTTCGTTCGCGTTTCGTTCAACTCCAAAGTTACGGACAGACATTTTCATGGTAGGCCAGTCTTTATTGCCTAGCATAGTAATATCTTCATAAGCTATGAACCTATGACACTCTTTCTTTTCTGCTTTCGAAAAATGGTTATGCAAATATTGTAGAAAGTTGAAAATGAAATTAGCACTTTATAATTAGCTCTGCGCAATTCGCGCAATCTACGTAGTGCAAAATAGATTTAAACTACAAAGACATACTAAAACCTACCTACTCCGGACACTCTCATTAGAATGTATGAAGCAAAGACGTCGCAACAATCACTACACGCACAGTACGTAAACGGTGCTGTTGTATGTGTGAGTGTCATGGTTGTCCCCACCCAACTATAGCCAAAGCGAGAAGCACAACTTAGCTCGCTCTGGCATGCACGCGCTTGGACCTACACAAAATCAAAATAAAAGCGTGCCTGAGCATTTAGCTTCAATGCCGGCAAATAGGTGCGACCGGGTGAGGGAAGTAAAACCAGTAGGAAGGTAGGGAGTGGCCATTTTGTACGTAGTACTTATATCTGTTCTATGACTTACCTATAATAAGCCTATACAGGGTCATTCATTATCAACCTGACAAACTTAAGGGATAGGTTCCACACCTAAAAAAAAAATATATGTACCTATATATTTTTTTTTTTATGTATGATTTGTCTTAGAAATCACAAGTAAACAAAAAAAAATCGATTACGTTATTCCGCTCAATTATTATTTATCATTGTTGGGAATCGAGTTAAGCGACGTAATAATCAAATATTCGAGTGTGCGCGCCCCGTAGCGGGTCAAGGACACGCGCAGGTCAAGGACGCGCGGGTTAGTGACCCGCAGTTCATTGACGCGCGGGTCACTAACACGTGCCGAGCGCTGCCTTTTCGATTTCTAACAAGGATAATTAATTATGAAGCAGAATTAAGTAATTTTTTTTTTAATTTTATAAAAAAAACGTTTAGAAAAAAAAAAAAAAGTACAAGTATTTTTTTTTTATGTGTGGAACCTACCCCTTAAGTTTGTCAGGTTGATAATGAATGACCTTATATATAATACCTATATATAAGGTCATTCATTATCAACCTGACAAACTTAAGGGATAGGTTCCAACCATGAAAAAAAATACTTGTACTGTTTTTTTTTCTAAACATTTTTTATTCTGCTTAATAATTAGTTATCCTTGTTAGAAATTGAAAAGGCAGCGCTCGAAACGTATCAGTGACCCGCGAGTCACTGAACCGCGGGTCAATAACCCGCGCGGCCTTGACCTGCACGTGTCAATGACCCGCTACGAGGCGCGCACACTCGAATATTTCATTATTAAGCCGCTTAACTCGATTCCCAACAATGATTAATAATAATTGAGCAGAAAAACGTAATCGATTTTTTTTTGTTTACTTGGGATTTTTAAGACAAAAGATACATGACAAAAAAAATATTGTATATATATATATGGTATATATATTTATGGTATATGGTATATATATTTTTTTTTTTGTGTGGAACCTATCCGTTAAGTTTGCCAGATTGATAATGAATGACCCTGTATATATAAAAGTACAGACCTACTTCATTAGCGCGGTGTGGTGCAGCAGCTATCACAACTGGGGAAACAATGGGTTAGTTCAATTCCGATGTGTTCGGACACTTGCTCATAAAACGGATGAATTTAGTTAGTGCATACACACATAGTTTTGAATGATGTACCTAAATTATCTCGCTAAAATTACCTAAAATATAAAGGTTGCATAAAATAGCTAAACTCACGTGGTACCTACTTGGAGTCTGATGTATGCTTTTCCAAGTTAAGAATTATTTTCTGTTCCAAGTTTCATTTAAATTGGTTTAGATGAATAAGAAACTTACAATCAGGAACACAAGCTTGGATCATTTTCCATAACAAAACTCAAACTTAGACGAAACTCAAAAATATCTGAGGGCACGGCAGTGCCCCCGCCAATTCGAGCAAGTAAGCGGGCACGGCCGTACCATATTCTTTTACAGTTTTTAATACAAAACTGATGATCGAATCTTCACGCTCAAGTGAATAATCAGAACTAAGTAATAGTCAATCGTATTGTTTAATTAAACAAAAGGGTTCAAGGAGTCTTTTTACTATAGTTACAAAGCATTAGTGTAATTTGGATCGTTGAAATAACTCAAGAGATAAAAATCTCGTAGCAAAATTATAAGAGCAGTACTTATCACTTTATTTTTATCATTCAATTTTGGTAATTGCTTCAAAGCAAAAGCAGGGCTGTGTTTTCAGCAGTGTAGTGTATGTATGCAATGTTTCATCATCAAAGTTCACTGCTGGACGTTGGACTCTCCCAAAGCGTGCGATGACGACCAATCTGGAACGTTTACCATCCACAGACTTCACTTCCTGCAACCGCTTTAATATCATCGTTCCATCGAAGGCGTCCCTATACTTCGTTTTCTAATTCGCGGTCGCCATTTGAGAACCTTTAGTTCAAAGTCTCATTGCCTACCACCGGGTTAGTCCATGAGGGCCCCGATCCCGCAGGGACCCGGTCTTTAGAGACCAATTTCGATAAATTTCCAGGCAAGATTGTGGTAAATTAAAAGTCAATTCTTGATATAGCAGCATATAAAAATAATAAAGCACATTCATATTCAATCGTTACAGGCAACCTTGCAATTAATTAAGACTCAATGGTTACGTTAACGATCAACAAATAATTTTCGTTCATTACATCGACCATTTCTGTTATTACCACAACAAAGCTCAAATTATCTGTTCGATTGCCATCCAAATTATTCGTTTCCATCACAAAAATGGCAGCGTAAATTATATAATATTACAGAAACAATGTGGAAGATTTCAACATAAAATTATTATAAAATACTGCAACCTTTTACGAACATTTCAATTTGGATGTAATTATTGGTAGCTGAAATAGTGTGTTTGAAAGCTTTCGCAAGTATATTTATTCCGTTTTAAAACTGCTCGGTCGGCGTCAATTTTATTGGTATACGATTTAAATTACAACGATTCATGCGCGTTATTCGTGAATTGCAAAAGAACTATACGTACTATAGTTATTCATCTGTTCGGATCAAGGGTTTGGTCGTATACATAACTGTTAATTATTGGTAGTTGTTTGTGGAGGTATAATAGTGTATACCTACTAAAGTATGCAGTAACTGCAGTGCAGTGAGTGACTGTATACATAATACTTTCGATATCTCTATCTTTGCATAGCATAAAACGAAGTCGTTTCCCGTCGTTTTTCTCTCTGTATATATGTATGCACGCTCAGATCTTTAAACTACGCAACGCATATCAATTCAGTTCTCATCAATAGATAGTGATTTGAAGGTTTGTACGCATGAACTTACATTAAACACCCGTGCGAATCCGAGGCAGGTAGCTAGTTGGTATATAATCGAATACCAATAACTTACTACATACTTACATAAAACAGCATATAATAGAGTAAGCATCCTACGAAGCAGAGTTAAACAATATAATGCGTAGTAGTATCCTCGTACAATCCTCGTAGAATCACATCGACGTCGGCTTTGCATAACTGAAAGCAGTAACTAGTAACTTTTATTTCAATGCACAACGTCTCAATACCAACATTACCAACTTACAAGTTAAAAAAGTAACTCGAACGGTATTATGCTTTTTTTACGATATTTAATCTTAATCTTCGGTCAAATCAAACCAAAACGCGCTAATCTAAGTCCACTCGACACGTTTCATCTGATGCGGGCCACAGGCTTTACTTTCAAAATTACATTTATTTCTCAAACTTGTAAAATAATGTTTAAATAAACCCTTGTATTAATAATGTGTTACAGTCGTATAAAGGGACAATTTCTTTTTACGTATAGGTAAGTTACCTATACAAAATGAGCTTTCTGAAATTGGTCATTAAAACCTTATAAGGAGGTTTAATCTAGAAAACGACTGAAAGCTTCATTAAATTGTTGAATGAATCTCTAAGGACTCTCTAGCAAATGCGATAGGAAGGCATCTCATGATGATGAGAATCTCATGTTATTTTTTACATTTAGCAACAGCTTTGATAGTGCATGTTTTATTATTTCATCACAAGAAAGCAGAATGTTTTGAGATAGAGTTCGTCGGGGAAGTAATACCACCATACCTGTTTCGGCCGCTAAGCAGTAATGCTTGCATTCCTTCATTCTGGTTCAAAGGGTATAGATGCTCCTGGAATACCAAGCACGTGAAACTTCATCTCATGGTGACAATGCATACACCTGGTGAAAAGACTCAAGCTAGTTTGTTTTGGTGAATACCACCGCAGCGCCCTATATTCTGCCTCCAAGCAGTAGTTTGCAAGTACACAGTAGAGGTATATATTATAGTTAGAAAATCTACTGTCTCCGTATTTACGGTAGGTACCCGTTTTAACGGATACGACAAAAAAACCTCTTGCAACTCCATACGCCATCAATAAAAAAAAAGGTATCTGATAAAATGGAACAGTAAAACGGAGATTGTGTGAACGGGCAGTTAAGTTTGAAGGGCACTGTAGCAACTACGCTTCAGAGTGACGAGCGCAGTGAAGTGCCACGGAGAATTATATAACTCAAATTTTTGGGTGACATTGCAGCTGTTATGAGAAGCCGTAGTGCTTAAACATCAGGCGAACAACTTGACAGACTAGTTATTTGCCTGAAAAATGCTTTGGCATAAAAAAAAACAATACCCCTGTTACAATTGTTAGCATTTTTATGCTACATTACGATCTTAGGTGATCCGTATGTTTGATTATGATAATATGTAGTATAAAAACACTGTTTTTGTAGACTACAACTGAAATTAGCGTTCATTTGTTCCAGCAATATTTCGTTACATCAATCCAAAAAGAATACCATCAAACTATAGGTTGAGAATAAGCCAGTGTTAAATTCCTTCTAAAATAGTCTAGTCGGTTTGCGATCAACCATTTATATAGATCTAAAATTGCTGCCGTATTCACAGCTCCATATGTGTCTAGTGGAGTTCAATAGGCGTATTCTTGCTTTGGATGTGACGCCGGGGGCGCTAGACTACGCTTTTAACACATAATTGCATTGATATGCCCCACGTACGGCACCTACGAAGTTAGGTGAACGTAAATGTTTCGCGTTGATTAAGGTTCTTTCAGTTTTAATATTTGAAAGCTTGTTTTTTGATGTTACGAGCTTAGTTTTGTCAGAAATCGTTTAAACTTTCCCTGGTATCAAACATTTCAAGATTAAAATTAGCCAAATCAGTCCAGCCGTCTCGAGTTTTAGCGAGCCATAACTAGAACAAATGTGCATCTATGGAAAAATTGCGAAAATAAATAACGCGAGTTAAACCGCGCCGGGTCAGCTAGTTAATATTATATATTTGGGATTCAAATTTAATACTACTAGCTAGAAGGACTTCAAGTGATTGAAAACGATCTACACTATGGAATGTGAATGATCCCTACATATTATACCTACTTTTAAAATATATATTGTAATATAAATAATAAAAATAAAAATAAATTCAATTTAAAAATAATAATAATACTAATAATACCTAACTTGTAGTTGTATTTGTATTCGACCTACTGAGAATTAATGCTAACAACCTTTTTTATTTATCTACTTAATTTATCAACTTACTTCCTACTTATTTAAACTTCGGCCTATCTCCATGTTGTCATACCCTTTTACAGGGTTCATTATGTGAAACTACCACCTATTATATAACAACTGTAAATGAACCAACCATATGAACCAACCATTATTCGATAACGACTTTACTAAAATTATGCTTTTTAAAACTTTACGTATTACATTTATCTACTGGCACTCGTGGTCTAATGGTATTGACCCCGCATTCAGATCCTTAGGTCATGGGTTCGAGTCGATGAATTTTTCTATTCGAAAAAGGTATGTGCCATCCACCAATCTTCATTAGGTCCGCATGGTGGATTAAGACCCAATCACTCTCACTTGAGAGTAGGTTAGTGTCCCAGCAATGGAAGGCTTAGATGATGATTTATCTACTTAACTCATATTGATCATAATTATAAACAAAATCAATAATTACTGAAAGGAAAACTATTGCAGTGGTAGCATAAAGTAAACTAGAATAGAACAGAAAGCGATCTCTACGAAATGGAAAGTAGTATCATACCATCTGTTGATGTCATATCGTCTCGAAGTGTCCCCAGTATCGATCAGCCCCGACACTGCAGTCTTGCTGTTGACATACCCCATCGTAGGCTGCACCCGTTTTCATTTTAGATTTAAGCGTCTAAAAGATAACTGTGGGTTGCCAGGGACGTAATTAGGATCTCATAGCTGTTTTTTTAAATACACAAATGTAGTCTTATTTATTAATTTGATACGTCTTGTAATTAAAGGTATCTAATATGCCAGTTCTAACGCGCCCATGCACTGCAGTCATTAACCAGGCTTGCTGTGCAGTGCTCTATGTTTTTTCTTATAACTGGAATCGGAACGTCAAAAACTTTGAGCCCACCCGTCGTCACCGGGTGGGTTCAAAGTTTTCTAGTTTTAATGGCTTTATGTATTTCTGATTTTGAAAATACCATCGATACATTAAACTTATATTTGAAATTTAGAACGCAAAACTGAAGCACTTAGGATGCGCAAAGCGCAGGCTGCAGGGTTTGTGCAACTTCAAAGTTTTCCGTTTTTTTTAGCGCAAACAGAGGCTAGCTTTTTTAATATTATTTGAGAGAATTATGTATGAAACGACACGAGCGCAATGCATACACTGACTTTATTGATTCAACGTACGTATAATTTTAACGTACTTTGTATTCTATCACCTGTTCCTTACTCCAGCTCTGTCAGACGTCTTTGATATATCGGCTCCTTTATCGGATTGGACGGACGCAATAACAGACTGTTGATTGCTTCGAAGTGGACTCGGAAGATTGATTATTTTCTCGTTACAGACCGGGTAGTCGTCAGTTGTTTTCCTTCAGAGACAGAAAGTGCTCACTACCTTAATAAAGTCGAAGGTTTCTGTTGCTTATTTACTTGGATATGGCAGTTTATTTGTGACAAAAATACTAAGACCCTTTTGGTTACTATGGATTTTAGGATTTATATTCAATAATATTTACCTATTGTATCGCCAGACATGTAAACATATTTTGGGTCTTCCTAAGGAAATCAGCTCGAGGGCGATCGTTCACCGAGGCGGAGCAGAGCACACTCAATGTCAGAGATACACTGGTTGTACGAGTAGCTAAGCAAATTCTGTCATAATTCACTTCACGTTAATTTCACGCAATTTGACATAAGGTCTACTCCACTTTGGTGTATAATCGCCTTTATCTTCTCTTCTCTTCTTTGTCCATCCCTTATCCCATTATTTAGGGTCGGCATATAAATGAATTAGGTAAAAATACTGCTGTTTTTATTTTATAGTCACAAAAACAACTATTCAATTTATCACCACAATTAATTTGCTAAAACAATGACTCAACTCTGCACCATAAGGCATAGCCATGGTTAATTAAAACTCCGCTGAATCCGCTGTAAATTTTACGCTTTCAACATTTTTTCACGAACTTTTCGACAGTACATCCAGTTTTGTTTATTTATGAGCTTTGGCTACTGCGGACGGCCGGCAGGCTTGACCGACAATATTTTCACATTAATGCTAGCCGTTTTTGCGATACCAATTTACTGACATCAACGCATACCCTCGTATAACCATTGTTTAGCCCGTCTCTCAAAATATTGGTTTACATCGTTCATTTGAATATTGGTTGTTTTATTAATAAAAATGTGAGTGTGATTTCAATCATCACACCCCTAGAAAATAATGAGCGGAGCGTTTATTGCTTTTATATTGGAGTACAAATACAAAAAATGATGTGATTGTTATTTTTTTGATATCATTCAAAAGCTTTAAAACTTTAGGCAAGGTCCAGTTTTTTGTAACTGTTTTTGTGTAAAGCTCGACAAACCTCAGCCCAACCTCAGCCCAACCTCATTTACCGCAGCGGCGCGGCGTGTTGAAATAATACAGTCATACTCGCTAAGCCAACAACTGTGTAACCAAAAAGTTTATTTTGTTTGGTAACTTAGCGGGGCTTATTTGCATACATAGCAACAAACAATACCAAAGCTTAGTTAGAATATCTGGGATACTCCAAATATTTTGAACATACATAGGTACTGTGTCACAAATTGAGAAATCTGAAATTCATTATTCATCATAGGCAGCTTTTAGTAAGATAAAAAAAAGTTTAGTTAACGCAACCAATGATAAATTGCAGCAAATGCTTGATATTTTTATCAAGACAAACTATTTATTGCGCTCTCACTCTCAACTTTAAACTTTAGATATGCTGACAGCTGGTGCATTACTCTTCTATCCAATCCCAATTTCTATTTACTGCTTTCAAAAGTACGGAATGTCATATTCCAATACTTGTTCAATACCGATCGCGTTCAAGAGTAAGGCTCCTGATCAAAACACGGGCCTATGCACCATGAATTCTAACTAGATCTGATAAATAATAATTAAGCAAAACCTGGTTCCCCTTTGTCGTCTTGTGAGGTAACTGTTTCTCTACACTATTATTTATTATGTGTCCTGCGGATAGTAACTAAAAAAATCACTGCTTTGCACGACAGTAGACAATGTCGTCTACGACACATACTTGTTATTCATTTTTTCACGGCCAATGTGCGTCATCTGTCGTAGACGACATAATTACGTCACAGTGCCGGATAATGTGAAAACTCTCGAGTCTACTTTCTGCTAAATGTTTGAGTTAACCAGCCGTTTTTAATAACCTGCAACAATTCAGTGTGAGTGAAAATAGCAAAGTTCTTCCGTATAATGAAGATGAGGAAAGACTTCGGGTAATCCGCCACATAAGAGAAACTTGGGACAAACCGCGGCATTGCATGTTACTTTCACGCGTGTTTTCAAACCGACCTTAGGTGGTTTGCCCATCTTAGAAGCACCAAGTGACGTGACTCGACAACTGACAAATAATATCTAATTTAAAACGAGAGCCGTTTTTTTTTTTGATTTATCGAACATTTTGGGAGCATGTTTGTTTAAGCAACGACTTGCCATTGCAGAGTATTAAAATAGCACACAGCTATCAATCGAACCTCGAGTCACGACAATAATGGAGTAAATAATCACAAATATAATTGACTGATAACTGTAGTATTAATTCAGACTTCTAGTAAGTTGGTGCGACCTACGATACCTATATTAATGTTAAAAATTATAAATATTTACCATAAAATAGTTCTACAATAAAATTTGCGATATAATATTTGATATTACTTATTTTATTTATTAAAACTTTTTTCTTACAACGTTTGAGATATAAGTATTTATTGTTTAATTTGTTCATCAACCTTACAAGAAAAATACAACACCGTTAAAATATGAAATATTAATATTATTAATTCATTCATGTAGGTAGTAACTATTTACATTTATTAACAAGCGTATGCATTCACAAAGTATTCGTAATATAATTATTATAAGTAATTAATAACCTGTTTTAAATTTATTTAGTAATAGAAACTAACGAGTTCATTGAGTTATATATAGTTTTTAATTATTATAAGCATTTTTAGTATTATAGATGAGTGTACATAATATAGGTAATATTTTATTAATTACCATTATGTTATGAAAGCGACACTTATTTACTATTTAAAAATCATGTTTATATATAAAATGCAATTATTTGTTACAATAATTTTATTCTTGTTTATAATTTAATGCTGATATTTTGTTACATACATACATCGATGGGTTATAAGCTTTCAGGTAGGTACGGAAGTTTATCATCAATAAGAATTTTCTATCAATTTACTATTTAAAAATCATGTTTAGATACAAAATGTAATTATTTATTAACTACCTACTCACTGTTTCAGATAATACATTTTACATTACAATAGTTTTATTCTTGTTTATAATTTAATGCTGATTATTTTATTACATCTAAATCAATGGGTTATCAATTTCCACTTAGGTACGGAAGTTTATCATCAATAAAAAAATTACAGTAATATAAAAACGTTCAATTCGTTTTATTATGTTGGCACTAAGGCGTAACGATGACTATCATTATTATTATCTTTGCCTTTTAGTTAAACGTTTAGGGTACTTGTACTTACCATGTTGTAACAAATTATTGCAGTGAGATTAATGTTATCGTGATAATAAATAAAGTTACGTACATGAAATATTTATATTTTAGCCAACAAAAAATTTTACATTAGCTGTCATGTTCAGCCTTCTAATGTCCCTCTGTTGGGACACTGGTCTACTCTCAAGTAAAAGTGATTGTGTCAAAAACCAAACTTGGACCCAACCCGGATAAATGAATACCTATACGTGCAAATAACCCACTCTAAACTATAATATATACACTTTATACGGAATTGTTGTTAATATTTTCGAGTTTTACGTGAAAATTTACATTTAAATGTACTCGTATTCATAGTATCTTATAATTATTATAGCGGTAAAACAATACATGTAATATTTTAACAATTTTGTGTGGGTGTTTAATTATATTCAGATTGAGCTATGCTCATATTTTAGAAAATATTAACTTTTCTCCTTTATTCATGAAGGTTTTTTTTTATAAACTTATCATAAACATAGTCATACACAGATATTTATACTGGCACATGATGTGGCATGTCATTGTGTAGTCATGTACCATATGAGCAATCTATTACAATGTTTGTTAGATTGCTAAGGTAAATGTTCCTTAAAATATGGAATGATCCTAGGTCAGGTCTAATATAAAAACAATTACAAAAACAACAGATGGGATGCACACCAACAATGAACATAAAACAATACTACTTCCACTAAGCTCTCCATCTATTTCGAATTTGTTAATAATTTTACGAACTTTGTTGCTCAGTTTCTGTTCGTGTATTGTTACTGTGGGTGAGTAACTTGTTCTATTTCTAGTTAAATTCACTTGTTGGTTTGTTTGTTTTTCTATTTCTGCGTGTAGTTCTCTTTCGTCTTCATAGTCTGATCTTTCTACTGAAGCGAAATGGTTGTCGTGGTCTTCTAAAGCTGTTGAATATTTGTAGTCTTCTTTTTTAGCAGTCGGCGTTGTATTTTTTGTTGTTGGTCCAGGAATTTCTGTGGAGACAAAATATTGATTATTTTGATTATGTGTAGTTATTTAACTTGTGTAACAGTTTTAAACTTAATTTTAAACTAGTGGAACGCCCCGTGACTTTGTAATATAGCGTTCATTTAGCTAGTCTACACCACACCCCGGGCACGCTCAAATAAATGTATGAAGCAAACGCGCCGCAATCACCACATGCATGGTTTGTGTACGTAAACGGTGCCGTTGGACCTACACAAAATCAAAATAAACGCGTGCTAATAGCCCTTAGCTTCGATGCCGGCAAAAACTGCCGGCATACTCGGGACCCGAGTGAGGTAAGTAAAACCGGTGGGAGGTTGGGAGTGGCCTGTACATGGTACTAATATTTGTTCTGTGCCCTACACAATAATCTATAATTTTCATTTAACATCAACAATTCCAACTATGCAGGTACTATTATGCATAATTTCCGTGAAGTGGAAATTCAAGTCCTTATCTACGTTTCACAGGAAGACGCAAATTCATACTTCATGCTGTATCAAAATTAATACACTGAAATTTAGTATTATATTATCCTTAATATCCTCGAGTAGGTTATCTTATAGCTCTAGTTTCTATGGTAACAAATGGGTTTTAGTGGTGTTAGTGGTGCAATTTTGGTACGCGCAGAAACGTGGTAACAAACATTCACAGACACACCCACAATAATATAATATTAGTATGAAGTAGGATAGTAGGATTAGATGCTACCTACTTATTTTTGGTCATGATGACTGCCTTCTAATGATCATAGTATTGGATAATGTCCACTTAAGCGAGCTAGATGTTGTATGCATTTGTAGTCAACCATGTCTGTTGCTAACAGCATGCGACTGTCACTGCCACGCTCTCAAATGTGCTGGGGTTCTTAGTAATAGTTTCTGACATAATCAAGTTGCTAACAAATCCGTTAAAATTTAAAACATATATTTTATTCAAAGTTTATATCTCTATATTGTCAAACGGCTGAACAAATCTTAATACGCAGCTAAGAATACATTTATTTAAACGAAAAGAATGTAATCAAAATTGGAACTTCTATTCAGGAGCTATGATGCGACAAAAAGATACACAGATACACGCAACGAATTTCCCCGTTTTCGTCATGGGTCAATTCAAGATCTACGTCAATTTGACTCACTAAATTAGATTGGTTGTTTAAATATAACGAGGCCAACTGTTTCAGAACTTACCGTAAAGACGAATCACGCTGTCCACTTCACCGAGAGAGTTTTTGGCGACACACCTGTAGCCGCCTACGTCTGCCGACGACAGCCTGCGCACTGTCATCGCCATGCGACTCTCAAACGAGCTGATCATGTTGTTCTCTACTTCGTACTTGGTTGAGGATATCACCATTTCATCTGAGAAATAAATAGTATAACATTTACGAATAGTCGGGACTCCATCTGTGTTTTTACCTATGAATACAACCAAGTAAGATTCCGTCCAAGTACTCAGCAAAACCTACTACAAAAAATAACAATAATAAAAAAGCACATTTAAGCCTTGTTTTTACATGTCTGGCATAGCTTTAAACGACAATGCAGTTTCATAATAAATTCAATGAAACTGCATTGTCATTTAAATTTTATCATACCTAACTTCAACTTGGAACTATAAAGTCTAGCAACTAGGTTACAAGATAAGGTAGACAATGTCCCAGCTGTCACTCACAATGGTTCGCTGCGGGAAAGTGATATTTTCAAGAAGCACCAAATCGTCGACATTTCCTCGAGACCCCTTTTAACATGCCAAACAATCCCTACACAGCAGTACGTAAGTATGTCATTCACCGCCTCTCCAAGCCACCTAAGCCTCGAGTGCCTGTTGTCCACAAATGATAAAGCGACTAGCTTTCTTTCAAACACACTGTAGCACCGCCTGTCGTGTTAAACACTCCATTCAACCTCCGTTTTATTACAAGCAATAAAATACCTTGTGAGACACTTTACCGAGATATTTTTCAATAAAACGTACGGGAGTCGTTTAAAAGCGCATTAATTTAAGTCACAGACTCCGCGTGAACTTAACAAGAAAACGATAATACCAGTAGCGCTTTTCGATCGAAACTTCGGCTTGTTTACTCGCAGTGTAGGCTTTACAACGACGTGCGGCAAAAGATGGCCTTCGAACAAAATTACTCGGCAAAACCCGAGCGTTTCATTATAACAAGAAATTTCATCTCAATTAATGTCTAAAATAACAGTGTTACACTCTTAATTACACTTGAGTGAGACCTGCTTAATTAACACTTACATGTCGGAGGGCCTAACATAGATTGATGACAAACGAAAATGACGTTTCTGTGCTGTTTGGGGTTGGTTTTCAGAATGGGCTGATGGAGTGAAAGTGCTAGTCACTCGACGCAAGTTGGCGAACAATAGATTGGAACCGCCGCCGCCCTCGTTAATGCCGTCATCCATGGATCATAACGCAAGCGTAAAACAACTTAAAGCCTTAATGCGTTTTCATAATTAGTGCTAGACTCACAATGAAAAACTCAATAACAAAATCAAACAAAAAAGATAGAACGACACTCAACGGTAAAACAACACAACCCATTTTAATCGTATTTCTTTATTTAAACTGCTACGAAATATTCTCAGCTTCGTCAGAGATAAATAAACCCTTTGACGAAGTGCATAACGAAACACAACACAAAAGCTTTACCTTTCTAAAGGCAGGTATCGGATGCAGCATAACGGTATCAGGCTACAAAAGTTATGACTGACTGTTACTGGCGCTCCCCAAGGTCGTACGCCTGTAAACTGCTCTTCCTAATGGACTAAGCAACAAAGCTCTTGTGCAGACCATGTCGTGTAATTAAATTATGTCTTGTACGAGAGCTCTATACGTGGCTTTTGTAAACTTCTACCCTGTATTATGCGACTTTGTTTAAATTAGTGTGATAATATATTGTTAAGTACTTCCGTTATGGGCCAGGTACACTTAATTAGAGGTTGGTGTTGTAGCTGCCGTACCAAGCAGTTCTTATCACTACCTGTACTTCAATGTTATCAATTTGCATGATATTTTTTACGCTTCTATTGTACAAAAAATCAACATAGATTCTATCACAAGTTTCTCCATCGTTACAGACTCGGCCAAGATGGAGGCTTTCTGGTGGCCTATTAAATGATAATACGTTTTAGTCACCAGAGTTGACCACTGACAAAATTAAACTTTTATTTTTGTGTTTAAACAGCAATGCAAAAACACATCCTAGTTAGTATAAGCTGTCTATTTATTATCATACTAATATAAGTTAATGTTAAATTATTACGGTTTGCTCTTATTTTAATACCACAGGTTACTAAACCTTTTCCAAAGTGCTTTTGTGAAGCACCCCTTGACTATCACAGTTCAATCTCAAGTATTAATAAACCCAAATATTATGCGCCCTTACCAATGGTTTGAAGTAAAGGTAAAATTATCCATTTTCTGATAGAGAACATGAAAAAAGTCACTTAGATAAAAAAGGGTTCAACTATTACTCGGATCTTAGGTCTTTAGGGAAACCTATTTGCAAGATAGGAAACTCAACGACTCTATCGAGAATTTTATTATGAAAGTAATTTTGTTGTATTTTAACTTTTTTGTTGCAGCGATATTGGAATAACAAAATTGAATGTCTATACACAACTATACTTTAAAAGTTATAAGGTTTTGTTGCTAAAATCTAATAATGAATTTGCTTTCATGTCAAACCAGAGAATAAGAAACGTAACTTTGCAATGTAAGTAGTATTACAAAACAGTACATTCGGCAACAGACAAATGGAAGCGACATGACTACTTTATTCTAAACAATTAAAGTATCAAAGCATACAATAGTAAGCGTTTACCGCAGCCTATGATTGCTTACAATACCAGAGGCCAGAGGTATCACCTGAGAATATGTGACTGTATTTTTTCTGATCAACAATTAACTTTAAGACAAGCATAAATGATTTACTTACTTGTCTCAATAACTGTAAAGTCAAAACCTGCTTTATCGTTGGAATCATCGATTTAAAGATGCCACGTTGACCTTTCGAAATATCCTCTCAAAGTAATGCGTCACACTCCACGGAAAGCAAACCCCTGGAGAACCTGACGTGGCTCCAGCCATTTGTATTAGAGAACCGTCATTTGTATTGTCACCAGGAATCCATGTCAGCGGATGCGGTGTTACATAATTTTACTAAAAATATTTCAGTCGCGTAATCTGAATTTCAAAATTATTATTTAGAATATTAATGAGACTTTTTAAAACGTTTGAATTTATGTCTGAATTTTATTTTTAAGTTTTGTGACTGAATAAGTCGCGCGTATATTTTATGTTTTTGCCTTACTTTTTTTTCATCTTAAATATCATTAGTTTTACAAAAGAAAAAGTAACATAATATTAAAATAGAAATAGAACGTAATATTAAAGTAAAAAATCCTTAAACATTACATTTTCAGCAAAGTATAATGTGAAACTTAAAATTCCCAGAAGCTCAAACCATTGAAAATTAACCCGTAAATTTCGCACGACAACTGCCGAATAGGGAACTTTGTGGGACGCCGACGGCTGGCTACGAACAGAGCAATAGCGAGCTCAATCTAGCTCATTACAAGGCAAGGTTTTAAGAAATACAATTTTGAATGAAGAATAACGACGCCAATTTTTACTTGGGTAAAAATACCCATTGAACTGCAAATAGTATTTTTGTTGCGCAGTCAGTATTTTTCAAGCGAAATAAATAATTTAGTAGTGCAATCAATTATTTGGAGTACATGTAGTTTATTAGGTGAAGGTACTTAGATGTTTGAATATTTTTTCGGTATGCGGTTAATTATTTCCAATATTTTTTTCCTTAGATAATGACTTTATATCTGTTGGAAAATAATTTGGTTCAAAATTTTGCTTTTATTTTTGATGAAGCAACTAGGTTGCATCATGTAAACCAAACAAATCAATCATTATTCACAGCGTCCTACTTTCAGCGCGTTTGAACCAAAGTGTACCAATTTGGTTAAATCATTATTCTCCGTAAAAAATCCGAACTCTAGGAAAGTGATATAAAATTAAGTTAATATTATTTTTCGTAACTAAACTGTCTTCTATTATTGTTCAATCTCCATAAGTTCCTTAAACATCTTATTCATGTATTTTAAGTTTTATCGAGAAGAGACTACGTTTGATTACAATAATCTTGAAAGTGATACGTTTTATAACATGAGTATTGATTTAACATTTTTAAAGAATTGCATTGAAAAATAACATATCTTTGACAGTTTGAACTCATTAATTTATATTTATTTATTTGACTATGGAGTTTTGCTTCGTAATAATTTATCCTAATAAAACCAAACTGGTACATACAAAATACGTTTCACATAAATGCTGGAGTTGAAAATCGAACGCATTATTTTACCTAACAATTCGCAACTTTACACATGCAATGTGTATTGTTATGGTTTTTTGGTAGAAAAGTTTTACTTAAATCAGTTTTTGATAAAGCACAACCAAAAAGTGTTGATACTCCAAAACTCATGCTCTATGCGCAATATGAATAAAATATGAATTCATCAGTTGAATAAACGAACGCTTCGTACATGAATAAGTTTGCAAGAAGTAGGTACTATACTGTACCTAATATTGTATTTTTGTCAATCAGCGTAGGTTACGATAACATTATATCATAAATGGAACGTTTTTATGGCCTTGTGGCAAACTCTGGAGATAAAGCTCTATCAGCCGGGCTAGTATGAGAACCGTAGACAATGCTTTTCAAGTTTTATCTACGGAAATATAGAGAAAAATAGAGTTTTAAATATTTTTGTTATGTCAAAACGTTGCCTTCATGCTAGTTCGGCTGGAACAAGCGACGCCATCAAGCATTACTTTAGATTAAACTAACTCAGATACAGTTATTAGAATAGAATCAGTAGAAATATTGTTATTTTTACCAGCTCCGCGTTAACGTTCAAAACATACTAATAATATTTTATGAATTAAGCAAATTACATTAATGACTTACTTATATCATTTATTATTTTAAATGTTGTGGCAACCTGTTCAAAATTTCAATAAAACAGAATTATTGTTGAAAAATGTAAATGTCGTTACATAGAAAATACAGTTAACTTACACATTTCCCTTTTTTCTCAGAAACCCAAAATTTGCATCAGTAATGTCTTCCCGAAAAGTTTATCATCGAGTCTTAAATTTTTTAAAGTTCTTATTGAATATTTAGCTATGTAAATACGAACAATTCTGTGCATTATTTATTTATTTACCTAATTATAAAACAATCAAGTCATTCCAACAGGCTCATTTTGTTTTAGTTCCAAAAAATAATAAAGATTTATACTATGCATATTCAATGGTTTAGTTTTATAAAAAAGATCTATGTCCAACAATGTTCTTCTACTAGCTGCTATGAAAATCATATTATCATCATTATCATGAAATAATTAAAAATTGTAATTAAAGAAACCGGAAAGAGCAAATGTGAAAAAGAACATAAACCCACAAAAAAAAGATCAGCGCAGCCAATATCTAGCATTCATAGGAGATAAATTATAAAAGCATTGTCGGACGCGCTTGAAGTCGTAAGCGGCCGTCCACTCACTTGGAACTAATGAGCATTGTCTTATTTCACCACAATAGGTCAATTTCTTTGAGAAAACCCGTTTCAATCGTATATTAAAACTTAATATCTCATTACTTGCAAGCGTTACCACGCCCAGTGGCTGGTGCCAATTTTTTTAATTACCTCAGTAAAAGGAAAAATGAATAATTTTATTATTTCAGCAAGGATAGGGCAATTTTTGAAGTAATGTCTGAAATGAAATAGGCTTTAATCTAAAGTGTCCCGTCATTTGCAGAACTCTAAAAAAATCTGGTGGTTTTAAATCTGTCTACAAATTTTGAACCCTTTGATATTTACTACGCTTACGAAGCAATCTCTAGAAACCTAAATATTTTAAATTAAACAATCCTTAGAACTAAAAAACCCTCTATGCAAAAAAAATTAAAAGTTTATAATTAATTACAACCAACGATTTGCACTTCTTGGACCAGTTACATTCGTACAAAACAACAAGTAGCTGAACTTTTCATTCGAGTCTTTGTTAAAATATCTTCTAAATGACTCTCGCACTTGCGATTAAGCTTTAGTGGCTTAAGAGCTATTCGCGTGTCTTCATAGACGCGGAGTGTTCCCAGGGGAACAGTAAACTCACTTTGGACACGAGACAGGCTTCTTAAAGCTTCGCTTTGGTCACACTAAGCAAGTACTTGCACGTCACAGATAAACCACTTGGTGGAATAAACCACTTGGTGGAAGCAGTTAGTTACATCATTTTCCTACCACATAACTTTAGTAAAGCAGTCAGTTAGGAACAGCTAGCTGTGTGTGCGTGTGTGTTAAAAAATTTAAACCATAAAGAGATCAAATTGAAACTAATAGATCATTTTGTTGTCGACTGTCCGTCAAATAAACTACCTATTTATAGAAATGACCGTAGGCGTGATGAAATATCCGAAATGTGTACAAAATTATTATCTTAGCTCAACAAACTTTTTCATTGAGCGATAACTTAGATCACTCTGGCATCAAGAAAAAACCAGGTGAATCAAATGTAATTTTTTAATTTCAATAACTCTAAAATTGTTATTTATGCTATGAAAGTTACCATTTTCTCGAACCGAGTACCTACATACAAAAAATACTTGCATCGTGTAACTGAGGCATTATTTAAGTTATTAAAGAATTTTCTGAGTAGAGTTTTAGAGACTATCACAAAGTTGTGACTACCGATGTTTCGCTTTTTTATAGTTTGACGTGCTGTCTTGAAGGAATACAAAAATATTATACGAGTATAGTTATAGGAACTTGAACTGTGTGTGTGTTAGAGCTTTATAAAACTGAACTATGATAGATTACCGACTTTTAGTGATGATATCTAAAGATCTGGGTGTAAAAAGTAGGTTTATTACTACTAACCTACCGATTAGCAGTATTTTTTTATTTATGCTCTTACTTGAATCTCTGACCCAATAGTTGATGGACTTTGGCGAAGACTCCACGTAGCACTCGAGCGTGACGTCAGTGCCCAGTGGCGCCCCCACCAGCTGGTTCGGCACTTGTATCACTGGGTGAACTGTAATAAAACAAAATATTACAGCAGGACTATCGTAAATATATTGATCTATAACAAGATTGTTGAGTACAGAATGAAAAATAATAATAAACAATTTAATACATATTTTTCAACACATAAACCATCTAACCTTAAAATAGGTTTTAGTCATCTAATTCTTCATAGTTTTTCCTTTGGGAAGAATGAACTAGGCAACAAACTGTAAACTTTGAAAAGTTTGTCTCTACGTTTGATAGAATAGAAGGTGAAAATACATTAAACCGATTGAGGACAAACATGGAAACTCAATCAAGCTTCTGCCAAACTTCAACAATTGTTAGCTGAAACAGCAACCCTCAAATGCAATATTTATCTACAAAATAAACAATCTACGCAATGTAGCGCAATCAAAATAATTGCACAGTGAAGCTGAAAATAAAATATTTGGAGTCATTTTGTAAATACGTTGTTTACGAAAGTCCTGAGCTGGTTGCGGGAGGCTTACGTAAACAGTGCAAAATAACACCCGGATATTTTTGAATTCACGCTGTTGGATACCCGAGCCTAATAATATTAATGTTAAATCTTGCACGAACGCAAAATGCCCGCCCGAGTCGACGCGCAGACAGTAACCGTCCCTTACAGGCAGAAAATAATTAAAAGCTACTACTCGCTGACATTGAATAACACCATTAATAACAAGAAACCTCTGAAAGTTGCCGAGATAAACAACAATTACCCTGAATGTCGGGAGCTATTTCGCTCAGGAATGATGCTGAGTTAAAATATTTACGGAAAAATCGGGAGGCTGTCGCAACAACGCGGGGTAACCTACCTACCATAAAAAAAATACAAAGAATTCAGAGCTTGGAGTTAAAGACGTTACAACTAACTTTGTCTGTTCTTTGAATTACTCACAGTAGTTAGGCCGGTTTCAGAGCAGAGTGATGTCTGTACTGTGTGGTCGGGTTGCACGTAACATAAACGATAATTTGTGTCATTTAAGGTTGAACTTCCCTTCATTTGGATTCATCCGCACCGCGTACCATCAGCACGCTGACGTGCTGTTGCAGTAAAACCAGCCTAGCATTAATGTTGTATACTTAAATTTATGGAAAAAAGTTGTGATGGTTTTATTATTGAACTATTTTATCTTTTTTGTCATATTTTCAATATCAATTTAACTTTAAAAAGTAATCACTAAGCTGGTAGTATTTTAATTAGCAGGTTGTGGTATTCAAAGGCTTTATAATATTTTAAAATGTTTTTATTAACCTGTAATGTCCCAAAATAGCTGTGTACCTAAGTTTTTTTACGTAAAAAATAATTAAGGACATTTTCAAATCTCTCCTACATAAAGTATTATATTAATATTATAAAGTGGCTATTTTTATGGCTTTGGTCGAAACGATCAAAATATTATTTAAGTTTATCAAGGAGCCTTTATAAAATCAGAGTAGTCCGTCGACCTATTTTAGCTTAGGTAATGTCAGCACAGATAACATTATATAACATTCATAATACTGCCAGTTATGAACAAAAAGGTATGCACTTTCTCAAACTCTATGATGAAGGAAAGTATTTTTTTAGTGTTGCGGTCCAGTTTTGGAAAAGTTAAACAATGGCCTCTTACTCCGCGGTGTCTTTCCGTCTGTCTTCACTAAACTAAACTTAATAAGCCAGATTTTTTAATTTTGAAACGGTTATAGCTTGATAATAATAGCCCAATGTGAGGGTTTTGATACGATTTATTTGTATCATCATTTCAGAGCGATATGCACAATAGTCACCACAGTTGGCCAGAGAATTTTAAAATCAATGTATTAGGTTCAAGTTCAGAAGGATTTCAGTTATCCGTTACCTATTTTAGTTATTTGATATAATCCAGCATCGTGCTTCCTCGTTGGTAAACAGGATTAGAAGTTTGCCTTACTTTTATTTACTTACACAGAGAGTTAGGTTGGCATAAGGAAATAAATTGACAAAATAATGTTATCAATATCATGTGAATATTATATCAAGAGTAGCAGAGTTCTTTGGTATAGAACACGTCCAGGGAAGTACTACCACGATACCCATTTCTGCCGCGCAAAGCAGTAATGCTCGCATTGCTGTGTTCTGGTGTGAAAGGTATGGTTTCCAGTGAAATTACTGGCACATGAGGCTTTCGATCTATGCTTTAAGGTGGCAACCCGTGAGTGATACCTCTGGTATTGCAAGCATCCATAGGCTGCGGTTACCGCTTACTATCCTGTGTGCCGTACGATTGGTTGCCACTTAAGTTGTATAAAAAAAAGAATTTTATATTCTAACTGACGTGAGGTGGATATAGCTTATTTACGCAAAACATAAATATTATTGATAAATTAGATAATAAAACATCATCATTATGGCCAGGCTTTTAAACTGTTCCCCACTGTTAGGACACTGGCCTGCTCTTGAACCAGAGTGATTGAGGTCATACATAATCCACCACGTAGACCCAAGGCAGATGAACATAATAAAATATACTTTTTAAACTTACAATGTACTTTGATAGTGATTCTTTTGCTGACTGACGGAGGGATACCGTTGCTTGCAATGCAGAGGTAGGCTCCCATGTCCGACCTTGAGATTTTGTTCAGAGTTAACACCTCTTCTTCGTAGACTTGCGCTAAAGACGAATAGTACAAAATTATAAATATATAATAATAATTTTATATTCAATATTATTTATAAGTTTATATGTATGATTTTGCACAGGTTCATAAAACGTTCGAAACAACGCGAATTTAAAATTAAATAATACCTTAAATAACACATTGTTATAACTTCTAGTTTCACAGATTCATGAGTTAAGCTTAAAATATTTATGATACAAGTATTTTAAATTTCTAAAAACGACCGAGAGTCCAAACATTTAGTTTTCTAAAAGTTTAGTAGAAAATTTACTTCATTACATAATAATATGCATTGGATTCAAAAAAGTCAACATAAAATAATAATATTAATGATTATTCAGTGAGTACTTATGATTATAGTAACACACGAATGAAACCATCCATTTATCATACTCACGGAATGATTATATCTCATTTGTTTTGACATTCCCAACGAGAGGCAGTTTCGATTGAGTGATTAGGTATCACGGAATTTGAGGACGATTTCATAAATTCTCTCAAATCTTTTTTTAGTCCAATTAGTTCACAAACTAAATCAGAGATTAAAGATAACCATAGTATATAAGAGTTTTTAAAGCAAGTCAATCTGCTAATAGCAATACTTGTTTCAATTGACAGAAGTCATAGTTTGTGATGGCGTCATATTCAGCGATGCCAAGGCGGGTTGCTCATTATAATATTAAAGAATTAAGCCACGCACGATATATTTTTTTTGTTTGAATACGCCCGCGGTCAAATGTTCGGTCATATGTTCAGTTATATAATACTCTTAATACTCTCTTTTCTCGCTTTGTCAGTTTTGTATGAAAATAGTTTAAATTCAGCGCTGCAAATGCTGCAATTAGAGGGTATCAAATCACGACACGCGATAGTCGTAGCAAGAGAAAAACAGAAAAATGTATGTCCTCTGTTTATTATACCTTGGAAAGATGTGTGAGTATTGTGGAGTGCTATTCTAAATCAATAGATTAAATAAAAGATTTGTTCTTTTTTGCCACCTAACCCGGTCAAATTTAATTCCCGAACGTATATCTAACATGACGTGAGGTCAATCGTTGTACTGAGGCCGGCGAGGTTTTACATTACAGTGAAAATAAATTGTCAGCCTTAATTAGGCGTACCTTTTGTTTTTCCTCCTGAGTCCCTAATCACTATGACCGTTCGGATCGCAGATACAAATATCTGCCATCTGTTGCGAGGACATTTACCCATAAGGTGCCTACTATAAGCTCTGCAGCTTAGTGCTGTAAGGAATGCTTTCATGCTTAACAGTCTTATCAAAAGCTGTAGTAGAAGCCCTCAGTAGGCTTATGCCTACTTAGATTATTTTGAGATTTCAGAGAACAGTAAAAAAACGAAAAAAGTCAAAAAAAGAACAGTAAATTATATAAAATTATATTAACTTGATAAGTATATATTTTCATTTGTTTATTTAATTGTATTCTAGTGCCCGCATTAGCAATAACAATATCTGATTTGTCTCTTTAAAAATTACTTTTGCTCACCCAAAGCTTATAATTTACTTTTCCATAAGCTTTAGTGTTCATGCTTTACTAACAAACACAGTCATGCTATTAGTTCTAGAGTATGATGAATTTTAATTTTATGTTATTCAATAAATAGAGGCCAATCGATTTTGATGAGTTCAAGAGAAATGAAAAGTCTCATTGAATGAATGTTGAATGTAAGTTGATTTACATGGTACACCTGCAACAATACCTTTTGTCTTTCCTCCATTAGGATCCCGGATCACTATGTCTGCTCCATCTTCTCTGCGCCATACGATGCGAGGAGACGGCATACCACGAGCCCGGCAAGAAACCCTAGCAGTACCACCTTCCGGAACCATGACGTCCCCTGACGTCTCTTCAGGTATAAAGTCAGGTGGTATCACCACTTCTAAGTGCCCCATCTGTGCAAAGAAATATTTAAGTAAAACTTCGCCGTAAAATCGAATAACCACTAGAATAATAGAGATACAATTTAAACAGAAATCTCTCAAGTAAACTATGTGATGTGCAAAGTACTGCTTAGTTATGACCACCGGGCATGTTATTATGTTGCATTAAATGTTTATCAACGAGAAGTAAATGCAATATAATACCATTAATTGTATGTAATACCATGTTGTTCTGTTACAAACAGTTCCAAACATTATTGAAACAGCATTGTGTCAAGTGGCGTCATGCTGCGTCAACGTCGACATCGAAGCGAGCAGCGCTGTCGGCGCTCACGATTTATGCCGTTATCAGGCCCGCGTATAAATTACAGCGTGGCGTAATAATTTAGGTGCAACATGCACGAATCATTACCCGCTGCGACCCTGCGTGGCTTAATTCACTTTATCTCCCCAATGTTTGCTCTAATTGTAATTTAACTTCTGTTATTACAAACGTCAAACAAATTGACAGATGGCTGAATCAAACTGCGCTTGATTCCCTTATCTAGTTGGTCGTGAATTAAAATGAAGTAACAAATTACAATGGATTACGAAAGAAGTAATGAAAATTTCAGTGCTGAATCAAAATGTAGATGGTCAAGCTACGGCAATTACAAACTACTTCTATGGGCATGGATGATGAATGACATAACCGTTATGTTTTCACCTATAGAAACAACGCTAGTGGGATTTTACTTGCATGGCTTTATACAAGTGCTTTCATCAATATTCGTTGGAATACCTATATTATATTCAGAAATTTGCATCGCGCAGTACACGAAAAGCAATATTATAACCATGTGGGATTTCCTGCCATTGTTTCGTTACGTCGGATTTGGAACTTTTTACTTAATAACATTGAAGACCATTTATTCTCTGGTGCTCACTTCTTGGTACTTGGAGTATTCTTTTTTTGCTGCGATAGATCCACCGCCGTGGTATTCTTGTGCAGAATTCAACGATTCAAAGTGTATGGTGAAAAGTATAAATATATCTGTTTTTCAACATTGTTTAGAAGCTGAATCGCAGTTTAATGACGACTGTGGAATGAAGACAGCTAGCAACTGCTTTTTTGAACGAGAAATCGGTGGTATTAACACAAAGAATTCTCTTTACTGTTTACTTCCTTGGAAGATGGCCTTTGCAAGCTCTACTATAATTTTATTATTATTTATTCTGTCAATAAAAAAAGAAAAATTTATCCAAATGTATGTTAAGCTCCTGGCAATCTATGTCTGCTCTGTGGCATTAATTTTATTTTGCGTTGCTTTATCAACGAGCGGATCTTGGTTTGCTTCAAATGTTGCATTGTATTGGAAATACACATTTCACGACTGCATGCATTCCTTAAATCGAGGAGTCCTAAGTCTTGGCTCTGGATGTGGCATAGTTTTATTTTTATCTCGAGATACTTCGTTTCGTAGTCCAGCGACAATGACTTCTGTTTCCATTTCATTGTTTGCTATTGTTATATCATTTACATTCACACTTATTGCTTTCAGTGGAATCAAAACGATGATTTATTTTCATGGAGAAGAACAAAATGTCATCGAGTTAGGTCACAGTGTTTTCTTTACGGTCTTTGCTTGTATGACAGAAACTATGAATTATTTTGATGCCATACACTTTTGGAGTTTTATTTGGTTTTCTGCAATATTTCTATGTTTATTTGCTAATCTTTGGATACTTATTTTGTTTTTAGAGGACTTGCTACTTGAAATTGAAATAGTGCGAAAGTACAAAAACCTAAGTAGTACAATTATTCTCATTGTAATAACGGTTTTCTCATTGCCTTTTTTTTGCTCAGATTTAACTGCAGTCCTGACTGATGCTACCGAAATCATGCAAATTACAAATAATTTTATTTTTTCTTTCTCACTTTACTGGGTGTATGGTTTCAATAATCATAACATAGATATCACTTTTATGATTGGTGTAAAAGCTAGTTATTTTTGGAAATTATGCTGGTTAGCAAATCCGATTATACTTGGTGTTATATTGTACGGTAGATGGGATGCCTTAGAAGTTTATAAGTACGGGAGCAGTAGTTCTTACAACATAGAAGCTCTGCATATACGGTGTGATGAATTACTGCTTTATATTATTTTATTGATTTATTACACCCTGCTAGTCTTTGGTATATTATTTCAGGTTTACGTTTTCTATCGCCAAGGTAAAATTCGAGAAATATTATCCCCTGTTTCTGACTGGGGGCCGCAGGACAAGATATTGTTTAGGAGCAGAAAAATGTTTGTGCCTGAAATAATGACGACTGAGTTTTTATATAGGCAAGTTAGAGTACGTGGTTATGGTCAGAGAAAATCCAGTACTAAGAAAAGTACTAACAAACTTGCGAAGCGGACGTATAATGAATCTTCAATTGACGATGTGGAATGGAGTGCTTATACCTCCAATTAATCTTTATAACGAAACATTGGAAATTTTTACCTGGCTTTTCATCGGGTCTGTATTTATTTGACACATGTATTGTCCACGGTCTTCTTCTTGCACGTTTCTGATGTGCAAATTCCAGACTGTCTGTGCGTTGTGCGAGACACCAATTCGATGGTTGTTTGTTATTACGTGTATATGTATTGCCTGTATTGCTTTGGTATCAGCTTTCACCCATCCAACCTGGGAATTTTAATAGCAATCATGTCAATAAATTGTTTATTGTTGAATAAATGTAGTCAATCTACTTGGTTGAGTTTTATTATTTTACTAGTGTACATTTCATACCCTATATCCCCCAAGGTTTTGCACTAAACATCTGAATGTAGCATCACGACCAATCGGCACTGTAAGGTTCATCAGAGGCTCAGCAAATTCTGGTTGAAAAGCTTGACCTGTTGAACAAACTTTAGTTAGATTCTACTTCTGAAAATGTAATCTTTTAGTTTCTAGATAGATATCTAAGTTTATTTCTTACCAACAAGCTTAGAGTCGAGCCCAAGCATGAAAACTATGAGTAGAAGTATCCACCAAGGCTGCTGCATATTTCTGATCACGCCAACTCTTCAGGCTTAGCCCGGTCACGGGGAGTCTGTAACGAAGAGATAGTAATTACATTTACATGTTTACTTCACCGTGCCAGATTATGTATATTAGGGCTTTTAGAGAGCGCCGCAAATAAAATGTAGGTTCTAAAAAGAAATAACATGTGTCTAATAAAAATAACTTTGTAATTTTTTTATGAGTTGGGTGGGACTTTATAGCAATATTAAATGCTCATTTGAAATACGCATGCAACCACAAACGGTTTCACATTACGATAATGTTACGAATCACTTTGTACACCAAAACATAATCATGAAGTATAAAGCTGTGGGAAGCCGCAAGTAGCGCGTTTGGTCCCTTCCGATACACTTGTGATACCCGTGATCACTCAATAACGGTACGATAGTACGCACATTCCTTCTGAATGTGTGAAAATACTCGTTTGAGTATCGCATAACACATACATGAGTTCGGAAAGCGTGCGAAATGAGTGCGGATGCGATCGTGCACCGGTAACTACTTTTCCGTGCGATAAAATGTTTGAAAAATATCATGTAGGAGTAGGGTAAATATATACGTAAGGTTTAATATTCCGAGGGAAATGCTACTTTAATATTTTTTCGTACACTGATGACATATTATTATTTAGCGTTTCTTTTAATAACAACAACTTTCGAAGTAAATATGAATAAACGAGTAAGTGTCCTATTTATAAATACCTGTGTTAAATTGTGTTCGTTCCTTATTGGTAAAATTAAACGGAGCAGATGTACGTGACAACCTGACAACGGACATTGTGACAGCCGGTTCAAAGGGATATGTCGTAGGTAGGCTGATATTAGCTAATAAAAGCGTGTTAAAAATAATAATCCCCAGTCGCTCTGAAATCAATTATTTGTTTAATCATGTGAACCTTGTTTACTACGATGAGCAGGGAATCAGTAGTAGCAGTATTCGCAGTCGGTGGGTAGCTCAAGATCGGTCGTCATGGCGCTCATTGAAGGAGGCTTACGTCTAGCAATAGATTATTGGATTATATTGGTTAATGACTGATATAATGATATGATAATTGATACCAAAGGCTAAGTATGTAATTATAAAGAACTTCAATGAGGGATACATAAAAGACTTTATATGAAAAAAATATATATCTAATCTATAGACGCAACGACTTTTTCAACATTTATAAAATTATAGTGAAATGACACTAGTTTCTCTGATTTTTTTCAATGAATTCAATGTTTGACGCGAGTGAAAACAGTTCCTAGTTTTTGTTGAGGAAATCTGGCGTTATAGAAAAATAACTACTTACAGTTTATCCATAACAACCACGACCCTATCAATTCTATAAATAGACCTCAATCTTCTAACCGATCGAACTATCATTATTTGGATCAAAATTTCCGCAGGCTTACAGATACTTACTTGTAATAATTTATGAAGTTCGCTTTGATGTACTGTGCATTGTCTTGGTCTTGAGCGACTTGTTTCACGAACCCCGGTCTAAGTTAGCCATGGAAACTAAGTTTGTGGACGTCGGAAATTTCATACCGGTATCTGACGGTAAACTGTTACTACAGAACATTTATCTGAACTAATCTGATTTTAAATGAAACTAAAATATACATGAGAAACGTGAAATTTTTGTTTCAAGCAAAAAAACTAGGCTATAAAATCTTTTTAAAGTCAACTTCAAAAAATACTTAAATATATTTAATATAACTTTGAAAGTTATATAAAACTAGATAGACGCCCGCGACTTTGTCCGCGTTAAGATTTTATACGAACTTTACCCACCGCGCTGTCTTTTAAAAGTTAAAATTCGAAAATAATTTTCATTGTTCTTTACCCTTTAAAAGAAATATACCCTCGCTAGCTTCAAGTTTCTAGGTCAGCGGATTAGACTCTGCTTTGCAGATCAGTGTGTCATCAAGCCTTTTAGTATTTATATTTATTAGTTTTTTGTAAATGATACGATATTCTATCGTGATTAGCCTTGCGGTCGGATAACGTGGGGGTAGCTGCAGGAAAGCAAAGAAATACATTAATTTACTCGGTGCCGTAAAATGACTTGTATACAAAAAAGTTGGCGAACTATTCAATTATTTTTGCTTAATAAATTCATACTATACATTGCTTAGGTTTGTCATTTTTCATTAATGTTGGTAAAATGTGGTTATTTTAGCCCCATAGTACAAAAATATATTTAAAGTGAGATAAAGAAGCCCGTATAAAGCTATAATTTTAAAAATCTATCAAACTTTCAGTAATTAATTTGAAATGTAAGGTAATATGTAATAAATAGGTAATGATAAGACCAAGTTCTGAGAAATAATAGTAAATTGACTTTGAGAAAGTTTACTTGTTAAAACTCAGCAACCTTGTTATAAAACTAGGGAAAATAAACAACAGAAAACAGGGTTATGCTTACATAAAATAACTTATTTCGTGGAGCGTGGAACTGCCTAAGATTTGCGGCGAGAAAGTTTTCAAATTTCGCATAGTTTGCGACACATTTTTCTTATGCTCATGAAGTAGGTGGGTGAAAAACAGCGACTTACTAAGTATATCACAAACTTACTTAAAAGTTAATTTAACTCGTAGGCTATTTTTAAACAAGTCATGAAAATAATTGGTCAGATATTGAATGCACTTACACCCTAAGGAAATCTTGGTTAAAATATAAATACCTGTTTTTTTCTTAGAATTATATTATAAATGAGTAAGCTGTAGGTAAAAAAACAATACATTATATTTTGTTTGAGTTATGTAGAAAAATATCCCTGTGGTGGGTTAATCGAAGCTGGCAAATAAATTATGTCTTCTAGCAAACTGCCAATTCTTATCACGAAGTAAAATAAATAGTATCGAGATACAACGTAATAAAAGCTCCACTAAAGAAACTTTATTGTTACTTCAAGGTATTTTATTTTCTCGTCGGAAGCGCGCTTTGTTAGTGCAGCCATGGTAATTGGAGGCTGATAATTCTTAAAACTTTCTTTCCCCTCGCCTATGGAGAAGGAGGATACGGACAATCAATGTAATTATCACCTTCTCCTTTCAAATCCTAAGAAGAATGTTTTTTGTTGCGTATTTATCAGAGAAGTTTCAGCTCTATTACAAAAGAAAATAAGCTTGATTTTGTTTATTACCCGCTTAATCATAAATTTATCCTTGAGAAGATGCTATCTCAGGTAAAAGGCTACAACCAATGCGTGTTGCCAGTGATGACATACGGAACTAAGATGTAACTTTTTGTCTCACTCACAAGCTTAAAATTGCACAACAGGCTATGAAAAAAGCTATGCGCGGAGTGTCACTACGTGATAGTATCAGAAATGAGGCTACCCATGAAAAACTACTATGGTCATGACATAATTGCTAGCTTCCAAAATTAGCTAATTGGAATGGCAGTAGGCAGGCCATATAGCTCACAGAACCAATGAAAGTTATCAAACTGTGACTACAAACTAATTATCGAAGTGTAGGTGTTGGATGGCCACACGCTCAATAGACCGATGACATTGAAGCGGTCGGATGTAGTCGGTAGATGGTAGTTCTGATACATAGATACAGTGGACTTCTGTCACAATGACAAATCATTTTAAGTATTACTTTAGAACCTTCGTTTATAGACGTAGTGGATTCGATATTTATTGAGAAGAGCAAAATAAGCTCAACATAACAAACAAAAATTAGATTAAAAATCAACCTTAAAATACATTTCTCTTGAATAATATGTTTCCAGTAAAATAAGCATTTTAATTTGGTGCTTAGAGTTGAAAACTTTGTGCTAAAACATAAAATCGATGGTACGGACTGCCAACCACTGCAAAATTTAACCGCCTAAAGACCTGATAGTTATCGTAAATCCTAGAGACTTTATGATGAAATCTTCCTTTTAGGAGTCCTATGAGTATTGTTAAGGAAACTTTATAACTCTGCATCTAAGGGGCAGTGTGCATTATTAATGTTTATATTAAAAAGTAACATTACGTACCTACCCATAGACCTAGTTCTGTGTACCACCTATACTGCTAGGAGATATTATAGTTACCCGGTACGTAAGGTTATCGTGGATTTGATCCCACTTATTATTATTTTTAATTTGAACATAAAAATAATAAACATGAAATCTCATTTGGTCCCAATTCCAGTTTAGGAGTAGGTAAGTAGCAAAAGTAAACATTTGATACCTCACTGTGTCATAGGTGCCACGGCGATGCGCATTCCAATTACAACTTTAATTAAACACATTTCAACGTAATCTACGTTTGAAATAAAAAAGGTTGTGCGTTCGGGTGCTAACTCAAGGTCATAAAGTCTCGAATTTCCACTAATATAAATTGTACTAGCTATTTATAAACGAATTAAATATACGTTTAAGCAGCAGTTTGATAAATAAGAACTAGTCAAAAAGTTCTGTTACAATTCAGCTTACGCAAACCGTTGAAAAATCCTACATTATTTTCGTTCGGTAGGTATATTTTCGCTTGGCAAAATTGTACGTGAAAGTTTTTGTTTCATGCATAAATTTTGCGCCACATAACGTAAACCAATTTTCACGATATTTTTATAGCATTTATTTAAATAGGTTAATAAAACATCTTCTGTTCACGAATACCTTAGACAAATACTTTAGTTCAATACCTAAGAATACAGTGATTTGATTTGATAATTTTTTTTCAGAATTATATTCACCTAACAAGTGAAATATCGCTAAGGTAACCTTAAATATTATTCTACAATTTGTTGTGATGTTTATATAAGTTACTCCTTGAATCCTATTAATATTATAAATACGTAAGTTTGTATGTTCGGTACTCATTTACGCCGTTACCATAAAATGGATCGAGATGAATTTCAGTATCAGTATCATCATTCAGTAATTTCAGTTCAGTAGTTAATAGCCTGGAATACCATCTACTCCCAATCCCAAGGGGTGCATATGGGGTGTCTAATGTTTCTAAAAAAACACGCAGGTAAAGCCACGATCATAAACTAGTAAGGCAAAAAAAGACTCACTAAATGTAATACCAGTGCAATATAAACAGATATAAAAACTGAGGGGCTATTAAAACTCACCTAGCATCAGCAAAAGCCGGCAAAGTCTCCCGAATTCGCGGTAAAGTTGTGCGTACTTTGCGGTCCTGAGGGAGCGGTCGGCGTTGTCGGGAGCGCGGCACACACTGAGCGATCGGGGATTGTTCATTCAACCCGCCGGCACGCCGTTATTCTTACGCAGATGTCCGCGTGATTGAACTGATATAAACTAGGTTCGGGGAAGATGGCAGATTATCTGTCTGCTCTTTGGAAGTTTCGCGTATTGGATGAAGTGCTACGCCGTAGCAACGTTTGTTTTATGTAATCTATAGTATTTCTATTCGTTATCGGCATAAAAAGAGTACTGGAGCCTAATTCTACTATAACATAGTATATAAAACATGTTTACTTGCTAAGTTTTTATTATTTTTACTGGTAGCGTACTAAATTAATGAACTTTACTTCTCTAAAAAAATATAATACACAATAGAGCATAGAGAATAGAGTTTAGAGCACCGGTGTTCTAGTGGTAGTGACCCCGCCTTCCGAGTCTAAGGTCGTGGGTTCGAACCCGGTCTTGCACCAATAGATTTTTCTGTTCGAAAAATTTATCCGCGCAATGCCAGTGCCCTCATACGGTGAAGGAAAACATCGTGAGGAAACCGGCATGTCCAAGAACTAAAAATTCGAAAGATATGTGCCATCCACCAATCCGCATTGGGTCCGCGTGGTGGATTTAGACCCAATCACTCTCGCCTGAGAGTAGGCCAGTGTCCCCGCAGTGGGAACATTAGAAGGCTGTCATGATGATGATGAGTTGGCTTAAATTGTACGCTGCCAAATTATGCATAACTGTAGAAATTGCAGGCTTATGAGTACATCTCATAAAAACAAATCATAGAAAACAGTACCTACTTACCTTAAATCAACGCTATGTGTATTTGAAAAACCTAGAGTGAACAAAGTTTATTATGTCAGGATCGTGGAAACGTGTGTCTACCCCTTTGAGAAAAAGCGTACGTTTTTATGTAAAATAATGATAATATGGTAGGTACTAGGTATATAATATGTTTTTAAACAACACTTGTAAAATTTTGTATGTAGTAAATAATTAACTGACTGATTGTTTTGGCGGGAAGTGATATAAAATTAAACTTTGGAGGTCAAATCTCGCCGAACTTTATTACTAAACCTAAGTTTAGGTAATAAAGTTACACTTTTTAAAAAAACTTCGTGTTACTTGTGTATTTAATAAAATTAAGGAATAATATTTGTTTTTTTTTATAGAAGTAACTGTAAAAACAATTCAACAAAAGCCAGAATTTCGTATTTCCTGATAACAACTGCCCAATAACGTGTGGATATTTTTCTTTTGAGGTGAACTGTGTTAATTGTGTGACCTTATTAGTTAAAAAGTTAAGCAGTACTAGAGATTTTTCATTTTTAGCCAATAAATATTTTTATTCGAATCACTCAGCTGGAATACTACTGCATTATATAGACGAGAAACTAATTTGACTCTGGCTGGAGTTCCAGAATCAACTTAATGAAATGAAGATAGAATAATTAGCCGCCTTCGTTTAATTTCCAAAGTTATTAATTGAGGCGTTAGCGTGCACCGTCATCTGGACAGAAAAGGAACGAGTTGGATCATAATATGTATGCTAAATTTACTTCTTTTGTGACAAGTTAACCAGTGGTTAAGTATTTATATTATTTACTAGCTGACCCGACGCGGTTTTACTCGCGTTATTTTTTTCGCAAATTTTCCATAATATCTCAATCATCTCATTACTCTATTTAAACCTTCCCTGGACTCCTAGAATTATTTCAAGACCAAAATTAGCCAAATCAGTGCAGCCGTTCTCAAGTTTTAGCGAGACTAACACAGCAATTCATTTTTATTTCTATGAAGAAGATGGCTTAGGCATCGCTTAGTTTGTTAGCTAGATAGCGCTGTATGAAATGTTAATCCAATATTTCACTTAACACTAAACTTTGTATAAAGCGTCTAGGTCTTAGTCTTTCACCGGAAACCATACCTTTCACACCGGAACACAGCAATGCGAGCATTACTGCTTGGCGGCAGAAATAGGTATGGTGGTAGTCCTTCCTCGGACGAGCTCTATCACAAAAAACTCTACTACTCTTACTACTCAATAAGATGTCGTCACACATAGCATCCATACTGACTATGCACTGTACTACTGTATAAATTGTTCAGTAAAATGTTTAACAAAAATAAAGGATTTTAATTAATAAAAAACATCGTTTTATCCTTGGAATGATTACGAAACCAAATTAATAGTTCAATTATTCCAAGAAAAGCTTTGAAAATATTCAGTGATAGGCTATCACTAATCTTTTCAATGCCAGACATTCGAAAATAAAGGTATATATAAATTATTTTTTTTCTTTAGGTGGGGGCATGGTTGCGTTATAACCTTCATGGAAGTTTTTCATGTAATTCCAAGGAGATTCGAGTTGGTAACGACGCATCTCCTGAGCATATTCTACTGGTTCATAAACTATTTTCTTCAGTTCATCATCGTATCGAACTTCAGTGTACCCAACCAATGGAAAGTCCTTTCTCAGAGGATGGCCAGCGAAGCCGTAATCAGTTAGGATTCTCCTTAAATCCGGATGATGGCTGAAAACTACACCATACATATCATATACTTCTCTCTCGAACCACTCACACACTTTCCAAAGAGAAGAAGCAGAATGTAGAGGAGTCAACTCGTCCGTGTAAGTTTTGACCCTCGCACGCTCCCCAAACCTCATGCTTAGAAGGCAATAAATAACTTCGAATCTGAATTCTCGACTGGGAACATCTATAGCAGTTGTGGCGGAGCACTGGTTGAAGCACGCGTGCTGATGGTGGCACAGGAAACTAAGCACTTCGTACATGCCATCTGGCACCACCAATATTTCCAATTCGTCCGTGTGTTGCATTTGTATCTTTTGCACGTATTTCGGCATGCACGCTGCTGTGTACAAACCGAACTCATAAAGCCTTTGTCGCTGCACGTTGTTGTGCTTTCTCAGGGTATGACTTTCATGCTCAATTGGCTCGAGACAAAACGGATTGTCGACTGTTAAATCTTGCTCGTCTTTTTTCAAACATAATTGGGATATATGTATTTTGCGTCTAAAATATGAGGAAACTGTTTTTCTGACTAGAGACAACATAGCGCGCAGATGCAAGTTAGTGCGTTTTTAAACTTTTTCTTAAAATCACGCAGTGCTTTATTTTCTTTGAAAACTACACAAAATCTACACAAAAACCATTTTTGTTTATTTTGACTTTGCTGACATCTATGTGTCAAAAGTATGTCGTCATTGTTCACTTCTTTATACATAGGTTTTATGGTACTACTTTTATTTTTATCTATAAACAAAAACTATTTTGTAGCCAATTTATTGTTAATATGAATGTATGAATGAATGAATGATAATACTTTATTGTACTTGTACACCAAAACATAAACTTAGTTAATAACATTTTACAAAATAGATACAATGAGCGGCCTTATCGCTTAGAAGCGATTTCTTCCAGGCAACCTTTGGATGGAGAGGACTTTTAATTTATTGGAAGAATGGACATGTTCTAAGCCGAGAAAATGTAAGCACTACGTTTAGTTCTAAGGCTAGTTGATCATAAGCCACTGCCTGCCAGAATCGCTCTCTAAACCGATGAAACAAATGCTTATTTGGATATACAAACAAGTAATATGTACATATTTTTTTATATCTGCAAGGGAAAAGACGGTCAAGTCGCCCGCCTGATGTTAAGCACCACGCCTGACCATAATAGATGCAGTTGCCATCAAAAGCTTAAAGTTTTGCACCGAGACATTGGAGTTAAGCCTCTTTTACCCAGTAATTTCAATTGCAACAGTGCCCTTCAAACCTAAACACATTAATGCTTGCACACTAGAAGGAGGTAGAATATTTGGCACTGCGGTGGTACCCACCAAGACGGACTCTTGATTGAGTTCTACCACCTGGTAAAAATATCCTAGTGATCCTTCATGACGAAACTGGCAGGCGACTCTCATAAAGATAAAAATGTACGTTACGTATTGCTTTGCCAATTTAATGAGAAGAATCATAACGGCCTGTGATTTAATTGATGGCCAGTACTGACTTAACTTACTTTTACCGGTCATAAAATATATTCATATTATTCACACTGAAATGCAAGTAGGTAAGGAAATGTACGCGTGTAGTTTTACCAACCTAGCATAACTTAACCTACTAATTTCAATCTATAAAAAATCGCTTTTCTATTAGATTGAAATTAGTATGTGAAGGCAGCGGCCACCGAAGCGCCAGAAATTTAGTATTTGTTCTGTCCAGATTGAAATTTACTGTTATACCTAATAATGCTAATTTAGAAAAAATCTAGCGCGGCGCGCAGTATTTGTAAACCAGTATTTGATTTATCCAGTACCTATTTGAGTCAGCATGCATTATGAATAAAGGTGAATCGACCGTAGTTATTTCGGAAGTTATTTTAATAAATTTGGTTATACGTAACTCTTTAAATATGTACTCGCAGGCAGGTGTAATTAAGAATAGAACTCTCGAAAAAAATATTGAGGTTGTAAGGAAAAAACTCACACTGACATGTTTCCATGGCGTTTCACTGGCCCACATTTTTTGTTTATTTTTATTTAACAAATGGTCACTAATAGACAAAAAAGTAATCCTATAAACCTATAAACAACTTTACCCGTTATGCACAACTTTTTGTGCATAACGGGTGAAGTTAAGTTAATATTTAAGTAAAATTTATTCTATAATAGGTAGGATATAGCAATATCCAAACTGTATGTCTGTTTCTGTTTTCCTGGTAATTGTATTCATTTATAAAGGCGTTAGATATAATCTAAGACTGGGAACACGACTTTACTCTTCATTCGGAGGAAGTTTTCAAGAAGTTTTGCAATGTGTCGCGTCTATCACACCTACCTAAGAATATCTGAGTACGTAAAGTAAGAACGTACTTTTTATTTCAAACAGGATTATAACTTGGTGGTAGGTATTTGGCAAACTTTGTGGCGCAATAGGCAAGTGCTTAATTTAGAAGAGAAACCTTACCTAGTAATTAATTATTAAATATTTTATTTCATTTCATGACGACTGTGTGGGTTTGATCCCTGCGGGGTCAAATTAATGTTTACAAGTGAAAATATTTGAATCACACCCACACCGTATATTATACAACTCCTATAAAAAGCGGTATTTAGATGGTTTCTAGCGATCACTTATTTAATTCTACATGGTGATGCGAACTGGAAAATCATTATGAAAACAGGTGCACTTCCATATAAGTTACAGTGAACTTGTAAACTTTAACTCGTACATTTATTAATAATTTAATAAATACAAGTATTTCCTTACTATTTGAATGTAATTTTCGCTGCCAACGGATATATCAAACGAAAACTCACCCATTTATCTCTTCCAGTTCCATACATAAAACAGAAAGCTCAGGCTGCACTTGATTCAGTGTTTCCCGCCAACCAACTCCAGATTGTGTGCCGCAACACCGCAACTTCCGGTTTCCGGTGGCGAGGATGCGCTTGCGCGTTGCGGACGTGACGTCACGTAAGCAAAAACTAGCAGCTATTATTCACTTATAGTTTTTTTTCATAGCAAGATTCATCTAGGTACAGTTATTGAATTTAATAGTCGGATAACCGATTACTTCAGGCGTATCGTCCCATCTAAAACCGATTAGAGTCTGGTATCGAAGCGAAGGATAGTAATTTTTCATAAAAAAAAAGCTATTATCATAGTTGACAGTTTACTCCTATTTTTCAAAGTTAGAGCCCGTACAACAACTGTTATGGTTTTTTTTAATAAAGAAAGAAGAAAAGAAAAAAGCTGAAGAAAACCTTTACTTAGTAGATGTACACTCTGATGGCAAAACACTATAAAACTTTGGCTTGATAATTAACAAGGTTTGTCCTATAACAGTCTGAACTAGAAACGCAAATCGATCATTTATCAGCACTATCGCTGTACTTAAGTAAATCACCGAATTTGTTAACAATAAATGCTTTTTGCACATTTTGACACTTACGCACTTTTGCACTTGCGTTGTCCGCCTAACCCCGTAAGAGTTCAATAATGTAAAATAAGTGTATTTTCTTTGTAATAGACTTTAACCAGGCAAGTACTACCAACACACCTATAGTTTCCGGTTTAAATAATAAATAAATAAATAATGCTGGACAATCCACACAACATCATCTAGCCCCAAGGTAAGCTGCTGTTAAACAGAGCTGTATTATGGGTACTAGATGACTGATATATACTTAATACAATAAAATACGTAGATATTTTTTTTTTAATATATATAGAAAATACCCAGAACACCCGGATCAAATATTTGTAGATCGTACAAACATTTAATATAATAATATTGGCACATATGACTATCAATCTACGTCTCAGGGTGACTGGCGAGTATAACCTCGATTACTGCATATCAAGGTTGCCAGTACTAAGCTTTTTTACAACTTTACTAATTGTATGCTTTATCAGCGTTTTATCTAATAAGTAAGTTAACTTGGTGGATTTAAGTAAATCGTGAAATTTTACAAATTGGAATCACTCATTCATTTCAGATATATCTACATATACGAAGGTAGATAATGCAAAACTAAAACGCACGGGCGCATGCACATAAATTATATTAAAGTAGGCAGTCTAACCCACGTCCAACTCGTTGGGATGCATTTAAATATTTAAAAACTGAGCAAGTGGGTGTTAAAACTTCATAAAAAGGGTTCTGTGGTTTTTGTTGACTTAAACGATATTGGTGGCTATAGGTGGGTTCGATTCTTGCTAGGAACTTTTTCTACCGTCTAATAATGATGACAACTTGGAGCCGATTTCACCTAACTTCGCTTCAAAATGATATCATAATCTCAGTTTTCATACATAAATTGACAACAATTAAACGAATTGAAAGTTTATAGCTAACGATGCTTATTTTGAACGTCGAAATCGAACCTAAGTGGTACTTAATTGCAGAAGTTCTATTAAACACGAACTAACCACAAAGAGAGCCAACTGATAGTTTCTGGGTCAATAAGGTGCTGAAGACGATAAGACGAAATTGGCGCCAATCTTGTACCTATGTTAGTGATCATTTAATCCTGTTTAATTTTTATAATAAATACTTTCCAAGCTTTTATTATAGTACGAACTTGTACTTTTAAAAGTCAATCTTTGTCTAAAGTGTCCATCACACCATATTAATCTGGGTCTTCCGCGATGTCGTCTTCCGTCATTGGGGCTCATTCTGTTGTGTGTATTTTTATTTTTGCCCAGAGATTATTGAACATGCGTGAAACGTACCCGGTCGTACCTATATCGGTGATTTTTCATTCACAGTATGTGCTTCCACATTTTGTGAATGCCCTGCAGTAGGTTGATGCAGGCTGAAAATAATAACGTAATAAGTAATATCTGTCCAAGCTTTGAACCCTAAATATGTAACTGGGTGGTTAGCGTTACCCTGAACTCGGGTGAATCTTCCTTTCCGGCCGCAAGAGGCTGCGGCGTAAGACCACTCTAATCTAAACGGACGTGTAAAAGTACTAAAGTACCTACATTAATATTTCACAGGCACTGCTTTTAAAATAACTAAATGAGCTTGAGTCTTCAAGCCACAATGCAATGTAAATATTTTCTGTTTAGTTGTAATATGTTTTTAGTGTTTGAAACTGAAAAATTCATTGTTTTTGTAAAATATCGTGCGTCGTTTATTTATATTCACGAAATGTTAGGTATTGTTATAATTCTGCTAATTACCTTTTTTTTATTTTTTTATTAATGTTTCTCTAAACTGGACGTTACACCATAAACTTACATTATAGGTTTTTGACATAATGTTAATATTACAAGTGAACGGCCTTCTTGAAGAGTACACGGCATGCGTAAAATAATGTTACTAACTCTACAAAATTTTAAAGTTACTTATATACTCATATAATAAAAAAAAAATAATAAATACTGCATCAACTGTGTTTTTTTATTCTGTTTTATATGACGCAACGATACAATATTGATTATTTTTTGTTGCAGTACGGAGTTTCATACTAATAATACTAAACCACTCGAGTTGAGGTAACGTTGAAAAATCTTTGGGCTGATAAATCTGCCCTAACCTTAATAATTGTAATGCATTTTAGGTAAGATATAGGTACTCTACTTTTAAAGTTATCATCCCATAAAATAAAAAGGTAAGCTAACTGGCGCAGCAACCATATATTTCAAAATCTGTGCAGTATAACTAACCTATATGGAGCTACGAAGCAATTTTCGTGGTCAGCGAAGGGTAGTTTTAGCAGTAATTTCATATCACGCTGTACTTGTAGCTCCGGTTTCATTTGAATATCATACAAACTTTAGTAATAAGGAATGAGAAGTAAAATATAATAATGTTATCACAGACATAATTAAAATACCAACAGCTATTAGTTTTGCCCACGGCTGCATGCATAAACACTCTCTCTAATATTTGGTACATTTACTCTTCCTAGTAAAGTTTATTTAAAGGTTATTTATTATAGATGAATTCATAAAAGTATAGTACTTATTTATTTATTAAGACGCAAAAAAAGCTGTACCTACATACTTATGATAATAAAATAATTCCTGCAAAAACACGTATTTCGCGTTGTTTAGTCTTCTTAGGAGCATTAAAATGTCCGTCTTCATTTTTGTTGCATCGTGGTTTTGCACGCGACCACGTATTGTGGCGCTACTTTACATTTATTTAGTTCGTTTGTTAAAAAATGTGGTGAAATTTCTACAGGTTGTTTTAATTAAAAACGATTCTTTATTACAAAAATATGACTCAAACAATACCCGCACGTTATCACTCCGGAAAAATGAGACTCCAATTTCATTCGTAAAAAGCTACTCTATAGAGAATTTAATTGAACTAATAAGAATGCGATAACATAATACCAAATTACTTAAAATTGGTACCCTGTCCACATTAACAAATTACTAACGAGTTGATTTTTAATACCATAAAGATTAGCATGGTCTGAAGAAGCTTAATGCGCAAAAAGCCACATGGCACATTAAGGTCCCAATAAAATTTAAATCTTAACGAATATAACAAGTAAAAGCCAGGTTTCATTAATATAGTGAAACTTAGAGGTGCTTTTAGTGTAAATTTCAAATAATAATACTAGCTGAGACTTTTGGTAAAATACTTTTTGTACAGACCGTTTATTTAATTATTTTAATGTCTGCGGACCGGTGTCTACGTTACATTTTACTTAAATAAACTAGTAGAATGTCCCACGACTTTGTCCACGCTGACTTTATATTAACCAAATTTTTTCCGCGTTGCGTCCGCCGAGTTATATTTCGGGAATTACTTTCTTACATCCTGAAAGTTATGTCTCAAGGACTTAACGTTTTCAGTGTGCGTTGATTATCAGGCAGTCAGTTAGTAAAGTAACGATTATATATGTTTAAAATTCATTTTGATCATCCTTTTCAAAATTTTAAGCAAATTAAAGAAATAATTTGCTAATGGTGCGGTCGCAAATCTTCCCTTATCGGACGCCACTCGCCTTTTCGAAACAAGTAAACTTTGCGGTCTTACTTTCCTTGCGTTTTTTCTAAATGATGTTCGCGACGCGACTTGTTTACCACCCCTTTGCCGATAAGAACTCTTAAAGAGATATTAAGGGCTTTTAAAGAAATTGTTGGTAAGAGCTGTCGTGAAATGGACTGTGGCCAAACCTCTAGTTCGAACGCTATATATAAATATAGCGTTTAGTATATAAATACCACTAGTGAGTTCACCTAGAATGTTGACTGTCGACTGTACTTTAATCTTTTAAAATCTTAATAAAAGTTTATTGATTTCTCAATCATTATTGCAAGAGGTGTGTTCATTAATATAATGATTGTTTTAAAACTAATAAGAAAGATCTAAGTTTTTTCCAAAATAAAGTTTTATAATATTAGAGCTCTACGCCTATAAATCTATGGACCGATGACATTAAAGCGGTCGCAGGAAGTCAGTGGATGGTGAAAGCTCAGGATAGATCGTCATGGCGCTCTTTAGCGGAGGCCTATGTCCAGCAGTAGACGTCTATTGGCTGATATGATGATAATGATGCCCATAAAACTAAATTTTTAGCCTACTGTGACTAAGTACGTAAGCGAGTAAGTACTGTGAACTGCAAGACGCATTGCTATCAAGACTACCTTAATTAACCCATCGAAAATTCTATAATTTTTATATGGAAGAAACAATATTTCTCATGACTGTCATCACCTCGTAATGGGGGCACAATGTGTTACAACTTTTTGTTTACAAGATCTCAGCTTCTAAAGATTAAAACAAACATTACTTAAACAAGAGGCCTGGTTTGTTTGTTTTAGCCCACTTGTTGGAAGCAAAGCCGTTGCTAAGCAAACAATTTTGATTGTTAGTTTTAATATTTAGGAATTACGATGTTTGATAAATCGAATGAGATAAACAATTTTGAAAAAAAGCTGACGCAACTTGCATTTAAAAAGTTGAATTTATCAATTTTGAAGTGTCTTTTGAATTCTTGCTTCACGATTCGGAGCAATTTGCTACCGCAATTTGTACCGCTATGTAAGTAGGTAAATTCGTTTAAATCAGTTGGGAACACTGGCGACGAAGTTATTAGACCGCCCGAAGGCGCTCCGTCATGGTCTAACAACTTTGAAAAGCCGGGAGCGACTGTTTTACGTGCCCTCTAAAGCATGGAAGCGCTTGATCTGTTATAAAACCTTAGTCAACTACGATACAAGCGCTTCTACCGCGCTATCGCAATGGGAACCGCACATACAACCTCTCGTTAACGCTAATCTAAACGCTTATCGGGCCACAAAAATAAAATTAGTTAAGTACTCGTACGCTCATAAGCGTCATCGCAGCTCTTGCACTTAATTTATCCCGTAATGAGGTTGAGGAGTGCATATTTCATCGGCAGCGGGGCGAGCGGGGCGTTAAGTGGGGTATTTTATTGGCTTATTATACAATATTCTAAGCTAAAAATCGTGGAAAGAGTACGTTTTTAATTGGGCGCCGGCTCGCGTGGCGCTGACGCGCGGATTATTCATGGCCGCTTCAGCGCCAAGAGTCGTCGCCCATTGCCGGGACTTATTTTTTATGAACCCACCCCGCACGGCCCGTTTAACTTTCTGAAATATATTGACTTGAAGATTTAAGTCCTTTGCTGATAATTTATAAGTCACACCATCATTTGTCGAACCTATGGCATTAAAGAATATTGTCCATAAATTTAATTTAAGTCTATTATCGCGATCAAGAATATACTATTATGATACAGACAAGCGCGTTTTTCAGTCAAAAATCAATTGTTTTAACTAGTTCACTGAATTGTAGAAATGTCTGAATTTAAATTCGATTTTAGTCGGGGTATTTGCAATTTATTTTTTGAGTGGAAAATACGCACGAAAATCTTAACCGCTCCAAGCGAAAACAGTCAATTTGGCTCACTATAAAATCAAACAAACTCAAAATAATGTTTTATTTAGTTTACAATTACAATTTTAATGGTAGGACTCAGGCTCTTCAGTTAAATTTTAATAACCTGTGTTATAAGATACTTCTGGTGTCTCGAATCAAAATGTCCTTTCTATGCGAATTATTGTAAATTTTGCCCTATTTTTTAGCTGGGTTATAGATTATGTAGGTTGAGTAGGTACTAGACATAGAAATCGAAGGTACAAGTTATATAAATATTATTTAATTTAAAAGCTATATTTATAAGAGCGGTATCAATTATCGGTGATCAACGAACAATTTTGTATAGCTTGCCATTAAAAAAACAAACATGTTTGTAGAACCGCAAGCTTATTATAGGTAGTCAACGGTTCATAGAATCGCGGTTTTGCGCTGATTAACACACAAGCTAATTATTTTACATAAGAGCCGTAAAACCACGGTTTCAATTGCTGGTTATGGCTGTAAAAAATGAAATTATCTGTAGAACTCACGACCTCGGGTTTAAAAAGTAGCGATGTTCTGCCTCTTTCTTTCCATACTTACCATAAATTGATCTCCGCTATATTATCATACCTGATAAAAATATCGACACGTGTTTCATCCCTCCACGGGACATCATCAGTCGCGATGGTCCTGATATTTTTCTATTGAGGTTAACTGTGTTAACTGTGTGACCTCATTGGTTAAAAGGTTAAGCGGAGTAGTACTAAAGATTTTCGTCTGTTTTTTATCTTGTAACAGATTTCCGCAAAGTAACGCCTGAATCTATCAATTATCTTATTAAACCTGCTGTTATTTATCGGTGGCTGCTTTATAAGACCCCGGCTTTAGTACAAATGGGTGTTCTCCTACTTTTAGCTAATCAGAGCTTGTGTGAACGCTACCGCCTCTATTGTGGCGTCATTAGTACAGTTGTAAGGTTATTAAGTGCACTTAATAATCCCACTTGTGCTTAATATCCCGGATAGTATGATGGTAACCTGTTGGGGCACATTGTAGAGGAGCTAAACATGTACCATGTTAATTAATTATATTACGCAACTGCCTATTAAGTGAGTTTCAGGATAATCTTTGGATTTGCTTTAAAAAGGTTGCTTAGAAAAACCAACACCTTATACAACTTTATATTACTATCATAGTAGAAAAAGGAAGCCAACAATATATTTTCACATTTAGTTATCACGGCAGCTTTCTTATGTTAGCTGGGACACATGACCAACCATTTGACCATGACCATTTTTTTCCAACTGGTATCTACTATTTTCCCATACTGGTGTCATTTTGAAATATAGATCCTTTCACGTACATTTCCTGACCCCAGACTAGATCTGTATCGTGGGCATCAAAAATTTCGTGTATTATCGATAGTACAAAAACAAACTTCAAAGCCAACTACCTACTAATCTCAGTAAAAAGTTATGCGTGGTCATACCTACTAAAAATATAAAACCGCGTCAATTTGAAAACATCCTCCGTTTTCCTTCGGTTAAAAAGATGCTGATGAGCGAGAACCAACTCCCCACCAATTGCGCCTTAGATCAGATTACAACAGAGAACAGATGTTAGTAACTTATATCAGGTTCTGGGCAAAAAGCTTGGATACCTCTAGAGTACTGATACTAGAGTAACTGTACTCTACGTATAAATATCTGTTCTGTGCTTTCGCCGAGAAGTCAAGTTCACAATGAGTTCATCATATTTCTTAGTACATTTCACATGTCGCTACACAAAAAAATAGCGTAACTGATATTCATATTTCAAACAACGCATTCCTCTGGCAGGCTAATTTAGCTTTCTGAGCCAGCGGGTCGGCACACTGAATTTAAACATTCCTTCCAAAGCCGCAAGAGGGCGCCAGATACTATTTCACGCACATTACGCTCATGACTTTATGAGTTATTGCAGCTGTAAAACTCAGCACACGTCAGTCCATTTGCTTGTAATTTATACTTTCATTAAAAAAAATTAAAACTGGTTATTTATTGACTGTTCATTGTGGTTAAGTCCTAATGGCTTAGCTATTTCATGTGCATCTAAACCACAGTTACCTACTTTTTGCTGAGCAACATTATGCAACATAATAACAATATGTAACAATCTATAACTTTTGTGGCTACTTGTTACTGAGTACATTGGTTGATTATTGACTCATCGCTTCCATACCGCCAATAATATAAATTAGTTAAAATAGTAACTTTCAGCAACACACAAGTCGCATGGGCATTATGGTGATCGATTGTTTCCAGTTTCCACATGAAGACTGTTTTCAAAAGTTAGGCAACGTTACATAACAATCCTAACACTGCAACATGCTAACAATAAATAACTTTTTGCTATCGTATATTGCTTATTAGCAGTAACAGCCTCCCGTGATCATAGTGCACGTAATTGCGCAAAAACCCGTGTTTGTGAAAATTATTTTAATAACTATGATAGTTTTAAAAAGATAATATAAAATTTTACATTACCTTTGGAAACGTTGCTCTGGAAAAACTAACTACGGTGTGGATGCATCATTATGTTAGCAACAAACAGCCGTGGAACGTAGGTATGCATGCTTTATGTCCGCGTAAAACATAAGTTGTTTTATTTGTGTCTCTGAGCGGACAAAGCAAACAACTTCAAATCAATAACGTCCGCAGTTTACCAACTAAGTAATAACCTGTTATTTTTAAATTCAGACTAGAAAATATCAGAAACAAATCAAATCTAGTTTTTTTCTTTCCTTATCAGACTATTCTTTTTTGATATTTTTTAATATATATAGAAAACACCCAGAACACCCGGAACAAATATTTGCAGATCGTACAAACATTTGTCCCGAGGCGGGAATCGAACCCGCAACCTCTGCGTCGCAAGCGGAACTGCGCCCGCTGCGCCACATCGGTCGTCGTCGGTTAAAAGGTAGTAGGTATATCGATCCAAAGGTTTTGCTTTTCTGAGATACACAAAATTGACATTTGACAATGACATTTGTTTGTTTACCTTTTTGGACTTGAATTAAAAACCAGACTATAGGTAAGATAAACAAAATTTAGAGAAAAAGGAAAATAAAAAAAATTGATAATTGAAGACTTATGAAAATAATTTAATCAAGTTCAGTAGGATACTAATATTTGTTCTGTGGCAGAGGCACAGTAGAAGTATAGAGGTCTCTTTACTTTCGTGAGCATTCAATAGATGGCTCTGTGTGTTTGCATTTTACTAAAAGATACTCGTAGAAATGGTATGTACTTGTTTTGTCATTTTGACCTACTAATTTTAATACCTAAATAAATAATTATCAAATAAGATTTTTAAATCCGTATACATTTAGGACAGAAATTGACACAATAGTTTAAAAAATAAAAACAAACGGACTACAAGACAAGTTCGATTAAAAAAGTAAAAAGGAATCCATTCGCACTTGACTAGTTTTTATAGGAAACCTCAGTTTCTTATTAATACTTGGTAAGTGCTTGACAAAAAGTAGGTTACCTATTACATCTCCCTGAATGGTGTGGTAATATTTCTAAGTAATTAGTTCCTGTCCAGTCTGTTGAGATAAGGGTGTATTAGTAAGTATTAATGTACGCTGTAAAGGAGCCTTTAGACAGTGCAAGAATAGTAGGTAAGTAACTAACAATAAATTTTTTTTACTGGCTTCATATGCAGGCGAGCTAATTACAAATTATCATAATATCTTTCATTATCTATTTATATGTTTTCAATTCAGCCAAATCAGTTCATCTGTTTAGCCGTGAAAACATTATGAACAAACAGAGTTATTTTCGCATATATAAATAACTAGCAACTCGCCTCGGCTTTGCACGGGTGCTAAAACCACATATAAATCTTCCTCTTAAATCACTGCAGCATCTATTAAAAAAACCGCATCAAAATCAGTTGCGTACTTAGTTATTAAGATTTAAGCATACATAGGGACAAACAGCGGGAAACGACTTTATTTTATAATATGTCGTGATAGTGAAGTGATAGTTTATATAGTATTACGAATAATTACACAATCCCAAAGGACTAATCTATGTGAATTGCAACACAAACATTACTTGGCGGAAGAAATATTGTAGGTGGTAGTAACCGGACGGGCTCTATCACAAAGAACTCTACTATAGTAGAATATCTATACTGTAATACTATAATACTCTGAATATTGTTATCGGACGCACCAAGTGTGATCCTGCTGCGTCGAGACGTCTCGGCGCCGGACCGAGGTATGAGTAGTCAATGGTAGCAATGACTCTTGATCGCAACATACGGAGTGACTTTTAAATCAAATATCAATAAAACTTTTTATTTAATAAAATGTTAACTAGGAGATAAGTATAGTTAAGTTAAAGCGAACTTTAAGTTATTTTATAATTATATAAATGCTATTTGATTTTTTACCACTTGTTTTTGTGATTTTCAAAGCTATTTAGAAGCGTGCATGATTGACAGAACAAGAAAATATCCGTTCAAATATTTTAAATTCAAACCACAAATACAAATAAGTTTTTGTGAGTCAGTGGCCAACTAAATAATTTCTTAATCTTATCTTAATCATAATCACACATTCATCATTTGAATTTCAGTGTGATATGAAATTTAAAATATAAATAGATAGTGACCGAGAATAGAACATAGGCTACTTTTTATCCCGGTAAAAAGTACGGTTCCCGAGTTCCACGCAAACGAATTTGCGGCGACAGCTAACAATATTATACAGGGGAAAGTTTGGATGTTTGTATGTTTATGGAAGCATTACGCCCAAACAACTAAACGGATCTATATAAAATTTGGCACAGGCATAGATTATGATCTGGAATAGCAAATAGAATACTTTTTATCTCAGGTTCCCGTGGGATAAAAAACTGCTTAAACGTGGGTAACACTGCGAGGCGCCGCTAGTAGAATTATAATTACAACACCTATGATACAATATACCTATTATAATCCAGGAGCTAATGAATTGGTTTTTAAATATAAACCGCAGCCAATTTTCTATCTGTATCTGGTTTTGACAGCATGACGCTAATGAGTAATTTGCTACCCTGCTCGTCAGAGCCTATTCTGCCGCTGGCGGGTTTAGGAATAGGGAACACAAAACTTTCAACCGATTTAATTTCTTAAATTAAAACTATGCATTTAAAATTATAGTTCGCACGGCGGATCTAGGCTTCCGTGAAGTTTGCCGTTTGTGATGCGCAAAGAGAATTTAGTTTGAAAAAGCTCCATTGCGCATCGACACGGCTTCATGACGGCCGAGATACGCCGTGAGAACTGTACCATACAACTGTTTTATTATTCTACTTTAAAGTAAAAAATTTAATGATAAAATGGTTTTTTTTTAAAAAGACAAACCTTTATTTTTTTACTCAAATATTCTGTTTTCAGCAATAAAATTACTGTATTTTGGCACAGAACAGATATTAGTACTCTTTTGGTCTAAAAAGCACTACACTGGCTTGGATGAAATAAAAACATAAAATCGTCCAAGGCTACCTTTAAATTTAAATCAACAAGTCGTCAAACTTTATGACCAACTGTCTCGTACTGGCTTGATAATTATACACTTTTGATACCCAGAGCTACAAGAAAATTCTCCTGGTGTGTTCAAACTGGATGTATTGAACCTTATATAATAGGTCAATGTGTAGGAAGTACGATCCACTCGATGGGGTAAGTAATATCGATGTTACATCTGAAAATATAATGTGACATTGACTAATTGGGCTGCCGTTCGTATCCCTCGTTTTATGCGAGTGTAGCAATCAGTATTTATGATATTTCTGAAATTCCAAGGTTATGGAAATTGTAGAATAAAAACAAAATAGGATCGGTATTAAAAATAAGATTTTTCCTAAAAAAAATTTGGTAATTAATGTCAAAATGATCAAATCATAAGATTTAATCCAAATTACATTAATATTAGTTATGAAAATAGTAAAACTGTGAGTTATTTATTGACGTACTTAATACTATGTAATTTAATCAATGTTGGCTATTGATAACGTCGTTCCAAAGCTCTACGACAATGTCGAAGCCAAATAAATTGAATAAAGCATAACCCTCATAAAGCTTTTCGTATACCGAATAATGTCCTATTGTAACTAGTGTCTCATCATTTTGAGGTTCTGAATCATAGTCGATGTTCCAATAAAGTTTGTTGGGAATCTCTGCCGGCACATAATAAAGTATTACAAAAGCCAAAGACCGTCATTGTTACTGGCGCTTCAATCCCGAGAGCGCGCGCAGTGTTTAGACGCGCCAGTTGACTAGCATGCGGTATGCAATAATTCTTGTTAAAATAAGTAAATAATTTTGTTATAAGTCTGATGTAATTTGACGTAGTATGCTATGAATAAATAAACTGACAAATGAAAATAAACGCAAACTAACCATATATAAAAAATATACTCATAATGCAAACCAAGATTAAAGAGAAGCTAAGAAGCTTAGTCAGCGTTGGATACAAACTTTTTGAATATTACTGATTTATAAATAATTGTAGAACGGTCTATAGAAAAAAAAATGTCACGTCTAAAGTGAAGGCTAACCCGGGTATTGGCGCAGCCAAGCTTATTTTACTTAAAATAGTATGCAAGTAATTTAGAAAATTAATGGTTACAATCGACCACAAAACTTTGAGAGAAGAAAATAGTCATTTTAAAGTTTTCTAGTAAATAAAATCAAAATGCATGTTTGAACTTAATTATCATTCAACATAACGCTAAAAACAATAGAGTATAATTATAGTATTCATATTTTTCCATGTAAGTATAAAAAACATCATAATCTCAAAAAAAAATTAAAGTCTGCAGTATAAAAAAGTGAAGTCTGAAGTCCTTATGTTTGAAAGAAGAGTAGAGCAATGATTTATGAGACTTTTTTACTAAACAGCAGGCTTATTCTGACAAAAATATTACTAAACATAGGTTTTGCCACTATGCCACTTTTGAGGCAAACAAGGATACATCCATCCTGATGATCATTTGTTACAGGTACAGGTACCGTAGTTTATAAATGCTTGCAATACCTAAGGTATCACTTGCACGCATAAGTTACCTGTGCCTGTAATTTTACCAGCACAAGCTTTTGAACACAGCAATGCAATGCAATGTGTCATAATCATAGCAAGCACAAATCAGTGGTCTCTGTATACCCCTACGGGATACAGGCGTGATTTTATGTATGCATATATGTAAAACATCTAATAAAATACACTTATAATTTATTGTTATAATTATATATTTTAAGGAACCATAAAAATAATTACAGACAATGTTATCCTTCGGGAATCAACCGCTTGCTCTAGTAGACAGTCGAGTGTTATAGTACGAAAAGGAGTGCAAACGCTCCTTAAAGGGTACAAGATAAGGTTTTACGAGTTCGCCACGTCGTTTCTATGCGGAGTACAGCGAATGTACGCTGCATGGGTTTGTTTAAGATACCAATTACAAAACAAAGGATTTGTTTTATCTACTGTGTTATAAATAAATAGAGATTTTGATAAAAATCCTGCAGCGTATATATACAGAGTGATTTTTTTAAATGGGACAGTATGGGGAAATCCGAATCTAAAGGAGATAGAGGAAAAGTGTCTAAGGAGACATTAGGTGTTTTTTTATGTAAACAAATTTGGCTCGTTCAAATTTGTGGTCAAGCGTGAGTTGTTCTTAAAAAATTATAAAGTTGGTCAATTTTTTTTTTGACGCGGATCGACTCTGTTTCATGCAAGGATTATTTCATTGTTTGGAAAGAAAAAAATCTGAACAGCAGAAGTTGGTCAAATTTAATGAAAACTAATCTTCATACAGTTGGTTTATTACTTGAGTAAATGTTCGATGTGGCCGCCGTCTTGTCTTATGCAGGTACGAGCACGCTTCAAGACACTTCTAGTTGCATTTAACAGAGACTTATGGTGAATTGTGTTTAAAGTGTTGTAAACAGCATCTTTTAATTCTTGTACGGAGTTGTATCGGGATACATAAATTCGACCCTTAAGGTAACCCCATAAGAAAAAATCTAATGGCGTTAAGTCGGGCGATCGTGGGGGCCACTTTATCGGCCCATATGTACCCATCCAACGGTTTGGAAACTGCTCGTCCAAACATAGTTTACTTGCCCTACTGTTGTGGGCTGGTGCACCATCTTGTTGGTAGATTATCTTACCAAAGTTCCTTAAGCTAATAGTCTCATCCACTAAATCTGCAGCCATGTTCAATATTTCCTGATATTTTTCACTATTTAGCGTTCCTTGGTAAATTTTGATAGCAAAAATTCTGTTATGTAATATCGCACACCAACAATTAAAAGAAAATCGGATTTGGTTGTGGGTTTCTGTAGTTCTTAGCGGATTTATTTTTGACCAGTAATGGTTATTTCTCCTGTTGTACATGCCATTGTTCGAAAAGTTGCATTCATCAGTCCAAATAATAAAATTAGGAAAACATCTATTTCTAATAGTCTGAGCCACATACCAATTACAGAAATGTAACCTGCGGTCTTTATCTCCAGGTAGTAACGCTTGTACAAGTCGACCTTCTATGTAACACTTGTATTTATGAGCCTTCAATATCTTCCTTACAGTTGATTTATGAATACCGATAGTTTCAGCTGCTTCCCGTAACGAAGCTTTTGGGTATGCTTCAAAATATCCCAATACGGCAATAGTTATAAACTCACTATTGACTATTGTCGGCCTTTTACGCTTAGGCTTGAAACAGCCTTCCTGTCTTAGGTTCTTTATTAAACTATCAAATATCTTGCGATTCGGTACTACACGGTCAGGATAGCGTTCTTGATACCACTTAAGTGCATTATCTCTACTGCGATAATTAAGAAAATACGCCTCAATCAAATCAACTTTATGTGAATTAGTTAACGCCATGATGAATAAAATTACAAGCATGAACTGATTGGAAACAAAATCACAGCTGCAGAAATAACTTACGTTCCAAATTTGAATTCTTTTTTTTATAATTTCAAGACTATCGGTTGCCATGATGTTTACGAAGATTAAAAAAAATGTTCTTCTCTTGAATCATCTGGAGCTCTTATCGATTATCAAAATTTTAAAATGGAATAATTTTAAATATTTTTTTACACGCCTAGGCACTTGTAACAATATTAAAAGGCGAATACTGCAACTGTATGAAGATTAGTTTTCAGTAAATTTGACCAACTTCTGCTGTTCAGATTTTTTTCTTTCCAAACAATAAAATAATCCTTACATGAAACAGAGTCGAACCGCGTCAAAAAAAAAATTGACCAACTTTATAATTTTTTAAGAACAACTCACGCTTGACCACAAATTTGAACGAGCCAAATTTGTTTACATAAAAAAACACCTAATGTCTCCTTAGACACTTTTCCTCTATCTCCTTTAGATTCGGATTTCCCCATACTGTCCCATTTAAAAAAATCACTCTGTATAGTAAAAAGAGAACTTACACGCACGAGTCTCAGCCATTTTTTTATAATAATTGAGTTTGTTTTTAACAATTCTTTATTTATTTATTTCAGAAAGGTCTTACAGGCCAATATTATACATTTTCATGTAATTTAAGTAAATTATGTAACAATTATGTAATATAAAAAATTTAATTACTGTAAATAAAGAATTAATTATTATTATCATTCGTTTACTAATAGGAGCATTCCAGATAAGCTAAAAGTTATCACTAGATATCACCCGCAAGTAGATCCTCCTTATTATTTGAAGAGATTGGGGGTGAACATAAACACCCCCTAAGGGTAACAACACAAGTGCGGCGATGTGTTGAGCTACAAAAATGTAACGAAAAATTTTAATTTATAAGTTTACGTGCTAACATACTAGTTTTTAGAGAGAAACACATAATTTAATAAATAAATTTATTTTTATTTCACAAGAAAACAAACAAAATATTAGTTATATAAATACAGAGCTATAGACTATTAATAAGTTTTTTATTCTGTTGAGTAGATCGTATTCTATGTGACTGTGCACCCTGTACGAATTACGATACGGCGCGGCGCGGCGCATCGCCAATTTTGGCATTTCGATGTCGCATCGCATTTGTGTGTTCGGGCTTTTTTTTCCCCAGAAAAACTCAGGCACAAGTTCAACTTCTGTTAGTAGGACTGGTCATAAATAAAATAAGGTTATCATTAATGTTCTCCTTAGACCCCATCTAACTTCCTTCACCTTTATCTACCGTATAAATTGGATGAGAGTGCCACGGTACTTCTTCACTTAGATTGATTCAATCTTTGAATTTGCTAGGAAACTCAGTAGAGCTTTTGTTTTATACCGTCTGTGTACCTTTTTTGTCTTATTTATAAACGACGTCTTATAACAGTAATTTTTTGAAGCGCCCAGCATAGGTAGCCTACATAAAATTTGCAATGCCTGAAAAGGGCAAATAAGTCCTTTTGTAACTCTTATTTATGCAAATAAATATCTTGAATCTTGAATCTTGAAAAAAAGCATACAAATAGCGTAACCGTTGGTGACGCTAGTGTTTTTTAACACATAACTATATTTAAGTAGAATGAGTGAGTGTATGTACCTCGCGTGCCGAAAAGACGGGCTAAGTAAGGGCTGAGTAACCTCTTAACTCGCCGCGAAACTCAGTCTGCTCCCAACCGGGGGCGGTGTGGTGGTGTGGCAGTGCCTAGAATCGGTTTGCCACGTGCTTATCGATGCTTTTAAATCATTCATTTTCGCGCGCCTTATGTTTCCCATTACTAAAATACATTTGTGTTCAACTCTTTCATTCTACTTAAATATAGTTCTGTGGTTTACAATAATGCTAAGCATATTTCCAAAAACCACAGTTTAATATAGCGTTTCAATTGAATCGCCCACATTCGTCAGGGTGCAGTCACAACGTGGGTACGAATATAAGTGAATTTGCGAGACAACCTGCACGTCAGAAACAGGATAATTCACAGACGTGTTTGTGGAATATACGGGATAGACAACATAATATATAAAGTCACTGTGCATACCAGAGAATACATTTCCCAGAACTAACTGGCACTAAACAGTGTGGATGTTTTTGAAACGTAAGCGAGCAGTGGACTTGTCATTCATTAAAAAAACGGGTGTTTTCACGTGCCGGTATATCGGTGAAGAGGTACCAATACTGTTTCGACTCAATTTCGAGAGTCTTCATCAGGGTTGCATACACGGCGCGCGTCGCGTGCACTGCATATCGCGACGCGGAGGAGGACGCGATTGAGTCAAAACAGCGTTGGTACATCTTCACCGATATACCAGTACGTGAAAACACCCGTTTTTCAAACGAATGATATGGTTCATGATAGTTTTATTAGTAAAAAAGGACTTGCTAGTGCTTATAAGCTAACCAGATAACGAGTACAAGTCTTTAGAAGTGTGGGGCATGAAACGTGTATGACACCTTCGCAATCCTAAGGTAAGGATCTTGCGAAGTCGATCCTCGCTGTGGACAAATATGTTAGCATTAACTGCAAATATTTGTTTTGGGACCGGTTGTTACTTTTGAGGTCTTAAAAATAAGCATGTGTTTTAAAAAAAATCTTAGGTTCCTTTAGGTTTCCTCACTATGTTTTCCTTCACCGTTTGAGGGCATTTTGGCCACATAATTTTTTCAAATAAAATAACCCAATGGTGCGTAATCGGCTATAACTACCAACCAGTAATTTACTTTTACCAACTTACCGAAAATACATCTGCAATATCAACTACTAACTAGAACAATTTGACATGGAACTACAAACGTGCATCGGCACATAGTAAAAAAGACTAAAACGTGCCTGTGTCTTGCGATAACCGAATAATAACACATACATTATGTAAGAATTTACTTTTTGGTGGCAGAAATACCATTTGTTGTACTTATTACTTACCCAGACGAGTTTAAACTAGAGTTCTATTAAGGCCAATAGTCGTATAGTGGCCACATATAATCCTCACCCACAACTTGCTTTACAGCTGATTTAATTCCTATGGACGCATGTCTAAGCTTACACCACTTACCTCTGAGAATTGATAGTCCTTACAATGCACAGATTTCTAAACAACGAGGTTAAGTTCCAGTAATGTTGACTAGAATAATGGAACGCTTTGAGAATAATGTTCACACAGATTTTTCTTAAAATCTTTCTGTTTTGTCTAAAAACAGTTTTTTTTTTTATACAACTGAAGTGGCAACCAAGCGTACGGCCCACAAGATGGTAAGCGGTTACCGCAGCCTATGGACGCTTGCAATACCAGAGGTATCACTCGCGGGTTGCCACCTTGAGGCTAAGATCGAAAGCCTCGTGTGCCAGCAATTACACCGGAAACCATACCCTTCACACCGGAACACAGCAATGCGAGCATTACTGCTTGGCGGCAGAAATAGGTATGGTGGTAGTCCTTCCCCGGACGAGCTCTACTACACTTAGTTTAATTATAGGAATTATTTTTTTGTGCTCCCCTAGACAGATACCTTTCAACTCTCTACAATTCAAATATCACTATGTATTATCTTTCCGACTAGTTACTTACATTGTAAACTTATTCAATAACTACTGCTAAATTAATAATGTTGATACTTATACAAAAATTATTACACAATATATTACAATTATTAAACACCTAAATATTGAATTGCCATTTCAAAATTTAAGATCGTACAGGAAAAACGTCAGTAGCATAGTAGGTACGATAATATCTGTACTATCTGTTTCAATATCTGTTTGAGGTGCAATGTGTAAAAATATCTAAGGTTAACATAGCATCCCGCTCAGAAGACAAAGCCAATGTATAATTCTCGGTGTAAACGAGCTGCATCGGTGGCTGATTTAAATAAATCCGCTCGTTATCGGCTGGATCTGGCAGAAGCGCTACTCCGTAACTACTATGTCGTAGCGGTGGCAAAACTTTTGCGTAGAAGATGAAAAAGAAAATTTCAATTTTAAGATTATTTAATTAAAATTTTACAATATCCCAAAACTACTCAAGCGGGATTTGAACCCACCCATATATAAAGCTGAAGGTTGTGGGTTAAAGTCTCTCTCGAAATGTTTTATTTGATTTTATAAATTATAAAATAATTTCAAAATTTTTATTTTAAGTTATTTAACAAGAAGCATTTTTTAAATTGTTACAGTAGTTTTAATAATAATGATAAGTGGTTATATAAAACTAAAATATAAATTTTCTTATTTTAGAGTCGATAAATTAATAACCAGTGAATTTTGCATAAGCGTTCTTATGTACAAAGTTGTATAATAACTCTTACAAACCTGCCGTTGCGTTGTGCTAAACTGTGATAACAAATAAGAAGAACTTAGAGCGAAACAATCGCAGTTTTATAGCAAAGATACCGGTTCTAAGTTCCAGCATAGCCCTCCCTGTACCGGAATGACGTCGCTCCGAGTACGTGTCACTTCAACAGCAGTAATGGAATTCCCATGCTCGCCTCGCCCTCGGTTTTGCGGCGCTAGTAATACATACTTTAAATTTGCACCGGTAACGCCCGCGAGCGCTCCAACAGGAAACTTTTCACAAGTTTTAAAGGGATCCAAATGGGCCTTATTTTAAACTTTATGCGTCTATCTATAAGAGTGATGACAGGAAAGTTCTTTGAGCGATGCATAACAAAGATCGTAAATCCAAGCAGGTTGTTTTAGGGGGTTGTAAAACGTACCGGAAAATGTGTGTTAGCGTTTATGTTCATATTTTTTCATATTTACTTAACCTGTTCTCCTCATATTCGTTTTGGCAATATCACGTGGATACTGTTGCTTGTGTTTTTCTTCTTTGTCAACGGTTATTTTGTAAGATTTTTTGAAAGCTTAGTTATCATGTAAAAGTGCTACCAAATATAAGTTTATTTGTACCAAATATTCTAATATAATATGCTAGAAATATAAATAATAAATAAATAAATAATGCTGGACAATCCACACAGCATCGTCTAGCCCCAAAGTAAGCTGCTGTTAAACAGAGCTGTATTATGGGTACTAGATGACTGATATATATTTAATACAATACAATACATAGATAGATATTTTTTATTATATATAGAAAATACCCAGAACACCCGGAACAAATATTTGTAGATCGTACAAACATTTGTTCCGAGGCGGGAATCGAACCCGCAACCTCTGCGTCGCAGGCGGACCTGCGCCCGCTGCACCACATCGGTCGTCATATAATGAAAGCTCTGACTTAATTTCGTATTTATTGGTAGTGTAATTGTCCAGCCCAATTCCCGTGTAAACTAGGAAGAAGGGCATGGCCAGTTTTTCATAATTTACAATCAAATTTTGGTTTGTTGAAGCGCTGTCACAGGTTAACTTTAATCGTATTGGATAACACTAATGTTTTTTACAAACATTGTTTGTTACGTGTAAATCCTAGTATTTTCTTTTAATTTCAAACAGCGCATTTTCGCAAAGATACTGCTAATTGCAGCAAAACGGCATTATAAAAAGCAACATTCAATTCGAATGGAATGTTCGTGGTTGATTGGATTTGTTTCGCTCTCCATTCAGTCCGGGAGCTTGGTATATTCCGAAGCTTACCCACAAAAATAACTTAAAATATACTTTAAAATGAAAAACAATTAAAAAACATATATAATGAGTTTTTGAGAAACTTTTCACCAGTGTTAAAAAAAGAGTCTTGACCGACAAACGGATATAATAAATAGTCTCTTTTTTCTTTTGAAATAAGGAGCCCTAACAAGATAGACACAACTATATCGTACGGCAGTGTATAATTTTTGTATGGATATAGCGAATATGGAAATCCTCTAGGGAAGTTCTAGAAATTTCAAAATTAAAATAATATAATTAAACTTTTACTAGCCTAAATTCCTAAAATTAAATCTCTACGACCCTTATGACAATAATAATATTTAAAAGTCTAAAATTAAGAATTTTATACTTTTTCATCCTGAAAATAAATGCTGATGTTCGTAGAAAAAGATAGCTGTACCTTTCTCAAAAGGCCTAAACTATATTATCAAAATTAAAAAAAAATAATGAAGTGAGGTTTTTGCAATCAAGAAATGTAGTAATGTCTAATACAGTAAGACCATTGAATCAATAGGGTACGAAAATGTCAAAGTGCGAGTCTTGTTCACACTTGTCCGTAGAAACTCTGTCACCAGAGTTAGCCACTGACTCGTACTAACTTACTGGTCCATTTCTATCATCTACCTCAGTTGGACAGTGAGCGATTGATAAGTAAGAGGTTGTGTTGATTCCCACTGCGAGGCAAATGTTTGCAAAATCAAATATTTGTTTCGGGTCTGGGTGATATCGTATCATAATAAGTATTTTTTTAAATTAAATGTAAGATAAGTGTATTCTATCAGATATCTAGTTCACATAGTACGGATAGGTTTAAATAGTATTGTAGCTTATCTTAGTTTATAGCTAGATGGTGCAGTGTAAATTACATCCCCGAATTTGATCTCTTTGTGAATAAACCACCGAAAATTAAAAATATTTTGGCTAGTTGCTGGTTTGGCATGTCATAGGTTAGGTTTGTAAATTTTTCATTATAATTATTTTTAATTTTTCTGTATTTAAGTTACCGTTTTTGTTCGTTTTTTAAATTTAATTATTCATCACTTTTATCAAGCAAGTTTAGCTTTAGACTCAATATGCGGAAACATGTAAATAGTCCTTAGTTATATCTTTAGAATAGTTATTAGCTTTTAAGTACTGTTTGTTTTCCTAAGAAACTAAAATACAATAAAATAAATAAAATGTCTGCCATATTTTTGAAATAATCGAAACTTTGGGTTTGGTTAGGATCAAACCGCAAGTTTCAACGAATACTCGGTTCCAGTAAAACACCACGGTTATCCATTGACTACAAACGGTTCACAATAAGCAGGTCTTTTTATTTTCTTCCATTTATTTGTTTTCAACAACTGCTCATTTATTTGTTCTATGTTTTTGTTCAATTAATTTTTGTGGGGCTCTCTTGCAGTATACTTTACAGAAGAAGGAGTTAAGAAGAAAATGCTGTTTTAGGAATTGAAGTTGGTTTTTATATATGTCAGCAAATGACGAGGTGGTCCACTTTTTTTTTTTTTTTTTTTTAAGTGAGGCAAATGCATTACGCATTCCACTAGTCCAACTATAACTCTACGGTCAACTAGGCGGTTAAGCGCAAAGCCTGACTAACAGCTGCAGTATATTTTTTTATTATACATAGACACTAGTGCACTAGTGCGATATTATGCAACTTTGTTGCAATCCAATATCTTTCGGTTTCAATCAAAAGCTGACGGTAATCTATTTGATATCGACGGCTGCTCGAGGTGTGAACGACGTTGACTGCAAAATAGTTACCAAATAGTTACATACATATAAATACATCAAAATACTATAATTATGTTCTAAGCGTCGACTAGTGAGTGATAAATCAGACGGCATTATCGTTGTCAACTCTAAAATTAGTAAATAATGAAGTAAAGTAAAAATCTAGCCGTAGTTAGTTAAAAATAATTTTATTATCATGCTTGATTAAAAAAAATAAGGGCGGTTCATTATTTCTAAGCTATGTTATCTGGCTATTGGTTCAAATAGTTTACTTTTTTTTATTTAGGCTATTAAATATTTCTTTTTTGTTTGTTCCGTGTCATTTCCGTTTATTTTTGTTGAACGGCCGAAAAACCTCCAGTCTTGAAACTCAATAGGTACCATTCCAGAGCCAATTCCCACATTAAAGAAATGACCGCTCATCAAGTTACCAGCGTTTGGCCAAAATCCGATCCAAGCATTCCAATTAGATCTTGAAAGGTTTCTGACGGAATGCCGTCATAGAAAGTAGCTGTAACTAATGAATTTACCAAAATATTTTAAAGAGCTAGGTCACACTAAATACTTCTGGGTATAAAAAATAAGTAAGTTCGTATGAGTCAGTGGACAACTCTGGTGACAGAGTTGTTAGGCCGCCCGAAGGCCGCTGTCATGGCTTAACAAAGAAAAAGCCGGGGCCCTCCGACGCACTGGTGCGATCAGTTGAAATAGCCACTGGCGGTCACACATCCAAATGGTGACTACGCGGAACAATGCTGAACTTCGTTGATCAACAGCCAGCTATGTCACGAGCGCAACCGGCTCAGTAGCTCAAAATCTCATAGTGAAGTGAGTTAGCTTTTTTCGTTTAAAATCCAAAAAAATGAAGTAAAGCTATGGTTTCCTAGAAAAGGCACACGGATTTTTTAAATGCAAACCACAGTCGTGATGCGCGTGCACGATGAACTGTTGTTTTAAATGGTCATAGTAATAATACCGGGTGTGATGTCGATGCAAATGTCTAGATTTTAAAACCGTAAAAGTAATTTCAAACCAATGAGGTAAAGTCTGTTTTTCAGGTCAGTCTATAACGAGCCTGTTGAGATGTTTTTTTTTTATACAACTGAAGTGGCAACCAAGCGTACGGCCCACAAGGTGGTAAGCGGTTACCGCAGCCTATAGACGCTTGCAATACCAGAGGTATCACTCGCGGGTTGCCACCTTGAGGCTAAGATCGAAAGCCTCATGTGCCAGTAATATCACCGGAAACCATACCCCGGTGTTCCGGTGTGAAGACACCGGAACACAGCAATGGGAGCATTACTGCTTGGCGGCAGAAATAAGTATGTTGGTAGTCCTTCCCCGGGCAAGCTCTATACACATCACATATTACAGAGAACTCTACTACTCTTGTTTGCATGATGTTGAGCAGCTTGCTTGACCATAGCAGTTGTAGTATCACATAAAGCATTAAGTGACGCTGCACTGCGCTTTTCACTCCAAAAAGTGTTATTAAATCTCTTTCATTCAGTAATTTCACTTGCTACTGTACCCCCTTCAAACCTAAAGCACATATAATGCTTGCTCACTCTAAACTGTTGGTTAGAGTCAAAAAAACTGAAATTGCGGTAGTAGCCGCCAACAGTCCGCTCTTGCTGAAGAGTTGCTGAAAAGGGATTTTTATCTTATTGATTTGATAACAGTAGCAATTTATGAAAAGTAAATTATTCTTATATGAAAGCGCTAAATTACGGACGCTTTTAAACGTTGTCTACATTAAAGGAAATTGATCTTCAGGCTTTAGATAATTAATCTTGTGGAATTCTTTTAGCAGCGACGAGTCTGAATCGGGACATAATGACGATCTGCTAACTAGCTTAAAAAGTTTGGAAATTTGTGGTTTCTATAGGTACTCTGATCATTGATTATTTTTTTTAAGTACCAGGGTTCCTTATCGATTGTACAATAAAAAAGCTTTTTTTTTACGAACGGTCTGGTTTGCCGGGCCTCGCCAGGCAGAGCACAAACAGATCCATGTATATTTGTGTAAGTCAGTGCCTAACTCTGGTGACGGAGTTGATAGGTCTCATAAAGAACCAGGACCGACCACTTAACGTGCTCTCTGAAGCATGGAAGCGCTAAGTTTTTTTTTATTCATCATAAAAGCATTTTTTTTTGTCGCACATGCAATTATTCCGCCCTGTAGAAGCGTTAAATTAAAATTACCGCCGTCCATGAACAAACCCTACTGAGTTCTCTACGGTGGCAGCAGACTTTAGCAGGTGTGCTGACGCCGTACTACCTCCGTTAAATTAATAATTATTTTGGTTCTATAACAAGTAGGTGACCAATAAAAATACGTCATGACGGTACACTTACCTACCACTTACTTACTACTTACCACTGTAAGTGGTTACTGTAGTCTATTTACAATACAAGTGCCTTTTGTGCTGTTGTCTAACTAAACGTATCTTTTAAAGTACAATGCTGTGACAACTTTTTATTTTTTATAATATAGCTTTATTATCATACCCAGCGTTCTAACTGTTATAAAGTTGGGTAAGATAACAAATATATATAATTTTAATTTTTTTAAACTTCATTGTTAATGACATTATTTCTTACTAAATTTACCTTGACTAAATTCTCGATTTTTGACGCAGTTACATAATCCAGTTACATGGTGCCAAATCTATAAAAATATGATAATCTTAGAACTTTCTCAATCTAACAAGCACAATTAAAACAAAACAACGTTACTAAAGAATCGAAAAGTTTACTTCACTCTCCAGCAACAGATTTCAAAAATAAGACTTGCTAAGGTTTTGCCCAGGTAAATGGAATTCCCTTGCTCGACTCGCGGCAACCCCACTGCCCGTTTAAATTTGCACGGAAGCTTCAAACTTTGCACTACTTTCGAAACTGCACTTGATTCATCTAATAAGACTTTATCGATCAGCTGTTTAAGCTGTTTAACAGATAGGAAGTTTAATGGGAAGTAGGAACTTTTGATCTCTTAGTTTATTCTTTGAAAATTTTGAGATGGGGAGCCGATTTCACTAAAAGTTATTTCATAGGTGCTTGTAAAATCTTAAAACAAAAGTACTTATTTAGGTTTTGTAAACACACTTTTATTAAATATTGTCTTTATATCTATTTTCTTTCTTACAAACTTCATAGAATTGAGGTTTACTGTAAGGAGAAAATATGGTTCCGGTCTGTTTGGACTGATTTTTATACCAGAATTAGAAGATGAATACCCCAGGCAGCGACAGATCAAATCATTTCTTTGTTCTTCAAATTTCTAACTTAAAAATTGCATTTTATTTTAAATTGCAATGACCAGCATCGTACTAGCACCACCTAATTGCGTAAAAAACAAGAGACTACGAGCCAAAGCTTTTGAGGTAGGTACCTAACATTTCGCTTTTAGAAGATGAGCCTGATACAAAAACTCAAAATCTGTTTTTATAATGTTTTAATATATAATTAGATTTAAATTCAAAGAGCATGCTTATATACTTTACAGAAATGAGGTTTCCTAACCAGATAGTAAAAACAGAAGAAGTACATTAAAAAGACCAAACTACTTTTCTTGTGGATTTAACTTTTGAATAACGTATAAGGTCTTTTTTTGAAAGAAAAATCAGAATGGGAAATCTCTGTAGGAACGTAACTTCTCATCAAGTGTGTTTGCTTACGCCTCTTGCTTCAGACTTGGTATAGAGAAAAGTGGTGTTCACGGTGCAAATAAATGTCCGTGGTAGTTTGTGCCTTTAAAAAGCACTAATCAACGGAGACTCGACCACCGACAAAGGAATATTAGAGTTACTTAAATCGATTGCCATTGAATTCGATTAATTGTGGTAGTTCTTTTTTATTTGCAATCACAGCGTGACGACTTGTAGAATCACGTCAATTCGGGCACGACCCTATTTTTATTTTTGTTTTTTTTTTAAGAATGAAGGGTTAGTAATTTGTTAGTTAGATATCCAGAATACTCATTCACGGGGTCAGACTCGCATTTGATTGCTTTAATTATTTTAGTAAATAAACCAATAAGCATGACAAACCCTATTTTAGCTGACTTTATAAAGAACACTGACGAGGTAATAGAGTTTTTACTACAATATGATATTAACCGTGTTATGAACGAGCATTTGTATGTTGTTAAAATTGTCAAAGAGCGTGTTTTCTGAAAGAGACAGTTTTACTTAGTAAACTGTTTCTAGAAGCTCTTGCTACGTTTACCCTTAAGATAATAATAAAGATAAAAACTTTCAAAGCAGATCCAACTCTAGGCACCGACATCCTTGACTGATCAAAAGAATGTTAAAAAGAAAGGCATTGTATGAATCACATAAATATTTTCATTATTTGCAAATTAAAAAAAAAGTGAAAAAAACATGTGCACTGTGTTTTTATTTTATGTGTGAAACTTTAATGAATGACCCTATATTTGTTCCGATGGTGTGTGTCTATAATACTATATTACGAATTAATTACATAAAATAATGTGTGTATAGCTTTGCTTATTTTGGAGCTAGAGCAACGAGTAAAAATTTCTGCCAATATTTTATTTATTTTAACCTTCTCCGCTATGTTACGTTTGGCATAACGCTCGTAGCATCTCAAAAAAACAAGCTTCAGCGTTTTTATTGATTCAATATAAGGTTTACTTATCTTTCATCGTTTCAGATACCTTTTAAACCAAAAACAGTACAGTCAAGTTATAAAAAGAAATACGGCACTCGTCTGTTTATTACTGTACATTAGTTATACTGCTTCCGTAGTGTCGCCGCGGCATGAAACGAGAACTAATGAGTTTTTGATGTTTTTTTGACTGTGCTTTTATTTTCCTTGGTAACATGAAGACGTTGTTAGTGAAGTGTAAAGTTTCACTAGGCTAGTATCTAGCACTTTCTGTGGACATGTCATTTGGGTTAGTTATTGTGACATTTTCATTAAGCGAAATGTTTTTATGATAATATACAAAGCATCAAAGTGAAATTACTTAACTCACGATCATGACGGATACGGGAACACCTGCTTTAAACCGAGAGCAGTTGGTTCTTTTTCAGTTAGCAAACTCGCATAACTTCTTGGCTGCTCTCAAGTGACACCATAGTTAGATTTTATGTATGTTTGTTTTTTCTTATGTTTCTTACGCGATTTCTCTGCCAAATAAAAATTGTTTTTTATGATTTTTGTTTGATAGGTCTCTTCTTCTTCTTTGTCCATCCCTCATACCATTATTTGTGGTCGGGCCTCCTAAGAATTTTGCACCAAGACTGTCTATCTTGGGTTGTCGGTTCGGGCAAATGGGCATTTATGAGGTCTCTTTTTATATTAGACCACCAGGTGGAGGACGGGCGGCCACTACTTCTTCTTTTCTCAGACAGATTAAGTGCGATTTGCACAACGTGGTTCTCGCTGCGTCGTACCATTTATGGCGCAATTCAGTTAGCTTGTCTGTAATTCGTATGTACTCATCACGTATTTTGTCTAGCCTCGTCACCCCTTCTGGCCACCATAGCATTTTCATTTCATTGACACGTAGTTTTTGTTCATGCTGTTTGTTCATTTTACGTATTTTACGTGTTTTAAGTATCTTGTCCAGCCTCGTCACCCCTCCTGCCCACCTTAGCTTTTTAATTTCATTGACATGTAGTTTTTGTTCATTATGTTTGATAGGATATACTTCAGAATAGGTCTCACATAAACGACTTGTCCATTATTAGATCTTTAATAATAAATCATTTAAACTGTGACGATTTTTATTTTATTTTGAAGATATCTCAAGCCGGATTATTTTCATAAAATCTCAGATTTTTTGGTACCTCCATTCTCGAGAAAATAATTTTCTTATTTATGACTGTTGGCAAAATTATTGCAAAATTGTCGCCACAAAACTGAATATTAAAAAAAGTAAATCCGTCAAATGAGGTCAAATGTCATTATTTTCTGAGACTTTCACTGTCTTTATACTCTGTAGTAAGCAACTAAAAACGCACGCACAGAAAAACCACAACGAACAACTCAAACGAAACGAACGGTCATCTGTGACTGGCAGGAGTCCCAGGTTTGCTAGGTTATTTTGTGAAACATAGAGAAAACATGATTGTTTAGGTGAGGTAAATAATTAATTAATTACATAATATATATATTTATAATTACATAGTATATATTTTGGAAGCCCTATTTTGAATGAATAAATAAATAGGTAACGTACCTAGTACCTATCTATCTAGTTACATCATTTTGTCTTATATTACGAGCATAGATGACTCGTAGCATTTGATGATGTATCCTCATAACCTACTCTAAATTATTATTGCCTAAACAAAGACGGTTAATTACCTACTCATATTAAGTCTGAATTAATTTAGCCGTTAAAAGACGTAAAAGTGACAAACATTCACGTTTACACTCATGGCCGCTATTTTTTTTTTTGGATTAATGTTTTTTTTAAGATATAATTAATCTGCCCTAAAAAACGGCAGTTGTCATGTTAACGGCAACCCTGAATTTAGTCTTTTGACAACTTATACATTTAGACAATGACCTTGACAATTTAAACTAATAGTTTATTATGGTAGATTCAATTTCCAGTGCTGCCAGCAATCGTAAAAAAAATCTACTGCTAAGAAATAAAAAAAAACAGAATTAAATAAAAACGGTGGTTCTTAAATTTATTATATACATATTTTTGAAGTTTTTGAATATTGTTTTGTGAGTACAATGCAGGTTTGGTACTTGTTTAATTTATTCTGGAATAAAATATCAAACTCCTTGAAAATGTGGACATGTCTTTTTATCGTAATCGGTTCAGTACTTTTTGAATATATTATATTATAAAAAACATGACAATAACTACATCGTCTGCTATCACCACCATCTGCCAAAGCATTTTTTAGTTTGGGTTTTGGAACACTGGAATTGCGCACATACATATTTCGTACCGAAAAATCTATTGCACGACCGGTTTCGAACTCACGACCTAAGGATCGGAAGGCGGGTTTACTTCTACTAGACCACCATTGCAGTATAACTTTTATTCGTAAAACTTGTTTTTTTTTTTTATACAACTGAAGTGGCAACCAAGCGTACGGCCCACAAGATGGTAAGCGGTTACCGCAGCCCATGGACGCTTGCAATACTAGAAGTATCACTCGCGGGTTGCCACCTTGAGGCTAAGATCGAAAGCCTCATGTGCCAGTAATTTCACCGAAAACCATACCCTTCACACCGGAACACAGCAATGCAAGCATTACTGCTTGGCGGCAGAAATAGGTATGGTGGTAGTCCTTCCCCGGACGAGCTCTATCACAGAGAACTCTACTACTCTTAATCAATTACATAATCTGTGTTATTTTCCAGAGTAAGTACCTGCTCAAAACTTGTCATGGTTAGAATGTGATAGAAAGTTGACAGAATATTTATATTTTGATGTTTGAGTCTCGAGCGGTTTCATATTGCAACTGTAGGTATCGCCTTTGCATCGCTACTGTATCGCTGCAGAAACGCTGCTAAACGTTTTTAGTTTTAAAGTTAGTAAAGAATTGCATTATATATAATCCAAGCACAAACAGTTAGGCTTCCGGATAATTACGTTTTCATTCGAAACTCTTCGCCAGCTTGAAATCAAATTATGTTATATTAATATCCTTATAATCTCTTCGTCAGAGAGACGTGCAATTATTAGCAGAAAGCATAAACCGACACTTATTTATTAATTTAGCTAAAGCTTTATACATTAAAACTGCAATTTATATTCCACTGCACACAGTCCTGCATGGTTTTGTTTTACGTGACGTGGAGTTTGCATTGAGTGGAAGTGGTAACCAAATAATTTATATTTGAAAAAAAAACAGTAACTGCCAAGCAGAAGGCTATATCCCGTATTTACCTGAGATCGAAAAATAAACCTAACCAAATCGAGATTTAATTATAAATTGAACTTAAAGGATAGGTTCCACACATATAGTCATCGTTTCTTTCCAAATTTCGTTTGTTTACGTTGCTAAGCGACAATCAAACTAATCACTTGACACTGGCAAAATTGTGGCAAACTAGCCACAGAGGCCATAAAAGAAAAGAAGAAGTAATTATGGTAAGAATGAAGACTTTTCGTTTCAAGTTATTAGTAAATTAAAGCTGTCTATTTAGATGGCGGTAGCTCAACTGGCGAGCCCAAGAGAATGTAAGCACTACGTTTGGCGAGCTATGGTGAATGTGTAGGGAATTCAACATTGGTTGCTCCTGCTGTCACTGTCTGTCATACCTCTGGCTGCTGTCAAAGTCAATGACGTACTACGTAGTACATTAACTTTGGTCGTACTGGAGTTAAATTATTTTGCCTCAAGCAGGACATAAACCCACAACCTTCCGCTTGACACGAGAGGAAACAAAAACGGAGGTACCAACTTTTTTCTTGTTTTGATAACCTTTCCCAGTATGGCAGAAGGGCAAATAGCGCCATCTGTCAAAGCAATCGGAACTACTTTTTTTTTAAATTTCGAATCGAAAACTCCAAAATTTCGTGCAATGAGGGCACGAAATTTTGGAACGAAACTTCGTAATTTATGTTTCGTGGTTGGCTTTCAGAAATTTTTCGTGGGTTATAATGATACTTATTTATATTTATGTACATAATTGTTCTCTAAAACTAATAACTACCTACATGATGTCTCTGAATTTTGATGCCTTTGTTTTTTTTTTTCGGATACAGTATATCCGAATTTGAAAAGAGGTTTGTTTGTCGAGATTAGTCCAAGTGGTCAAGACATGTAGATAAATTTTGGAAAAATAAGAAGTTATTTAAAGCTTTACAACAAGTCGTGCATAGCTCTATATTTGTAATACGCTACCCACTATGCCACTTCCTTGTATTCAAGGTTCGTCGACTGAACATTCGTATGCAGCTTTTAAAATATTTAGAGGTTTCAATTATATTATTAAAACAGTTGACTTGATTCGGTATAGTACGTAACGGGTACGTCAGAGTAAATTTATTATGGTTTAGTCCAGAACTACTACGAACGATAAGTTTGCACGTGAACTCACATACTGGTCAAACAAAGTCTTATTCCCTTATCAAAAATACACGTGTAAAAACAGCAATCAAAAGTTCTCTTCGACAAAAGTTTGTCTAGTAGAGCTATAAGACCGCCTATTGTACTTCGTTCATACATTTTTTGGTGTAGTAAGTATTTTTTGAGCGACGTTCTGCCGTTTGTACCGTTTTGTAAAGTTCTCAAGTACAATAACTTAAAGAAAAAACAAGTAGAAAACCTTAAAAATAAACCACATTAGAAAGCATAGTGCTCTTATGAACAAGTAACAGAACATGCTGCAGTAAAGCTTATTATTTTTTATTGTGAAATCCTGTCTGAATATTCTTAAGGTATTAGCTACGAGTACAAGCTCGTATAGCATTGTAGACGAAGAAACAATATTGTGCCTATTTGCCAACCGCTGGCTTATTTCGAGTGACTGTCTGTCTACTGTTTGTCTCAATACTTTCGCGTATATGATATAAAATTGGAGAGAAATACAACTTTTGGTTTCAGCTATTTGGTGGAGCATATATATTTTTTTTTTATTCACAATAGGCTTGCGCTTGACCACTATCTCGCCTGATGTTAGGCAATGATGTGGTCTACGGTGGGGCATGCTTGCCTAAGAGCAACCTATTCACTCGTGACTTGAAGACACCCAGGTTATAAGTATCGGGAAACACAGACTCTGGCAAAGATTTCCACTCTTTGGCGGTGCGCAGGAGAAATGATGATGCAAATCGCTTAGTGCGCATTGGTGGGATCTCGAGCATGAAGCGATGACGCTTTGCCGTATGTCTAGTCGTCCGATGATGGAAAGGAGATGGGAAATGAGATCGTGTAATTCAGAAGCACACTCTCCGAAGTGTATATACATGCATGTAGCTTGCAAATTCATTTGGGATTCAATTGAAATGATTTTTATATACTTAATTAATACTTATTATTAGGCATGTATATTTTCGCTCATAAAATAAGCACCCATATACAAAAGAAATAAGATTAAATGTGTGTTCCAAAGTATACCTAAAAAGTGTTTTTATGTGTGTTCTACAAAATATAAGCCTATTATGGTCCCAAGAACCCTCACAATACAGAATCAACGCCTAATAATAACATTATCGCCACGTATTTTTTACGGTACCATGATCCTATTACCATGAGGTAGGCAAAAATATAAATAAGATAAGTAATTATTTCGTAATAACAGATTGTGTAATGTGACAGCAGGGCGCAAAATGTAGAAAACTCTGGGCTAAGAGTAGGTAGGTAATAATCTGATGAAGAACTATCCATATCTCAGCGGGACCGGACCGGAACGTAAAGTTGCTACACTATTTAAAACTGCCCTATTTGTTTAAAAACAAAACCAGTGAGTTAGTGGAAAATATCCCGCAGATTTTTTGTAAATACCTACCTATTTGTAATACATGGAAACACCCAGACCCGGAACAAATGCAGGGAGCATTGTCTGCTCTGTGACTCAATTGGTAAAGCATCCGCATAACAAAAAAAAAGTGTTTTTGGTAGTTAAGAGCCCGGTTGAAAAGCGAGAGGTTGCGGATTCGATCCTCGTGACAGAAAAAACTGCAAGTATTTGTTCCGGGTTTGGGTGTTTTCATGTATTACAAATAAGTAGGTATTTACAAAAAAATATAAGTTCGTCGAGCAGATGTTCATACTTTCAATGAGTTCACTAGTCTGAAAACAGTCGTAAACCCACACCATGAAATTGAAGTGTAAAACGCCTGACTAATTATTTTAAACTATTTCTTTCTACTATCATTAAAATAAAATTATTCGAATTTTTACATAATGACTGTCATTATTACTACTTATATGCTTAGTGCTCCTACTAAACCTGTATCTGTATCATGTCTGTCACTGTATCATCTCTCGAAAATAATTATTTATTAATAAATAGTCAAAGAATAAGTTATTATTACCAAAGTAAACAAGGATCATTTATGGATTAAATGATGGATATTTATTAAATTGACATTTCATTCTGTGCCGTCAACATTACGTTGTTTTACGAATAGGCCCTGCATAGCCTCAGAAATACGAAAATAACCTACCAGAGTTACGAGGTCTGTACAACGAGAATGAATTTATTTAGCGTTGGTTAAATGAAGCTCCTTCAAATTATATTCATGTAGAAGCTTATATATTACTTCTCATCATCAACTTTTAATTTTTTATTTGCAAACGAAAGTTTAAACTATGTGTAAAATCATTTTATGAACGTATTATTTTGAGACGGAACCTTTTAAGATCACACAGTTTGTCTGTTGGACCTCGTTTCAATTAGTCAGTCTATAATTTCTAACAATTGTAAATATCTACACATAATAATTTATGAAATAATGTGTAAGTAGATATTTCAAAGGAAAAACAATTATTTGAATTATTATCAAGTACTTCAATCCCATTTAGATAAAATAATAATAAAATCGTGTTATAAGATGATGAGTATATAATTAAAATTTCTCGACTGTGTTGGTAGTTACAAAACTGGATTTTCTGTTTGTTTGTAGGTAGTTGCGTTTTCTTTTTAGCTCTTGGACGCAGATACGAGTCGCTTGATATAGAGTAATAATTTATCAGTATGTGCATAAGTGCATAAATGACAAAACAAGTGGTAAATAGCCGTTAATATTATTAAATAAGTATGTGATTTATGTTTCTAAACGATTTTGACCGTCACGTCGCAAATTAAAATTTTACTTCTAACAACTCTATGATACGAGAATGATTTGTTAGATTTTTTGATGGCGGCAATGGTTTTTTATGGCGTGTTCACAAAAATCACAAATCGCGAATAATGGCGGCACGGCAAGAACACTTTCTTTTCTTTCGTTTTTTTTTGTATACTCGTCAAAAACGAGTCCTGTAAACCCGAGTAAATAAGCCGTAACTGCTAAACTCCAAACTGTACGCTTAAATTCAACCTGTCACTAGTGGAAAGTCACTTGTGAGCGGCACACCTTACAAATATTGACACACTAAGTACTTCTAAAGATGTACTAAACTAGTATCCACTTCAGCTAATATCGTTCTTTGACGCTAAGCACATGTTTATCTATTGATAAGATTATATAACAAATACAAATAATATAGATTAAAGGACACAGTAAATCCAATAGCTAATTAAGTACACGGGTAATCAAGCTCTTTTATTCTCACTAGATTCTCAGAATAAGTAGGCTGATAGACAAAATAAAGAAAGGTGAGTGATAAAACCAATAACAACAAAATGACAACCTCGAGGTTGGTAGACGAGTGCCCGGGTGAAAATTGAGCGGTTGCTGGTTTGATTCCTGCTGTGGGATAATGACTTGATTTTTGACTTTATGCGTGTTTGCCTTTACGCGTGTTTGTCTTTTGACATGTTTGACTTAGTACGTGTTTGACTCGTAGCTGGTTACAAACCTTGGTTACGTACGCGCACTAAAGGGACTTTATGCGTATATGACTTTGTGCGTGATTGACTTTATGTGCGTTTTGACATTATGCGTATTTGACCTTCACCGTATAATCCAAAAAAAATCTCCAAAAATATGTTTTAAAACCACTCAGGTTTTGTTTAATAAAAAAAGAACACCATATAGCAGTTATCGTCACCTAAACTATTCGTTGTGTGATAAAACAGTAAAACAATCACGTTTTCACTCACAAAGATTTTCATTCCTTCTCAAAGTCTACTCACATTGCGTATTCGTGTCTGTCCGTCTGCTCCCGACGGCGCGACTGCGTAGCCGTTTGCATTATACATGAGACTTTTGGAAGTGATCGCTCACTTCAACGTTATTGAGTGCACGGTCTTCGTAGCGCTTAGGGCCGCTCGTTTGGTAATTTTTTTCACCTTGCACGCATGTAATGCGTATTTTAAAATAGTAATGTTTTTTAATAGTTCATTTTTTTCATCATCATTTTTTTTTATACCTTTAAAGTGGCAATAAAGCGTACGGCCCACTAAATGGTCAGCGGTTACCGTAGCTTATGGACGCATGCAACATCATAGATATTACTTGCATGTTACCACCCTGAGACGTTCGATGGAAAGTCTTATGTGCCTGTAATTTCACCGGAGACCATACCCTTCGAACCGGAACACAGCAATGCGAGGATTACTGACGGATTTATTGGCGGCAGAAATAGGAATGGTGGTAGTCCTTCCCCGGACGAGCTCTATCCCAAAGAACTCTACTACTCTTACATACCTGATGGTAAACGGTTACCGTCGATGATACCGTCTATGAACGTTAATGATTCCAGAGGTAATAATCGCGCGTTGCCACTCTGAGACCTAGAATGGGTCTCATGTGCCTGAAATTTCACCGGAAATCATACCTATAAAACTCGGACCACAGCAATGCCAGCGTTACTGCTTGGCAGCATAAATACTTTGGTAGTACTTCCAAGGACGAACTCTATCACATAGTAGAGTTCTCTGTGTACCACCATACCTATTTCTGCCGCCAAGCAGTAATGCTCGCATTGCTGTGGTCCGGTGCGAAGGGTATGTTTGTTTTTAAAAGTTCTTTATTTAACATAAACACAGTACCTAACATATAACATAACTAAACACAGTTTAGCACATTACGACTCCAGATCGATGTGACTAGCATGCTGTAGCGCCTATAAAAGTCTTTTAAATAAACATATTATGACAAATACACCACTTTTTTAAATTGAATTTAAAATATTTTGCATAATGACTATAATGCATGAATAAACATTAAGTACATAACATTATGAACACTCTATAAAGCGCTCCTTTTTAATAGAATCCCTGTATTAAAAAAAACATAGAGCTTTACTACGTTTTAGTATTTGTGTAAGTGCAATGAGTAGCGATGGTGTGACTAACTGTATAACTTCAATTACCAACGACCCGATCAAAATATCTGTGAATCTGGCAGGCTAGATAGTGCGGTGGGAGGTGCATAAATATATTGAACAGGTTGTTGTTACCTTGTCTTTTGCCTTTTGTAAAAACAAGCAACCTTTTTTTTAGGCATTTCATTGTCAGCGTCTTCTAACCAAGTCCTGGAGTCAAGTAAAAAGTAAGTAAGTTCGTATGAGTCAGTGGCCAACTCTGGTGACAGAGTTTTTAGGCCGCCCGAAGGCCTCTGTCATGGCCTAACCCCTTTGAAAAAGCCGGACCGACTGATTGACGTGCCCTCCGAAGCACGGGAGCGCTCAGTTGATATTGCCACACCCATCCAAATAGTGACTACGTGGAACAGTGCTTAACTTCGTTGATCTATTAAAAACAACTTAGCCAGCTACGTCACGAGCGCTCCCTAGAGTCAAGTAAAACAGATTGTTTAAGGCTGAAGCCAGACGAGCGTAATTTTTGAGTTAGTATATAACTGAAAGTACGAGTAGCAGACACTACGCGACCAAAATTCAGCGACTCACAACTAAAAATAACGCTCATCTTCACTTTAGGGTTTATTAAAAACGAGTTAGAACTAAAATAAAACAAATATATTTTTCATCTACTGAACTTATTCATAACTTAAGTTTTAATGGTTTTAGTTTCTATGCGTAAATGATTTAGAGAAATATTTTTATAACTTAGGCCAGCCTTTTCAACATTTGCTACCTACGGAGATCACAACTTGTTCAAAACTGAGAAGACAGCCGCATTCTCGTAGTGATCTTTTATTATTTTAAAATATTATTATTATTCATTGGTTAGGTTTGTGTATAATATATTAAGTACTAAGATACGATATTTATATCATTATTTTCTAAACTATAAAGTGTTTTAATTTTATAATATTATTTCACTAAAACATTAAAATGCCAGCGTAACTTATGTAACTTACTTAAACGAATAAGGTCTTATTTTCACAATAAAATACTTAAATACTAGAAATGCACAAACTTTACACAATATTAAAATTGAGACTAATACTAAATGTTTCGACAAACACAATAAATGTCTAAAAGCCTCCTTATTTTTTGCACTAAATACGAAGTCTATTCAATTTTAAGTAGTTTTATTCTTTGCTTTGTCTCACGTTTCACAGCCACAAATTCTACGAAGTATTCATTTCTTATAGATTGTTATTCAATAAAAATCAAAAGTCTTACATTCTCAAAAAATCAGTAAGTCGAATATATCTCAGAAATATTACTCCAGTTCACTAAGGTTTATCAGTTAGTTCCATATTATCTTTTTCTTTTTTCAGTCGATCTTTCAACCACAAATACAGCATATCAGGTAACCACGTGATTAACAATATAACTAACAGGAAGTTCTGTGCTGTTATACATATTATGTAGCTCCCCGTAAAGTCTCTGATCCAGCCAAGGAAGTAGCCTGTAGGGGGGACTATTATACCCATAGACAACATGCCCAAGCCAACCGCTGCAGGAACTTGGTCTATTCTACAGTGTTCTGAAATAGCTATGTTTCTTGCGACGATGATCATACTCCGTCCAAATCCGTAGAGACAGGACATAGCGATAAGTGTATTGAGCTCTGATTGATAAGCCATGACTAAAAAAAATAAAATATGTGTGAAAATACTAGTTCTTATTACTAATCTTGGTAAGAAGATAAAGCGATTGTTATAATCAAAGGTTGGACCTGAAAAGCAAAAGATACCGTTCCAGTATGTGGGGTATAAACAAAATTGAATTATCTCAGGGCTAAATTACAAAAACTGGGACTTAATAAAAACAATAACAAGATTAATGAATCTGATAATTCTTTATCGTAAATAGCAGTTATATAAAACAGTATTTACAAAAAATATCGTACTGAAACTAGAAAATTTAGGTAACTAATGATACTGACACTAATACTATTAAGCAAATTCGCTTTTTAATATTCTATTCGATTTCTCTTATTAGTACTTATATTTTTGTTTATAATATTCAAACATGAGTTTGTAATATTTTGTAAAATTTTGTAGTGGTTTTAAGTTAAACAAGCACTGATAAGCCTCCTTAGATTTGTCTCTGTGATTTGAGATACTCGAGCTACAGACCCTTTAAACTATAGCTTTAATACATTACCCTTTAAACCATAGCTTTAATACATTTAAAAAACTTACTTTGTCTAACAATGATCAGCCATACGCACGTCATAATAAGCATCCATCTTGCTTTTATTCTGTATTTATCCTGGATTATGGGAAGAAGCAGTCGTCCAATAATGTCTGCGGCTGCAACGGCTGACATGCAAACTGCTGTTTGATTCTTATCAAGATTTGCAGCTTTCTAAAAATAAATAGGCACATTTTAGATAAGTTATTATAATATAAAGCAACCTTACATGAAACACTATGTGACATGACTCGTTATTATCCTGACAAGGGAGTTTTCTTTAAGGCAAAAGCACGAGGTGACGAAACATACAGCCCACCCAATATTAAGAAGATTAAATGCTTCAAGGCATAGATCAAATCTCATGTGCCTGTCATTTCACCGTCAACCAAAAATGTTTTTCAAATATTTGCTTGCTTTAAACGGCTAGGCTGGTGTTGCAGCTTTTAATAACTATTTATTATACCTAGTTAACTTATATTAGTTTCTTACCTGTAAAAAGAATGGATATAGCATACTAAAATTCTGTATTGAAGTAGTAGCGATTGCTGTTCCCAAGATGATGTTCAAAAATCTTGGACTGGACAGCAGTGATAGATCAAATAAGTCATAAACTTTTTTCATCCATGTTTTCTTCTGTGTGACCACTTTGCTAGTTCCTAAAAGTAGGTATATTATAATTTTTTTGGGATATTATGATTTGTAATGTGATGGTTAACACTAATATAAAAACTAAAATAACCAGTATAGAAAATGTTTGATTTTACATCTAAAATTTTTAGAAGCAAAGAAAGTTATAAGCTGTTGCAAGTTTTTTAATTGTTTTGACAATGTAGTTAAAAGACAACCAATCAGAATACTACAGTTAATTATTTTTATTTCATAAAGCAAATTTTTAGAAATAAAAACATTGCTTTAAAATATATTATACTTAAATGTTTCACACTTTGATAAATGTTTGACACAGATCTCACTTAGGCGCAACATGTACATACTAGAAAAGATAAGCCGTGGAATTTTTGTCAATAACTACATCTTTTATTTTTATGGGTCACAGCAATGATCTCAAAAACGTATTTGTTTATCATACCGTTTAACCCATTCATGTCCTTTCCGGTCTTATTATTTGTAACGTTTAACTCATTATGACTTTGAAAAGCTTTTTCGACTCCATTTTTATTTTCATTATTTGTAAGTCCAGGTTCTGTAGTTCTTCTAATTTTCTGCACATCACCATTCTGGTTTGAGTTGGTTTTTATAACAATATCTTTGTGTTTATCAAATAAAAGCTGCTGTCTTTCATCTATGGTTATTTCTTCTTCAACTTTTTTCATATGCCATTCTACAGGCTGAATCAGTAATGTTCCGAAAATCTAAAAAAATGAACAAAAAGTGTAGTAGGTTATTGAAAAAATGACACAAATCATACAAATTTATTGTATGATGAAATACTAAAAACTCTTGCAAGGTGCCTATAGAAATAATAATTTATTATTAAACAAACATAATATTTATTTGGTTATTCGTGTAGTATTTTAAAATACATAAACAATTTTATTAATTTAAAAAACGGTATTAAATTATGTACCCGTTTTTAAAATAAATGATACAGTTCACGATAGTTTTATTAGTAAAATACATAAACAATTTTGGTTGGGTGGAAATACTCATTTTATGGTTCGTGTTTCTCGTGAAGATAACTTTACAAAGTTTACACACAAATATAACAAAACAAAACGCAATATCAAAATGAATAGTTACCCCATGTAAGCTCAACGACGACAGGAGCAAGCATGCGCCCCGGAAACCGTAATTTTCCAAAAGGTACCTTACTAAGTGAGGCATTAGGGTCTGTCCCACACCTGTGCCCACATTGGCGAGACCCACAGCACGACTCTTCTTTAGCTTAAAATAACTGTTTATAGCCACGAATGAAGAGTTTTGTATGAATCCCAAACCAAGACCTGAAACAGTTTGCATGCATTAATTTCAGCTGCGATTTTTAGAAGTAGTTAAAGCTTAGTTGGGCCTTGCAAATAGTTTTACCAACAGGGTATTATGGTACCTATCTACTTCTTATCAGAAGCATACAAATATTTGGTATATTATCTTTCTATCTTCAATTCATATCTACTATTGTTATTTTGTAAACGACAAAGTTTGTTCTAAGGTTCCCTATTGTAAACTCAGCAACTCCATAACAGCAAAGTTGTGTGCTCCTATAAAATGATAACTCTGATGCCCAGCTATAAGGTAACTAAGTAAGTATTCAAGTAAGACGGTGTTCATTGTGTATAATATTATTATAACAACGTGTGGATATTAACAGTAAAACAATGAAATGAACCATTTACTAAGATCTTAGTATAGCTATTTCCTGTAGCCATAACAGTTATATGATTGATTGGGGCATTATTCAAGTCACAATTCCTTAGTGCGGCAACGGTGTGAACCAGGTGCGTCTATAGGTCTTATTGTAACAATGTAGTTGAGTCTATTTAGTTTTTGTCTCAATCGTAGTTATGTATGATACGTTTACTTAAAATTATTCTAAAAATTGCTTGTATAATACGAAAAATAATAAAAGAGAGTAGAGTAATACAAAATAAATACCATAGTGCATTTAAATATTAAATAACTACGTGCACCCCGTGGTGCTACCCGCGGTTAAATAATTATTCATCCCACGGGAAGAACCGGTTTTACTGGAAGAAGGCCATAACTTTTTTAAATCATGTTTAAAAAGTTTATAGACTTTGGCTTCAAGTTTTTATTATTTTTAGCTAAATCCCCTATAAGTTTTAACTTGTATTGCAATGATTTTGAAAGGCCCTCAATCCAGACGCACTACAAAATAACTTACCCAAAAGAATTCCGTAGCTGAGTATCAAATGAGCTATATTTGTTGAAAATCCACTACAGAATATACCAGCTGTGCAAAAGCAGGCTCCTGTTACTGCTACAAACCTTGTTGAGGTGAGTTTTACTATGGCGCCAGCGATCGGCCCACCAAAGTTAGTGATGAAAAGCATTGTGCTCATGACTATTGCTGCACCTTGGGTATCGTGGCCCATTGCCTCTAACGCGTCACCGTATAGCAAACTAAACAGTGACAGCATTGATTGATTAAATATCTACAAGCAAATTGAAATGAGAATTAACTAAAATATTCATTGATTGATCTTTACAAAATTATTGTACATTTTTTTTTATACAACTGAAGTGGCAACCAACGCCCCACAAGATGGTAAGCGGTTACCGTAGCCTATGGACGCTTGCAATACCAGAGGTATCACTTGCGGGTTGCCACCTTGAGGCTAAGATCTAAAGCTTCATGTGCCAGTAATTTCACCGGAAACCATACCCCCCTTCACACCGGAACACAACAATGCGAGCATTACTGCTTGGCGGCAGAAATAGGTATGGTCCTTCCCCGGACATGAATATTTACATATTTTTGTAATAATTATCACAAAGTACAAGGTCATTTGTTTTATCAGTTCTTTAGAAATTATTTACAAAATATTGTAGTGAGAGTAATGAAAACAACTTACATTACTAATTGCTACCCCTATTAAAATCATCCAACCCCAACCTCCGTCGGGTGGAACTAGTTTGACAACCTTTATTGTTTTTGGTTTTGATACTAGTAAACTTTTCTCACTTGCCATCTCTAAATATTTTTTAGATAAGTTTACTTGTTTAAAGTCACAGTTTTAACTTATATGTTTCATATCATCTTTCGCTGATTATCTGAAACAAAAACTATTAATAATATTATGATTATTAATAATTAGTAATTTTTAATAAATTAATATCATGAATACAGGTGCCGACACAGCACACCATCACTGGCAACCGTAGTTGCTGTGTCGAATTTGGAAATATTTATCTACCAATGTTTCTTGTGTCAACTGACGACTTTTAGTTTCCAGTTAACGACACCGAACCCTTTTTGATCTCAATAAGTAGGTGTTAAGTGGGAGCAACTGGACAAAAAAAAAAGTTTACGCATGGGCAGGGAGATTTTATAGTGGTTCTATAGATATAAAATATTCATCGGTAGCTTGTATTTGACACAAGACACAAAAGTGTCCATGTTTGCGCCCTGCCTTATATACGTATAGTTTAAGAATCCGTGCGAAGACAAAGCGAGTCACTAATTAATAATGATATTGTAATTAAATGGGTGTGTCTGTCGTCATACTTGTTGCGAGCAAAATAGCTTATTGATAACCCCGAATCGAGTTATGACATTTAATTTTGTTTTGTAACACAAATCAATGTTTTCGTCAAAACGACCACCCAAAAAGTTGACGTAAGTTCTTTATTTTAAAATCATTGTTAAATTTCGTAATTTTCCCTCTATTATCGCAATACTGTTTAAGCAATTTACTTATCAATGCAAAAAAAATGTGTGTTGGTTTGTTTGTCCACTTCATAACTCCATAGCAGCTCGACGGATCCAAAAAACATATGGAAGAATCTTGAAAAAGATAATATAATAAATAAGTGACCTAAATTAGGCATAGGCTGTTTTGTAGGCTTCTCCAAATTGTGATCTCTAATAATAATTGGAGCAAATTATTTATTAGTAGATTCTATTGAATCATCAATAGAGAAATCTACTGAATTCAAATATTTGGACATTGTCCAACTAATTGCCATATTGCGCTATCTCATTTTAATTTATAGAGATATAGATATTATGCTACTGATACATGAGGTCGAGGACCGAACATGTCCTAATAAACACAGCGTGATTCTGTTATTGGTATACCAATCTTGATTTTCTTACAAAACTTAGGCTTGTATCCATAGTCATGAATTCATTCTATTAGTGAGTTTTAATTTTTTTAATTTTCGCGACCTTGATTTTGTAAATATCTTATTTCTGCTCGTGTTTTTTTTAAACAAAAAAGTCAAACTTTCGCACTATAAAGTAGGATGGTGTGAAAGTGAGATTATTTTATGTTAAAAATGCGATTTGAATACATAATATTTATGCATCTTGACTGATTTTGATTTTTATTTCTATTGTGTTCAGAAGTATGTACTTTATGCAGAAAATAACTTATTATTTCAGAAATTAATGGTTTGGTAGTATAAAAATGCGATTTAAATTTGTATTTTAAATTGAATTAAGTTTTCAATGTAAAATTTTAGCAAAATTCTGAAATTTTGTTTGATGCCACCAATCAGGGAACGAAGATGTTCTGATTGATGTTCAACATTATATGGCGGGTTGCTCTATTTTGTATTAGTATTTTGTAGTTATATTTTATTAAAAATATTATCAATCTCGCATCTAATGTATAATCTTTTTCAAAGGTTTAAATTTTTTTCTTTAATTATTCTTGGATTTTATCATCATGCCTATTTTAATATATTGGTACTAGCCTATAGTCACACATAATATACATAGTCACAATAAGTTTATGGCTATGTATATTATGTGGACTCCCTGTGTCATGAAAGGTATCAAAAATTACGAGTCTATCACACGTCTACCACAAGATTGAGTTGGAAATTTTATCACCTTGTATACTGTATAATATATGTATGGATTAATAAGATAATACTTTACCTACTAACGTTACGATAATATTACTTTACTTACTATTTATTTATACTTTTTTTATAAAATACATATGAAACAGTTGAGCCATCTAAAGACCGTTACAAACGACCTATAGATAGCTCAACTGATGGATGGATGGATTATATTAATTGTGTTTATGACGTTGTTATGTTGTAACTCAATTGTTGAACTTTGAATCGAGATTGTCCGCTTGCTTAGTAGTTCTTAACAGTTCTACAGAAAGGATGCCATTATTTGAATGGGTGATCACTTGCAGAGCTCTCTAGGTATCTGAGTGCTTTTGTTCTTCGAGGAACACTTTGATATCCGTCCTTCAGTAGGCATTGACGGACGTTTTTGAGCGGGCTACGAACTTTGCTATCTAAAAGGTAGTTTATATTAATACGAGCTTACTTTATTAAACCTTTTGAATGGTATTGATAAAATAACAAGCAGTAATACAAGTGAGCCCCGTTACACAATAATTATCTAATTGTAAAAGATGTCAAATAGGTACTATAATTGTCATTTATCTTTGAGTGATTTTTTCTGAGTAAAGTCAATAAATATTGCGTCAATCGTATAGTTTTTGGACATTAAAAATGATAAGGGCAATCGAGTAAACATAATTTATTCATTGATGGTATCTTTCCACGAGTGTTCAAGTGATTAAATAATTATTATTATGACATAATATTATTAAATCACTACGTGACAAAGTTTGATAATAACTTACGAAATGCATTTCAAAATAATAACGTTGTCCAAACAATGAATAAAATAAGCCAAGTGTGAGTCAGACTTACATAGGGAGGTTCTTAATCATAGAAATATTATCATTGTAATATAATATTGCGACATGACGTTTGTCAAATAGAATGTTCTATTAGCGTCGCATCATAGCGTTGTAGTATCAGTACTAGATCGCTTAACAGTTCTTAGGGCAACGTCAAGGTCTAAAAAAAACTGCGACGAGCTGGGCACTTGATGAAATCTTGAGCGCTGCAATAAAAAACTATGCGAGTAAGATGCGTTGTATACTAAGACGCTATCTTTGACTTTATGCACTGCGCTAAACCAAGTTTAGCATCCCAAGGTAATGCTGCGTACGAGACTATGAGCCAGTGGCCAACTCTTGTACTTCACAAAGTAGCTTTATCGATGCTATGACACGACGCTATAACACTCATTTGACCTTAAAATATCTCTTACTAAAGGGGATACCCCTGAAACAACATCAAAGTATTTTATCCGCCACTATGCTGTAATACTGTATGCGACATCTGTTCTCTCTCTGTTAAAATATAACAGAGTTCCATGAAAATTTACCTAAATTCTGCTTTACGTTTAGTACTAGATGCATCAGTATTTAAATAAAAATACTGAGACAAATTGATGTAATCATTACCTACATGGATAGAATAAACATTGTTTGCCACGGTGGAATGAATTAAAAGAATGGTTTAATAATAATAACAGCCCGGAAATCGTGACCAAACGTGCCATAACGTAGCGTACACATTCTAACTAACTATCAAAATTTTAAAAAGTTGTAAAAACAAACCAATCCAATTTATAGGCTACTGCAGAACCTTTTTAAACCAGTTTGAATTTTGAATGACTTTAATGGTAGATTGCATACAACACAGGCTACCAGATTGTTTTTTTTTAAGATTATTACAGTTGCGACATGTTTTGAATCAATTCGTGATCGTTATTTACTGTAATACAAATCTGTCACAGGTACAAGACAATTCAGATGAATAAAATGTTCACCGTAGTTATATGGTTACTTACCAATTGAATCTTATTATAATGTTATAGATCTAGCACACTGTATTAGTTCTGTAAAATGTTGATAAAGCGAAATAAAACAATCGATTGTTGCACATAAAACACACTCGGCATCGCGTTTTACTGACTCACTCTTACGACCGCACTGTTACACTGACATCAATGAAATGACATAAACACAATACATCAGCCTAACGTAATGATAATACCAAAGTAGGTAATTTATCTTTGGGAATTTCGCGAGAGTACCGTTGCTTGCGAAGTTTCATTTCGCGAGAGCTGAACGGGACCGCTGCGTCAATTAACCAGTGGCTGGTCAGTACTAGCGAACAGTTAATGACCTTCTTTCGGTTCAAGGTAGATCTTTTTATTATGTTAAAAATTTGTGAGCTAATAGTAACCTGTAGCGTTTACATTTTATTTATTTAAAAGCACGCTTTGCGAATAATATTATGGTTTTTTCCATCTTTCCGCTGCAAACCCGCTGAGAGTTGAATTTCAGAAAATTATTTCTTAGTATTACTGCTTTAGAAAGAATACCTACACTTGAAAATTCTAGTTCTTTAAGTCAATCTGTTTTATTTGCTTTGATTGTCAATTAGTAAGCCAAGCCTAGTCAGTCAATGAGTTTTACATTAGATTCTATAGTGGTAAGTAAAATGTACGTTCAAAATTAGTTGGTGACCAACTATGGTTAAAAATATAGATGATCTTTTTACATTTGATTAAGCAAAACGTTATGCTAACCAGAGTTATTTTTTAGAGTTAATTATATTTAAGTTTTTTTTAATGAGACTGGCAGATATAGCATAGCCGTTATATAGCATGCTATAGCATTGTTTTATAATCTAACACGTAATAAATTATGTTGTTTTTAATCTTATCGCTTTTTTTGTGATATGCGTAGATAAATAACATAGACCTAGAGGCTAACCTAGAAAATGTGGAATCATTAAAACTTGTTTCCACCAATGATGGTCTCGGGTCCAAAACTGTACTTTTGTCAAAATATTATATAGTTCATAGCCGTTTTATAGCTTTTAACAAATAGAATATTATCATATAATAATATTTAGAAAGATAGATTTATTTCTTCCATTTATTTTTTTATTTATTCTTTATTTATTTATTTATTCAACCACTACCAAAGACAGCTTGACATCGATAGTTAAAAAAAGAGACCCTACCAAACTCATATTACCAATCTGTAAAACAACATTAAAAAGTTAAAAAGTAATTGTTATATAATGGCTACAATAATATTTAACAATATACCAAAGGATATCAGGGAATTACCCAATAAACAATTCAAGACTAAGCTGTACGGGTGGTTAGTTGAGAAATGTTTTATAAGATTGAGGATTTTATTTATAAAAAAGTAGTTGTTTGACATTTTATTTAAATGAGTTGACTGTTTTTTTTTTTTTTTTTTTTTTTATTAAAAGCGCTTAATTTTTATATATTTTTAATAAGTATCTAGGTATCTAAATTTGTGATAGGTAAATTAAGTATTATTTTTTGAACGCCGATTAATCGGCGAGGTATGTGGAACCATTTCAATATTGTTAAAACTAATGCACCATACTTCAAGCAAATAAACAATTTCATTTCATAAAATACAAGGTACGTTTTGTAATGGGTATGTTTTTTCTTACAAAAATGCGTTTAACCAATGAAATTACATATGACACATTTACATATCTGTCTCACTACCAGTATTTTGTATAACATACTTTATTATGTTTTTTATAAAAAAAAAAAAAAAAAGCGTATTGTTAAACAAACTCACGTTTAAAAAATAATAAAGATTGCCAAGTGTGAAGCGATCAAATTTGCATTATTAATGTTCACTAGGTTAGGTAAGTACCTACTTATTTTATTTATTTATTTTATTTAAATAAATAAAGACGAGCCGCTTTTCGCTGACGTGCCTTCGACACACAGTGTTGGAATTGTTTAAATTAATAAAGACGAGCAGCTTTTCGCTGACGTGCCTACGACACACAGTGTTGGAATTGTTTAAATGAATAAAGACGAGCAGCTTTTCGCTGACGTGTTTTCGTCACACAGTGTTGGAATTGTTTAAATGAATAAAGACGAGCAGCTTTTCGCTGACGTGCCTACGACACACAGTGTTGGAATTGTTTAAATGAATAAAGACGAGCAGCTTTTCGCTGACGTGTTTTCGTCACACAGTGTTGGAATTGTTTAAATGAATAAAGACGAGCAGCTTTTCGCTGACGTGCCTACGACACACAGTGTTGGAAATTAAAAGTAGTGTCTTTTGTTTTGTTCACTTTTATAAGCACAGATTTTTGTTTCGTAGCCAGTCATCGAGTTTGTTCTTGAATGAGTTAGCAGAGGTGGTAGCTACAACTTTTTCTGGGAACATTTCTATTCAACTTCAATAACATGATTAATAATTATTATATGTTTCAGATAAGTTGGTTATTTAATTCAGTTTATAAGTACTTGTAATATGACAAAATTATCATAAATTTTCTTTTTATCTAATGATAAAACTAGTTCTATATCTTGAAATAATTTAAGGAAGAAAGGTCTTACAACGGTAGCAAGGTTAGTCTTTAGGATAAGGGCCTTGTTCATAATTGTACTATAAACCTCTGTTAATAAATATATCTTTAGAATAATATATAATATCATTGTCTTTGTTTATAAACAAGAGATGAACATTTATACATGCGAGTCGCTAAAATAACATTTTATGAATAAGAGAATAAGTCTTTTGCAAATGTATTTTGCTTAGTATGATCTTATCACTAATCGCTAGAGTAGCGTGTGAGGATCTAATGAGCTACTGTTTGCGGCAGCCGTCAAATGATATCAAATTTCTGGTACTAGGAACGTCATTTAATTAGAGTTGCTTATGCTACTCAAGTAGATTCGCAGTTCCGGAACTATTTGCGGCACTAAATCCAGTTGCCTGTAGGTACTATCTAAGCGCAACATGCATACCCATGTAAATTCAGAGCGGAGTCGGTCCTCGTTAATTTGAGCCTTGTCAAGGGGTACATCCCTTTCTTAGTAACAGAACGAGTAAGTCGGTACCGTCGCACTGGCTTTCACCAGGGGCACGATTCCGCTAATTATATACGCACTAATATAGAATTAGAGTTCTTTGTGATAGAGCTTGTCCGGGGAAGGGCTACTATCATACCTATTTCTGCCGCCAAGCAGTAATGCTTGCATTGTTGTGTTCCGGTGTGAAGGGTATGGTTTCCGGTGAAATTACTGGCACATGAGGGGTTGCCACCTTGAGGCTAAGATCGAAATCTTAGCCTCAAGGTGGCAACCCGCGAGTGATACCTCTGATATTGCAAGCGTCCATAGGCTACGGTAACCGCTTACCATCTTGTGGGCCGTACGTTTAGTTTGCCACTTCAGTTGTATAAAAAAAAAAGAGTGTCGTTCACAGTTAACAGCGAGCCTTCAAGCATACAATCACCCGATCCGCATTGGGTCCGTGTGTTGAGTTATAATCTATCACTCTCGCTTGACTGCGCTGGTGGTCTTGTGGTAGTTAGCTCGCTTTCCAATCCTAAGGTTAGGTAAGGTTAGGTTAAATTATAAATTAGATAACATCGTAAGAATTTAACATGTTCAAGAATTTAAATTTGAGAGACATGTGCCATATAAGAACCCGCATTTTATAAATATCCACATCGTGGAATTAATCTCGTCTGAAAGTAGGCCAGTGTTCCAACAGTAGAAACAACAAAGGGCTGGTTATGATGAGTATTGGTTTGAAATTTGCTTCATTAGAAACGTCAAACTGCGAGTTCGCGTGACCCTTGCGTGAGGCTCACTGCATATCAACTGCACGTACGCGTCATAGAATTAGCGGAATCTGACCCATTCCTTTGCAGGAAATTGTTCTGGAATTGTTCATTTCAATAAAGAAACGAGACCGCGCAAATAAGAAACTAATTATAAATGCTGGCCGTTTTACTGTAGCAATTTCTACGTGTTTTTTTATTCTTATTTATCTAAAAGGCTTATAAAATATTAATTAGGTACTCGGACATGTCAGTTCGTTTACTGGTTATGCAAGAAGCTGGTGGTTCTATGAAGAACTAGATATACAAATAGAAACTGCATAAACGGGCTATATTTGTAATATCGACCGTATAGACATTAAAATGCAGTCATATTCCTTTTATTTGGCGACGCAAGCTTTGAATTTTTGCTGCTAAGATTTGGTCTGGTTAGGTGGGTTCCAAAGTAGAATTACATATGAACAACCATCGATGCGCAAAACTGTACAAATATGTATATTTTTATTGTATGGAATTATCAACCAACTAATTTAAAAAAAAGTTTTATTCAGTTAGCGTACGCAGAGTCAGCTTGCACGAGAATATTTGAATTGTTATTAGCCTAATCAATCACAATATTTGAATTGTCACAACATACTTAATAATTGTATTATATAAATATTAATATAATTATTGAACTTCATATTTAATCAAGTTAAAATAATAACAGTTATTCTAGAGATAGTGATTCATCGTAATTAACAATTTTGAGCTTGTCAGCCATTGAATGAGGAATACATTCACACTAGTATTTGTAATTCCTACCATGTATTGATGAAGTCACAAATCTAACTTATTTAGGGGTTAATACAAAACAATACAACAACAATAATAGGACAAATCTTTTACGTATTAGCTTAACTCAGATAGGTATTTCTGATAGTCCAGATCAGTGATAAAACCCAGCTGAAACTTTTTCGATAAACACGATTAATTTTAACTACACATTATCCAAGAACTCGATTAAACAAGTAAATATATCGATATTTGTGAAACAAATACCTAAGTCCCGAACGTTCCCAATCTGAGGAAACGAAAACTGCCGAAGTTAAATTAAAATTAAGTTTAATTCGGCTTGTTTCCGTGATAAATCGATAAGTTATTTCTCGGGACGATACCAGTGCAGTCGCTACAAGCAGTTACTTGAAATAAGAAATGTTGTATATTTACTTAAACAGAAGCACAACTAGCATTATTGCACAGCGATGCTAGTTGCATTATAATTTAAATATAACCAACGGTATTATGTTCGAAATAAACCAACAATCCGCAAGGACCAGGACCAAGACCAAGACACTCTCACTCGAGAGTAGAGAGTTGAGTGAGTGAGTTGTCATGATATTGATGTTCGAAATTAGAGAAGCAAGTATTATATCGCAAATCAAACTAGAACCAACGCGCTATAACGGGATGAAACGCCGACATATTTTGGTGAGAAACAAAAAACAAATACATGTGAGTTGAAACTATGGGTTGAAACAGAAATACACCGTTACCGTTCAAGACTATCACGGTGATGGATCTGCAGCTATAGCAACCGACAAAGCAGTCAGCGTCAAAAATGTAGTGGCTTTCATTGATAACATGATAAGCGGTGATTAGATTGCGAAATTGGGTGATATTCGTATCACGATACACGGTTATTTGCCGTGGCTTTGATACACACTATAGTATAACAAAAAACTACCCATTACTTCGTTACTATTACGCACATTTGAAATATTTTGGTCAAATAATATTAAAAGTTTTAAGAGGCCTTTCCAAGATTTAGCGATATAATTCATGAAGTTCGCCTGAATATATCTCTATATAGTATAAGTAATAGTGCGCGAGACGAGGAGCGATACATCCTCCCTCCATAAGCGCTCAGCGCGGTTTGAGAGTCGGTGCTTCGATCGATATGATTATAAGTGCGCTAAGGTGTGATTTTAAAAAATTCGTATTAAAAAAAGTCAATGCTATTAGACTATTTTCTTTGTTGTATTTATTTAATAAAACCTTAAACTTTAATTTAGTAGGTGTATTTTTATTGTAAACTTCTTACTTTAGCAGAAATAACAAGCGTAAAATTGGGAAAAGAACGCGTTTTTTAGACCGTCTTTTTTCAAAAATACTGAACTAACATGTTGTATTTTTTTCTGTACACTTAAATTTTAAAACTGTGATTATTATAATTGCATTTTTGGAAATATGTTAGACGTTGTTATTTCCGAGAAAACATGATCGAAAGTTGACTGGAATTGCTCATTTTACGAAACGTGCGTTACTAATTATTTTTTTAATCAGTTGTGGTTTGAGTTAATTAATATTTACTCTGTTGGCTTAAATTTTAAGGGATAAAGCTTTTATATGTTTTTATTTTCGTTAAAATATCTTCAACACACGAGCCACAATAGTGTTCGAAAGTTCACGGGCTACAAGAAAATTCGAGGATTATCAAGGATAGGGCTCTTAAATAAAAAATTTAAATCAAAAGTTTTAATATTAATTGAACAATATATTTCAAATGTGCGTAGGCGCAGTCTTTCTCTCACCTTCTAGAGCAGAATAATATATATTTTTTTAATTTAATTTAAGACCCTTCCATTGATCTAGTAATTTTTTTTAAGGTTTCCTATAACATTTCAAAACTGCCGGGGACGTTTCGATGACGTCAATACAAAAAATGTACGTCTTTTTGATAAATAAAATATTGACCACTACCTGTATTGGACAATGAATCGTCGCCCAGTCTCATACTTTGCATTCCTTGGGAATAAGCTCATAGGTACTTTGTATTAAAGTCAAAACATTTTGCTCTCTGTCAATCACTGAATCTTTTCAACAGCTTTGAAGCTGAATTACTGACTCAGCAGTTACAAGGTAAGGATCGCAGAGATAGAACAGCGGATGCGACTGTAGCCTAGGAGTGTAACACATAGCCCCGCAAAGCGCTTAGCACGGAATTCGATCAACTAATGCGGCCTAATCCTGACCGGGAGCACGCAAATGGCACAGGGTACATTTGGCCATGTGCAATACGCAGTTGGTGATTGATGATAATCCCCAGCCCATCTGCGTTGCGGAAACAATGCACTCGCGCCGTTGTGATAAATTTTTTCTATGCCTCAATTTAGTAGTTTGCTGTCATCTGGTTTTGAAGCTATGATTCATAGGTAAAGGATGGAGTGTCATAAAAATATGTGTAGTTTCTATGATAGATAAAACAATGGGCGGCCTTGCCACTTAAAGCGATCTCTACCAGAAAACTATGTCGTTATATTATTAAACTTTTAAAAATGGTTTATACAATGGTCATTCCTTCCTTAATAACTGCTGCACGTAAGATTTATAAGTTATCCGTTCTCACAAATGGAATAAAACATTGAACATAAAATTTTATCTAGACTCTTTTACTCAAATCCCAAGATACTGTTTTCTCAACAAATCATTTACACATGTTTCTAAAAACAAACCCCAAATTCAAGATTCATACTTAACGCCTGGTAATTCTCTGCAAAAATGTATCACGCTTTATCTTCTCTCTATATAAAATTGTTACGTTATGTATGACTGAGGTGCCAAAAGTTCTAATAATTATGCATTATATTATACTATCTAGTAAAATCAAGTAAGATAAAGTAATTTCGGTTCCTAGAACCAACCCAAGAAGTTGAAGTGCAATTATCATTGGCAGCTTCAGTAATAGCTCATGCTGGGTTGCCTCCTCAAACGCTCCGCATACCGTGCTATTTGCATCTCGTACTTTCTATGGCCTATGGTACCATTACAGTTAAATTAACTTTTCAAATTCGATTGGACTTGTAAGAATGCTGCTTAAGGTTAAGTTTGTAACCAACATAAGCGCCGGGAAGGTCGCTATCAAATGCAAACTTATCTACTATTTTGGAAAATTTATAAATTAATGTATGTTTGTGAGTGTCACGCCGCTAACACTAAGTAATAAAATTTACAAGAGGGATACTTAATAACATGGACTAACATCTTTCAAAGCTTTCTTTTAGCCCTGATTATGTCACCATAGAGTGCAATTAAGGGCTTGGTTCACAAATTCCCTTAGATAATCCCCTGGTGTTACAGTTTCTAAAGAAAACCCGCGAGTAGAGCCGCGGGCAGACACTTATTCTAAATAAATCCCCTTCAGTTTCCGGTGTGTAGTGCTGCGAGGCGGAACGGGCGGAAGGTGGGCCTCGGCACAGGATGGTGTAAGATAAAGAGAACATTTCCTATCCAAGTCTGGGAGATTTAGCAACATTCCGAGACGCCCGCGTTCTTGAATGCCGACCAAGTGGTGTACTGCAGCTTTTTTGTGGGCTTCAGAGGAAATTAGGTGTTTCTTGTTTCGAGGATTAGACTTAAAGAACATTTTTTTGTTTTGATTCGAGTTTTTTAGCTTTGAACTTTAAGCTACATACATATATGCATGTAGCTTAAAGTGCATAAACCTTAAAAAAAAAAAAAAATTCTTAATATTTCGCAATGCCAGTGCTCATACGGTGAAGGAAAACATCGTGAGAAAACCGGCATGTCCAAGAACTAAAAATTCGAAAGACTTGTGCCATCCACCCATCCGCATTGGGTCCGCGTGGTGGATCAACCCAATCACTCTTGCTTGAGAGCAGGCCAGTGTCCTAGCAGTGGGAACATTAGAAGGCTGTGATGATGATGAATATTTCATGTTCATTAATAGTGGTAACATAGCAAACAATTTTCAATCCGTAGCTTTGTTTGCGTGATTTCTTCGATAAAAAATATTCTTAGCTTCCAAGATATTTGACCAAGCTGGTATTCAGGTGGAAGCAGTCATACAGGATCATTCAAGGGTTAGCCAGCCACTGGCAAAAGATGCAAGCTCAAACCCTGCTCGTAAAAAAAAAAATTAGATTGCATTTTAACATGTTATTCGCGACGATTTTGCTAGCGACTCAACAGTACAGCAGAACTAATATCTGTTCTGTGCTCCAGTGCTAGTTTAGTGTTAGAGTATACCCACGCATGTATTAATTAGTGTTCTGCTTCTCGAGCTAAGTCTACCACTATCAAGTTAGCTATTACCGAATTACCAAACCTAACAGCCACCTGCACACAGGTACAAATCTTGTGTATCCCCTTAAGACCTAGGCTCTAGACGTTTATAGGACTCTATTGTCGTCATAATGACGTCCGTAAATGATAGAATTAGTCGGAAAGGTTGTTAAAATGCAAATAAAAATTGTCCCCAGTAAAGATACGATTATCGAAATTAAAGTAAAGTACTACTAGTGTATTCCTTTGTATATACGCTTGGATATATAAAACTACGCAACGCATTTTAATGCAGTTTTCACCAATATGTAGAGTGATTCAAGACACAGGTTGACGTATATTACACAAACGAAGTCCCGGGCAACAGCTAGTACATTATAAATGCGAATGTGACCCTGCATGTCTGTAACGTTATAACTCATAAGCAACTGAACCGATTAGGAAGAAACTTAGCTCGGAAAAGGTTTAAAGTCTGAGGGAAAACTAAAGGCTACTTTTAATGTATGACCCATTCAAAAGAAGCGACGGGCGATAGGTACATCATAATTATCTATATTATTGTGAAACTTATATGCCCTGATCGCCGGTTGTTTTATACTCTCTCTTATAAAAATTGCTGTAGGTATCCTAAATTTCGCTTTTTAGCACGCCGTTAAAAAAATTGTAGAGACTTACAAAGCCTATTAGTCAAATCAGGATTATGCTCACCCAGTATATCAATTGGGATTGTATTCTAGTTCCACCACAGGTGGTTACTTGGACAAACACGCAAGTTATAATTGCCAACATGAGAGATACCAATACCAATGACTAACACTGCTTATTTTCCATTATTATTGCTTTTGCTTTTAGTCTATAGAGTCTTTCATTATTTGAGATAGATTTCCGAAAAGAATAACTAATAATTGACCAGATTAACCTAATCAATTTTCTCGAGATTTTTAACACAGTTAGTAAAAAAAGGTGCGTTTTTTTTAATGTGTGGAACCTTATCCTCGAATATTATTTACTAATAATAAAAGACCCTGTATAGTTTACTATTATTACATGTAGCGATCCATTGCCGACTACCCGTACGGTAATTTATGGGCTGAAAGAACCTTTTAAGACCTAAATCTACACCAAATGTACACCAGAGATCTAAGGCGATGGCTAATTATATTTTTAGTAGTCATATTTATTATAAATATAATATACTGTATACAGTAAAAATAAAAATTAGCCGTTAATTTTAAAAAAATTTTTTGATTAAAAATTTGTACTTATTATTATATTCTATTAGTATCGCCATGTAGTAGTTTGTATAAAGTAGTATTTTTAATATACTGTGATACATTTGTTCTTGCTAGTTACTTGCTAGTTATTCGATAATGTTAGTAACTGGTAGGATATTGTGAAGATTCGTCGCTTTTCAGAAAGCTTTGCGCTATTGATGCTCAGACAGGTGCGTTGGAAAACTTTCTCAAAGGCAAACTTTGCAGACAAGTCTCCTTCGTACGTTTTATATTTTATATCTGCGTCTGAAAATTCAGTGCTTTTGCAGTAGGTACCAATCCCATTTGTAGGTACAACACCGTGTTTCAACATACCTATACCGAACAACGACCATTGCTCGATTAGTTAATTCAAATTATAATAATTTTGATATTAAAGAGCGGGATCCACCAGTTTTTTTAGTAAAAGGGGTTTCAAATAATATTCCTATAAGATTTTGTATTGTATTTGAACTGTAAATGATAATTATGATGATGACATAAAAGAGATTGCAACTTTCAGCGCTTTTACAAGCACATTTATAAGCCACGACATAAGCCTATGGAGGTGATATTTTGCTGCTTTATAACTTCTATTACTGGTTGTGGTAACTATTAGAGTTAGCAACTATGTAGTAAAAAGTTTCTATGTTTGTTATTATTTGCTTTTAACTCAGGGTTACCTGTGCTTAGCACGAAAAACTTGTTTGACTGTCGTAAACGTACAGCTGTCAATTTGTATGGAATTTTGGTAGTTCATTTAATGCACTGAAGAGGCGCTTTTAAAAATCACAGTAATGATTGAATGTCAATCAACGTTGAACTCATAAAAACAACACAGATCGTTAATTATCCGTTTTTGTTGTATTTTTTAGCATCGTGACTGATAAAAAAAAAGTTGTACTAAAGGTAGCCTTTTATTATAATATAGCCTGCAATTCAGCTTGCAGTTTGCGGCCGCAGTTGGCCATACAATCCTGATGGTTGACTCTTCAGCAAAAGTCCGTCTTGGTGTGTACCACCACAATGCCAGATTTTTTGCGGTATTATGCAAGAATTACTGATGTGTATAAATTTGAAGGCACTGTAGCAAATTAAATTACTTTGTGAAAGTTACTCGTAACTATGTTTCTAAATGAACACAATGTAGAGTCACGCCACGCAGAATTCTTTGGGTGACACTGCAACCGTTATATTCAGGTAGTACTAATATCTGTTCTGTGATTCAGGCTTGGTGAATAACTTATGGCAACCGCCATGACTGTTTTTTTTTATTTGCTGACGCCAAAAAACGCAGTATGTGGCTGTCGTCTTTAGAACCCCTAAGTTGCACAAAAAATATGCCTTCATCTTGAGATACTCAATAAAAACTGACGTGGGGAAAAAAAACATTGAATAGATTAATAACTTTTGATAAATGCAGTAATTATTTTCCGCTTGTTTGGGTACTACTACTTTAGGTTTAGGCATATATATGTACCAGGTTAGGTTCGGTACTTTAAGTTCTTGTGGGTGGGGCCGAGATTCCGCGCAGCACACGCTGGAGCAGTGCTCAGCGTGGTGCCCGGAGCGCGGGATCTTGGTCACCAGGATCGGGCAGGATCTTTCTCTGCCAAGCGTGGTTGAGGCCATGTTGGCAGATGAAACAGCGTGGAAGGCCGTGGCCCCTTTCTGTGAGACTAATGGTTTGGAAAGAGGCCGCTGAGCGAGATCGGGAGAGAGCCGATCCCGCTCGGAGAAGGCGGCGGCAGGGTGACGTCAACGGCCGCCCCGCACTGCCTTCTCCATAAGGGGCCAAGCGGTATACCCTGCCGAGCAGGGGAACTTTCGGGTTCGTGGGCGGTCTAGTCTGAGGGCTCTGGTCGTCCGTTTTCAGCGAACCCGGGAAGGGCGGTAGCACCGGGGTGGCCCTGTGCTGCCGCAGCACTGCGAGGTGCTGGGGCTGACTTTTGTTAGCCCTGGGAAGTGCTTTGAGCGCGATGCAAGAGGGGCAACACTGATAGCTCTAGGGGACCGTGGAGCCCTTTGGCATGCATCGAGGCTGGCCACCGGGGATGGTTTAGTGAAAAAAAAAGGTACTTTAAGTTCACGGAATCAGTGGCGCAGTGGATGAGTGCTCGGTTAAGAAGCAAGAAGGATTCAATTTCGGTTGCGGGTAAATATTTGCATGATCTACAAATATTAGTTCCTAGTCAGAGTCTTGTGCTATAGAACTTTTAGTTCCTGATACCCACGATACAGAAAATTTTAGTATGGTTTATAATACATAACAACATGCGACTTATAATACATAAAACACCCAGACTCGGAACAAACACTTGCAGATCATGCAAATATTTATCCCACACCGGGTGTCAAACCCGCAACCTTAGCACTCGCCCACCGCGCCACCGAGGTCATCCCGTCAGTTATCTCAATTACGTGTTATGTTTGTGTGTGTTATAAATTATACTCAAAATCAGGTTCTTTTGTTTCAGTCGTAATTTCAATAAATTCAGTTCAAGAGAGCGCTATCTTGTCTCCCCTTCGAGCGGCTCTGTCAGCTGCATGGCTGTGCTCAAGTGATTAGTGCCAGTGTACACTGTAGTTAACTGCCTGTGGTGCGTTCCGGAATGTACTGCAGTAGAATTGGAATCACGGTATTGGAATCAGCCTTGTTCTACATACGAGCGGTAAAGCAATTAACTCTTGCCCAGAATAAGAAGGCTATACGGTTGCTGGATATCGAATTAATTGAAATTGAATAATTTGTTAGACGAAATTATGCTAGTTTTGAAATAATAATAACTTTACACCTACACATTTAAAGTAACACACCTTTCGAATTTTAGGTCTTTAAAACTTACGAGTAGGCAGTAAGTTGACTAGTCAGTCTGTCAGTAATGTAACTATTATACATATTTTATAGATTGATCATTAAAACCAGCACCTTCTAAAAAAAGCTCATAGCTATTATTCATAAACTATGTGCGGAAATTCCAGATAAATGTGTTATCCAGGTTTTTTGGCCGAGCTGGTAATCCAACGGTAGGAACCTGCACTAACGCGTTAGTAAGAGATAAAGTCGAAGATTTAAGCGCAAAAGACGCTGGCTGGTTCGAATCCTGCCCGTATATTGGATTGCATTTTAAAATGTATGGTATTTACCATAAATTACATCAATTACATATCAAATTGTATCTTGATACATTTTATTTTGATGAGACATGAATAATTACAAGTTGCGAACACTCTGGAACGCGCCACTAAGAGCATTCAAGCTCGCCCCAATAATTGTAGATCAATGGACGGGTCAGCTCGATTCACTGCCAACGACCGGCGGCAGTGCACTGTTCACACTAGCCTCTTACGTTTGCATCTTGTTAGAATTATGGGCTGACTTCCACTTATCTATTGGCGTCGAGCTGCCATTGAAAATGATAGGGTTATTTGGCTTGGAGGACTAACATTGGTATAAAATACTTAGTTCTATCTATAGCTTCTTTAAACTTTTGACCGCCAACGATTTTTATAAACGAGAAATGCGGCATACAAATTTATGCCCTAATAAAATCGTAGTTTTATAAAAATTGATTTACAGCTATAGACGAATAAGGTATATCTCATAAAAAATGGTGTTTGGGCAAAAAAAAACTTCTGAACTCAATGTTTTTTTAAAGTAAAGAACTCCCTGTCACGATAGATGCTGGTAACAACAGTGTACCGTACTAGCCATTTGTTTAGTGTCTATCTTATCGTGAGCCAACCAAGTTAAATGTAAATTTCTATGATCTTTTAAAAATAGCCTCGAACTGATACCTTGACCTACTTGAGGTTTCTATAAGATATCAAACTCTTATAAAAGATAAAGATGGGCTTACTGTCAGGATTGAGTCAATAACAATAAAAAAGCCCAGTTTCCAGTTTACAGATATACCTACTCGTAGATACGTTATTTTAAAAATACGTAAGGCCACAGTGATCTTGAAACATTATCCCCAAGCTAATGCAGCTAATAAACTCCTCGATATACACATTTAACTATCTGTTGTTTGCAGTATGCCGTAAAACTTGCGCTTTTACGGTACGCTGAACAAAAGAGGCGGTAATAACTTCCCCCTTCCTCCCACTGAAGTAAGACAACTGAAAACAACTATGGACTCCTCAGGAACGAAGTCCATTGACGTCCAGAAAGGTGTAGTTTTGGAACTTTTTAAAGGGAAACTTTCCGGAAGGAAGTCTTTTATTTGCTGGCCGGTTGTTTCAAACATTTTTTTGTCATATTCTGGTAATCAGTAAAGTACCGCCTGTTTATTTACACTTTGCCGTTTTTTTGGTCATAAGAAAAACAAGAAATACAAGCAAACCATGTATTACAAAAAATGTTAGCTTTAGAGTAAGGTCATCATCATCATCATCGATTAAGATTCATTAATAACTTTAACTTCTATTTCAGATAGTGTGTTAAAAAAGTGTCCGACATGATAATTATTAAATTTTTTTTTGGTGATAATACAAAAACCATGTTGACTCAGTGGAATGGCCAGTATTTCCTATCCAGAAGTCGGGTGTTCAAATCTCATCTCATAGATTTTTCTATTTGATTTTGTCAACATCATCGTGATGGGAAACTTTATGTAGACACTTATTCCCGCACCTATTGACCATGACCATATTTTATTTCTATGCTGTGACTTGTATATTATATATGGCTGCTAAGAAGATGATGTAGGTGCTGACCTACTTCATCTAAACCTGTAGTCACCAGTGTCTCATCAGAACATTATAAAAATGGAATGATTTCCCAATGAACATAATGATGATGAATATTAAACAGCGCTATTCAGGATAATAAAACAAACTTTTTAATAACAGTTATAGCATATCATGAAGCACAATTGTAAAAGTTTCAAAGCATCGGTAATATCGAAGTGGAACTGTTTCCAACATTGGAAGACGTTAGGTTATTGCGTTATAAAACTATGAGAGCCGAGTGTTTCGAATAGTTTGCTATAACTTGAGAACGATCCGCAAAAATCAACGTTGAAGCGGGAGCTTAAGTTTTTTACAACGAATAATGGATTACGTTTTTCATTGTGGGCTTCGAGTAAAACAGTAAGAGGTATCCATCAAAACCGCGGCATTGGTGGTGTAGAGGCAGCACACATGCCTTCCAATCCTAAACTTATAGATTAAAACCAGACCCACAGTTTTAGAATCCAGTGTGAAACTTAATCACTCTCGCTCGAGAATAGACTAGTGTCCAGCAACGATTAAACTATAAGGCTGGTCATGATAATCCAGGTTCTTGAATGACGACCACGAACTGTAAAACGAAGTATAAGACAGCGCCCCTACTCGAAGAACCGATGACATTAACGCGCTCGTAAGAAGTCGGGGATAGTTAGAGCTCAAGTTCGGTCATGGAACTCTCTGGGGGAGTATGTCCAGCAGTGGACGTCTATTGGCTGATATCATGACAATGATGATGATGATCCAGGACCGCTGGTCATAAGGTTGTTAATAGACTTAGTATTAATAGAAGCTCCGGTCTCAGATGGCCAGGGCCGTCTATTATCCACCAAAGCTTCGGATAGCTCTAGTAATGCAGCATTGAGCGATAATGTACTGCAAACGACTTGTCATTACACACGGTCAGGTAAGCCCCTAATTAGTTTGGTCAGTGACGCACATATTAATTGCATGGGGATTATAAGCAGTAAACAGAACATTTGTAGTGATAGACTCAGGTGGAAGGAAGATACGGCTCATTCACACGAGACCTGTCATTAACGATTCGTTATAAACATTCGTTCGTTACGATTCATGAGAAAACCATTGTTGACGTTCAAAAAATCACGAATCGTCCACGCGTGAATTAGCTGAGTACTTAGCATGAAAAACTCGTTTGACAATCGTAAACGTAAACGTATCGTCCAGCTGTCAATTTATATGGAATTTTGGTAGTTAATTTAACGCATGTATCTTAAAGTGAGATGACTGATTAATTTGGTTTTACCTTCAAGCATGTGTAAGCTAAAAAGACCACAAGCCATAGTCAACCCGCATTCCGTAGGCTTAGCCTAGTGTGGGGATCATAAGATATCACTCTATTTCTGTAACAGTTTCTGCATGTACACACTATAGTTTTGGATATCCCATTGTTATACCTACCTAGTTGTATGTTGTTCTTTATAAGATGTATTATGCAGTAATAAACACTTTTTTCATTTTTCATTTTCATTCATTGGCGTATCTACCTACTCTGGTGACAGAGTTTTTGGCCGCTTGAGAAGGCCATACAACTTTTTACTAACATCAGTTTTATTTCTATGTTCTAGATAATCTACTGTCGCAGAGGGTTTATTTACTTATTGGTCTTATTCACAAACTCAAAGTCTCACAACTCACACTAGAGTTTCACTGCGTGATAAAACCTAAAACGAGAATTTTTAGAGTCACCGAAATAGCTCATAGAACGATTTTAAAAAATTATCCAATTTGAATGGCTCCTCGATGGGTCATGACATCATGATGTTGAACATCCACCGACTTTTTACGACTGTCATGGCATACCTAGCAGCGTCGTCTATTGGATGATACCACAATGATGTTTGCAAATCATTATTCCCATTAATATAGGTATTATTCTACGGTATATTCTAATTACATTTATGGCTAGCTGATCCGAGCGGTTTCATATTTTGCTCATAGTTTATAAGAGAAGAAGATTGTGTCAAAGAGTTGGATGCGATATTTGATTCCAAAATGACAAAAAAAAATCGACTTGACATGTGAAATTTGAAGAGGATGAATAAAAAATGCTTACGTTTCACCGCATTGCAGTCTTCGATCAGAAACTGAATGGAAGCGTTCATTGTTCTAACAAAATTGAAGTTTTTATCTTTACTGTCATATTTTGTTTGGAAAAAATCTGGTTTTTCTCAACAAAAACATCCTATTGGTATGTTTTGGGTGAAAATATTTTTGATGTACGTTGAATTGATTGTCATTTCGATCTATTCAGCTAATTGTACGATTTTTCATCAAGAGTTTGTACCCGCAGTGCCATAATGTTCTGCCTTTACCAAAAGTGTGTGTTAGCGTAAAAGTCAACCTAAAAGGTTCCTGTAATAGGTTCTAGATGCTATTATAAAATGATAGTTATGTTTAAGAAATAACTTTAGTAGGTATGAGCAATGTCTAAAATTGTACAGTCACACATTATAGAGGAGCGATGGGATTAAGAACAGTTCTGGCAAGAGTCATTTCCTCCATTTACAAAGTTCAACGGCTTTCCTTTGTCTCCCTCGAATGTGCTTTTATTTTACGTCTTTATTGGTACTAATACGAACATGCGGGATAAGTTTAAAGTAGACAAAGACGCTTTCGTTAAGCTTTTCCTATCGTTTGTGTGAAATCTTTTTAATTGGAGCTTCGGAGCTACAGCAATTAGTCACTGCAAATAAACTGCATTAAATACGAGAGCAGAATTAAAAAATATGCTTTTTATTTTGTTTCAGTTGATTGCCATGTCATAATCTGTAAAGTTAAATAACAAGTTTGAAATCATCGTTTATTCACAATATTTTTTCAAATATAACTGCGCTACAAAGGTATATAACAGACGGAATTCGAACCCAAGTCTTTGCCTTGACCGCCAACGCATTATATAGGTACAATAATATTTTCAAAATATTTCTAAAAAGTTTAGACGAAAGCACAGAACAAATATTAGTACCCACTTACAGCGTAACAAAATTATGTACTAATTTAAACGGCTAGCTAACAATAACATTTAATTATTATACGTATTAATCAAATCAAAAGGGTTTCTCATACCAACGCCTGCGTCGTCATTAAAAACGTCCCGATTTGTTCTAACCCCAAAGTAAAACAATGAGGTACTTACACGCTAACTTGAATAAGTATTTAGTATTTATTTTGACCAAATTATCTAGAAAAGCAACCCTTATTTCTGTCTCAACAATATTGATGTCTCAAACCCAATTAAAAGTTACCTTCTCCGAGTGTTTGTAGGTGGATTCCGTCAAATGTACGGAATGAATACATATTTTATGTCGTCGAAATAAAAAGTAAAGATGGTAAAGTAGACCTCCAAGGCAAGTGTCTGCACATCAGTATTCCGAGCGCCATTCGACGGGAGGAAACAAATTCCCAAAATTGAATTTTACGAAACGAGTTGAATACGACACGGGGTACACAAACTTGGTAAAGAAACGAGATTTTTATCATTTTGAAACAACGTTGTTCTGCTGTGTCAAAGTGTCATTCTATCAGTGATCACAATACTGGATAAATATTTCAGAACAGGCTAGAATCAATAATGTAGATGAGAACCAAAAAATCTGTAAAACAGACCATGCGTAGTTTATTTACAAAACAGACTCAGAATAACATCATAATATTTTTATTGCTTACAAATAAATGGTATAAATTACAAATAAATGTTTCATGTTTAATTTAAATAAATTGTAATAATGTAATGTTATAATATTTTAATTTTAATTTATTAATAAAATTAATTAAGTTAAAGCTAAACAAATAAATATAACAAATATTTAATGATGATGAACAATTCACATTGTAGCCCTAAACTAAGCAAAGCTATACAAGCAATATAAAAATTTGGGTGGATGAATGAGAGAATGGATGAATGTTTTTACTCGGTTACACCAAAACGGCAACTGATCTAGATTAAATTTGACACAGAGATAGATTATAGCACTTAAGCTACATTTTATACCGTAAAAATGTACGGTTCCACATGACCGAAATCACGGGCAACATTAGTGCATAATATACAAAACAAGATGATACGCGAATCAGTAATTTGCAAATCTAAGGCACAAAAATATTAGATGAGTCAACACGCTGAGCTATGAACTTTATGACCTCAAAACTACATAGATAAGAGGGAGCGTGCATCAATAAAGTTCTGTGAAAAGTTTCATATCTTGGCTGAATGCAAAGATTCGCTTTGCTTGCACAACGGCTGTGCACTCACCAAGTAAGATATTGATGGCACTCCATATTGGATGCTGGAAGTATTTTATATCTAATACCAGACTGTTTATTATCTTAAATTATCACGGAACTATACGGTGGAAAAAAGCACCGGTGCCGGTGGTCTAGTGGTAGTGACCCCGCCTTCCAATCCTCGTCGTGGTCGGTGGTCGTGGGTTCAAACCATTTCCATTGGTGTACGACCGACACCAATAGATTACTACTACTACTCCTAACTACAGTGTGCAAGTGCCACTGTGTTATGGTTTGAGAGGCGTTGTAGCAAATAACACCAGGTGAACGACTTGACCGTTCCGTCATTTTTGCTGGCATAAAACTTATAAAGGAATCAAAATTAAGACAAAAACTGGTGACTCCTTTAATACCTACCTAAATCTGGGCTTTTTTGCACCACAAAGAACTTTTTGCCTATCACCGTAATTTTCCCGGTTGGCCGAAATCTTGAATATTATGAACATAATATAATCACAATTATTTTTATTTTGACTGAAGCAGAAGTCCCAAAGAAAAAAGTTTTTTCTAGATTCTCAGACAGATTAAAGCAAAACTTTTGAACTATAAAGAAGACTTAGCAAAAAACAATATATTTCAAGATGTAAAACAGATTTCAAATATATGAATATCAAGCTTGTTAGTTTGCCCATCTAAGAAGCTAGAAATGATGTGACACGACTGACACAGGAATACCGGCAAATGTTAGCCGTAAGCTGATTCTTATTTATCACTTTGCGAACGAAAAAGTAACGGTTTTTCAGTGCAAAGTAAATAAATAAATAAATAAATAAATAATGCTGGACAATCCACACAGCCTCATCTAGCCCCAAGGTAAGCTGCTGTTAAACTTAGCTGTATTATGGGTACTAAATGACTGATATATATTTAATACATAAATACATATTTTTTAATATATATAGAAAATACCCAGAACACCCGGAACAAATATTTGTAGATCGTACAAACATTTTTCCCGAGGCGGGAGTCGAACCCGCAACCTCTGCGTCGCAGGCGGACCTGCGCCCGCTGCGCCACATCGGTCGTCAAAAGTGATAATAAATAGAAATTTTGGTTATCAAAATACACCATCATTCCTCCCTTCTCCTTTATCTCCTTTATCGATATAAAAGAGATAACCTTCGACAGTTGTGAGTCACGTCACGTCACTTGGTGCTTCTTAAGTTGGACAACTGGCTCAATGCTAAAAAGCCTAAGCTAACATTTGATCTCGTAAAATGTACATAGATATCAGTTAAAAAACTATTTTTATAAGCTTTTAATTTGTGCAGAGAAGACATTATTTGGGATGAAATAGGTTATATATTCGAACAAAAAAAGACTAATATTTACTATTTTTGCCGCATCTAGCAAAACTTAGACCAAAAAAGTGCTTGTTTTAACCTTACCGACCGTGAAAAAAATATGAGTACCTACCCACTAACATTTTATTTATATACATAAATACTGAGATTACGTGTAAAATATTTTATAACTAAGATAAAATAGGATTTAGGTACAATTTAAGTTGAAGTCAGTACGATAAGTCGTTGGGGTATTAAGAGTAAGTCTTTGTGCAATTTAACAACTGCATCTACAAAGACAATTCTCAGATATCCAGTCATTTGAGCTTAGTAAAGCCATGGGTTTCTATAATTCGGTGACTGTAAATCACATCACATAATTCTACATATATTATAAATGCCAAAATTTGGGTGTATTTGTGTGAATGTTTGTTACCACGTATCTCCGTGACAACTTAACCGGTTGATGTGATGAAATTTAAAACGTAGATAGCTTTTTCTCGAACAAATGTACTTTTCCTGTGGGATAGCAATAACAGCTGAAAAACGCTGGTGAAACCGCGCGGGTCAATTTGTTTATAATATAAATATAGAGATAGATTATAGTCTGCAATGAACCACCAAAAGTGCACAATTCATCTGCCAAATGACCGTGTTTTACAATGGTCAACTAGGTATCAGTCAAAATGTTTGTTCAAAACGTCAATTATTTAAGGGTACCTACACTGAAAATTTAATACGTTTCACTTTGACTGCTAGTTACGTTGACCATTATGAAGTTACCGTTATCTCAAGAAACCGTAGCTTTCGTTCTTTAGACGGAAACCCTAACGAGGTAGCTTTTATCTCCAAAACCTGTAAGTTTATTTTATTTGCGAGTTAGTTAAACGATACCAAATAGGGTTACAATTCTCAGTTTTGTAAACTTTCTCGTAGCTTTTCGCGAATGTACTAAGTATACAGGTTGTCTTAAAATATAGTGTAATAACAGTAAAGGAATCAATCTGCACATAGTAGACTCAATATTACACTATGACTCAATATTACAAAATCGTTGCATCCACACAGTGATACAAGTCAAGTTGTAGCTACAACCGTGTAATTATTCTAAGGGTACAACCATATCACAACAAAAAGCAAACTATACTAATCACACAGCATCATCTTATAATTGTATGCTTGAAAAACATTTTGAGTAGATAGAGTTCGTTGTGATAGAGCTCGTTCGGGAAAGTACCATACCTATTTCTGCCGCCAAGCAAAGAATTGTCGTATGTTTGAAGAGTGGTTTGAAGAATATTGTGATATTACAGACAAACACTTGAGCAAATATGCCAACTGAAGTACCAGCATTATCAATGACAAACAAATAAAAATATAAAAAAAAACATTGATACCTATATTATTAGCAATTCGCATCGCCGCGGTGTGTTAGCAAATTGATATTCAGCCAGCAATACGCGTGATCGTGCGGCGAAATATAAACGTGCTAAACTGGCGTTTATTGCTACGGAACTTTGGTTTCCGATTCATAATATTCCGTGAAAGTGCGTGTTTGTGGCGTAAACCACTGAACGCTACTTAACATTAAGTTTTCAATTTACCATCTCATAAACAAACGTTTATGTTATTTTAAACAAGTAATAGCGTTTTTAATAGCTCACAGTGAGACAGACTGTGAGTAGGTAGTTAATTTAAGTTGGAGGATATAACTTATTTTCTTAACCTACTGTACTTTTAAGCATTCCAAAAGAGATATTATAATATTTTTGAAAGAACCTACTGTGGTTTTAGTAAAATTGTATTTTAATGTTTCATAAAAAAATAGAGTAAAGTTTGACTTTATTAATGAAGCGCCAGCATGTTAGATAAAAAAACACCGCGTATGCCTCAAGCCATAATTGTATATTTAATTCATTTGGAATAATTAAGTATTTGTCAAAAACATCTGAAGCTTCAGAGCTCTAAAACACTATAGATGCCTAAATTTTAATTACCTCGCACTAAGCGACGAAAGTAATTAGCAAAATTAAAGCACGTAGGTGAGCTTATGGTCTTAAAAGTTATATTAGAAAGAGCACTTTGTCATGTCAGGCTTTTAACAGGCCCTTTAATTTCTCTTTGTGCAGTAAATTAAGACATTAAATCGTTTACGTCAAAATATAATGAGAGAGAAGTATACATATAAAGTGCTTGATAATTTTACAGTATGGCACATTATGTTATGTGGTGCACGATATGTGGATTAGGTTTACTTTTAAAGTTTATATGTAAATACTATGTTGTATAAGCATGCTATGGCTGGCTATGCAGTTTTTTTGCTATCTAACCGACCGTCGATTGTTTCGGTATAAAAAGTAGCCTATGTGTTATTCAGGCCAAATTCGTTCAGCCGTTACGAAGTTGAGTTAGAACAAACGGAACAAACATACGACATATAATATTAGGTATATACACACAAATTTTTGCATTTATTAATTTTTTTATTAGCGCGTTATATTTTGAGTGAAACATATGTTTGCAAAATGATTCAAGTTATCAAAGTCAATTGGTTTTGTGTCTAAATCAGCAGTATGATGAACGCAGATGTGAGTGAGTAAGTTGTTAGTCTGTTTCTTGTTTTGTTAATATAGAAAATAGTCAAACTTGTTACACCAAAATGCAAAACTATTGTATCCGCAGTGCTTGTATCAGTCTGGCTTGTTTTCCTAGATTCAATTTTAAAAATTTGTTCCACTTGCAAGTCGCTTCCTGAATATCAATGAGTAAGAGTTATGACTCGTGTTGTCTTAGAAATGTTCACTGTTTAATATATTTTGAGAACTTCTTTGATATAAACGGTTATGTTGAAATATCAAGTCCTAACCTAATCCTATAAACTCTGCACAGGAAATAGGCAAAATACTTGACAAAAACTTATATACAAGGCGAGTCTGTCGCAAATAACTATTCCCAGTAGGACAATAGAATTATTAAAAGTTAAATTCACTGTTAGTACCATCACTACTATGTGACTTTTTGTTTTTAAATTTGCATCAATCTACATTGGTATGTAAGGTAATGTAGAAATGCTGCAACCGCGTCTATTTTATTGTGTAAAATTGACGTAGAATCTCAAAAACATGATTTTTTTATCATTTAAATAAGCATGCATTTAAAATCAGCCGGGTGATTAAGTAAGCCGCTCACATTAAACGTGCTGCTTTAAAGCGTTGTTTTGACTGATTCTTATTCGGTACAACTTACGGAACTATACAATCGAAATATAAGCGCTTAGATACCTTTTAGAATAAGTAATTTGAAGTGGCAGCGGGCGATTGCCCCAGCGATTATCGCTTCTGAGAGCTACATGGAGCTCTCAGAAGCGATAATCGCTGGGGAATAAAGTTTCTCGAATTGCGACCGCGAACGCGATAGAACGATGACATAAAAACGGTCCCAAAAAGTCAGTTAGTTAAGAAAAATTGTGATAATCATAATGTTAATACTAGAAATAGAAATAAACTCGCTGTTCCCACAGTTAGGCTCACTAAGGTCAGTATATCTTTTAAAGAGCAATGTGTACGCTTCTTTAACAAAGTCCCAAGCGACATACAAATTTATCAATTGGCAAATTTAAAAACTTAATTATACAAAACCTGTCTCAAAAAGCTTACCATAAAATAACCGATTACCTAGATGATAAAAAAGCTTGGGACGAGTGTGCTCCAACTCTACTCGGCATCCATAACAATAGCAAGGTCATGCCAAAAAAGCGCCCGGTGTTGTTGCCAGTTCTTTCACGGCATGGGCGCGTTGGAACTGGTGTAAATTTTCCTAGCTTGTAAGAAGTTTGAAAGTGATCCTTGTGATTATATTGAAATAGATATTTTTTTATTATGATTTTGATTTCTGAGTCGGTGCATGAAAGCTTAAAATCAGTCGTCATGGCGGTCTTTGCGGGGAAGCTTATGTCCAGATGTGGACGTCTGCTGGCTGATATATTGATAGATGATAACGCAATTACTCATTAAATTACATCATTCTCATAAGAACTTGCTTCATTCGTAAGAACTTCGTTTTTAACGTATTTTTGTTCACGTAACCACATTCCTTATCTCTATTTACCAGCTTAAACAATTCAAACGTATCGAATTTATCCAATAATACATTGCTGACACGGCATTCGCAGAGCCCAACGGAAATTAAATGCGAACTATCGGTAACGTATGGACGGACTGACATGACGTAAACGTGTACATTCCGCTGACTATCTATCCGTCAGCCCGGAGTCCGGACGGGCCGGACAGAACCGGACAAAGACAGTTATCTCGCGTCCATCACAGACTTGACATGTTTCAATTAGCTACAAATTGTTGATATTTTTTGCAGAGGCAATTGGATGTTCTGAGTGTGACCGACAGATTGGTTTCAACGCGAGATATGACAGATACAGGATAGATCTATTGATTTGACATCGCCAAAATCTAACCACTCTAAAGCTATAATCTCTCATTTTTTTCCTAACGTTTGTTTACGTTGCTGAGCGACAATCAAACTAATACACTTGACACTGGCAAAATTGTGGAAAATAAGCCACAGAGTCCATAAAAAAAGAATAAGAAGCTACTGTCACACAAATATTCCTCTGCTAACTATGCTCCGCGGTTTTGCAGCTTTTATGCTATCCCAGGGGTATAGTCTTTTTTTTCCGGGGTAAATAGTCTGTTCTGTGTGTTTTTATAAATACTAATTGAAAAAATAAAACCATATTGAACTGTATAAATAATAGTTAATCAGATAAATTAATTAATATATTACCTATGGTAAAAACATACTACCTAAACTAAAAGCCACTTTTGTAACAGCACTAACTCTACAAAATTTGTGGTAGGTACTTTTAAACGATTAATTTTCGTGTTGATCGTAAATTTATATTAGCTTTTAAGCAAAAATTATTGCTACGCGTATATTAAGTTCGGATAGGTACTTACATTAAATTAGTAGCTGAGCCTAAACAGCGAATAAATCATTTTAATTGTTGCAGTTATGTGTTCCATTACCAACCAATAATTAATTAATAAAATATAAATTAAGCTGTTGTGGAATAGAGCAGTACGGGCCAATTCTGCTAATAATATTATGCACTTCAGTAGACATGCACTGCCAACCAATATGTGTTGGCAGTAATGTTCCCACGGCTGGGGCACAGGATACTACTCAAGTGGGAGTAATTGAGTTCCACCCAATGCAGATTTTTTAATTTTTAGTTTTTTAACATGCTGATTCTTTCCGTTTCCTTCCTTATTGAAGAGCACTGAAATTGAGAGCATAGTTTTTCATTAAAATCCATCCATAACCGGCTTCAAACCCACGACTTTCGGATTGCCCCTTTTATTATTTAACAATCAATCTATCATATATTATTATTTACCTTTACAAAATAATCAGCATCTTTGCTAAAACAACAATAAACATATTAATTAATAATAATAAACATTGGCAGTCGTTTTTCAAAACGCCATCTAGTTCTAAGCAAAGTAATATAACTAAATAAATAATACAAATAAACACCTGGGCCCAAAACAAATATTTGGATATCATGCAAACATTTGTCCCGCAGCGAAGATCGAACCCGCAACCATTCGCAAACCGGTCACTCTCCCACTGCGCCAGAGAGATCGTCAATAAATTCAAGTTGAATTGTAGCTATTGCCTAATAGGCATTACGAACTCACAGTACATAAAAAACTTTTCGAAACCACGTATCGAAGTTGGGGAAAGATTCCCAAACTATCGCTAACTTAACTAACTTCCAATAATCCCTGTAAGTCTATTGTACAACAACTTATTTTCAGAAACTGTAGCTTACAAGATAACAATATTGTTTGTTATGAACTTAGAACTTCAGATTTCGTTTCGAGCACTGTTTTATTAACTTTGAATCACTGTCATAGACACTTGGAATTGTTTAGCACGAGTTTCTAATATTTGCGAATTGTATATGAGTATCCTAAATACTCCAAATGACAAAATCATATCACATGAAAAATTATAGCCATGGTACATATATTTTTTCTATCGCAGATTTTTATGTCAGTTTTATCACTTTCCGACAATAAAGTCACTAGAGTAAATTAAAAAGTTTTTTATCCTATTTAATCCGAAAACGACGTTTTGTTTCTCAATGAGCGCGAGCATTAATAGTTATTTATTTCTACTTATTTTAGCTCTTTACAGCGGGCAGTAATGAGTTTGTTTTAATAACATTAGTTCTCGAATGAAAACGCCACATTTTATGCTGAATAAAATGAAAATATAAAAAAATAAGAATGAGTTTGTATAAATATATTATTTTTAAATAGGGAGACGCTAAGTGTAGCTTATATATTATTAAGATCTTTCTACCTCACTCGTGACGTAGCTGGCTAAGTTATTTCTAATAGATCAACGAAGTTAAGCACTGTTCCGCGTAGTCATCATTTGAATGGGTGACCGCTAGTGTTATTCTCAACTGAGTGTTTCGGAGGGCACATTAAGCAGTCGGTCCCGGCTTTTTCAAAGTTATTAGGCCATGAAAATGCCTTCGGGTGGCCTAAAACTCTGTCACCAGAGTTTGCCACTGGCTCATACGAACTTACTTATGTGCGCCCAATCGTGTTCTAAGTAGATTATTTTTTATAAAATTAAAATAAATATCATGTATGATAGCGCAAAAATATGACTTAAAAATTAGTTATTTTTGCTAGCATAATTTGTTTTAAATATAATCAGGTTTAAATGCTGATTTGAATTAATTCATTAATAAAAATATTTATTTAAAAGAATTGATTGATGATATATTGTTTAAAAATCATTTTGTATTTTTTAGAATATTAATTGATTTTTGTATTTGTCATAAAATAATAATTTATTTAAGTATATACAAATTAAAATATTAACCCACTATCCATATACCCACTTCCATCTCTCTCATCATTTTGCCTTAAAATTAAAAATCTACCTAGAGCTTGTGCGAATCAAAAACATTTTAACTGACATAACAAAAATCTTAACTTGAGGTTTTAATTTTTTTACTCTTTTTTACTGTATGGAATTATTACTGGATTACGTTTCCAAAGTTTAAATGAACAAAAATAAAAAAGAATAACCACAATAACCGAAAAATGGTACAGTTTGATCAAATTTCTAGGTTTTTCTTAAAATGCCCATAATTTTCAAACTGCATGGGATAGATTTTTTTTCAGATTTTTCTCGTAATGGTTATGATTAATCCTGTCACCCCGTTTCGGCTTGACGTTGAGTTCTGGGGCACCCTGTATACATAATACAATACAATACATAGGTAGATATTTTTTATTATATATAGAAAATACCCAGAACACCCGGAACAAATATTTGTAGATCGTACAAACATTTGTCCCGAGGCGGGAATCGAACCCGCAACCTCCGCGTCGCAGGCGGACCTGCGCCCGCTGCGCCACATCGGTCGTCGTATATCGTATAATATTTTTTTATTTTTAGATTATTGGGAGTGGATATCGTCCATAGGTCTAGGAGAACTTGTGGAAGTCGATGGGCGCACGAATTGTCAGCAATAATAAGAAGTGTTGAAAGAAGTAATGCTACCATCTGTAGCGTTGTATACCTATCCAGAAGGACAAACTCTGTGCGGTTCATCGAACAAGAACTGTGAAAAAATTGCTGTTTTCTCATACTTCTTATTTATTTGCATAGAGAATAATGTGGAAAAGTGGTGTCAAGTGGTTCTTGGAATTGCAACTTCAGTGATAGGTCTAAGTGTAAATTACGCCAAGAGAAATTTATAGCTAGTGAAGGTTACTGTTATAACTTTAGTAGGAAAAAATAGGTAAAGTAGTATACAATTTTATAATAGTGTAACATACTCGTTCACTACATAATAATATTTTACTAGGTATTTTTACCTAATACCTAGGAATACCTAACCTACTATATTTTTTAATAAGAAGATATAACATTTGACCCCACATTTCTTAAAAACGGGTAAATAATAGCTTATATTCACGAGAGATCTAAATTGTTAATACCTACGAGTACCTTACATGTTTGTTTGCCGGTGAATTATAATACACTCGAGAGCAATGAATCCGGGTCACTCAAAGAATCCAAAAAATCGATCAAATTCGAAAATTGAATTGGTCGAAAGTTATGTTCTCCGACGAATCAAAATTTATGCTCTACAAGCACGATGGAAGACACAGAGTGTATAGAAGACCAGGGGAAAGATTCAAGCAAGCATGCATCGAAGAAAAAGTAGCCTACGGTGGTGGGTCTGTACTTGTGTGGGCCGGAATTTCCTCTGAAAGTCGCACAGAGCTGGTGATCATAGAAAACGGCTCTTTAACTAGCGTAAGATATGTGGAAGAAATCCTCAACGAACACGTTGGTCCATTTATGGTCAATTTGGGTGAGGATGCTATATTTATGCATGACAATGCCCGACCTCATACAGGTAGGATTGTGAATGACTACCTTCAAGAGATGAACATTACTTGTATGGAGTAGCCAGCGCGCAGCCCGGATATCAACCCGATCGAGCATGCTTGGGACGAGCTAGGGAGATGCGTAAAACAACGAAACCCTCCCCCAATCACGCTTCCTGAGCTCAAAATTGCTCTCACAGAGGAATGGGAGAATATTCCCCAAAATCGTATGAGGAACTTGGTGTACAGCATGCCAAACCGCGTAAACGCAGTAATGGAAGCACGAGGAGGTAATACGAAGTATTGAAATTCAAGAAAATCGTCATAAAGTTCAAAAATTTCATGTTTCCTATTTTTGTTTTAAGGAGAGATCAGCAGTTTTTTTTCTTTATGTAATTTTGTGTAAATAAAATGTATGGTGACTCATATTTTTTTAACTTTCATTTAAGGAGTATTAAATTGTCTATTAAATACAATTTATTGCATTAACCTAGCATTCTTACTTTCCGAGATTTTTTGGATTCTTTGAGTGACCCGGATTCATTGCTCTCGAGTGTAGATTATTATTTACCAGGCGTAAATGGCAATGTCATTTTGTATAATATTGTAGGATTAAAAAAATCGTTTTATCTTGTAAGTGTTGTAAATATGCTTATTAATAAAACAACAAAGTTTTCACTAACGAAGAGGTTTTATTTTAACAATTATTATTATTTGAATAAATTCACACGATATTAAAAGTAAGTAGTGTATAGGTATTATTTACTGCAAACTTCATTGATAAGGTTGAAAAAAAAACAAAAAGTAACCCAACGCTCGGAATCGAACTCGGTTTCTCAGGATTGGAAATCCAAGTATGATACCACTGTTCCAAACTGCTGCAAAGCATTTGAAATTATGATTACGGTTCCTTGCATGGTAATAAACATATAATTTATTTTAGCAAAACTCCATAGTAATCCAAATGGATTTGAAGCTAGGTGTCTTATACAAGAGGGTTACTTATCTAAGGAGTTGTGTGTACGTAAAAACATCGGTTTTTTTAAATAAACGATAAAATTCACGTAATAAAAGTTGTTTTTATAAAAAGTGCTACAGAATTGTAACTTAAATGGTGACTATGGCTTGGATCAAAAAGTCAACAAGGATGATACTGTTTGTATTTATTTTAAATTGATCAAATGTTTTTCAACTGTTGTGTATTTGCACTCTACAAAAAGCAAATTGTTTTATCTCACAATTCAGGTTATAAATATGATTTCCAATAACTTGCATAGAAAATTCTGTTCAATTCAATTCACTTCCCTCTAGGGTAAACAAATTGTTGCAGACGAATGAGATCAACATCTGCTTGCCGTCGCCTCGATACAACAACTAGTCATCAACGTGCACTCGTAGTTGGAGCGGGTCAGTTACGGCTGGAAGACAACGTTAATTTCATAACGTCATGCAAGCGTTCAAATCTTAAAACAATGGATACTGCTTGGCAAACAGAGCAAGCGGGAACAACCTCGTGCATTGCAATATAGAATTTAATTCCAAGAATACTTAACCACTACAGAGTTGAGGTGACGTTGAGCTGATGACTTGTCGATATGTTTGCCACAACTGGGCTTTTACACTTACCAAGATTTTACGTTGAAATGCAATAAGTAAAATTGAATATTACGTTGAGTAGCCAACCCACAAATATCTGTAAATTTTTAATGTCACTAATGGCTTTGTACATAAATAAGATGTTCTAAATTTATTGCAGTATTTATTAATCTCATCAGATTTTCTTGTATACGAAATACATAGGTATTATCATGGTAAAATAATATCATGGGTAATATCATGGTACATGTTTTCTTTGATCAAAGGTATTATGACGTTGCAACCGCGAAAAAAAAACAACTGAATTATTATTTATAACGTAGAATTATTCGAAAATATAAAAGAGTTTCGTGACTGACTGACAGATCAACGCACAGCCTAAACCATAAGTAATAGAAACATTAGGTACATTGCTCTTACAGTGGGAATTCTCAAAGTTCAACTCTTAAAGGTCACAGCGGGAAGATCAATTATAAAAAAACTCAACGCGGACAAAGTCACGGGGCGTTCCATTAGTTTTGTTATAGCTAATCCAGTTGAGCCATGTCGCCACCAGATGGCTGTAGGGCAGAATACTTGTGGTTATGGCCACGTTATGAAAATGTATTTTGTTCTTTATAATTGATGCTAATTAAATTGCGGATTTGTCTAATAATATTGTAATTTGATTCGGATTTCAGCGTGATTGGCTTCAACTATTCATTTCGTCAACATTCTATTGTTTGTATTTTTCGCCAAAGCCTCTACCTATTACATTTCCGTACGATTATCCACATTGAAGTCATCCTGTCAATCAAAATGAGGCTTTGACCAACTTTTGGTTTCACTGTTCTGAATAAAGTAATGTCAAGTAACATATGGATCATTCATTGAACCTGTTCTGTGGTAGGTACATAATGCTAAAGTGAGTTTGGTCTAATCTAGTCTAAAAAATCAATAAAGAATCACTTTAAATGCGGTGTATTTGTTTAAACACATAAGAGTAGTAGAGTTCGTTTTGATAGAACACGTCCGGGGAAGTACTATTTCTGCCACAAAGCATTACTGCTTTGTGCAGAAATTGCATTGCTGTGTTCCGGTGTGAAGGATATGGTTTCCGGTGAAATTACAGGCACATGAGGCTTTCGATAATGCCGACCCGCGAGTGATACCTCTGGTATTGCAAGCGTTCATAGGCTGCGGTAACTGCTTACCATCTTGTGGGCCGTAAAAACACAACTCCATAACAGGATTTGAATGACACTTGTAATAAATAGGATTTGACGTGGATAACCAGACAGACTACTGTTTACTTATATTCCTTGTATCGCAAGCTTGTGGCCAAGCTAGTTTTAAATAAACTCTACCGGATTATCATCTTATATAACCAAAATAAATCCCGGACATGACACCAAATTACAAACAAGCCTTTGTTATTCAAAAGTAATACCGAAACTAAATCCGCGAGCCAATCTCAGTCACAGTTCTCGTTAAGCTTAAATTACGGAAATAGTAAAATAGTGCTTTGTGAAATTAAGCAAGTTCATAATGAATATTTATTGGTTTAATACGTACCAGCTGGGGTACTGGCGAGCGCTACGGGCGTAAACAGCGCTACAATCGGTACTTATCTACTGCATAGAAATTGCCTGTAAGTGCTATTTTCGCAGCAATTTCATGTTTGCTGAACTAAAAAAAGAACTTGGCGAGTGTATCTACGGTATCGGTTTTTGTTGTTTCCGATTGAAAGCAATGATTGGCTCCTAAACTTTACTTACCCACCCCACTTTTATGTGAAATAATTTCTCGACTTACTTCCAAAAAAACGTATGGAGAACAGGAATTGACGCGAAATCTTGACCAACATAGTTATAAACTTGTGTCGTGTTAAAGCTAAAGTGTCACGCCATCTAGCTTCAACAATATCTTGGTCATTGAAATTGCTTAAATAGTTACCTAATAGTAGTAATATTTACCTACCCTGCTAGTGCTAACCCTCTTGTATCTCAAAAGTGCATCAAACTACCAGTGGCGAGTCGATGCGTTGACTGTTTGATCGACTGAGTAAACGGGGCTCTCCTATTAAACCTTAGGAAATTGCCAACAGTATACCGTAACATGGCTGTTCTTCGAACAATTGGTTTGAGTTATTATTGTTTGTACACTCTGTTTTAACTAGGAGTAAATTATTTATGTTATTGTTGGCACCCTGACCTAGTGAGAAGGCAACGGGGAAAGCAAAAACGAATATGGCGGAGGTGATCTGAACGGAGAGTAGAAGGAGGAGGATTTTTGTAATTTAACTTCTAGAGAACTAAAGCGCAGGCCACACCGCTAGGTGGCGGGTAAGCGAGTAACCAAAGTATGAAAAAATATCGGTCACTCGCCCACCAGCTAGCGGTGTGGCGTCAGCGGAAAAATGTAGTTAAAAACGCCAGCGTGGACAAAGTCGTGGCGGGGCGTTCCACTATGTATACTTACTTATGAATTCATACTTAATAAAAAACTATCATGCAAATAATAATTTATTTATTAATTATTTATTTATTTATTACCTAACTCATTTGCAAAATTTGTGAGGTCAACCGCTGGTCAAAGTAACTACATAGTTCGTTCGTTCGTATGAGTCAGTGACCAACTCTGGTGACAGAGTTTCTAGGCCGCCCATACACAACATAGTGGAACGCCCCATGACTTTGTCCACGCCAGCGTGGAAAAAGTCATCAAAGTCAAGCGGTTGACCTGGCGACATAATTATAAAATAGTCCTTCAAATGGCGGTTTTATCGCAGATAGCGATTTCTTTCAGACAACCTTTACTAACTAAACTAAATCTAATATTAATAACTAAGCTACTAACTAGGTACTTTTGCTATATATGTACTTACCTTTGCTAGATTCTAAAACGGGTTTTATTTATGAAACTTAAAAACAGGCACATCCGCATTGAGTGCCTTTTTAAAGGAAGTCGGTTAAAAAGAAGAATGTCCACAGTATACTTGTATCCGATGTTACCAAAACCGTATTTCTTGCGGGGACATCGCAATACGTTTGTTTGTTCCGGACCGTAACTTCCTTTTTATAAAATGTCTTCAGGGCTCAGAAGTTACGTCGGAGTTAAGCTGATACTTCTTACAAGTTTTGGAGTTTAATTGTTTCCTACTTTGTAGTTTATATAATTAATTATTTGTACCTTATAGTACGTACTGACCCGCGCAGATTCACCCGCTGATTATCAGTTTTTATGCTATCCCACAGGAGTAGGACATTTTATCGGAATAAAAAGAATTTATATAAGGACTTAGCCATCTACATTGCAAATTTCATCGCTATCGGTAAAGTCGTTATATATGTGGTAACAAACATTGACACACCCACACATACACAGACTTGAGCACTGTAGTATAATATATATTAGTAGGATAGCTCGCAGAACCGATGACCGCTGCGGAATAAATGTTCTCGAATGGCGACCGCGAACTGAAAAAATTCAACATAAGAGGAATCACCGCTCGATAAACCAATGGCATTAAAGCGCTCGCAGGAAGTCGGTGGATGATGAAGGCTCAAGATTGGTCGGCATGAGATTCTTTAGGGGAGGACTTTACCATTACATAGCTAGTGGTGGTTACAGAGCTAATGGTTTCACGATCATCATGACAGCTTTCTAATGTTCCCACTGCTGGGACACTGACCTACTCTCAAGCGAGAGTGATTGGGTCTTAATCCACCACGCGGACCCAATGCGGATTGGTGGATGGCACATGTATTTCGATTTTTAAATTCTTAGACATGCCGGTTTCCTCACGATGTTTTTCTTCACCGCATCAGAGCACTGGCATTGCGCACATACATTTTTCGAATAGAAAAATTCATTGGTGCACGATTGGATTTAAACCCACGACCTTTGGATCGGAAAGCGGGGTCACTACCACTAGACCACCGGTGCTCTTCAGGATCATTTGGCCAAATTAAACACATAATCGCACGTGTATTACTAGCCGCTTATGTTAGCAATCAAGTCCCAGTCATGACCAATAACGACACAATTACCACTCCAATACTAGAGCAGTATGTCACTGTGACATCAGACACCGTGATGAGGCGGTCACAATAAATAGCCCCGTAATACACTTATAGCGGACGAGGTCGTAATAGCCCGGGGCGTAACGTGATTTGCTCCTGCTCTATTACCTAAATGCTCTGCAACTATTCCGCCAACAAAGAAAGGATCATAATATAATATCGCCGGTTCAGGCACGTTCATGTGTGCGTTGAATTTGAAACGCAAATTTGGCTTACAAAAGTTTATATTTGCCTTGTGATATTGATGTGGTAACCTTTTTAATATGACGTATTGTGCACAAAAGTAGCCTCTGCAAACCAAACTGATTCTTCTCGCTACATTAGTTTTTAATCATTGGTCACAAAAACTAGGTCTGACAACCTACCTAAAGATGACACAAGTAATGACATAAGTAAGGCCGAACATCTACCAAACTGGAACTTAACTTCAATTTAATTTGGACTTTATTTTGGATAACCAACAGACGCGAAATTGTAGCGACGCAATCATGATACAGGATTCCATGTGGCTTTTTCTCGAAACTCAAACGGTAATAATTTGTTGATTTGGTACCAACCTAAGCAGACTATGGTTACAAGAGCTCAAATCACACATGTGTCACCATCATATAAAACAGCACTTATACCAATTAATCTTGCATTAATTTTTACAACATTTCCAAAAGTTTTTTCATTCCGTAAGTTGGTAGTAGCAGTGGCTATCAAAGGCAGGGCTTGGCATAACTACCTAAGTGCACTTCACAAGGTGCTTATAGGGTGGCCATTCACGCCGTGTTAGTAACGCGCTTAATGACTGACTAACGGCAATGGCACTTAAGTTACTTTCCAACTGCTTATTAAAACTTGAAAGGCGTATTTCCTATGTTTTGCGTACAAATAGTTACTTATTGAGAAGCTAGAGTAGCTAAGCTTTGCATGGTATCCTAAATAAACGCCTTTAAAGTAACGTGACTGCTTCTCTTGACCGTATATATAGTTTTTAGCAATTTTATTATAACAATCAAGCAATGCGTTTAATGCAAGCAGCTTAAGAACTCGATAATAATAGCTTTGTGTTATTAGACGTAATGAGTATCAATATCTTTTAATGTAGATACGTAGTAGAGTAGATAAGTACGTCGTAATCTACATTATGTAAACGTTTCAACACCTCATTAGACGTCATTAATTACAATTATGCTAGTCACTCACACTACATCCTAACTACAAAAGTAAGTAAGTTTGTTCGTATTAGGGTGTTAACTTTGATGAAAATTAATTGAAAACGGATAAGTAATTGGAATTGAGGCGTATATTATACAACTTTAGCACAAAATATTTTTCATAGTTTATTTATGTGTATTTTTTTGTTGGATATAGGCAAGCGATTGACCAGCACCTCACCTAATGGTAAGTGATGGTGTGGTCGATAAAAATTGGCTGTGTTTATCTTTTGTTTATTTTTGGGCGATCGCCCTGCGCGCCCCGATGTACTTACATATAATACCCTAAACTCTATATTCACCCAGTAGATAAAGCGCAACGAGGCTGTAACGTGATTTCCCAAACCAGACGCTCTCTCAAGTGCTTCAGTGCTCTTCAAACGCTCAGCGATAGGAACTCACGCCAATCAAGACTACCGCCTTTTAGGAACACGATACAAGGTACATACTATTTGTAATCTGTGGACGGATGATCGGTGTTCTGGCCAACAACTCATGCAACTTTCGGAACGTTCATTATGAAGCCACAAGCAGTAAGTATTAGGATTATACCTATTTAGGACAACTGAGCTCCTGTTCTTAGGTTTCGATTGCTTAGTCGCTGTTTAGCTTTTTAAACGGAAATTTTATGACCTTATTTTTCAAAGCTATTTAAAAAAAATCTTAGACCTCTATTCTTAGCAAAACAATCAATCCGCAATCTAAGGATTAATCCTCAAACCATTGATAGTGTATAGAACTATCAGAGCACTACTAATTTCGCATTAAAAAGAACATGATAATGTAACTACTGGTGTAAAAGTTTAAACTATGCTCAAAAAAGACAAAGACGTTCTTAAGTGTTGACTTCAAGAACTATTTTGACTGCTCAGGTCAAGTAAATAGGTTAATGAAGGGGAAAATGACGTCATCCATCTTAGTTGGATTTCTCTTAGCATCCTCATGCTACGATGCTGAGCTTAATTCACTTCGTTACTGTTTTTATCTGAATAAAAACAGAGATAACTCGAAAAATAATGAGTTTAAAAATTAATTATTTGAAACTTTTTCGGTGACGTTAATTACCTTGAATCATAAGTACCTACTTGCTTAATTAGCCAAAGCTTGTTTTCCTTATTGTTGGTTCGATATTTTTAAATGAACGTTGCTTAAGTTTTTAAAGGCAAACTAATTATTTATAACATAAAAGATTTAATAATATTAATATTACATGGATCTCACAAGTTGTTGCGAACTAAGTTTTATTTGGATTTTAGTTTTTGATGGCAATATACTTACTACTACAATTATACTTCTGCACACACCCTAAAAATGTTAGGGCTCTAGAATTTACAGTTTTGACTGTGCGTTGATTGTCAATCAGTTTGTCAGTCAGTTAGTAAGGTCTTCTTTCAATCAAAGTTTTTAGTCTTTTAGTTTAGGCGGCCTATTAATTCCGCCTCCATTTTTTTACTTATTTTATCAATATTTGTTTTTATTGTTCCTTAGAAGTCAGTACTGTTTATGAATAAAGTTATCTTTATTAAATTTCGAAGACCTGTTCCATAAATAAAATCCATTACCAAATCAACCACGTATCTTTGAAATCCGTGTTACTTTTCAATGGCTCAATTCGGAACCTCTAGATCGGAACCTGTGGTTTCAATTTCCCGACCTAAATATAGGGAATCGATCACCTATCGAAATAGGAGCCCATTCATTTTAATCAAACCATCTTGTACCTACATTGTAAACTAGTAGATTTCGATGAGAACAAATTGAATGAATTGTAAGTTATATTATAGTCACTATATTTAACGGCAACAATATAATTTTAATATAATATATAATCTGATAAGGATTATAAATATTGGATTGTCATCCTAATAATGACCCTGAAAGTAAAAAAAAAAATTGATTCATTGTTTATGTAGTCGATTGACAGTTCATCATGACAGCCTTTTAATTTTCCACTGCTGGGACACAGCCCTAGACCCAATGCGGATTGAGTTTAGGCAATCTACAGTCTTGCGATTCGAAAACATATAGATGGCTTTCGAGTTTTGAGTTCTTGGGCATGCCGGTTTCCTAGCATGATCCCTCATCGTAGCCGAGAGAGTGCACTGGCATTGCGCACATAATTTTTTCCAATAGAAAAATCAATTGGAGCACAATCGGGTTCAAACCCACGATCTTAGGATCGGAAGGCGGGGTTACTACTGATGCTTCCTGATCAGAAAGTCTGACAGTTAGTCAGTAAGTATCATATCCCTATTTTTAACACAAGCCCACGGCTGAAAATTCTACTACCAAGGTAAAATATTCAATAGTGTGTGACAAGGCATTGCATTTCGCTCACCCCTTTATGAATAGCAAATTATATGTGTCTGTTATTTCAGTGGTTAATCCTGACGGAGTAGCGACATAATGGAAAATCCTAAGGGGACTCATGGATCTGAGATACAATACAGATTAATAAGTACATGCAACAAAGATTTCAGCCTTCAAAAGGCACTGCTAAAGGAACCAGTAATGACTGACTACTACACTCGAGAGCAATGAATCCGGGTCACTCAAAGAATCCAAAAAATCTCGGAAAGTAAGAATGCTAGGTTAATGCAATAAATTGTATTTAATAGACAATTTAATACTCCTTAAATGAAAGTTAAAAAAATATGAGTCACCATACATTTTATTTACACAAAATTACATAAAGAAAAAAAACTGCTGATCTCTCCTTAAAACAAAAATAGGAAACATGAAATTTTTGAACTTTATGACGATTTTCATGAATTTCAATACTTCGTATTACCTCCTCGTGCTTCCATTACTGCGTTTACGCGGTTTGGCATGCTGTACACCAAGTTCCTCATACGATTTTGGGGAATATTCTCCCATTCCTCTGTGAGAGCAATTTTGAGCTCAGGAAGCGTGATTGGGGGAGGGTTTCGTTGTTTTACGCATCTCCCTAGCTCGTCCCAAGCATGCTCGATCGGGTTGATATCCGGGCTGCGCGCTGGCCACTCCATACAAGTAATGTTCATCTCTTGAAGGTAGTCATTCACAATCCTACCTGTATGAGGTCGGGCATTGTCATGCATAAATATAGCATCCTCACCCAAATTGACCATAAATGGACCAACGTGTTCGTTGAGGATTTCTTCCACATATCTTACGCTAGTTAAAGAGCCGTTTTCTATGATCACCAGCTCTGTGCGACTTTCAGAGGAAATTCCGGCCCACACAAGTACAGACCCACCACCGTAGGCTACTTTTTCTTCGATGCATGCTTGCTTGAATCTTTCCCCTGGTCTTCTATACACTCTGTGTCTTCCATCGTGCTTGTAGAGCATAAATTTTGATTCGTCGGAGAAAAAAAAAACTTTCGACCAATTCGATTTTCGAATTTGATCGATTTTTTGGATTCTTTGAGTGACCCGGATTCATTGCTCTCGAGTGTATTTGCTGTTCGTCATGTTTTTCATGCAGCGGTTACCAAACTTGTAAGTTCCTCTTTATATAAATTATTTAATTAATTCTAGACTAGATACTCTTAGATATTAAGCAAAAAAAAAGGTTAAAATTTAATTTTATTCATATTTTGTAAAAATGCTTAAAACAAGTTTTGTAGTTATGTTATAAGATACTAATGTAAAAAATAACTAGCTGCTAGATCCTTATTTTTTATGCTAGTCACGTGTTTACTACCCGGACTTTGATGCGTGCCACAACCCGCCTCAGATCTACATAATACTTCAGGTAAAGTAGATTCACATTCAAATATTATCATAAAAAGTTTAGATATATTTTACTTAATATGTACTATTTCGGTTGCTATAGAATCTTCATTTTAAAACGCTCATTCTGTTTTTAACATTCTATTAAAATTTTATTATTAGCGAAAGAGATTTTGCTTTCAGATAGTCATAAAAAAAACCTAAGTAGTCTAAGTAAATAAGCTTTGGAACAGGTACTTTTTAACCAGAAATTACCTTTTACGTGCTAAGCTCATTCTGATCACATTTAGTTTCGTCAAAAATATGCCACATTGACTTTAATAGTCTTGAAAACATTTTATTATCCTAAAAAGTTACAAATACAGACCGGAACGGAAAAAAAATAGCACGGGGAAAAGAAGAAAGAGGTGACTATTAGAATGGTATTATTTACATTATTAATTTTAATATCATTTTTAATCTACCAAAATCCATTCAGAAGCAAATCATCTATAAATTAAAATAAGTAAGAGACCTCTGATGTTGAAAACCTCTCTCAATTTATCTATTAAGTAGATTAACTACTGTCTGCAGTTTGAGAGTAATAACTAAGTTTCGCTAACTTCCCCGATAGTTTTATGACGCGAGTGTACGGCGTGTGTTGTTATTTTATGTGAGTAAATGAAATTCAATATCGGTTGAGGCTGTTAAGTTTGATAAGGTACTTTTTGTTTTAAGCTCTATTATTCTCAGATGCTTTCATAAAACTGCTATATTATTCCCAATTTAAAATAGCATGGCGGTAAAGCTCTATCTTCTATATTATTTGTGAAACGGAAAAATTAGATGCTATTTCGAAGATTTAGCTTTGAATTGAGTTAGTTTCGAAGAAACGTAGTATCTCGATACTCGGGTAATCTAACGCTGTTCAAATTTGTTTGAATCCTGATCAGAATTAAGTGAAAACAGATTATAAACTTATAATTTAACTAGCCTATCACCTCAGCTTCGCACGGGTGCAATAAAAACTTAAGCAAACCCGGGGCGGTCGCTAGTAATAAATATAGCTTATGTTACTCAGGAATAAAGTTGCATTGCCATGGTGAAATAATTTTTGAAATCAAACCAGTAGTTGAAGTTTAGTCGTAAAAAAAAATGGCAAAAGCAATAAACTAGTATCTCTCTGGTTAATATTTTGTGTTTCACATTATAAATTACAGTTTTATATTATAACGATAGTTTGCTAGGACTTATTGATGTTTATAGAGCTTTGTGGGGATACTTATGCTAACATTGTTTAGGGACAACGCATGTTACGCCAAAATGTATAATTAACAAAGTCAGAGCAAGTCTAGCTAAAGCTGGCGTAAAATTTTGTATTTTATTTATAAGGATTTGTCCGAAACAAAATGATAAGTTGCTAAGTTAAAGAAAGTCAAAATCTTAAATATATTATTAGATGAAAAAACTAATATCGGTTTCAAACGCTGTTCTTGTGTTCAGGGATGAAAGCGCTAGTACTGCTACTCAGTTTTATTAACTTTTGCAGTTGTCAATGTTCAAAGTATAAGTGTTAGTCCTTTTTGAATCAAACACCGCTTGTGCAAAAATCATGGATGCCAATTTTATTTAATCGAAAATCTTTTTTTGTTTCATTTTTGAACACTGCCTTTTAGCACACTTGCAGTTTTTGCATTAAATTTCTCTAAAAAGGCTTTACTACAACTTCGGAATAAGTTTTATTCAAAGTCAATACTTAGTGAGCGTCTGTGAAGCTGAGTGCTTGGACGTTTAACGCCTACGTCTGTTATCGCTGAACCCCAGCAAATGCGAAGTGGTCTTTACTTTGCATTCTACGTTCTACGATGTTGTTTCGTATCAGAGACGCACAGAGACTATTACTGCTGTTACCATATACAGATATTAAAGAAGAAATAAACATGGGTATTGAAAGAGATTTTCTAAGGGAACTGGTTGTCGATTAAGGCTTTTTTCGTTGAATTATATAATTATTATTTATTTGATCTCACTGTGACACACACACTACTCATATGAACTGGCACTGTATTTAACTTAGTTATAAGAAACTCGTATCAAAACAGTTATTTGTTATTTAGAAAAACAATTGAGCTTTATTAAAAACAAAATACAATGATTTCTTCGTAATATTTTGTTGATGCTATAATCTTCTCCACAAAGGCGAACTTTCTAAGATTCTAGTAATATTAGTAGGTAAAGGATTTTATGTTTATAATAAAATTTAATGACCTGTATTTTTACAAATTGTTCTCTTTGTAAACTATTATTTTAAGTTATCATCATTTAAATAAAATTATTCATTTATAATTAGTTAATGGTCTGTGTTTTCAATTATTGCTCTCTTTTACGCTAATGTACCTACTATGTTTTGAATCGCAATTGAGCTGGTGCGCGTTGACGTCGCAATAAATTTAGTTTCAAACAACAGAAATTAGTGTTTAGTCGAACATGCATTTTTTTGTTTGCTTTTAAAAAAGACGTTTTATTTCAAACTAACATAGCACGCTTGCGTGAAATTTGCTGTCTAATAAAGTACGCATAGAATTATTAAGAATTATCAGGTGAGGTGGTAGTTCAAACGCTTGTCTATAACCAATAAAAAAAATGCAGCATCTGAGCGGGGCTCTTTTTAGATGCTATACAGGTAAAATTGTGCGTAGATATGTTTTTTAAATGGCACAAGAGCAAAATGCACTGAAGCTCCACTAGAAGTCTGTTCACTCAAATAAACTATTTCTAGTGCAATGCAAAAGTCTGCAGCAATAATGCCCGGACGATTCCGTCACGGTCTATGGCCGATAACGCTAACCCGATTCCAAGTCGTGCCCGCCCGTCCGGTACATCCGTACAAAGATTTTCCATTAGCTGACAAAAATAAACCTTTGGACTATACCTTGCCGACGCCATTGTGAATCACTGCCACTGTACAGTGAAATATTATTCATACTTTTTTATAGAAGGGGATTGTTTCTATATTTCGGTTAAGTTGGTAACCATTTATCAAAGTAGTAAATTATTATTTTTTCGAGGGAATAAAGCTGAAATTTTAGCAATTTCTATCAGTTATGGTCATTGAAGGATGTCATTGTCCTGCACACTATTTTAGTGGAATCGTACCATAAGAACATTCACTGTGCTAGACTGAAAGCTTCAAATCAAGAGTCTTCTTCTTCTTCTTTTGTTTTATGGCCTCTGTGGCTAGTTTGCCACAATTTTGCTAGTGTCAAGTGTATTAAATAGATTGTCGCTTAGCAACGTAAACAAACGAAATTTGAAACAAGTTAAATTGGATAAACTGCCACCAAATTTACGCAATAAAACTTAAAATAAAACGAGAAAAATAATTAAAATGAGAAGACCCATGTCGTTTTGACAAGATAGCCAAAGACAATCCAAATCAAGAGTCATACTAAATGCGTTTATTGAATGACAGTATCAAAAATGACAGAAAATGACACGATTCAAACCTTTCGGAGGTTTTAGAAGACCAAATAATAAAATCAGTTTTTTCGGTAGTTTTTTTTTTTTTTTCTGTTCCTTTCTTGCTGTTAGATTTCGTCGTAAGTTTGAAAATAATTGTTTCGCCTCCTTGCCCCGTCATGTCTTCGTCGGGTGGCATAACTGAGAGCAGTTGCTCCTATAACGTCGGTGCACATAGCATTCTTAATACCAGCATTACCAACTGGCATGCTAGTAGTTGCTACGGTATTCAGTTTGTTGAATATTCAACCTTAAATGGGTCCCAAATCAAAGTTCATGACTGTACAGTAAACAATCAAAAAGAGAACCAATTTAAATAAACGAAATAAAGGTTATTAAAAAATTACTAGCTTATAACTCACCCTCCTGTGTATTTTGTATTACATTTACCTAAACTATAAAACAATTTTGTTCTGGAAATTGATACTATAAAAACAATTTGTTTACAACAAATATTTTCTTTTTTAAATTTTTCATATAAATTCACTCAAACTGTCCTCGCATGTTTTCTTCACTGTCAACCGATACTGTTAAAATAATCCCGGAGACCCGCGATTCAGGCTAGCCCTAGTGCGGGATCCACTGTCATTTCTGTTCTGTAACCCCAATCTGATTCTCATTGTTATTGGTATTTACACATATTGCTATTTGAAACTATGTTTAATTTGGAAAGTAGTATACAACTACTTAGTATTATAACTAATTTAAGTACTACCTAATGTAACAATAAAAAAACAATAAATTTGATTTGATTTGATTTGATTTGAATAGATCTAGAACTCCAACCAACCATATCCTTACTAACTTCCGCTTAGCCAGCAATGAACCGGAGACTCTATGTTACTCAGTATCTATTAGAAATAAATTTAAAACGAAGTCATTTTATATGAGCTATCATTGTACTATGCAGGCAGCCGCTCCGAGATTTCGGGATAATATGGATAATCCACGGTGCTCGAAATGAAGCCAGCGAAAGATCCTTTGCCGCTCATCCAACTCGAAAATTATTTATTCATTGCCCTGTTTATGACTGCGATTATGTTGTTACATATAAAGCAATAACGATAATGTTAAGTGCGTGTTTCCTGAAATGGTCGCACGTTTTGTGGTTCGCTGAATGTCGAAGGTAACTTGAGCCTCCCTAATATATTTTTATGTGATATTATGAAGGTAGTTTCATAAGTTGGTACGTGATAAAGCCACAGTTCTATAGTGGGTACCTACGTATCACATTTGCTAGACTGTTTTTCAATGTTTTTATCTTGTTTGTATAATATTATTTTAGATCGCTTAGCAGTACATACCTACTTACTTGTTAATGTAGAATAAATTCATTGTTTTCTGTCTAAATAGATACAAGTTAGTGAATTGAACACCTGGTGGTAAAAACACATAGGTTAGCCGTTTTTGAGCACATTCAGAGTTCATTCTTTGGTTTGATAGTTCAAGAGTAGCATGCAAAATTCTATTAAAGTACTCAACATTTTAGATAAAATGTTCCGATGACTTTGGGAACCTGTGACACAGTAGCAATTGAAACTCATAATGCTAAAATAGTACTAACATTTTACCCACAACATTTTATGGCGAGCAGAAGCAATAATATTAAACTCACAAGTATCGATTCACAATATCTACTTATCATTTTCCTTTTTGTTCTTATCTTTGGATCTGAACATTTATTACTGTCTTATTGCTTGTGGAGTGGTCAGGCCGGGGGCATGAGTCAACAAGGGGTTATTATGTTGAGACTAGTGAAAAATGAACAAGAAAGTTTTTGCATTTTGCAATTGTGCCGTGGAACATTTTTAAATCGCTCAAGACTTGAAAATTAATTCCGCGTTTCATGATGAAGGGGAAAATGTTGGATGATTTGAGGTTATACGAGTCTTATATAAAGTGAACTTAAAATAAAATCACAAATAGACCTTTAACTATGTTTGAAATGTTAGAAAACAAATTTATAATTATATAAGAAAAAAATAATTTAAATTTATTAAATAAAACATTTATTCTATCCATCTGTATTTCATTAAAGTATTTAAATTGAACAGGTCCTGGTGTCTTGTATTATTTGATTTTCAAATACATGTCTATGAAATTCACAAAAGTCATTCAGAAAAGCGAAGTGGACGAAACTGGTGCAAAAGTATACGTGTCAAGAGAATCGATAAAGAAACAAATATCAACTCTTCTTCCCGGGTTTAAAAGTATTGCGGGGAAAAAGAATCCTTGGTGTTATGGCATAATGCGTATAAAGGTACATTCGGTGCGGATTTATGTAGGAGGCCTCGGTTGGTTTATGATGACAATGCCGCTCTGAACCGCCGCGGGCGCCACCTCATTTCCTCACTGAAAGTTATAAAAACATATTGAAAATGAGATTCCCGCTAAGGAACCCACCGAATGTTATCTGGTTTTGTGATTTGCTTGTTTTTATGTAAAGGAATAAACGTATTTTAGAAACACCTACATACTTACATGTTGCGTGGAAGTAGACTTTGTTATTTGTTATGAAAATTTCTATAGAACTGAAAACAGGAGCTTATTTAATTCAAAAACATTTTGTGGAACGCGCTTTGTAAACGATGTTAATTATTTTTTGATATTATGACTAATTTGTTTGATGACATCGGTGGCGTGGTGATCCAGAGCCTGGTTGAGAAGCGAAAAGTTGCGGGTTCGATCCCCGCTGCGGGACAAATGTTTACAAGGTCCTTAACTAAATGTTTCTGGTCTGGGTGTTTCTACTTATTTTATAAATAGTGTAAGTGTATTCTATCAGTTATCTGGTTCCCATAGTACAAGCTTGATTTAACTTGGAGCTTTGTAAAAATGTCCTCCAAAATGTATTAGTAAATAAATAAGTATATTTATTCTGTAATTTCATACATGCAATGTTGATAATGATATATCTTCTTATTATGCATTAAGTCCAAAAAGTTTACAAGCACGTATTGTGCTAAAATATAATTAATTTAAGTTACCGAGTTAGTAACGCGAAAAGTCGTATAATTCAGTTAACAAGTTTGTTACTTGGGTAACTCGGTATTTAGCTGAAGCTCGCAAGAAGAGGATCTTATTATTTAAGACAGTTACGCTGTGTTGGATATGATGACTTATTTCAGATTACTGCAAGAAAATCCCTTGATTAAAAGTTTGCTATCAAAATTAAAGCAATAATGATAATAAGAGATTGACGGTTTAGTAAACCCATTTTTTTACTAGCTTTTAGTGAAACTTAAAGTAAAAATGATGGGTAGTAAGCCTAAGCTTGGAAACGGTGTAGTGAGAACCGAAGTAGTGGAACTAAACCGTATAATATGTTACTCATCAATTTATTTTACTAGCGTTTCTGGAACCAGTAGATTTTTTTTATGACCTATACTTACTCGTATATTGAATACGTATTAATTTCGTTTAATTTATTTTCAACGCATTTAATTGACTTTATTATTCATTGACATTATTTTGTTTTAAAAAACTACTTGGTAAAGAACCTCATGCATGCTGTCTGTATCTTCAATTATAATAGCACTTGATTAGTTTTACTTATAGTTCTCACACCGGATCTCGGCCGTCGTGAAATTAGCCGTTTCGATGCGCAATGGAGCTTTTTCAAACTAAATTGTCTTTGCGCATCACAAACGGCTAACTTTACGGAAGCCTAGATCCAAACATTTTTTTAAGTGGTGTACATAATGGCGGTGCTCAATAAATAATATATAAAAAAGCTATGAAACTTTATTTTATTTACTTAATACGCGTAGTAGTGCAAATGATCTTTGCATCCTTTTATCATTAATATTTAATTAAAGACGTTAATTAAGCAATGAGCTACCGTTATATATATTTTTATGATGGTAGATCCTTATACTTATTTCTATTTTTACTTGAAAACGTAAAATAAAAAAAGTACTATCAAGGGCACTATCCAATTAACAACGCGACACTAGGACGAGTTTAAAGAAGCGGATGGGACAAAGCTCCAGTTACGCCGCCCGTTGTAAGCTAAGTTAAAGCAAAAGTTGTTGTCTAAGGGCCACTACGTACGGAGTGTACGGCAAAGATTGTCTTGTCAAGCACTCGCTGGCTCAGTGCGACGGGCCCGTCGGATCCGGGCGGACGCTACGCCACGCGCTCCTGTCGTAGCAAGCGCTACGGTAACTCTACGAAACTCGAACTCGACACGTTGTTTTTAATTAACAGACGCTGTTCTAATTTGTATGTAATTGGATTTGTTTTTAAATGTGAATGAAAAGTTTTGAGCGGACATTCTTTTTGAGAGCGTTCGTAAGTATTTTTTTATAATTATAGTTAAATACGTGTTTTTAATAATTAGTAATGATAGCTTAAGTATAAATAAAATATTCTATTCGAAAAACCGGGAGTATGAAACCCAGTAGGGTATTAATTTGCTTTCCAATATAAAAGGATAAAATCTATTCTCATTGTTCGAATTGTGGTCACTTTTATTATCTCGAAGATAGAAAGTAAAATAATAAATTGTCCTTCGTCCTTCAGGTAGCTAGTAGATATTCTGTCGACGTCCGCTATCGTGTCAAAGTCAGAATAACAAAGAAAATTGCGTCAATGATGTCTACGTGGGCCCCTCGGTTTTATACAGGCTCCTTTGTTTTCTTCCCATGAGCCTTTCTCGAAAATCGCTTTCAAAGATGAAAGGAATTAATATAATTAGTCTGTGGTAATATTGAGTGCTCTGCAGACTTGCGTTGTCTTAAAAAATAAAACCAACACGCCTTTTGTAAAGCTTTTTAACTGTAAAAAATAATGAGAGCCAGTCATTTAAAGTTATCGGTTTTAAATGACACTTTTGTTAAACGCAGTAAGTATTGGGAGGTCACTGAATAAATACTTTTTCTTTACTGGCCAACATTATTTGATTCCTGCGGTATTGGTGAGTGGGACAAGCCCATATAAATTTTACGTTTCTTATGTAAATAGAATTAGGACATTTTCAGTATTGAGGTAATTCATTACATTGATGTGGACTGTGAAGGTAGAACCCAAGACTTCATCATGGTTTATTGATGATGATGGCTTAATGACTGTGTTAGCTGATAAAGAAAACTAGCTTAAAGTTTTGAAGCACAAGAGTGTAAATGCCATAGTACTCCATATAGAGTTTAAAAATTCGAATTCACATTGCAGTGGTTACTTGACATAATGATAAATAACTGCGCTACCTCAGTAAGGTATATATTTATTAAAAAACAAACAATATTATTATAATACGATTGTCGTAGATCATTTAATAGCATTTTGTTGTTTCAAATTCATTATCACACAAAATACGAGTATGTTTTCGAAAACTCTATTCAACCAGCAGCCGAAGTTGACCGGCAGTTTATTTACCAAATAAACAGAAGCTCAGTTAGTTTCAATAACAAACGAAAAACTTTACAAAACCCAAGCCTAATTAGCTGGCCTTACCTAAATAAATAATTAGCGAGGTAATATTAACAGAGCTTTGAACGACCGACGAGCGCTACAATCGTAAATTTATAAGTTAACGTTCTGTTTGACTTCGTAATCTTCCTTCTTGGATTGTTTCTTTGCTATTAACTTTTGGTGTGAAACAAGCCTTTTGAGGGCTTTTTTTCATAACTTCTGTTAGGAAAATAAATATTATATTTAGCAAGCCGCCACACACAGTTTATGTTATTTATAATGGGGTTAGATTTCAGCCAGTGGTTTTTCATCTCCAGCACAGACGGTGTCAAATCGATGATGACTCCTGTTTAACGCAGCCAACGTCTCATTGCAGTCATGTGTTAAAGCCCCTAACCACAGAGCCCTAACTACATATTGTTCATAAATAAACATTTTATAAGGATTTGTACAGAAAACTTCATGACGATGACCAATGTGGCCTGCGACGCAGGAGGTTGCGGGTTCGATTCCCGCCTTGAGACAAATATTTGAAAGGCCTGCAAGTATTTACTCCGGGTGTTTTGGGTACTTTTATGTTTTCTTTGTTTAGTAAAAAATCTATTTATGTATTGTATTGTATTAAGTATAGCAGTACCTAGCCTTATTTTGGGGTTAAATGATGCTGTGTGGATTGTCCAGCATTATTTATTTATTAATATTACTACGCTTAATTTCTACTTTGTACATGCAACTTTTTGTTGGATAACCAACTACGTTTGGTCCCTGTTTGTTCTGAGTTGCCAGTTTCCCGAAACTTTGCGAATGACCCGAGGCGGGGTAATACTTACCGATCAATTGTTACATGTTTCTACATGTTTATGTAACAATGTTACAAAAAGTTGCAAAATTACGTGTACGAAGTATTCATTAGGAATTATTTGGTTTTGTTTAGTGATGTGATGCACAGTAAAGAATATTAAGAAAAAAATATTTTAATATAAAAAAATGTTAAAATGAGTATGGTTTAAAATAATGCAATTCGCCAAGTGTATAGAGTACGTGAGCCGTAATAAGATGAATAATTAAGAAAGTGCTATCCTCTCGTCCCAGTCATTACCAGCAGTGTTGTTGTCCGAACTTATTATCGTTTAATTTATGACCACACATTACCGCTTAAGGCACCATTAAGCCGCGCTGGAGAAGACTGGGAGGGTATACGGTTATAGAGGGTGAGTTGTTTTTGGGCTTGAAAGACTGAAAATTACTTTTTTAGTTAACTAAATTGCTTGTATATTTTTTGAAACAAGTAAATAACATTTAAGAGCACTGGTGCTTTATACCACTAGGTAGTCAAGGTCTTGAAAACGATTGTGCACCAGTTAAATTTTCTATTTGAAAAAAGAAAATTATGCAATGCCAGTGAAAGAAATAAACGAAAAATTTTAAAAGCATTATGTCAAACTTGTCCATCTTGTGTTGACCAGGCGCGGTTTCACTCGCGTTGTTTTTTTCGCAATTTTTCTATAATTTCTAACCGTTTAAACATTCCTCCTACGAATATTTCAAGATCAAAATCAGGGAAATCTCTCAGGCCGTTCTCGAGTTTTAGCAAGACTAACGCACAGCAATTCATTTTTATATATAAGGAGATAACTATTATTTTTGGCTGTGTTTCTGGGAATACTCGTAAGTATTAAGGGGTAGGTATGCTTGTATGCTACCTTGGCGGTTTAAAAAAAGGTTAGGTTAGTTATTTACGCGTATGAAGTCGCGGGCAACACTTAGTTTGGTATAAACAAAGATAATTATAACGATTATGACTGAAACATTACTTTTATTTTGGTACCTCGCCAGCAAACCCGCGGGCGGTCATAAGTAGCAAAAAAATTCACAACTTAAATATTTAAGTTTTGGTACTTTCCCTCCAATAGCTAGGTTAGGCCGAACGCACGAGTTGCATTGCTCGAATGCATTGTTTTGACAGTTTTTTATTTGGTACAACTGTCAAAACTATGCGATTTTGAGGAATGCGAGCGCTTACGTAATTTAATTACTTAAAAGATGATTTGATCGATGATCATAATCTTTTCAGCCAGTGGCATATCTGTTCAGTTCTTAACAGATCAGTGAAGTTGAGTAATATTCCGTGGGCTCACCATTTAGATAGGTGACCGCCAGTGGAAATTTCAACTAAGCTATTGTGCTACGGAAGGTTGCAGGTTGTTAGGCTTTGACGGAGAACTTCAGGCGACATTTTAACTCCGTTACCAAAGTTGCCCATTGAATCTCGCTAACTTTTTTTTTTAATATTATTTTTTTGCGGCTTATGTCACTGCGGCCATGTACTTAATCGCCTCCTTAAGTAAGAGCGAAACAAGAAATGGCCATCACACGAACTAACTTAACAGCTAAACGAATTTAAAATGTCCTAATTGAAGTCGTTTTAAAATCACCTTGTATAATGTCGGTACCTTAACCATAAATGTACGTACTAGGAAAGTTCGTGTGATGTACTACCGCAGGTCGTTTTGGTCTCACCACGTGCACTCGTTAATTTGTTCCCGTCACAGATCATAAAGTGTTTACTGTTTTCTATTAGCTTCGTGAAGCTTGGGTAGGTGCGGTGTAGGAATAACTACGGGTGGTATTGTCAGGATTGTCAGGGAAGTAAAGAGGGTTATTTGACAGACTGTAGCTCATTAATGTTACAAGATGCAACGTAAAAAGCACTTGATATGTTTGAAGAAGATATTATGAAGAGGAATCTTGAAATCATTAAACATGACTGAGTGGAACATAATTGATGCTCTATGAATAGTACAAAAAAAAAGTTTGATCTGTTAATCGAAAGATATTTTTTGCATTACCTAGCATCATTTCGTTTAACTTCAGTAAATCTACGGTTTTTTTCAGTTTATGAAAAATAACTACAGTATGAGCATAGTATGTACCTAACCTACTTAGGTAGGTATCTAAGTTATGATTCAGGTGATAGATACCGTTCCTTTTAAAAAAATATTCACGTGCACAAAATTAAAGCAGTTGTAGAATATTGTACTCTAAAATGTCCGAAGTTAGATTTCATATTTGTTTTGTAGCAACATACTAGCAACAAGCTACACAACTGAAATATATTCGGGCTAGTATGGACTTTATTCTAAGGCTTGCAGAGTGTTATTTATTGTGGCACAGTCGGGTTCTGAAGATTACCTAGACATGCACCCGACGATAAGCGTCGAGTCGTTATAGAGGTTGTCGTAGACCCTCAAAATATAAACATCGCCCAGATGTCGCAGATAAGCGAAGAGAGCTTTTTGGCCTAATGGCAGATTACTTCAGTAGAATGTGTTGCGTGCTCGCCCTTCGTGATGCCATGACTTATTGAATAGAAATTTTCCCACGATCTGATAAAGGTAAAAGTAAGTTTCCATTGAGAAAACGAGAATCCATTTTTTTTGCGCGATAAATGTTTTTCTTTTTGGGAAGAATCTTTTGTTAACGTAAAGATACAATAAGAAAAGTATAATTGATTCTTATTTAGGCTATTACTCACACTCTTTGTGGCACACATTGTTTTCTATAAAAATTGGAGGGTTTTTTGTAATAACGTTTTTTGTTCGGTATTGTAATTTTATAAAAGAATCTAGAATGCTCAATTTTTGCCCGTTCGTGGTTTAATAAAAAGGAAAATATAAAATATACTTGTAGGTAGTCACAAAATGAAGAGACTATTCGTTTATAAATTTTAAACTTTCCTTTTTGGTCGGTATGCATTATTAAAAAATGGTGCTTTTTTCTGTATCTATGAAATCATGTGCCCTTGCGACATTGATCTACAATTTATTTAATCCTTTCCACCTCGCGTTCCGCGTGCGTGTATCGCGCATTTTAAATTATGCATGAAAAGATTCAAAGCGAGTACCTACCATCACGCAGCTAACCCGTGTGCGGGACAAAACATATGTAAGGCGGCTCGCCAACATGTAGGAACCACCAAGTGTCATGAAATAATGACAGATTGACAAGTGACATGAGATGGCGTATTAGAGTTATCAGGGGTCACGTCGCGTCATCGAAAACTACATAAATGGGCAAGCTGTCTAACTTAAGACTGTCCAAAGTCGTGTACCATGTACCATGTCTTTTGTGAATAAACCTACTGAATACTGAATACTAAGCTGAGACAGTTTTTAAAGTTTTTCACAACTCAGATGTTGGATAATTACTGATTTTACATTAGCTTGGGCAGAGTTTACTTATAAAATTATCTGATAAGTGCCGACACCGACTGTACCGACACACGATCTCACGACTCTGAATACAAATGTAACGACTGAACAGATTACATATTTGGTAGAGCTCGTTGCCAGCGAATAAATCCGCGGACGCAAGCTACTTATTAATATTTAAAACAACTGTGTGTATGTGTAGCACAGGACTCGTATAAAATGAAATAGTACCTGCGTACTTTGATTATTAATCTCATTCTTCCGTCACTGAATATTATGTAGCACGTACGAACGCGCTATTCAATTCAATTCCATTTGATAAAGCTGCGCTCAAGGGGTATTTCGACCTATAGCATCGGCAAATCTTGTATTCGAAAGAATTTTGAGTTCAAAAACCAGTGTGTTAAAGCTCATATTACATGAAAACGCTATTTGAAGTGAGTTGGTTCAGTTTGGGGTACAATTTTGCAGTCATCCTCTCGAAGTGATGTTATGAATTTTACATACTGCTTGCACGCCTAATCAACACAGAGTTGTTTCATTCCTGGTTTCGGTTTCGGAAATTTAAATAAGTCTTTCTCTTTAATTAGTGGTGGATAGGTGTTTAATTAAAGTTGCCTTGGTGAAGCAGGTTAAACGAAACATTATTTATGCTGTGAGATCTCACCCTCGGGTCACACGTGTACATATAAGACTGATACTGAGCCGGAGCCGGTTTGGACGTAGTTTTGTATACGAGTCTCATGTGCCAGATATAAACAACCGTTTATACAAACCGTATGCGCAGCGCCGGCGCCGACCCAACCGCTCACAACTCACCACAGAGCACAGCGACTAGTCACGACTCCAGCTGCGTTCATTCGCCAGAAAGTAGCTTAGTAAATGTACTGAAACGTTCACACGTGTCAAGCTGGCGACTACGGCCCCAAGTTGGTGTTCGCACGGCACCGTAACCCCAGTTCTATGATAACTTAAAAGCAAGCGCACAAAGGCGTTATTGTAAATTCCAATAAAAAACAGGCCATAGAAATAGCTTTATTTTTGAGCATTTTCAAGCTTTATTGGAACTACATTGTAGCTTTGATACATATAACTGTAAATTGTTTTGTATTTTTGTGAAATATTTTTACATAGGAAAAGCGTTTTTTTGTCATCATGTCAGATATTCAAGTCGCTCGTGGATATACCACTACTGAATCTCAGTTAAATCATAGTGTATTTTTTATCAATGTTAATAAAAATTAACTACCTGTTAGTTTATAATTCTAAATTACAACTTGCATAGGTACTTGTAATTATTACATTATAGTAATAAAACCATTGATAAAAGTATACAATAATAATTTAACTATGTGATAAAGTAATCTTGTAACGGTCATGCATAAATATTTTCGTGTTGTTAAATTTTATTATTATGGCATCAACAAAAACAAACCTTTTTTTACGCACAGATTTAAATTTTTGCCTCGCCGAGGGACTTATGCCCCAACTGGAATAAGGCGATGTTTTTATTACTGTGGGTCTTTCTACGCGTATTAGGACGAGAACCGTTGCGTTGTTTGTTTACAATCAACTCTCCTTATTAGGTATTCTCATAATTATCGTCATTTTGTTCACAATAAATAACAAAAAGTATTATTATGAAAACACTTATTAGGAATTTTTACATTGGTATAGAGACAGATGCGATACTTTAAAATGTGCATAGTATTACTACAATTTTTTTTAGATCTATTGGAGAAAATAATACATCCACCTACACTATAATTATGTGTATGCAGTTACGCTAATGCTACGTTCGAATAATTACGCTTCAGAATATTTTCTGCCTTATGTTCATAAAATTTACAAAATAAATATAATTTATATTATCTAGCGGACCAAAAATGTGTATTAATGATACTGCATCAAATTATTATGCAATGCAGTTATGCATTCTCGTCCGCAATAATTTAATTTCTCCCACACTCGGCATTTGTTCCGAACCACTCTACCCAAGAAGAGACTCCGCTTAAAACGGAAAATTAACAAGTAGACGAATTCTATATTAAAATCAAGCCTTGTGTGCAATATAAGTGAATTTATCCATTTAATATTCATGAGAAACAAAGTTCTGGCGCGTGAGGCCGACGGTGACAAATTCCACAACTTACCCGTCGCGTTCCATGAATATGTAGTCATATGAGCACTGGCTCAGCGAAGTGCCTTAATCTTCAATCATCCCAGAATGACCTCACATTAAATGCAAACGAGCCGAGCGGTATAAAACGCGCCATAGCACACTACGAGCGTAAGTACCCAAGTATACGCGTCATAATCCCCTTACATCAAAGACATAGATAAACGTCGAGAGCGATAACTAAATAAAAATCAATATCAGAATCGGTTGTGACTTTGTTCCTTACAATCCATTTGCCCTAAGAACGTAGTGCTTTTACAAAGGGATTTCTCAGGCTCTTATTTCGAGACCCTTTAGGGCCACACTTGAGGAACTGCACGGAGCCTTTAGGGTCCCGCTTCCGCCGCCCCTCCGAGAATACCCGAGATAAGAGAGACGTTTTGGCGCCATTCATGTTTATGGCAGGGCAAATGGCCCTAGAATACTGCGTACTTATTATAAACAAGTAGGTATACTTGGCTAAACTCAATAATATTCTAAGGCTTTGAGCTTTTTTAGAAGGTATTGAATTAAAAAAATAAAAGCTTCAAAGTTGTACAGCGTACTCTTGCTACGTTAAAAGTTATTATACTGCCCTGATGTTGCATGTTATTCAACAAGTCGTTCGAAAGGAGATTGTTGTGAGCTGTGAGTGAATAATTATTTTCGGTATCATCACCTTTGAGTCGAACATAAACTAAAACTGGTAATGTGTACATTTACCTAAATGAAAACCGTTAAAACTTTTAAGCCACGGCTCTGTACCAAACATAAAAGGGTTAAACCGTTCTACGTGGCTACTTAATTTATAATTTAAGAAATTGAAACCGTCCGTTATTATTCATAGGACATGTCTTTATTTGGACGGAGGTACGGGTATTACATTATTTTACAAAATGTAGTCGCCGTAAAATTTTATAGGGAGTTTGGTTGGGGGCCGCTAGGAAGTCATTACCATCCTACCTATACGAAATCTACCTATTTACGTCCAAACCGTTGATTTCAATTACTTGCCTAACTGCTTATTGTACTTACCCTTTATTATTATTAGGCGCGTTTCCTTTGATTTCCTTTAATGAAAATCCGACAAAGTTTATTAAAACCGTATTGTTCTATTTGTTGAATGATAATTATGTATAATAAGGCTAATTTAGAGTTATATCATTATGCAAACGATTTTAAAATAAACAAGTTATTATACAATACAATCCTGAGAATAAATCCTGAGATCGTTTTTACGTTATCCGGAACGACAACCGTGTGCTCACGACTTTCGATCCACGTGTGTCAGGGATTTTTTCTTAGAAAACTATTCATCATTGCTTCTGTTGGAGCAAAGTGCTCGATGGTGGTGAACCACGAATTATACCGTCCCGGACAGTTAAAAAATTCTAGCAGTCCAATAGTCGTATACATAGTCACACCCCACTAGGTTTCTCTATGTTGTAGGTATTACAAGTAGGTACTTCGATACAATAACCATAATATTGTAGCTACGAGTACTTTAGTTACAGAACAATATAAACACAATAATACGCCTGACGAACCCGATCAAACGCGAAACTTATATTTTGTAATTCAGAACAAGAGTAAATAAATAATCCGCATTGACTTGTCCGTAACTGAAAGTAAATTGGAATATAGAAACTGAGCCCGCAGGTCGAAACAGGGGGTTGTACAGGAGTTTGCTGTCCTCCGGGGCACTTGCCAAACAAAGTTTTTGTTTTATCAAACTGGTAATTCTCATTTTTTGTTTTATTGCCCTAAAGCTCAGGAGATTTATGGGCAGCCACTTTGCATTAATTTCTCATTCATTACAGATCTCTTGAATTTCGAATGTGTTTTTTGCGGAATCTAATGTAAAGAAGATTTGTGAAAGCGGCTTTGAACGAACCTTGATAAACTTTATAAAGGCAACGAAATAACTGATACGTTTCCCTGCGGATTTACTAACAGGGGCGCCGGGAGGAAAACGTGGATGATGCGGGAGTTGAACGGGGAATAGGTGGAAGGTGCCAAAAACGTGCCCACAGCGCGTTCCCCTCGCAACCACTACGTCATCCGCGTTTCACGCGTTTCACCACCTGTTGGAGCAATGATTTTCTTTACCATTTCAAACTTCAAAAAGTACCCTCCCAAGTAGGAGTCATTGTACCACCAGTGTTCTTAAGTATGTGTAGCTTTCTAACTATCATTTAATCTAGAACGAAATATCTCATTCTTATAGGGGCCTAGATACTCTGTCACCAGAGTTGGCCACTGACTCATACAAACTTACTTATTTATAGGTCGTTCGCCTATATAAAAAACATCGAGGGGCAGGACTCGCATCACAAAATATATCTACTTTAAATCGATAGCAGTTTTATTTTAGCCGTAATACGATCGTTTATGCAAAGTACCTATTCGATACATGAAAATATAACAAACAGCTTCTCTAACCAGCGCTACAGACGCATTAAGTCTGTAGCACATGCTGAGTGGCTGCCCTTTTTTTTCGTCACAGTAGTTTAGTTTTAATTTGTATTGTTATTTTTATGTTAAATATGTGGCGCTAAATAAATGTTTTTCTATTCTATTCTATTCTATTCTTTTGTAAGCTGTCAAGTCACGTCACTTGGTGCTTCTTACATGATTGAACCGAACCCCAAACAAACGAAATTACACTAAACTGAAAATCTCGTTCCCTTGCATTAACAAATTACTTCTTCCACTATCACAAACTGCAAACCAGTAAAATAGTTTACACACTGGGGACACTACGACAAAGGAAGAAACATCTAACATCCTTGACTTGGTCGGAAACCGCACATAGCTTAAGTGACCCATTAATGAAGATTAATTGTACACGATGCGCATACACTACACACCACCCCACACCTAGATGGTATTGTATAGGGTTATAGCAAAGCAAATCAAACCCTTTTATTCAGTAACCTGTCTTGTAATTATTAAAAGCGCTCAGAGTGTCAATAAACAAATTACGCAATTATCCATACTGAGGCTAAATAAATTATTATAAATAGTCGTTAAGTCGGTATAGTTTATTTAAAAAAATCTCTAGCTTCAGAATGAATATTAGCGTCTTGTTGCTTCTGTTTATTGACACTTTTAAGTTGTTCAAATCAAATCGTCTCATATTTTGCGTGGCGCAATTCGCATAGAATTGCAATTCAATGTTGTATGTTGTCAGGATTTTGGGAATGGGAACTTTTCCTTTTGGTAGTTGAGCTATCTATACCTAGATCATCTGCAATTATTATTGTCAATAAATGGCTCAACAAAAATGGCTTTTGTTTATTTATTTAGAAAGTTTATTTAATTAACAATGATATTCTTACCATTTTCTAAATCCTACAACACAATATGCCCCTTAACATAAATGCTGAAGAAATCAGTCTTTTCTATGAAAGAATAGACAAAAATTATGTTTATTGTTTGTTATTTAAGTAGAAATTTCTACATAATATAAGCTTTTAATCATTAAAATACTGAAACGCGTAACCTTCAGTTTTAAACGAAATTAATCTTCGAGTGCTTAAAACAAAGTTTCTAAATTGTGTAATTTGACAACTGTGTAGCAATTTTGAGTTCATGTTTTATTTACGTACCTACCTAATATTTGGTTTGATTTGGTTTTGATTAGGGTACGGTTCAGAAAGGTACTTTGTCAGCAATTAACTGTTCAATGGTGTTGTAATTTTACCATGGCTTTAGAATATAACAAGCAGGTTAAATTAACGTTATATTATTACGTTGCATAAATCATGACTTAATTGCACAGTTTTTATAGTTGTACTGAAAATACTAAAAATACCACTTCACCATGACAGCCTTCTAATGTTCCCACTGCTGGGACACAAGCCTACTCTCAGGCGAGAGTGATTGGGTCTTAATCCACCACGCGGACCTAATGCGGATTGGTGAATGGCACATGTCTTTCGAGTTTTTAGTTTTTGAACATGCCGGTTTCCTCACGATGTTTTCCTTCACCGTATGAGAGCACTGGCATTGCGCACATCAATTTTTCGAACAGAAAAATCCATTGGTGCACGACCTGGTTTGAACCCACGACCTTAGGATCGGAAGGCGGGGTCACTACCACTAGACCGCCGGTGCTCGGTATAAATATAACTTACAAACGCATAATTATTGTCCTGTTTTTATTTAAAATAAGTTTTTTACTCCGTCACCAGAGTAATAGCTATGATTCACACGAACTAACTTACTTTCAGTAAAAAATATTAAAAATGTATTTTAGGTATGCTTTAAATTAATCGTGCATAAATCCTACTTTTTATGCTTACACATGTCATGTACCTAAATCATATAGATTTTTACTACACGACCATAAGAAAGTCCGTATGAGTCAGTGGCCAACTTTAGTGACGGAGTTATAATATGCCGCCCTAAGGCCTCCGTTGTGGTCAAAGGAGGGACTGACTGTTTGCGTACCCTCGTAGGCACGAAAGCACTCGGTGGAAATTGCCACTAGCGGTCAAGTCACTCATCTAACTGGTGACTATATACGCGGGTGTTTAACTCCGTTGAACAGTTACGAACAGCTTAGTCAGATACGTCACGATCATGATGGAAGCCTTCGGGTGGCCCCATACGAACTTACTGATAACTTTCTCAGTGTGTAAAGCAAGATCTAGTTTTATTGCATTAGGCGTCATTCCGCTTATCTTGCGGATGTGTTAGTTCCCATTCCGCAGTAATCGAGTGAGCCCGCGGCTAACGACACTTTGATTAGAACAAAGCATTAGCACATTTCGCTTCTGGCACCGATTGAGGAAACGGTTTGATGGTGGCAGTTACGATCTAATCTTTATTGTGCCATGATAATTTGTACTGGTTAGTTGTGTTGTAAGCTAAAGGCGCTATACAAAATCTTATACGAATTGATAGTGTACACGATACGATTGCGCTGCGATATTAAATAAATAAATAAATAAATAATGCTGGACAATCCACACGGCATCATCTAGCCCCAAGGTAAGCTACTGTTAAACAGAGCTGTATTATGGGTACTAGATGACTGATATATACATAATACTATACAATACATAGATAGATATTTTTATTATATTATATATAAGGTCATTCATTATCAACCTGACAAACTTAAGGGATAATTTCCACACATAAAAAAGAGTTTTTGTTGTTGTGTTTAGAAAAAAAAAAGTACAATTTTTTACTTTTTTTTTCTAAACATTTTTTTTTATATTTAAAAAAAATGGATGAATTCTGCTTAATAATTAGTTATCCTTGATAGAAAAGGAAAAGTGAGCGCTCGGCACGTGTCAGTGACTCGCTCGTCAATGAACCGCGGGTCAATAACCCGCGCGTCCTTGACCTGCGCGTGTCAATGACCCGCTACGAGGCGCGCACACTCTAATATTTCATTATAACGCCGCTTAACTCGATTCCCAACAATAATAAATAATAATTGCAGAAAAACGTAATCGATTTTTTTTTTGTTCACTTGGGATTTTTAAGACAAAATATACATAAAAAAAAAAATTATAGGTTACTACATGTATATATTTTTTTTTATGTGTGGACCCTACCCCTTAAGTTTGTCAGGTTGATAATGAATGACCCTGTATAGAAAATACCAAGAACACCCGGAACAAATATTTGTAGATCGTAAACATTTGACCTGAGGCGGGTATCGAACCCGCAACCTCCGCGTCGCAGGCGGACCTGCGCCCGCTGCGCCACATCGGTCATCATTATTATTAGATATTATTTAAAAAGTGCTATGATAATTGTAATTTGTTCTTGTGATTGTCATTATAATAATAATTTATTATATATTTTCCATAAAAAATTATACAAAGCAGTAGTTAAATATAATTTACTTAATTGTTCATGCAAAAACGGTGGCACCAACCAAGACGAACTCTTCTAAGATAGGTCAGTGAAAAAAGTTTATGCTAGCGAGTTTGATGCTGTTAATTTTAGTTATAGCACACCTAACAGTCACACACTAAGATTCCCTGTGCCGTGGGTATCAATGAGTAATACTCAGAACCTGAACAAATATTTTCAAACCAACATTTTTCCCGCAGCGGGGACGGAACCTGCAACTTCTCACTTCTCCCCCGAACACTCGTCCACCGCACCAACAAGGTCGGTTTTCTTTCTTTGCTTTCTAAATGCAACGTATCTTCAAAATTTCGGTCTCTTGGGCTGTGGTTTCGTCTGTGCGTTAAAAAACAGTTAATCAGTAACGTGATGTAACGATTTTATAATAGTTTGAAATGATTTTACAAGTAACTAGCACATTTGCAAATCCTGAAATAGACCACTTCTTTGTAATCCTCTACCAAATTCAGACAAAGATTAGGTATCTGTGCTTGGCATTTGCCCGCTTACCGTAGAGGGAGATAATTCCACAAAATTATTATGTAAAAGATATAAGTACTTCCTTCGTACTTTAGACATAGCCAAGACCATGTAATAGAAATACGATTGGCAAAGTGCCTGCCCGAGTGTCTTCCCAAATCCCATCTATTATTCCAAGCAATAATAAATCTAATCCACTTAAACGTCCCTTGCTGATGAAAACCATTTCATTACCCCCTTATAAACGCATCTAATACATATACAAGCTGAAACCGATAAACCAAAACATTGTTGCAAATTTGTAGGTTGAAAACGCTCACAACGCCTTTCTCCACCAACCCTAGTAGAATCATTTATCTGAAAGCTGTTCCTCTCCGCCATCAAAACTAAATCAAGTAGGGTGAGGTACATAAACCGACCGTCCTTGCAGTAAGATAAAATATAAAGAGAAGTTTGATTCACTCCTACGTCACCGCACGTAGGGACCCCCTCGCAGCCCTCCGACCTCCATAACGACGTCTTTATACTCGGCTATCTCTCTATTTGACTACGTCTCATATCTCCAACTGGAGGGCACTCGAAGAAGCATTATTGGAAAACTCCAACATAATTTTATAACTCAAATATTCTGTATCCATAATCGTGGCATCTCGATCCAGTGGCTAGTAATATCTTCTAAGTAGCTTGCGGAAATAAACTGCCATAAGAAATTGTGTGTATTTACCTAAATGAAAACCATTCAAGTAAATTGCTCCTTAGAGTTCTTCGGAAGACGTAATCATCGTGACACTTCTAATTACTTAATCCCCTATTAAATTCTTAATTACTACGGCGGTGGCATGCGAATTGGGTTCTGAAAAAATATAATTTGAACAATCTTAGGGAATATCGTAGTGGCCTGGAGGTGGAGGTTCATCTCGAGATAAGCGGGGGGCGGCATCTGGCTCGGTAATTAAGCGCATCTGCCTACGTTCAATTTTGAAACGCGGTGGATGAGACTTGCCCCGCGCTTCGGGTCCATTCGGGAGGGTACGAGCAAATTGCTAAACTTTCAATTAAAGAGTTGTTATTCAAACCGCTCTGCTTCTCTCGATGGAATTATATTTTATTTCACAACGCAAACTCTTATTGGTACTTGTTTCCTGCTCTGCTTAGCTGCGGCTTTACAATTTCCTGAAAGGAAATTGCGGGCTTTTATGAATAACTTGTCTGTTTTAAGTTTTCGTTTCGGATAATGAGTAAAGCTTAAATTCGATGATCCCTCCATTGATCGCGTAGCAAAAAGCTGCTAAACGAGGGCTTGTTAATTTCTTAGAAGTTACGATATAAATTGGCGGGATTTTTGCTCAGACTTTATCTGTGCACGACCACTCGAACCCTCTTTGGAACTCGATCCCGATGAATAGTTTTTGTCTCGGCGAGCGGCGCTTTATCGCGCAACACATGACACGCGCTTGTGATTTATTATTATGTAACACGTAAACCGGCATTGTTAGTATCAGTCAACATTATCTTTGGTTGCGTTGTCGCGTCGTTATGCGCTGAGTGGTTTTTTGGGCTAGTGATAAAAATAGTTTATTGTCATTATTTTACAGTATTTTTTATTTTGTTCCTTGAAGGAAACAACAATTTATGTGTATTTATGTTGTTTCAGTAGTGGCTGATCGTGGTGCGATTTCAGCCGAATGTGCGTCCGCAACGAGAGGAGGGAGCATGCTGGTGCACCTCTTGATACTTAGCACCGCGTTCGCGGCAGCCAACACCGGGAAACACGGTAAGTCTATCTAAGCGGAATTGTATCATGACATGAAATAATATAAACAGCTGTATTTGTACCATGAAATGAAATCATCGAAGACCTCGATGTCGCTGTGGGCGAGTGTCCAGTTGAAAATCGAGAGGTTGCGGGTTCGGTCGCCGCAGTGTTACAAATATTTGCACGATCTGCAAGTATTTTGTTCTGGGTCTGTATGTATTTAATTATGTATTAGTATATCTTTAATAATAGTACTTATTACCGCAGTAGCATAATTTACTTATATTTGACCCCTTATGTTAAGTTTTAAGCTATATAAAAACAAAAACCCTTCAAGATTGGAATTTTCATCAAAATTAATAACATTGATGGCTGAATAAATACAATATAAATTTGAATTTAAACATAAAATCGATAAACTAAGGTACAAACTAGCAAGCAGTTAAATGACCTCAACTTCAACGAGGCAGTTGATAGTATGCAAAACTTTGAAGTTCGGAAGCATCCAAGACAGGGCAAACCATGACGGACAAAGTCTATAATAACGATAACACACTTCGATACTTGGAGAAACTGTTAAACTACATGCCGTTTCTTGGTATAACCAGTATAACTTTGTTTCAAAACAATTACTTGTCTTTGGATTTTAAATTGATGTTAATAATGTGCTAGGTCGCTTTTAAAATAATTCGTTATATCAGATTTACGTCACCGCAAGCCGCATTGTTTAGTAGGCTACTTTTTGTAGTTAGTGTATATATGAGTAGTTGTAGGTACCCTCAAAGCAAAAGAACTTTATATAAATGATAGAACAAATCTTTGATCTGCCTTATTGACCATCAAAGCAAAAGGACTTTTAAAAATGGACAACCATTAAAATTCACTTGAGTATAAATAAGCTAAAACCAAACCTACAGATTTGAAGAGCTTTTTTTACACTCTTGATATTTAAAAATCTTTAGAAGGAAACGGCACACCCGCTGTTGTTTGCAAATAATAAGAACACAAAACTTTGCGAGTTAAAAAATTTCGCGTAAAATTTGCATAAACCTTACGGAGGCTGTTCACTTTATTTTTTATCTTATTTTCTTAAGTTTTAGGAGCAAACTCAATTTATTTGCATTTTTACAATGCTTAAAAAATCAATAAAAGTTGAAAAACCCTTCTTTCGCTTTCGCTAAATAAAAAATAATTGAACGCCCATTCTAATCATCATCACCATCATATCTAACGATAGATGTCCACTGATGGACATAGGCCTTTCTAAAACTCTAAGCAAAACCTGAGTCAAGCATGTTTACGAAGCAGTACTAAGTTTATCCTTCAGAATTTTCACCTTCAGACCCTATACATTAAACTTGATAAAGTTTCTTAGTCGTACCCAATAGCTATAGCTTACACAATAGCTGAACTAGCTAACATTAGTTTAACTAGCATCAATTTCACTTAACTTGATAAACTTTATCTGTCCAACTGCATACCTTTCAATAAAAGCACATTTTAATGCAGTTGTGATGACACAAATTTTCATCAGGCGTGTGGCAATCTTGTGACTGTAATTTTGATTTGATTTGATATAAAAATATGTATTATTTCAATTATAAGTACTAACCTTGCGTAGTTTATTTAAGGAATAGTTGGCGCTGTGCAAAAATATCCACCAATATAATAATAATAACTGAACCGGATTGTACTGTACAGAGTTTAAAGAGTAGTAGAGTTCTCTGTGATAGAGCTCGTCCGGGGAAGGACTATCACCATACCAATTTCTGCCGCCAAGCAGTAATGCTCGCATTGCTGTGTTCCGGTGTGAATGGTATGGTTTCCGGTGAAATAACTGGCACATGAGGCTTTCGATCTTAGCCTCAAGGTGGCAACCCGCAAGTGATACCTCTGGCAAGCGTCCATAGGCTGCGGTAACCGCTTACCATCTTGTGGGCCGTACGCTTGGTTGCCACTTCAGTTGTATAAAAAAAAACATTTACGCGTTCCAAGTCAGCGCCAGCGCCGCCCGGCCAAGTACCATCCCGATTTCCACGTGGGGCTGGATGTTGATTGAATTTATGCCAGAAAATGAGAATAAAAATATAATCATAACATTGAAATCAGCAAAACTTGATTTCAGATATTTACATAACAATATTTCGCTTTTTATATATACGAATAAATATACCAATAACCTAAAAGAAAAACATTTTACAGGTAACAAAAATTTGCAAATTCAACCGAACAAAGTAGGTATAAGAAGTAGAGTGTGTATAAAACAAACCTATTGTGCAGACACCCTCGAAAAGAAAATACCTAACAGAGCATTGCCTTCGTGAACTTAGAACCGAATCCCTGGAGGTTTATGTCTTTTCGGATCAGAGGCTTACGGGGACGAGCGGCAAACTCCTTTCCCTCATAAATATTTACTCTATGAAATAACGCCTGAGGCACGGCTTAGCCTCACACACTGGTTGCTACCAGGTGATAACAGCCATGTTAAAAAATAAAATATCGGTGCAAGTATACAGCCGACCACATGTTAAAAAATACTTCATCGGCTGAAGTACCTTTAAAATTGCCATAGAATCAAAAACTTTTTATTAAACCTTATTTTTTTTTAAATTTGGTGTTACATAAACAGTAAATAAACCTTTTATTTATGTAAGGTATCCCTATTCAAAATGTTTTTTGCGTTTTTCATAAAGAGTTTCCCGGTATAACATCGAAATCGAAAACCTAATCCGGCTCTTTTAGCCGACGATCCATCGAGCACGTGTCAAAAGAACCGTTTTGTCAGTAATACCTTTTCTACAGCTCTCACATCTGTGTAAACATTCGCGACAAAAGTAATTACAACGCGAGGGATTCACCTCATTTACTTTAAAGCCACTGGATACATTAATTGGTCGTCATGAGTCTGTGAATAAGTTAATGCATTCATTGAGCGTTCGTTTAATGTAGAGCAAGCGCTAATAAGTGGTTAGTTAAATAATTATGTAATGGATTTGTTTATTCGCTAGCTTCATCTAGCTTTAAGACGTTTCAAAATGATCCTTGTGATTTTATTGAAATAAATCATTTTTGACTTTTGACTTCTTCCCAGTGGCAAGGCACAATGCTGAGTCGATGCCTTTTTGCTGTTGTGGCACACAAGTACATAACAGTGTCAATTGTTGCTGTTACGAGTACTGCTGATTTTCTTATTTTTTTTGTATGTACTGTATGTGTGTGTCTTAATAGCAAATAAAAATATGTCTATGTCTATGTCTATGACTATTAGAGGATAAAATAAAATTAGATAGATTAGAGGATAAGCTAAATTGAAACCATTCAATCACATGTTTGGTTTGAATACCTTTGTGTCCTTTGTACGTGAGTGATCGTAGAAGCCGCTGTAGGTCTATTTGATAAGGGGTTTACACTGCTTAGTAGCTTGTGTTTGTCGTCAATCAGAGTAAGTAGTATGACTGATTTTTTTTCAGCAGATACGGTCTGCGGTGTCGGATGCGGTGGCATTTGGTACACGTATGAGGCTCCAGGCTACACATTTTTGATAACTTTGTCAACTTTGTCAATAGGCTAACATGAATGATCGCCACCGTGGCCACACCACTCCGCAAGTCGCGACTGTCTGGGGAAGGCCTTAGGAGAAAAAAACATTTATTAAAACAGTTTTAATCTCTATTCTCTATCTATTTGTTCACTTCAACAGATAAAAAAACTTCAAAGCTTTAGTGCGGTGTGTAATTAATACAGTAAAAGTAAGTTAGTATGAGTCAGTGGCCAACTCTGGTGACAGAGTTTCTAGGCCGCCCGCAGGCCTCTGTCATGGCCTAACAACTTTGAAAAAGCCGGGACCGACTGCTTAACGTGCCTTCCGAAGCACGAGAGCGCTAAGTTGAAGTTGCCACTGGCGGTCACCCATCCCAATGATGACAGTATAAATTATTTATGTTCCATAAAAGTTGAATACAACATTCGACATATAACGTACTAACATAAAAGAAAAAACTCTAATTTTTATTTTCCGAAACAGATACCAAAGTTTTATTGTGTCAATTGTCCGTACAAACAATTCCTCTTACTGACCTGATCAATATTGGTGTGCGGTTTCCCCTGAGCTCCCACACTAGCGGGGTATTGACGCGCAAAACATGCGTGTAGCGGTGATGTGCGCTCTCGAAAAGTTACATCCAATTAGCGGAAATCGATGACGTGAGAGCTTCAACCGGCCGAGTGAATTTGACAGCCGCTGTCATTGTCCAATATTCGATACTACATCATGGCACGCTCGACCGAATTGTTTCGAATCAACGAATCGATTTTAAGTTATACTATCTTTTACCCAGCTTTTGCATGCGTGGCAACTATTACAAAATATGTGAAATTTCAGGTCGGGTTACATCACTTTCATACAAATCAGACTCGCTCATTGTAATGATAACTAAGGTCTAATCTAACAACTAAGGTTCTTGAGAAATAATTGGATAAATGTAGAATATTACAATAAGAATATTAAAATATTAATTTACAGACGTGATTGAGTCTATTTCATTTTATTTTTTCGTTGTATGTGGCATAGTTTTTTTTTTATTACAAGCTGACCCGCGCGGCTTAATCCGCGTTTTTACAGTTTTAATGTTATCCCACAGAAACAGTTCATTTTTCCGAGATAAAAGTAGCCTATGTTCTATTTATTTTCGGTCATTATATAATTATGATTTAATTTTCAGCCAAATCGGTTCAGTGGATCGGTTATAGAGGAACAAACATCCATCTGAACATCCAAACAAACATTTATAATATTAGTGTGATTTAAAAACGTTTCCCTTAAATGACTTGCTCTTAACACTGTAACTTATCCTGTAGAAATAGAAATAGAACAATATTTATTTTGCGCCACAGAATAAACTTAAATAACAATACAAATTCATTATAATTAAGTTTAATAATACTTAAAAAGAGTATATTGTATAATTTTTTTAACGTATATAAGCACGATTCAAGATTCATCGATTCGCGCTCAGACTACCATAGATTTTATCCCAAATACGACTGTGAGCTATGCTGCATGACGTAGCATTCTTACGGCATACAATGCATTCATCTTAGCGGAGATATCTTACCAAGCTTGAAGTAGCAATCATTTATAGAAGTGATTTCTTATTGTTTTTATTGGATATGTTTAAAATCAAAACTGATAGAAGGTATAATTAAAACGGTTTTTTAAAGAATGTATTCACATAAATAATAATTGCCGAATAGATGGACAAAAAACTGTTTAAACCGTTAGTATTAGACCTAAGAGGCCAATAATGAAACAAAAACACCATATTTTATGGTGTTAACTTACTAAGGGAATACTTAAAATTATAAGATCCCAAACATTATTTAAACGTAAGCGTGACTGGAACTATCAACCTTCCGATTAGTACGAGTCAAGCAGGCGAGACAGGGATTTTGGTTGAGCAATCAAGCCTATGTCATCTTATAAAATATAGCAGTCAGCGACTGAAGTTCATAAAAATTGTATGTAAAAAAAATCCTTATCTATCTTTAATATCTTTCGGAACCCGTAGTTTATTATTGTAGTTGCAACTTCATAACATAAAGTGAAGAAAAACCGACATGAAATTCCTAAATTGTTCACGAACATCTGTCGCTGACTGTACACAATGCAACACAAAAAGTGTATATATAAATAATAATGCAATAATATTGTATTAAAGTATAGTATATTAAACTAGTTACACAGCCAAACAATAACGTATTAGAGCCCAAATGATTTCAAAAAAAAGTTCACATGTTCCGAAGTTGCTTACAAAAAAACTTAGTCATAATGTAACTTAAAAAAACCTTGCAGCCTACGAAAACAAAACGTTTCCCTAAGCCACACACATGAAATACCTAAAGCAGCCTACGAAAACAAAACGTTTCCCTAAGCCACAAACATGAAATACCTAAAGCTATCTAATGGAGGGATCTAAAAAGCAATGAATGTCACCTTTACTGAAAATTAATTGTCCAACAAAAGCTCCCGCGACAAATTCCGGACTCAGTGCACTGCCACGTGAAAACAGGAGTAATGGCAGGCCTGTATCACTCTGAATATTATTGTCATTTCATAATAATAATAATACTAGAATCTTAGGCTAGAATCAAAATAATTGATATCTCGGAGAACACATGCGTACATAAAAATGCTTCAAATTGTCTGAATATGTTTCGAGCTGCAGTTAAATTTTGTCTTAAAAAAGTGAAACTTTTAACGGGTACTGTTTACTCTAAGCTAATAGTGACTTATCAAAGTGTCGCGTCTCGGCTCTATGTACTTTTACGCTTTCTGCTTATGTATTATGTAACTGTTTTTACTGATTGTTAGTAATTAATTAGAATAGGTAAATTGAAGTGGCAGTGGGCTGGCCATACAGATCGCAAAACCGATAACCGCTGGGTAATAAAGGTTCTCAAATAGCAACCGCGAACTGAAAAACGAAGTATAAGATGGCCCCTCATTTGATGAACTGATCATATTAAAACGGTCGCAGCAAGTTAGGTGGATAGTGAAGGCTCAAGATCGATCATCATGACGCTTTTTGGGAGGCCTATGTTCAGCAGTGGACGTCTACTGCCTAATATGATGAAGTAATTAAAACAGATGAGATGGTACTGATTATGTTGAATTAACCTATAAGATATATTTGAAAAGACAAATGATCGAGTTCAACAGTCAACGTCCAAACCGGAATACAATTTACCGGAAACAGAATTAAAATAAAATATATTGGCAGACATTTTTACACAACGCCATCTAACCCCTAACTTAGCAAATCTAGAATTTTGGAAACCAGATATTTATTAAAATATTTATCTTAATTTGATGACGTAAGAAACTGGTTGCAGAAAGTATTTAGACCCACCTCATGTCTATCGACAAAACTTTTAAAAAAGTATTCCGAAAGAATTTAGGTGACTCCAAAACTAGTTCTCGAAAACAAGAGTACGCAATATCATTGTAATGTCAATTAAAACACAACATAAAAAAACATTTTCTCTGCAAAATGGAAAATAGGAATGAATAACAATTTCTTATTAATTTTATGATTTTTGTTGGTTTGATTCGGTGCCATAGCGGTCATGGCCAAGTCAAAGTTACTTGTTTGAATTCTCTCCGTTTCATTTTTTTTTTTTTATTTTGATTACAAAGTTTCAATAATACAAAAAACAGAGTTTGTACGATAAATTTTCGTCCACTTCTACTCGTAAGCTCATAAAAGTTTCCGGCTAAGATTACAATGCCACATTTTCATATTATGACGTTGTAATCTATAAATAATAAAATTATCCTTGGCCTTTTTAATATTTTTTAACGTACGAACTTCATTTTTCTAAATGATTAGGGCGATCAAGCAAAGATGAACACACTCAAATCAATTTAAAAAAATAGTATTTGAAATGTAAATTCTACTCTACATTGGTTTAGTTTAAAGTCGCGTCCGTAGCACTTGCTGTTACAATCTGGTGTGTATTGCGTTAATCTGAAATACACGTGGTATGCAAGTAGAATTGTAATGCGTTCAATTCACAGTGGTCCTGTTTCGATTTCCTTTGTTCGTTATTATGTTGGGATGAACTCTGACAAAGTTCACTTTACCTTTGGCTACACTATACTTTGTATGCACACACTGTATGATACGATGGTTTGATTACGTTCCGCACTGCTTGATTGCTTTGTTTTGAGAGTTTTTTATTCCGTACGACTATCAGAATGCATTCAATGCAAGCGCTAAAGTTATTTTACCAATTGCATATCATAATTGCATAAAATTATTAATTATTTGATGTGGTATTTACATACTGGTGGTGTAATTGTATTACCCCTTGTATACAATTACAAGTAAGTACTTAAAGTCATGGATTTGAACCCAGTCAGTAGAGATACATCATTACGCTCGCTATATAGTAGGCCTGTGTTTCAGCAGTGAGATTATTATAAGACTGGAGGGCGATTACATTTATTCTCATCGATGGTTCGACAACCACTCACCACATACTCGGGTCATATTATGTCGAGTGAGCAATGCAAATGCAAAATTATAGAAAGCTACTCGCTACGTTCAATTTTCAAATAATGCGATAAAAAAAAAATTTTTTTTTTATTGGTTATAGACCAACGTTTGACCACTACCTCACCTGATGGGAAGTGTTGGTGTGGTCGATGATGGAGCAGGAGCTGGTCTAGAAAGAACCTGTTCACTCTAGACTTGAAGACCCCCATATTGTAACGTACCGGAAAAACAAAAGCTGGCAACGAGTTCCATTCTTTGCTTGTGCTTACAAAAAAAGAAGAAGAGAAGCGTTTGGTTCGGCATGGTGGAATGTCGACCAGATATGGGTGTATTTACCGAATAAATAACCGAATCATTCATTACAGATGATAAACTCATAAAATAAATATATCGACTGAAATAATTTCATATTTACAATTACGACTGATTGATATACGGTAAAAGTAAAACAACAAAAAATATTCACAAAACATTAAGAAAACATTCTCAGAGTTTCACTAAAACAATATTGGTTCAAACACCAAAATACCTTTTTATAAAGGTCAAATGTTTCGTTCTAAAACTAATAACTTAAAGACCGTCAATTGTAATATATTTCAACATTTCGTCCTATTAGGTCCAATCAGCTTACAAGAAAAAGTATCTGCTTTTCAACTATAACATGGTAGCTATGTTTGGAGCTATATTGCAAAAAACAAGGAAAGTTTTGCCATCACTAAGGCAATGCCAATAATTAGATACTGATATTGTAGTCCGAAATTTCATTAATTTTCGTTAGAGATGGTTTCAAAGTGATATTTTAATTATTAGTCTTTTGAGACTGATTTTTAATTTGAATAGATTTTTAATCTTTTATGAATTATGTACAACTATAAAACTAATTATAGGGCGAGTCGTCCTCACACTCCCCACTCGATGGACCGATGAGATTAAAGCTGTCGCAGGAAGTCGGTGTATGGTAAAGGCTCAAGATCTATCTTTTTAACACTGATTATTCAGCATAGGACGTCTATATCTGATAAGACTATGAATGTAAAACATTTTTTTACTTAAAACATGTGGGGGCTTTTATCATTAATTTACGTAGCTACTCGTATTTCCTGATTGCTCCATGATCCGTGGGCTTAAAATGGTATGTACGTGGGCAACCAAAAATACCCACTTTACCTTAGTATTAACGTTTTTTTCATATAATATTGTGTATCTACGTAATTTTGTGCCTCTTCCAGTTTTTTTTTTTTTTGGTAAAAATGTTTATGAACTTATTTATAAACGTAACTTTAACATCTGTTAGCTAATATGTCTATCAAATCTGTTATCGATTTTGTTCGTTGACATTGAATGACAAGGAAAGACAAGACTGCGAGTCGAGAATTACAGTTTTTATGAATAAGCTAGCTGATGCCCGCGACTTTGTACGCATTAGTAAGTACCTACTATTAGAGGGGGTTTTATAGAAAGACTATCAGGTTAATAATAGGTCTTTAGGTACCTATGAAATTTCCCTTCTTCAGTACTGGTCATTTCAAACAGAAAAAAAATTTGAAATGGCTTTGTATTCTAAATTCAATGAATTTTGTTCTAAAAACATGACATTCTTTTAACAAACTCAGTCTTTTTTTCATTACATTTGAACATTTTTCGTCATAGTGGATACCTTAAAAATTCGTGTAATTATGGAATATGAGTTTTGTCGTGGCACCAACGCAACTCAAACGGCACGTAACATCAAACACGTTTACGGAGAGAACTGTACAAACGAACGCACAACCCGTTATTGGTTTTCCCGGTTCCGTTTAGTAAATTTTGACTTAACTAATAACATATTGCATGGCACCTTAACCTAATTTTGGCACATAATTTTATAATTTGCCGTAAATAATATTAAAATAACTAAGTTTCAAATAAATCGCATGACGCGTTACAAAGTTCTCATACAAACATTTACACCCTTTACATCCAGTGTTGGGCTAGTTTGGGGAAAAAATATTAGAGTACGTTTGTTACTTGCTATGAATACTAAGTTTCAAACAAATCGCAAGGCACGTTACAAAATTCCCATACAAACTTTAACACCCCCTACACCCAATGTTTGGGGTAGTTTGGGCAAAAATGTATTTAGTGCGTTTATATTTTTCGATTAAAAAATATTAGTACTAATTTTAAAACGAATCGTGCGACGCGCTACAAAGTTCCCATACAAACTTTAACACCCTCTACACCCGGTGTTAGGGGTAGTTTGGGCAATCATTTATTTAGCAAATCTTGCGACGCGCTACAGAGCTCCCATACAAACTTGAATACCTCCTACACATCACCATCTAGCCCTAAACTAAGCGGAGCTTGTACTATTGGAACCAGATAACTGATAGAATACACATAATATAATACATTTGTTTTTGCAAATACATACTCATAATATAGACCAGGAATCGTATTTGCAAATCATGAAAACATTTGTCCCACAGCATAGATTGAACCTGCAACCTCTCGCTTTGCAACGACCACCGCGCTACCGAGGTCATCGTAATTTTTAAAACCAGACTGTACTTTTATATACTAATTATTTAAAACCAGTAATATATTATAAAGATATTATTTATCAAACCGATCGATTAAGTAAATAGGCTTACTTATTTGATTCTACATCTAAATCAACCCAAGTTAGTTTCCTAACTTATCAATCCGTACTAACAAACAGTCGGAAGTAAGACAAATATCAGTGACGTGATCATCATAGCCACTAATTAAAACTTTGAAGTGGGAAGACAGTTAACCCCTTGCAAATTGTGCTCGTTTAATTGTGCCTCCCTTAGATCGTTTACATTCATTGCCCTAAAAAGTACCCCAGCATCAATGAATATTACATTGGAGACAATGAATTCATCTGCAAATAATGTTACGGAATATGTTTTTCTTTTAAGTTATATAAGATTTAAGTTAATACGGTCTACATGAAGAAAAACTGATGGTTTTTTTTTTATTTATGTTGAATTACTTTCTGTGGTTATATAATATCATTGCAGCCATACCAGGCTGTTAGATAATAACTTTTGAAAAACATTTTTAGTTTACCTAAAATAAGTAGAAAATTTTGATAACAATACGTATAAATTTTAAAATAGGATTCGATGCAAATACAACTAAAAGTCCAGTCAGTGTTATCCAGACTCTTGGCAAACAAAATGGCGAAGAAACAGAATAAGCAATAGTTTCTTCAGCAGGAGGCTTAAATCTCTATGAGGTACAAATCGCTCGTTATGTAAATTGAATCTCTTGCAAATTTGAATCGCTTTCATAAGCCAATTCTCCCTGAATAAAAACAATAGGATACTCTTTCTAAGCACCCGGGGAAGGCAATTTATTTAGGGCTATTCATTATTTAAAGGGAGTGAAAGTAAATCGTGATTTTGACAATATTAATGTGGCTCTTAGTTATTTTTATTTGACCTTGTTTGTTTGTTGAAAGCCCACTCAATAAGCAAATTTAATGAACAGCAGATTATATAGAGCATGATAAAATAAATGAATAAATGATCAACTTGACTGACAAAACATTGCCCAAGTAAGCCATGTTGATGACTAAAAAAAAACTAACCTAACTTAACCCATAAAACTTTTGTATGTAAGTAACTAAATGCTTCATGAACATCAGATACACAGCAGAAAAAAATTCTATAGGTAGGTACTATTCATAGTGGTTACTGCTTAGTGCACCTATTAAAAATAGAGGTAAAAACGGTGTCAAATTCATCAGTTATAAATTTGCTGAACCTTTTTTGTACATCATCAAGGTGCATGTAGGCTCTTTCAATAAAAACGAGCCAGCTGCCAATAAATTGGATCCATTCATTGCTGAAAAGAAGATCAAATGCATTTAGTGCGGAATTTTGTACCTACACTTTTCAAGTGTAAATAATATTTTGTTATGCTCGAAATGTAAACCAATTCAGTAGCTAACTTTATTTTATTCCTAGCTTCTGTCTATGTCTTCTCTGGCAATGTACATACATAAAATATAATAAGATATTGAGCTTCTCAGAATATATAAAAGGCTTTTGTGTCTGACTGATAGATCAACGCACAGCCTAAACCATAAAGTCCTAGAAACATGAAATTTGGAGAGTACATTGCTCTTATGCTGTAGGGGTGCACTAAGAAAAGAATTCCCAATATAAAAATTCAATTCGTACTGGACGTAGCGGGAAGATGAAGTTGGTATAAAAACTTAACGGGGACAAACGCTTGTCAGACGGTCTTAACAGCATTTAGTCCATAAGAAAAAAAAAGTCTTGGGACGTTTATTTAAAATAAATAGGTACTATTAAAAAAACTAGTGAAGAGTTTTCCCTACATCAAAATTGGTTTAATAGTATTTTTTCATGCTAGGGTCGTGTGGTTTCTTTTCAATTATTACCTTTCATCCAGCGATGATGTATTTCAAGCTAAGTTTTAACTTACATAAATCCTTATTCATTTTTATGATGTACATTTCTGAAGCAATTATTTGTTAATAGATATGGTTCGGCCTCAGTGTATATAAGAAAAATGTACTGAATTCGTGATTAACCGTTGCTGCAACTTTCAAGCAATTGTTTGTTATAGAAATTCAGATGGATTTCTGAAAATATTCTTCTTGAACTAAACATTAAATAGTTTTTCCAGCCATCGTTGTTGCTGCTGCACTGAATCGTGATGTATTAACAAGTGACAGCAATAAAATGGGAACAAAATGCAGAGTCGAGTTTCACAATGACGGGGCCAGACGCGGTGTCAAGTACAGAAAATTATGTCCATTCATCTGGCGGAGGATTACGTGAAACGGGGTCGCTTCTTCAGCATCCAACTTGCTCGTCGACAACTTTAAGCCGTACCATGGCATAAGCCTACTAATTAAAATGTTTGTTGCTATTGAGATACGCTTCTTGATTTAGACTTGGCTGGTTGAATGGGAAGATGGGTAAAGCTGTTTTTGTGGGTTTTGATGATAAGAAAAAGATTTAAGTACTCGTCATTGTAAGGTACCTAACTTTGTTGGGTTTCCGTGTTTTTCTGTTTCTTGTTAAATAAATTCTTAATTTATAAGCTTGATTAAGAACAAGAATTTAGCAACATGAAAGTTTAAAAAAATATAGCGCGCATTAAAAGTAAAATCAGGCATTTTGGAAAGTAGTCCGCGGCCGACAGAAGTAAGAAGAGTCTGGATAATGTCCTCTGGCACTAATTAAAACTTTCGGAACAACGAGAAAAAGGGTTGAGAAATATGGCGTTTGGCGGATAGTAATGGCGGCTGTGGTTCTGCTTAATTCTCACAGTTTTTCTTCCCTAGGGCTCAAATTATAATATTATAACGCTATGCCGCTTTAAAAACACCGCCACCTCATATTTTATTGACACCCACTGGAATTTTAACGTTGTCACGGCTCATTGTTGCAAATTTACTGTAAAAGGCGTCGTATTTTTGCTCTTATTGTGACTTTCTCATTTCTCCAAATGGGAACAGAAAAGAAATAAAAAACAAATGGTTTATTTTGAATTAGTTTTCTTGTTTTAGCAGTTGTTAAGCGGGCTCGACTTTCTCGGCAAAACTATACAAGACTTGCCAAATACAAGAGTGTAGAGTATAAGTATATTATATATACGTATAATAATATATATTATGTATTGTTTTGTTATCTTGTCTCGGCAAAATATATTCTCGGCAGATTCATTTATTCTAAAATGACACTCAAACTCCATGACTGCTTCAATGAAAATTCACGGTCAGTATAGTTCTAGAATACGAGCCCGATCTGAAATACGGACCTGACCTGATGATTTCATGGATGCTTTTAATACACGAATGTCAAATTATACTTGGTTTGCATTACAATGTGTATTGTGTTTTTTTGTCCAACCGTCAAAACAACTTTACTTGTTCAGATTATTTTTCTCAGCGGAAAGTAGATACTAACGGTATTAATTAATTCCCTCATCAATCATTGCCACTTTACTTGTGAACCCGCGTGTGAATTCTTGATTTGTTGGCCACTAAAATAATTCCAGGTTGTTTTTTATCGTTTTATTTCACGATGTGATTATCACGTTTTAAATATGATCTTATGGGTAGTTGCAGTACTGCAGCTCTTTCAGACAACTTATTGTTTTTCAGGCAGAATTTGGTTGTTCTGAGTAAATTATTCAGTTGAATGCTAACAACCCTTTCAAGAACTGTCGATAAAAATTGGCTTTAGGTTATTTAATTAATATGGTGTAAATAACTGTAAGTAAACTATAATTTACGATTAAAAACAGGTTGTACGGAACAGTTTTCATTTCCAACAAATAAACAATCTCCTCATCAAATTCCCTTCCAATAACTAGACAGGAGCGCTTGCTGTTTCATCGCAATCTTTCGCTTTCCTGTCGGCTCGCCATCCGACCAATTAGACGCAGGAAGCTGCCTAATGACGTATACAGACTATTACGGAACCAATATTTTCGTCCACTTGTGCAATTACGTGTGTGCTATATCATATCTAGGTATTAGGTATATTGTTTTCATTATATTGAAATAGGCTTTGTCACTGTAACGTTTAGGTATTTTTTTCTTATTACTAATTATTGCTTTTCATAAATTATGTCAGATGTGGCGCTTAACATCAGGCAAACGACTAAACCGTCTCGGTGTTGACAAAAAAAAATTGGTAAATTAACAACGGTTTAGTGTCTAACGTAGTACATTAACTTTGGTCGTACTGAAGTTAAATTATTTTGCCTCAAGCAGGACATGAACCCATAACCTTCCGCTTGACACGAGACGAAACAAAAACGGAGTTACCAACTTTTTTCTTGTTTTGGTAACGTTTCCCAGTATGGCAGTAGGGCAGATAGCGCCATCTGTCAAAGCAATCGGAACTACTTTTTTTTTAAATCTCGAATCAAAAACCCTCATTGGAGGCACGATTTAAATTCGCAAATTATTCCAAACTTGCTGAGTGATTCTTCGATATTTTTTCTTTTGTTTAATATATAATTTAAAACAGAGCCTTCTTGCCCTAACAGTTAGTCTATTATCAGTTATGCCATAACAGTATGGGGAAATGCTGCGCAAATTGAAAAAGTTCTCATTTGCCAAAAGAGATCTATCAGAATTATATACAGTTTAAACAGATTAACTTCAGTTAGAGCGTATTTTAAGAAGTCAAAAATATTAACAGTTGTATCTTTATTCATATTTAATTCTCTTATCGAAGTACATACACAAAAAAACGAAAACCTATGAAAAAAAAAAAAAACTAAAACCTATGACAAAAAAATTACATGTACCAAGAACAAGACTTGTTAAAACGTATAGGCAGGGTTTCTGTGTTAAGCTCGATATGTACAACAAACTCCCATTAGAAATTACAGAGCTTCCTCTAAGCCAATTCAAAAACATAATTAATATATTTTTAGAACAGCATCCATTCTATCATATTAATAAATATTTGATTTGTTCATTCTCTGATTTGCAAACATAGCAGGTACCTACACTAATTATAACATTAGAATAAGAACTTAAAAATTTACAATTTGACTTGCCTATGTTATGCTTATAACGAAAAAAGGCTTAATAAATGAAATGAAATGAAATGCCCGTAGGCATTTGCAAAATGTGATCTTTGACCCGCTGGTGAGAACAGTTTTAATGTAATGCTCACCATTTATCACGAAAATAATGTAAAAAGCCTTTCTAGAATCGTCTATAGATACGCAAAGTAGCGTGTAATCAATGCCAAAATTTTTGAAATAGAAAAATCTGCTGTTGCACGACCGCTTTTAAGCTCTTGACAGTTTTTTTTATATTCCTAAACGTCGTAAGACATATCCATCGATCAGAATATAGTGTCACTTATAAAAACACTTAGGTAATACCTGCCTTTGAGAACTCAATTATTATTTCACTACATGAAAACGCAATTATTTTAAAATTATTGCTAGCGGAAGTCTGCTTCCGACTGCTGAAACTGATAACTGACATTGCGATAATTATCGTTGTGGAATTGCAAATTACTAGTTCTGGGGTACGATTCCCATTTACTTGAAAAATATGTTTTTGGGAGGGATGACATAATATCTAGGTGTTGAGAGTCAGTGGCCAACTCTGATGACAGGCTTCCGTCATTTCCTAAACTTTGAAAAAGCCGAGACCGACTGAACATCACATCATCTGTTATGAATATCTTAGCCAGTAATGTAGAATGCCAGTAAGCGCTTCATCATCTAGGTGTAAATAAGGTGACAAACGGGATGTCGCCTGTGTTGTTACATGTTTCACCTAAATACATTATTATGTAAGTATATCAATTATTAAACTAATTTAGTTTGTTCGTATCGCAACGAAAACCAAACAAAAACCAAAACATCCCAACAATAACCAACAATTCTGTTCAAGATTACCTCCAACACACAACAAGTATTGCTATAAAAACTGCCTGTGTAGAAGCATCTTTATGTACAAATACAAACCCTATTCCAAGAATACACACGTCAGTTCGATCGTGGCTCATAGCAGGCATTACTTATTCAAAGCTCAAGGAGCACAATTAGGAAAGCTAAAGAGCTACTCATCTAAAATAAGTGATGTTACTTTTTCTATTTTTTTTTTGTCTATTTTATTCTGTGAACTAAAACTTAGTTTGTGAAATTATAAGTTTTCTATGGTGCGTAAGTTGTATTTCTGAGAAGAGTAGAAGTCGATACAAGCAATTAAATTATGAACAAGCTACCCTTTAAACTTTATCCAATAATTCGTGGTCAGTCTCAAGTGAGAGTGATAACTTTTAGGTAATTAATATGAATATTCATGTTTTTATAATACTTTTGCAGGTATTGCCAAATATTTACGACCGCTGTAATGAAGGGAAACCAAAATACATCACCTTTAGTCGTAATAAACAGGGACCCTTCTCTTTTATTTCAATATTCCCAAGATTGTTCACAAAGTTTGAGTGTTATTACACAGTTGGAAAATAAAAATGAAACAGTCTAGGTTTATTGTTGCTCCATAGCACCAGAGAAGACGAAGGGAGTGCTTCGAAGTTTTAATGTGTATAATTTGCATCATAGTCGTCACGTCGGTAGCAGATGAAAAGAGTAACTAAGTTCGTATGAGAGGGTTCTTATAAGTAGTGGATAGATAGCCATACCTGGGGCTTTACTCATGAACGCGATTGGTATTAGACAATTATAATATTGGAATATGACATTTCGTACTTTTGTCAGCAAACCAAGCGCCAAACTGAACCTTGTTTTCAAGAATACAAAAATTTGACAGCAGTAAATAGAAATTGTGATTGGATCGGAATTGTCATTGGATTCAAGAGTAAGGCACCTGGTTTGGGATGTTCCGAGTACAAACAGTTTTATGATTTACAGTTTTATGATATTATGTAGAGAGAATTATATTGTAAGGATTACAAGGCTTGTTGTTAGGAAAGTGTTTTTTATAAATTTAACTATAATCTAGGCTGAATATGCGTACTTTATGCACTCGAGCATTGTTTTTGGCTTTTGTAAGAGTTAATTTGGTTATGCACATGAGTTTGTTGGCCTGCATTTGTATGAAAAAGTGCTGCGCATAGGAGAAATTTCTATATGAGAGTAAAACGCGTAGCTCTTAAAACAACCGATGCTGCAAACGGTTTAGTCGTCGCAACAAAATAACTTTCATCAACAAACATGCCACAATTATTTCAATGATAGATTGGTTTGGTGTGGCTGCGCGACCCCGCACCTCCTGTTTTATGTCAACAGATAACCCGTTCGAGGGGTGATGTTATCAGACTTATTTACACACATTTGTAGGCGCCTCTACGAATAAAGGAGCGATCAAAGTTGACGTGACAGTAATAAACCTAACGCGTTTAGGGGAACTGAAAGATTGTATCAGCCCTTTAAAAAACGTGATACATTTTAATAAATTCATCATGAAAATTGTATTACTGGGAGAGTGCGATTCACAGTCACGCGATCTCTAATGGCGTAATAAAGTTAGAAAGAAAACTTTGCAACGGCGGTTCTGGCCGCTCTTTTGCGTATTTATTAACATTACCAGAATAAGAAGAGCTCTGTCTTGTATTTTCTTTTTCTTTCATGGCCGTGAACTGTTGGGACCTAAAATGGTTGGTCTTGTAGTGAAATCTGTTTGTGCTAAAGTCGTCACGTGCAGCCGCTGATGAGTCTAAGACGTGATATCACTCAGTCGAGCGTGACTCTCCTTTTATTCGAGTTCTGACGCCTAAAACTAAACGATAGTGAAAAAGATTGGTGTGTTTTCAGAAGTTTTTTATTATACACCTAGTTATAGCAATAAGGTATGTTATTTATGTTTACATCTCCATCTTTTTAAACTATTTCGAAAATATTTGTAATTAATCATATTTAGTTATCTTCAATATGACGTAATTATGAAAACGATAAAAGGAAAAAGTTAATTTCATACCCATTGAGTTTAATGAAGTCTGAAACAGCAGCGAGGCTCTTTTGTCTTTAATAATTTTACTTTTGATGCCAATTAGAAAAATGTGTCTCATGGAAAAAACTATAGGTAAGTACTTATGTATTTTCAAACAAATATTGTGTGTTGGGTTACTGCCTACGTATATACACTGCCTGTCTACACTCTTGTGCAAACTTATAAGTTCTCTTACAATAGAACTTCAAAGGTCACACAATACTTATGGTATTAGTACCTACCTACTGTGATTTCGTAAAATAATTCAAAGCCTTTAGTTTTAGTGATGATACACGGTTCAACCAAATTGAATCATACCTACGTAAAATAAGATAAAATATTGTTTTTTTCTACCCATAAAAATCAAACGTCCGACAAAAGACACTTGATTTGTATTTTGCGTAGGCTTTCAATTATTAGACATGCTACGCGAGGGAAAAATACAAGTAAATGTAAGGATGTTGTCAGCGTCGTTATAAATATGAATAAATCCTCAGATTTCGCTCGACACAATGTGGTTACGTATCTTATAATCGAAAGACTCGTAATTTACACAAAAGTCCCAAAAAAATCTAGACTAGGTATTCGATAACACATGTAAAATCACTGTGAAAAAACGGGTCACAATACCGGCAAGCTGCGACGCGACCACATTAATAATTTATCAGCCGCATGACGGCTGTTTGCTAATAAAGCGTGGATTCGCTTGGAAATATTAATAAAAGCAGCTTGCCACCGGAACCCGGGCTGTCGGAACCGGCGGCGCGGCCGGCCGCCCCGTGACAAATGACCAGATGCAACTTCGTAGTTTCCATTTGAATTTAAACAAATACCAATGATTTTAGGCTTGAAGCTCTGGAAAATAGCAGCAAAATGTAGAAATACCTGATTCTTATATGCACAAAATGGTACGTATTCTATTCTATCTACAAATGTAGCAAAATAGAATATCTCTAATGGGAATAAAAAGTTCCGTGGAGCCCACTGGATAAAATGCATAGATAGTGATACCTTGTACTTCACGGCGCTTTTTATTATACTCGTACCTATCAATTTAAGTTGATTGACATGATTGTAGCTTACTATCATAAAACGCACTGCGTGTACGTGTCGCCTCGTAGGTACATCGCCACAAACTCATTTCCGAAAGTGAGATTACGACTATGAATAACAATATAACTAAAGGAAGACATAACTAATCGTTTTGAATTATAAGAATTAAACATAACTCATAGTGAGATACGAGGAGCCATTCTTAGGACTCTCTAGGCGATCTGAAAAATCACTCGCTATTCCATTTTATATCAAAGTTCTCACAAAAACTAAACTTATTTAAAAATTAAAGAAAACAGATAAGTATGTCAAGCAGTTTTGGAATGCCTATATAATGTATATTTGGTATTTCACTTTGCCTCATTTATTATGTAACGCGTTCGTTGTTACTGCCATTTACGTTCGTAAAGCCCAATCCTAAACATAAGAATACTGTCTTATTGAAACATTACCACAGAATAAATATGTCGTATTTCGTAACAATACCTAGATTATGAGAAAGGCAGTTTCCTTTATCTTCTAGGTTCTCTCACTGTTCTCCAAGCTATAAAATAGGGGTCGATATCGGATTTAGTAGGTATTATTGTTGGCTCTCTGTCCTTTTCGTTTATGCCTTATCTAACCTTTACTACACGAAACGGGGTGAAGACTGGTTATTGACATTGAAGTTTGTATAGTATGTGTTTTCAACCTATTTGGTTTCATTGCAAAGTTTACTTATTATTCCTTGTGAGCTAGTAATACTACTGGTCCAGATGTTTTTTTTTTTACAATATGTGCAATAATTATATAATAGCTCTGAATTTGGATAAAGCTCTCCAATTTGTTGATTTAGTTATCAGATTAATTAATGAAGGTGGTTTTGCGATATTTTACTGATGCTGGTGTACAGGTGGCAACCCGCGAGTGATACCTTGCAAGCGTCCATAGGCTGCGGTAACCGCTTACCACATCTTGTGGGCCGTACGCTTGGTTGCCACTTCAGTTGTATAAAACAAAACATTCATCTGCACGTTCACGCTCACAATGAATACCCACAGACGAAAGATAACATATCCACTAGATTCACTAGAGCCACTTGAATATAAAATATCCCAGCCACTCGGTGATCCGCTAATGTATATTTTAGAGGTAAATAAAATGCACTTAAAATGTCATACAAATTATGAGGGACAATGTTACTTTGAGCTTTATTGTGCTCAGATTGGTAAGGCCACTATCCCAATAAACGTAATTGTCATTGTGTAACTTATACGTAAAGCTAAGTGGTTTCAAACGTTCTCTAAAACTCGGCTACAGTGTAATTTTACTCGTTATCAAAAGTATCATGTCACAAAATAAGAATGAGGTTTCAAATTCATGTTCTTACGAGTATTATTGCTGCTTTTGTAAGTATTAGATACTTATTTATCATTCGGTAGACATTGCAAGGCGCTGTCTCAAAAGTAAATATATGAGCTATTTGAAGCGCAGAAAGATGGGTAATTTCCTTAAATTTATGATCGTATCAGGGTTGATATTGCGGGCTTGAAAATTTAGATGTAAAAATGTGACAAGAATTGTATTAATGTATATGGGTCGTTAGTGAAGTCGTGTAAGTGAGCTATTACATTGGTTATAGCTGGTAATATGATGAGGCGCTAACGCAAAATGCAAAAACTAATTACTACATACTACTCGTGTTTGGTTTGTATTATTTTGACAGCAAGTTAATCTAAGACCTTACCAACATGCAGTAGGTATACGTCCGATTTAATTGGTTTGTCTATAATTCCCAAACTACCATAAGACATACATGTGACAAATAATCTAATACTCATTAAGCACTGTTATTGATTCCGCCATAACTATTCTCATGGGCGATATATCCATTACTACGTTCCATTAATTATTATGTTTATTACAAAGCAATTAATGTCAGTTTACTCAGTACCAACAGTCATTTGCTTCGAATTGACAAATTCATATCACTGTTGAACTAATATCTGTTGCTGAAATAGATTGAGCGTTATTATTACTGATATTACCTACAATAATTTAGTACTCATACAAATTCACACACCCAACAGACTAATACATCGATTTATTTTTACAGAAATAGCTAATCTTTATTTACCGAACCAAAACATGATTATTTACTTATAATATAAGATAAGGTGTAAGGTACTATAGCAGCCCGTCCCGGTTTTGCACAAATGAACATAATAGCTTATGTTATTCAGGGATAATGGTGCATTCTAATGGTGTAAGAGTTTTGAAATTGGACCAGTAGCTTATTTGTTTATTATAACTTAATACAAAAAATACAAATCTTTCTTCTTTACTTTATATCATTAGTATAAATATAGATATATGGTATATATATCACAGAACGCTAAGGAAACAACAAAGCCATGTGCAAGACACGACACGTTACTGACGATCTGTTAGTAGAGTTTGTTTGTTTTTGTTTTATAAACGGAAAATTATTATTTAAATCTGATCAATATCTAACAATTTAGTAAACAAATATTTTATAAAACAATATGGTTCCTAAAACCGGTTCTACTCGTACAATAAATAGTTTACAGCTCAACTGATCCAGATTACTACCAGACGGAAGCGTTTCCAACATACTCACTGAACTTATTTAGACGAGCGTAAAAACAAAATATAATTTTAAGTTTAAAAACAATAAGTATTAATATACAAAATACACGTGTAACAGCAAAACCACATTAAGACAAACGATCAAGTATCAGGTGGAAGCGTATCCAAAGTATGGTCATTCAATGAAAGAATGTTGGCAGCATTGCCATGTGGAATGGCAATGCTGATGTGCACATTATATACATACACACTTAAACATTAAATTCATCGGAAAACAGTACGAGTATCGAAGTGGCCGAGTCAGCTCCTAAAACGGTAATACAAAAGCAATACCCAACACTTCCAGTGAAACCCATAACGTAACAAAAGCGGGATATTTTGTAAACATTTTACTACGACCCAGTCTGTGACGATATTGTGGACGCCGTCGGTCGTTGCAAAATGACAGTTTTTACTGCCTTCCACGATACCGCTGTGGGGCGTTTCACAGTCATAGTTTGTGTATGACATGGATATCGGTGCTTTTGCTAAAAATATTCGAGCTCGTAAACGATGAAATAATTTTGTCAGGTTAAGAGAAAGATTCGTGCATGAGGTACCTGTGTGTATTTACAACTACTAACTCGCGTATGAAAATTGATTGAAAAACTAATTGTGGCAGTTATTTTTTTTTTTATAAATTAGACCAAACCAAAGCAAACTATACGTTTAATAACTGCCCCAACTGTCAACCTATCAAATTTTTTGATAATCGTAAAAAAATGCAGCAATCTCTTGAAACCCACTACATACAAATAAATAGTTTGCCACTTTCGACGCTAAGTGATGATTAAAGAAGTTTTTCGAATCTCTTCTCGACTCAACAATACGTTTACATTATGGAAATTCACGGAATACGCAAAGGAAAAAGCGAAATGATGTTTAAATGTTTCCACAAGAGTTGTTCCATTCTGCCTCTAGTTGCTCGTTAAGGTGACAAAACATCGCTTTAGTTGCCTCTAACGCACCATATTTCCGGGGAAACTGCAAAATTTCCCCTCTTAGGCATGTTATAGCCATGTCCTAAAAGTATTAAACTTGGGTACTTAAGTTCTAGTTGGTAATGTTTGTTTAATTTCAGTTTGTTTCATAAAAATGGACTATTGAAGTAAACTACAGACTACTTTAGCTTGAAGCCATTAGAATGCCTTCATGAAACTTAAGTAATGTTCGTGGTTTTTTAAAATGGTATCTATCTAAGAATTGCAAATTACCAAATATTTTTACAAAAACATACTGATGATAGCGAGAAGCCGATTGATTTGAATTTACCCAAGATCGGAATTTAATAACCTACGTGCTTGTTTTCTGATGAAAGTAATATAAATGATTTCGTATTCGAATTTGTAGCCCAAGTAAATAATAAGTTTCAGACAGCTAGTGCAGTGTATATGAGCGGTCTAGTTACTATCGCTTGCAAAGTTATTCGTGTCACTTCACATTTCTGGAGTTAGTGGAACGGGGCAAGTTGAAGTGGTTAGTTGACACTTTGTTGCAAGGTCTTCGGAACGAGGTGCTACTGTCGCCACCAGTATCACAGGCAACTTTGTTGTTACATTACTGATAAGCTCGCGAACTAATGCAACTGGGCTCCACTTCCGAATTGTCTGTTTCATTCGCTTATCTTGGAGACTCTTGCTCCGGTATTTAAATGCCTTCTCGGTAACTTTTAACGATGTTCCATGTTGATAGTGAACTGTTTAGCAAGTTAGTGTTGCACTTTTTGTCTCGTTTTTACGAAAAAGTTATGTGGAAATTCTAAATAGTTGGAAACGTAAATAAATCAGTAAACGAAAAATAAAACAAAAAATAAATTGTGGTTAAAAGTGTACCTAAGGTGGGCTCTACCTACAATAACTTTGCACAATATTTTACGGCGCAATATGATTGAATCGCTCTCAACGATCAATTATTTTGTAAAATAAAATTGCGTGATTTTTATTTTCATTTTATCCAAAGAGCGGGCTAGAATTTTTAGACCATACCATTACGCTTTTACTGTTTTCCTTTTGTCTTCAGCTTATATTTGAAGTTGGTCTTTTCATCCTTATTTTCATAATTATCTTTTTAGGATTTCATCAAAGTTCATTGATTGATGTGTATCAAATCAATGGACTTTGATGAAATCCCAAAATCCAACAAAATCAAAAAATATTTATTTCAGTAGAATCACAAGGATCACTTTGAAACGTCTCACAAGCTAGGAAAATTTATACCAGTTCCAACACGCCCATGTCGTAAAAGAACTGGCAACAACACCGGCTGGGTTCCTATCGCTTTTTTGGCATGACCCTTGCTATTGTTATGGATGCCAAGTAGAGTTGGAGCACATTCGTCCCAAGCTTTTTTTATCATCTAGGTAATCGGTTGTTTTAAACCGTGTGGTTGTCAGTCACTTAGTCACAACTAGAACTACAAGTAGTAAAAAATTAAGAAGCATGTGCTACATTGAGCATGCGTCATTATCGCTCATGAATAGATCAGCAAATGGAAACATTAAAAACTAAGGAAGTATCTGATTCCTAGAAATTAACGCAATAAAAAACGTTAAAAAAAATGCTGGACAATCCACACAGCATCATCTAGCCCCAAGGTAAGCAGCTGCTGTTAAACAGAGCTTTATTATGGGTACTAGATGACTAATATATACTTAATACAATACAATACATAGATAGATATTGTTTTATTATAAATACTAAAATACCCAGATTGACCCGAGGCGGGAATCGAACCCGGAACCTCCGCGTCGCAGGCCGACCTGCTCCCGCTGCGCCACATCGATCGGATAAAAATCTTCATCAGTTCAAAAATACAAAATGTTATACAAATAAAAACCTTGTTTGTTTTGTTTCAGGAGGTGTTGAGGTGCCGGAATTCGGTGAACCCATCACAAATCTGACTGTTCCTATTGGACGTGACGCGACCTTTGAATGTATAGTTGTAAACCTTGGAAACTTTCGGGTAAGAGATTACAAACTCCCACTTTATTTATCTCAGCAAGTGACGAGCTGGCCAAGTGTTACTCAAAGCTATGACTTTAACGTTATGTGTGACACTGCACTCCACGCACGTAGTGCGTCCTGAATCGCCCAACAATTTCATTTATTGTCGTTTCAATATTATACTAAACTGATCCGTTTTAAACAAAATATATCACATAATAAATCACCAAGGAAGTAAGTTCGTATTAGACAGTGGCAACATCTCTGGTGACGGTGTGAATAGGCCGCCCAAAGGCGTAAATCACTTAAAAATTGTCATGTTTTAAGTTAATTTATTAACCTAAAGGTTTTTCGAGATGCTATCACAATAGATTTCTTAGTTATTTTACCTAAAACTTTTCAATTAGGTACATTATTATAACACACAGAAAAAGCATCTGTATTCACTACACAAATGTACGGAGGGCTTATTCGCTATGACATAGAGATTCCTTACCACACATGTAACATGTAACTTACATGTAGTGACGTGTTCTATACGTGCCATGGTGTGAAATTGTAAAATGGTTTTCCGTATCTGTGTTGTTTCAATAGCGATAGTTTTGCTATTGATAGGTTGACTTTGAAAAACAGTTAGATGAGCCCTAAAACTGGCTCGTCGAAAACGATTCTACACATATATCGTAACGAGCCCGCGTTTGGTCATAGCGAATAAGGCTCCTCCTGGGAATCAAACCTTCAACCAACAGCGCAGAAGCACTGCAGAAGGCAGAGCTACTATTAACTGAGCTAGTTAATTATAGAGATGGTTTGACGATCACACAGGTCGGCTGGGTGAAAGCCGACACAAAAGCAATCCAGGCAATCCACGAGCACGTCATCACACACAATCCCCGAGTGTCAGTATCTCACAGCGACCACTCCACTTGGTATCTGCACATCAAAAGCGTTCAGGAAGAGGATAGGGGTCAATACATGTGCCAAATCAATACAGACCCTATGAAAAGTCAAGTAAGACTCAATATTAATTGTTTTTAGTATTTCTAGTTGTAAGCATAGTAACTGAAGTATCAAAGATTTCTTATAACCAAAGTGTAGTATAAAAATACTTCTAATCTTGGCCTTGATTCCGCTAATTCTATGACTGCTATTATTATTTTTATTTATATACCACTAAAGTGGCAACCAAGCGTACGGCATTGCTGGTAAGCAGTTATCGTAGCCTCTTGCATGCAATGGATGCAATAGATATCACTTGCGTGTTACCACCCTGAGACGTTAGATGAAAAGTGTCATGCGCATGTAATTTCACCAGAAACCATATCCTTCAAACCGGAACACAGCAATGCGAGCATTACTACTTTGCGGAAGAAATATGTATGGTGGTAGTCTTTCCCCGGACGAGCTTTATTACAAAAAACTCTACTACCTTTCATACAATCTTACGTAAACCTCACGCAAAATTTCACGTAAACGTCACGGTATCTCGCAGTGTTGTTTTGACGTTTGCTTCATCAGAAGGCTTTTCAGAAGATAAAATCAATAAATACATTCGTTCGCGTGACGCTTGCATAGGCTGCATATCAACTGCACGTACGCGTTATAGCATTAGCGGTATCAGGACCCATAACCACTGGAATTACTCACTGGCGTGTATAAGGTGCATAAAAAAACCTTGACTGCGTAAAAAAAAAACGATAATACGTATTTTTAAAGCTATTGATTACAATTCCATATTTTTTTTTGAGAATTAATTAAGTGTGCAATGTACGTGTTGTTTTCATAGTGTTTTGATTAAACTGGGCAAAACAATGATTCTTATGAGTTTTTGACTTATCCAAAAAACTAAACAACACAAAATGACGATCTGATAAACCAACTTGCTTATCAAAATCGCCACAAAGTTATATAAATTATTTGCTGTCTTATCGTAGCACGGCGTGTACTACTTTAGACTTCTGAAACTATCCCATGAACCAAGTTGTTTATATTGTCTACGTGCAATATATTGTGACTGCAGTGGCCTACAAAACATTTTGTTCGTAACACTGAGTTTTCTAAATAAGCATCCTCACATTTACTTTTACTGAGACTATTTATCTACCTACGCGACAGGCGTAAAATATGTTCTTGCCGAAAGAATATTTTTCTAGGTTTCAATTTACACGTTTCCACGCGATCATATAATTTTCCGCCAGGCAGACTAATAAAGGGAACATAGAGCACATAAAAGGTCCAACGTACAGGGTACAATCATGTCAGTGACGGCGAGCACTCATCTCATCCATTACGCGTAACGTCCAACAGAATTGAGGGGGTGACTTGATGGAATTCAATTCCGACAATTTGCTACTTTCTGAGAGAAAAGTTTTGTGCCTTTGATACAGGCTAGTTTTAGACAATTGGCTCTGCTGATTTACGCCCCGTTCTACTTTCAGAAGTTACTGTTTTATCAGATTGGGAGGCTTTGATTAAAAGTTTGCTTAAAAAGTCGCGGCAAACTGGTGAGTTTTGATTATGAACATGAAAAGCACATTTACTAAAGTATTTAGAATTTAAACAAAGAAGATATAAAAACAGTGTTATTACGTCGACGGCGACATAAGCGATGGATCAAAAAGATTTAAGACGTTGCGAGTTCGATTCTGATACGGGTCAAATGCCCAAAACCTACACAACGAACGATGGACAAAGATGACGGACTGCAGACAGTCGAGGGCAGCGATACCAACTGCCTCCAAACGACTGACACGTCGTCTATTGCACCTAACAAGAATAGAACTCAAAACCATCGTGGGGACCCTAACAGGACACTGTCCCCTGAACAAACACCTCTTTAACATCGGAGCCACAGACAGTCCACTCTGCAGAGGCTGTCTAGCCGAAGAAGAAACAGCTGCCCACGTAGTCCTGGAATGCGCGGGAGTAGCCACCCAACGAACACAAATCCTCGGCACACCGAGGTCACTTCTCGAAGCCTGTGAAGATCCCAGGAAGCTTCTGTGCTTCTGGGAGGAGTTAGGCTGGTTACATTCGTAGCCAGTACCCACGCATAATGGACCAACCATTGAGTCCAAATACGGAAAAGGGAGTCCCCTCAAAAAAAAAAAAAAAACGGGTCAAATGAAAATATTTGTTGCACTATGGTACTCGAAGTTTGTTATGGAAATCCTGGCTTGACCATAAACATACATATTAAAATGGTATGATTAAATGTTACAAATGGTGTTATAGTTAAGCAATAATATTTCTTTATTACGTTCTAAGTAATATGTTATAAATAAGGTTTTTGTTAGACCTAAATAAAATAATTTAACTTAATCTAAAACTAACCTAAGCCTGCGATAGAAAATAGAGTTTAGATCAACGACCACAGGTAAATTGTTACAAATTATAATCATAAAATATGTTTGTGAAATTCCTTTCTACTCGAGTCAAGCTTGGTATTTGTAAGCACAGCCCCTTAGGGGAACGGATTGCTTAGACCGTTCATTTCTATTCCCCCCCCACCCTTCAAAAAAAATAAGTAATAAACATATTTATTTTATGAATAATACATATTTAGTGTTATTTTTATGCTTTTAATTTATGTGTGTTGAAGTTTCTGCCCTAAAACTTGTCAATTTACTCGAGTATAATAACAAAAAGCTTGAAACTGTTTCATTTCAAACATGAATAACCTTTTCCAGTAAATATGTAAACATTTACTTGCGAAAGGTTGCCCGAGGCAATGAATTCCGCTGAGAGTTACACGTTTTATCAAAATGATAATGCAGTTACCGAACGAAATTAATAAGAAGATTGCTTTTAATATTCACTTCGTTTATCATTGCACAAAAATATTTAATAGTATAGTCATAGTGGCGCTGTGCAAAAATGTACGCTAATATTTCTTTATACATTTATTTCAAACGTCCGTTAAATTTATTTCGCTATAAATAGCTCATTTTCGGTCTACTTACTGCTTTGGTAAAAATATAACCAGCTTATTATTACCTTCCTTGTATCTATCTCTATAGATGGGCTTCCTAGACGTGGTGATACCGCCAGACTTTGTACCGGAAGAGACGTCAGGCGACACGATGGTGCCAGAAGGAGGCACGGCCAGGGTTTCATGCAAAGCTCGAGGAGTCCCTCCACCGAGGGTCATGTGGAAGAGAGAGGATGGACAGGAAATCGTGGTTCGTGACCAGACCGGAGCAAAGGCTAAAGGTTTGATTATTATTATGATAGTATTCAATACCAGTTGAAGGTTATTGAATCAATATATAATTCAAATAACCAGTACTTTACTGGTTTGTGATACTACCAATTCTGTAACAACTACATAATGTACCATATTATGATAGCAGTAAATGTATTGATTGATTGGTTTAATAAAGTTACGATAATTGAAATTTCTGGTAGCCTAAGCTTTTATAAATTGAAGTCGGTTGTTAATTATTAGAGTATTCAAAAAGTGAAAAAATGCCAACATAGAAACAGTTTGGTACACCAGAAACTTTGCTATTACTGATGTCATCGGTTGATGGTCTCTTTTATCATAAAGACTTTCTTATAATGTGATGTGGAAGTAGATAAAATAAGGAAGAACTTTGTGGTTCTATCAAAGGTGCGTAAGTGCTTTGAATTGCTACTTTGTAGATAGCTACTATTTCAGGAAAATAATATCACAACTTTTATTGATAAAATAGAGATAATGTCAAAAAAATTGCGATTCTAAAAATAACGCAATATACTGTCCGTCCTTTCCGAGGGATTAACGTCTGAGCCAGCTTAGTGGGAATAAATAAAATTTAAATAGCAGACTGCGATAAAAACTGTTTCAATTTGAATACGATAACACTATAAAATCTGTGACTATAAACTTCATTTGGTATTAACTTTTATTGGTAGCGTTAGTATAATATATGGTTATAGAATAGTCATTTCTATTTTTTCTAAATCTCTACCTATTTGTTAAATGGGAAAGATGGTTATAAACATTTTGTAAGCCTATTGCTTGGAAAATCATGCTTGAAACCATCATTTCAGCTAAGAATTATTTGTCTACACAACCTATGTTGTACTGCAACATAATATGTAGTAATGTGTAACTCTATCATAGACACACCAAAATGTTTGGACTTCTTCTTGCGATATGATAAATAACAATTATAGTTTCAATGATTTATATTAATTCTTACTTGTTACAACTAAGTAGGCTATATAACATTTGGATTTTGCGGAATATCGTTTTACAAATTACTTGCTAAGCAATATGATTCGCTGAAACAAACAATATTACCCTAATAAAATAAACATTGGAGCTTTGGAAAGTACTTAGCTTACTCGAGATTTCATCAAAGTAAATAAATAAGTTTATCTATGAGTACCATCAAAGTATTATATTGGCCTTAATAAATACGTACTTACTCGTATATCGTTTCATTCAACGAAATTACCTTTTATATTGTTTAGCAATCATAAGAGTACTAAAATGAACAAAATATTACTTATGAAAGCAATTTTTTTTCAGTTTTTCTTCCGTGTTGTTTCACAAAACACTCGGAAAGAACATTTCTAAAAGCTAAGAAGTTTCTACGAAAACTGTAGTTTAGGACCACTGCCAAGAAACTTTTAAATAAGCCATGTCTGTATTATATTTTGGGGTAAGCATGCACGTGAATCCGTAGCGGAACTGCTACGCGCATCTACGCGTGCCTACGAGCGTAGTAGTCAACTACAATCTTATCTACTAACATAATAATTTAATATTTATTAATAAATAATTTTATTTAAGATCGGTCATGCATTAACATTGTACGTACCAATCATGCTATTAAATTAAAACTGTTATACAAAGTTCATTACTTGCAGAAATAACTTGATAAAGTTTCGCAAATTAAAAGTCCACATAAAAAGTCTTATTAATGGCGCAAGGATGGCATTGTTTTTCCAAATAATATGTATAATGCGAGAGTCTGTGTGACCGCATTTGCGGGCACAATGAGCCACGCCGCGACTGTTCTCGGGATGAGTTTCGCGTCCAGTATTGTTTAAAGTTTGTCGTAATTAGTAGAGTTCTGCGTTGAATGGACTCCTAGGTCTTATTATACGGACGCTGAAAACGTTTGGGATGGTATATTGAATGTGTGACTCCCCTCATTACCGGAGAGGATGTTGTTTGGACGTGTGTAGTGTAGTTAGTTACGCCTACTTATAAAGTAATGGTCTAGTTCACTTGAAAGCTTTTGTCGTGTATGGACGTGGAGCTTGGAGCTGCTTCTTTCTATAAAATTACCAGCAGAATTTTACATTCAGCTACTTTAGGATAATTTTAGAATGATTTAAAATTTTCTAAAACCAATTTTACATTACATTTACATACCTTCCACTTCTCTCAGTTTTAAAGTCAGTGTTTGTCTTTTTTTCCTTCTTCTCATCCTTTGCCAGAGCATTCACTGAGCAATAGCAGACCGCTCACTGTGGGCCAAAAGCCTTCCTTCCAATATCAAACATTATAAAATAAAATCTCTGCCAACAGTTCTTACATATCAAGGCGAGGTGCTGAAGCTTTCGAAGATCTCCCGCTCGGAAATGGGCACGTATTTGTGTATCGCCGGTAATGGAGTGCCGCCCACCGTCAGCAAGAGGATCCACATCAGTGTACATTGTAAGTGATCTTTTATCAGCTTCATAAAGAGCTTTATTTACTCATGAGCATAATGGTCCCTTAGCTTGAAGGCTACAGAAACTGCGTCAAATTATAAGTCTTATGCGCTAAACGTGTCGCTAACATAATAATAATAATCATCTTAGCCGGTTTCGGCTACAGGGACTTGGCTTTTTTTTGACTATATTTATGGTCTTGGGTGTTTAGCCCGCATATGGCTAATATATCCTATCTTTGCGCTAAAAGTTTGACGACAAAGAGCGCATGTTAACGTGCCATTAACAAAATTATAATTTATATTGGCAGGCGATCTATTTTTGAGTTGTTCTCTTTTAGCATCTAGTTCTCGCCTCCTTCCTTCTTCAAACTCGTTCACTTTGTTTTGAACTTGACGTCTCCACTCAGGTCGTTTTTCAGCGAGAAACTCCCAGTGATGAGGATCTATACAGCATCTCTTCATGTGCCTCTTTTGTACGTCTTTAAAGCGTAGGAACTGGCCTCCACGTTTCCGCTTACCATATTCCAGTTCACAGAAGAAGATGCGTTTCGCTTTTCGTTCATCAGACATCCGAGACAGGTGCCAGCACCAACGCAACTGACGCCTCATCAGATATGCCTCTATGCCACAGACATTCGCCTGTCGCAGAACATCGGTATTACGAACTCGATCCGACCACTTGATGTTAAGAATGTCGCGGAGGCATTTCAGATGGAACCTGTCTAGCGTGCGTATGTGTCGACGGTACAAGCACCATGTCTCTGATGAGTACAAGATGTTTGGCAGTACAATCGCCATATACACCTTAATCTTAGTACTCAGTTTGATGTTATGGGACCGAAACACCCGGGCTCGAAGTTTGCCGAAAGCGGCCATAGCAGAACCAAGCCTGCTGTTGATCTCCGAGTCAAGGTCGCACTTGGCTGTTATGCTACTTCCCAGATATCTAAATTTATTGACCTGTTTTATAGGCCTTCCACCAATATGCAGATTTAGTTGGGTTTGACGGCATCCATAGCCATTACTTCCGTCTTTGTGATACTTATTTTGAGGCCATATCTACAACAAGCATATATAAAACATATATATGCCATATTTAAAACCGCCATCGTGGCTCGCGAGCTCAAACGCTATGAAGTCGACATAGCCGCTCTTAGCGAACATAACTAAAACATTAAAGCTTAAGTCTAGTATATACTACGCAGACTGCGCAGTCCTGTCCCTAAAACGAAACGCATTCATTCCAATTTTAACTCAACGCTGTGTTGTCGAATTGACTCGACTTTGAAAGATAGAAAGAGTTCTCAATTTATCGATAGCGACACTCAACTGCTGAAGGCAAACGTAAAGTTATTCTGCTCAAGTACGAATTATTACTGTTATTATTGTTTGGTCACGACTGTCTTATGTACTGCAAGATAAAGGCCCTTCCCTTTTTCCACTCTTCGCGATGAAACGCCGCGACAGGTCATGAGCTTAAATAAGAATACGTATACTATTTAGCAAAGGTTTATTTTTACAATCAGTTGCTCCATCTACCAGTTTCTTCATCAAACCAAATTAATTTAAAAATAGCAAAGCCTTATTCATTGAACATTAATTGAGTTATTATCCTGCTACAGAAATATACTAAATTATTACTGGACATTTTTCATTGAGAGCGTAGTTTCGTGGCTTCACTTAATTAGTTTGAGGCTACTAAATCACAAGTAGATACAGGAAAGTTTCGCCTTCGTCCTTAATTAAATTCCAATTTGTTTATAAGGTTGCAAGGGACAGACCTTAAAGTAAAGCGGGGATTTTCTGCCTTCTGGCTCGAAGTTCTTTAGTTGAATGTAATGTTGTTATACTGTTGCTGACCATAATAATTATTATTATTTTTATATATCTACCTATCCTACTCCTACTAATATTATAAATGCGAGAGTCGGGTGTGCATGTGAATGTTTGTTACCACGATTTAAGAATAAGAAAATGCTGCAAATCTATTTTATTTTTACTGCATTTAGCCAATACCTCTATGTATATAATAATATAAAGTATAGTAGATCTACTATGAGTTTTCGTAGTTTTAAACTACGGCTTTTCAAACCAATCTGAAATCTCGACTGAGTTCGCAATGTCTTGCACTTAACTATCTTTGCATCTGCGTACAGTTCACCCAGTGATCCAAGTACCAAACCAGCTGGTGGGAGCGCCATTGGGCACTGACGTCACACTCGAGTGCTACGTGGAGTCATCGCCAAAGTCTATCAACTATTGGGTGAAGGATCCAGGTACTGAAAGAAAAATTAGAATGTTCTTCATTTCATTCATAATATCTATGATTAACCTGCTTATGTTTCCACTGCCTGAACACTGATTTATTCTTGAGTGAGAATAATCACGTACCTAATGCGGATTGGTGGATTGCTTAAGCCTTTTGAATTTACAGATTATGATTACTCGTCTAAACCCAGCAGTAGTGTACAATATGAATGAAACTCCTACCCATAAGTTATCATTGTTTTTATCAATTCATATAACCAGTTTCATTAAATTTTATGGAGTACTATCCGCGATAAAGCGAAACAAATTATAAGCAGTTGTAAAACTCCAGGGTGTCTGAGCAAAGTTTTTACATTTTTCATAAAACTTCGTCATGCCAAGATGAAATTCTAATATTCAATTTGAAGCAAGTGTTTTTTACTGTGGTATCAATACTAGGTAGTATATCAATGTCCAGATTTTTTTTTATGCTAGACAATCCACACAGCATCACTAAAAATCATCATCAGAAATGGACTGCTATAGGCTGTCGTTTTGGTGTTTTGGTGGTTAATCAACCAGTCAATCAACTCATACAAGTTCTTATCTTCTAAGCAGGAGAGCTGATAATCCCATCAGAGCACCACGAGATGACAGTGAGGCAAAAGTCTATGTTCGAAGCTGAGATGACAATGACTATCAAGAACATCCGCCGAGAAGACCTAGGCAGCTTCATCTGCGTCGCTAAAAACTCCCTCGGTGATGTCGAAAGCAAAATAAGGTTATATGGTAAGAGTTTAATATAAAAACTCAATAATCTTAGTCGTTTTACTATGCCTAACACTCAGATGGCAAACAATTGTATGATCCATCTGATCTGAGTATATTTAGTTTCCGAAACTTGCAACACCAGAGATCTCCCATTGACACCCTGAAAAGTACCTAGTTAGAAAGTCTCGTATGCCAAAATTTCACTAGCAATTTTCCAGCTTACCGCTGATAAATAAATTTTATCGGACGTTTTTATACAGCGCCATCGAGCCGCAAATTAAGCAAAACTTGTACTATGGAAACCAATTAACTGATATAATTTTAATATACTTTTTTTACATCAATATAATACAAATTTAGTGTGTTTTTTCTATACATACAGAAATCCCTGGAAACGACAGACACGCGTATCAATATCCGGAAATCAGGATGACGTCAGACGATGAGTACGGTACCGACTCATACGACGAAGACGATCACATCGACGTAGACAGCTCCAAAAGCAACCGAGTTCCTGATCGCGCCAATAAATGGTATTCGAATGATGGGAAAAATCTCGTTACTACAAACATTGGATCAATCGCAACACTATCTTTACCAGCCTTCGTTTATTTACTCAATATACTACTATAATTTTTCTCTTTTTTTATTTTCTGTTTAATATTTTTACAAGTAATGTAGGTCTATGTTTCTGTTTTTATTGGCATGTAACGTGATAATAACTAGTCATAAGCTATGTTGTAAATAGGTTATAATAAAAATGTAAACCGTTGTACGATTAGTTGTATTTGAATATTCCTACATCTAATACTGTTGAATTGGCCGCTTCCACACTGTGACACTAGGCAGTGACTAGTGACGACCTTGTGTCATTGAACTTTTTTTGTGTACATGCTGATAATAAATTTGACATGTAGAAAGACTTGTCACCGAAGTAAATGAAATACTTTATAAACGTTCGTTCGTTCGTATGAGTCAGTGGCCAACTCTGGTGACAGAGTTTCTATGCCGCCCGAAGGCCTCTGTTATAATAATATGTTTGTATTGAATGTGCCATGTATATTGCTATAAATAGTTTGCAGAAGCTGTGGCTCATTTGTCTTCTTTGAGCTAGAATGCCAGAAATAAAACCTTTGTAAAAAATTGTTGATGCTCAATTGCTAGTCTTGAAGGTTTAGAGTAAATAGTATATAAACATTTGTAAATATATTCAAATTATTTAATCAGTAATTACCTAAAACCACGATAATTACTAAAATGTAATTGATTTTAAATATTGTACAAGTATCACAATAAATAACTTACCTACATAGTCACTGAGCATTTAAAACCAACAATTTTGTAATGCTTTTCTTCAATTGCAACTTTTGAGGTTATTTAATTGAGTAGGTTGTGTTACCGAATGTGTAATTTTTTTATGAGTGTAAAGTTTTTATTTTCATTAAAACTTCACGGAATTTAATCATGTATGACCACTTTATTTATTTTTCCCGATATTTGTTTGATTATTTGATTGTAAATGTCAGGAAAAATAAATATAAAGGTACACGCCTGAATTTTTGTGTATTACTAAGAAAAATAATGTGTTCATGAATAAAAAAATAAAATTTTGTAGTTTAAAATAATCATTTGAACAACAATATTTTACTAAATCGTAGTAGAGACCTTAAAGTTGCAGCTGGAGTATTTTCCCGCGTATATCTAAAAGTAGTCAAAATGTAACTTCTTCCGAAAAATGTATGTTAATATCCTGATCGTTACAAAAAATAAAACAAAGAACACGTCATGTCGTCTCTTAATTTTACCTAAAACCTCTTTCTGCTGAAGATTTTACCCGTAATTCAATGTTTCACAGGGCTCTACACTAATGTGATCATTACCCGAAGGTGAGTTGTAAATATACAATAAATGGTAAGAGCTTTTTATTATTATTTATATTTCCTTTAGGACTTGCTTCAAACACAAATGATGTCAAAGTTTATTTCAGACAGATTCAGAAATTCAGCATAACTCTTGTTGCACTTGTTTAGTTAGCCATATGTTTTTGAAACAAATAAAATCTAAACGGTAAAGTACTCTCCGCTTTGATTTAAACAAAGCTCAAAAGCTGTGTTCACACATATTCGACGATTTCATTGATGCGGTGGCGAGTGCCCGGTTAAAAAGCTAGAGGTTGCACGTTCGATTCCCGCTACAGAACAGATTTTCGCATGTATTTGTTCATGTATTTGCATGATCTGCAAGTATTTGTTCCGCGTCGAAGTGTTTCTACGTGTAGTACTTATTTACAAAAATAATATTGTATATTACTAAAATGGTACCTACAGTAGGTACAAGCTTTGCTTAGTTTGGGACTAGAAGCGTGGCCAACATTTATTATTATTATTATTGTATAGCCGCAAGGGTCGTACTAGCTACTCTCTTTACGTAGACTGCCCAAGAAACTTACGCAAGTAACATGCGTGTATGATGTAACCCGAAAGCACGGACGTTTCCAAGACTCAATGAACCCGCGCGAGTCAGACCATGAGCAAGTCATCCGCGTCTTGGAAACTCCTCATAACTCAAAGTGGCGCATCCTGTATAAAGCCAGCCATTTCGCCTACCTAAGAAGAGTGACATAATTTGACCACCATCAAAGGAATATCATCTTTAAACTATAGTCATTGGTTATATTTTCATTTATCAAAACAAAGCGTGCAAGCGTGTAGGGTAACTTGATAGTGCACAGGAGTAAAATAAAGTATTACAACTGCAAGAGAAAAAGTGTTATAACGCAGCAGTAATAATTAAACATTTTTTGGGATATACTTTTTGGGATGAAAATCAGCTTATGTATTAATCCTCTGGATTAATACATAATACATATGCTATCTTTATTTCAAATTTCATCCATATCGGTCTAGCCGTTTGAGCATGAAGAAGTAACAATCACACACGCAATTTTCGCTTTTATAATATGTTAGTGTGAAGTGGAGTGTGAAGTGTGTAGTGTGTTTTTTCTTATAATAAAATTATAACACCATCGCTTAGCTTGCATAAATAGCACTGTTCATTGTATTTATGGAAGTAACTAAATAATTAAATCAACTTGCATAATGTTTGCATAATTTAATTTCGTAGTCCATCAACAGCGCAACATGATTTTAATGGCAAATTTAAACGTCAGTCGTAAAAACACGCCAGTTTTTTTTAGATTTCCAAGTTCATGTTGTGCCTACCTTGGAGTTTATAGGAATGCCTCTAGTAGTCACTTACCCGCTAAACGCTGCATAGTTATTCCGTAAAGATAGGATAAGAAAACTACATAATTTGCTGGGGCGCAGATTATGAAAATCAGTTTTGCCATGTAACTCGGTATTCTATATGTGTAGTAGATACTTCAATTTCCTGTATTAGTAAAATGCTTTTCGTTGCGCTCCACCAGGTCTCAGTTATCCGTGTTTTGATCAGTGGTAGGAAGCCAGCGGCCGTAAGTACAGCATGACTGAGTGAAAAACGAGCATACTTCAAGATAATTCAACCAGGCGTTCAAGAGCTCTGCTTCAGTGGATCTCATCATGCAGAATGAGGTCGATTTGTTCAGCTAATAAATAGGATGAGCGGGGAACTGTCGACTCATGTACTAAGTAATTGGTCGGAAAATTAACCACACTTATGGTATAACAGCAATCTTTGCTTAAGAACATTTCTTCCGGTTGAATGGTTGGGTGATGGCCTAAGGTGCCAAACCCACATAAGACGTGAGGCATCTATGATCTGTTGTAAAAAATAATTTAAAAATGTATAGAATGCTCATTCGCTCAATCTCACATGTCACTTAGGGTAGCCAGTGTTATAAATAAATAAATAAAATAAATAAATAATGCTGGACAATCCACACAGCATCATTTAGCCCCAAGATAAGCTACTGTTAAACAGAGCTGTGTTATGGTACTAGATGACTGATATATACTTAATACAATACAATACATAGATAGATATTTTTTTATTATATTATATAGAAAATACCCAGAACACCCGGAACAAATATTTGTACGTACAAACATTTGACCCGAGGCGGGAATCGAACCCGCAACCTCCGCGTCGCAGGCGGACCTGCGCCCGCTGCGCCACATCGGTCGTGTTATGTCGAAATTACGTAAGTTTTTCTGTGTTAGTTGTCGAGTCACTTGTTCTTCTTTTGGTGAATTGCCTAATTATCAATCCTTTAGCATGAAGTGAAATGTACAGAGAAGTTCAATTTAAAAATAAACATATGGCACTTCAATACAAAAGTTTACAGATGCGTATATATTGTATAACAATGAAAATGCTTTTAACTGCAATATTGTGTTAATCAGCTTAATTTATTAGCTTTCACTTCAATTTAAATGAAAGTACTGTCGCGTCGTTTGCATTATAATAATTTTGGTCGTCGATATAGTATTTATCATAAAATATGAATAACTACAGCTGCTGCTCCCCCGTCACTGGCTTTGCTCGCGTGGAACCAAGCTAAAAAAATAATAATTAATCATATGTTTCAAAAAAAAAACAGACGAAAAATATCTAGTACTATTCCGCTTAACCTTTTAACTGATGAGGTCACACAGTTACCACAGTTAACCTCAAAAGAAAAATATCGACACGTGTTTCATCCCTCCACGGGACATCCTCAGGACCATCGACTTGTTCTCCGGCAGACATGTTGCTCCGTCGAGCGCTGGAGATATTTTTCTTTTGAGGTTAACTGTGGTAACTGTGTGACCTCATCAGTTCATATGTTTCAATAAACTTACTCGTAGGTCGGTCGATTGATATCATCGATCCATACACCAGATTTATTAATTTCATAGCTCATAACTATTGACAGAGTGGTCGTGGTTATGTAGGACTATATTGAGTAGCGGCTGTTGCAATACGTCTCCACTCAGCTCTGTTAGCAGCTTTCCGAGAGCAGGTTTGTGTGATGGATTTTATGAGGTCAGACCGGTGGGAGAACGACCACGTGCTCTCTTGCCTTCCATCCTGCCTTGGACTACTAGACGTTCCATTGAGTCTTCGTTGCGGGTTACATGTCCAAAGAACTTAAGTATTCGTATTTGAACAGTCGACGATAATCTTTCCTTAATCTTAAGTTCTTGTAGAATCGACACATTAGTACGATGTGCGGTCTCTAAAGATTAAGTAAAATATAAGATAAAGAGACAAAAAAAAACAATACTATCTCACAAGCCCAAACAATAATAAGGTCCCATCATTTCACTTCCATTATTTCACACGTCGTTATTCCCATGATTACTAATCTACGGTCGTGATTATTATTTACCTATTCCTCTGTGATTTGTGCTCCAATTTCCCGCAATTTTGGAAATACGCCTCGATTACAGTCGCGTAAACACTTGTTACACAGTCACAGAACGACTGTGGCATCAATCACTAATGCCGTGCCTCATGGAGATCCGGGCTGGTTCACTACATTAACTAATTATTGAACCTAGAAAGTGGATTTATAGACACATTTTGTATTACCCGGCGCTCGTGGCTGGTTTCAGGCAAACTAGTTTATTAAAAGACAAGAGGTTTAATCAAGTAATTTTATATATTTTATTATATAAGCATAACAGAAAACCTGCCAATCATCTTTCTTAGGGTCAACTCTACATATATAACAACGAGCTGACCCTGGCGGCTTCATCCGGGGTTTCTCAGTTTTCATGCTATCCTACAGGAACAGTAGACACACCAACACACACCCAGATTTTCGCATTTATAAGATTAAGTAGGATATTAAAGACCTAAAAATATACAATTTTCAGGTCTTTAGGACTGACCGTATTGGCTGAGCGTTAACTGTCAGCCAGCCAGTCAGTCACGCAATGATTTTGTGTTTCGGTTCTATTGTTATTATTAAATAACCCAGCTGTTCTACCAAGCTTTGCTAGTGCCATGCTTAGATTGCCCAAATTAAGGACGCTCGCGACTTCTACCGTCGCGTCGGGACGAAAAATAACCATCATTATTCAACTCTTGTTACGTTATGATTATGAGAACATTGCTTATTTTAGAATAAATACTCTTTGGGCAACATTTTGTTCGAAGCTGACTAAGGTCGGTTGCTTACAGCTGCGCGTTGCTGACACAAGGCGGCACAAATCTGTATCTATATAATCCATACGTATCCATATGAAGGGAAATCCATGTTTAATTATTACATAAACACTATTTATATTTTAATACGCAAGCAAATGCGACCAATGTCAGTTTTGAGCGCAACAAACCCCTTAAAATTTACGGCAGGTGTAGAAAACATATTGTTGATTTGAGTAGAGGCTAATAAACTAAATTTGTCAAGCATTGATTGTTCTCAAACTATTGCATCATTGCTAACAACAGTAGTGAAACATCTATGGTGAAACTTGGGGGCGCCTATCCGTCATCAATAAATATACATGTAATTATGAATTGTGTAGCACATGCCACATTTAACCTGATGGACTCTTCAGCGAAAGTCCGTCTTACTTGATACCACCGTAGTGCCACATATTCTACCACCCAAGCAGAGATGCGTAAGCATTACAGTGTTTTGTATAGCAAGTAGCAAGAAAAGACAGAATACATTTTTTTAAATGCTAGATTCATGTTCTGCTTAATGGTTTGGGTACTCCTGATATTTTTTTACTAAAATATTATTAATATTATTTATTATTTATTAAAAAATATTGGTGGACATTTTTACCCGCTTAGCACCGAACTATCAGAAGATCATATTGTATAAACATTTGTCTCGCAGCGGGAATCGAACCCGTAACTTCTCGCTTCTCAACCAGGCACTTGGCTCCCGCGCCACCGAGGACAATATCTCCAATGTACAGACATTTCGAATTCTGCTGTTTTATTATAGTAAAGACAAGGAACTAGTCCTACAATCTTAAACAAACGTTTAATTAAAACTTAGTGCGCAACTAACGACCACATGTGATACAGGCCCGAACTTGGAGTTTGATAATTAACATTCCAGTAATGGCCCATTCAGGTGGGGCCTATCTGCATGATTAGAACAAGATAACGGAACTGGAATGTGTTATTGATAAACACTCTGGGAACAAGACCTAATTTTAAATGGGGGCATAAAATGACGCATATCCCTCACTATCACTTGCATAGTTCTTGTGTCATTAATATCAGAATCTACGAGTTCTACCTGTAAACATTATAATATTATTACAAAACTTGCAATTTGCACATCATACAAACAGCATATCCGTTGTAGCTTACACGTTTACCTCACCAGATTACCGCTGTAAGACTCTTCAGCAAGAATCCGTCTGGGCCACGGTAGTACCTAGCAAATATTTTGCCTGGAGTGTAGAAGGATTGTGGCAGGATTGCATGTCACTAAAGCAAGTAAAATTACTAGGCATTAGAGACTTATAATTTCTCGGGCTAAAGAGCGCAGTGCCTCCCAGAACTTTTAAAACTAAAAGCTTTTTGTGATATTGTAACTGTGAGTGCTAGCCTTATAAGTCGGTCCCGGCAGGTCTTGTGTAAACTAATTTTGATCGGAAACTCGTTGGCCTTATCTGTCTGATTAGGTCCGGATTACACAAGCGGACGGAATGCGTTATTGATACTTGGATAAACTTCCGGAGTGATTTGTGACGGGCCGTTTGCTGTCTGGACGTCTCGACCGCTCAAGGGTAGGTATCGATCGAATGGCCCGTTCGGTTCAATCTTAGATAAACTCCAGTTACTGAATACTATAATCGACACTGAGTCATCACATAAGCGAACTGCTTATATTACGGTCAGCGAACGTAGGTATTCGTAAAGTCAGTTGTTTGTGATGCGCAAAGACAGACAGAAGATAAGGTTTACTTACACAAAGTTTCATATTCTTCGGTAGATACCAAATCTTAGAATAAGTTAGTATTATTTTAAAGAGCATTGACCATAAAGTTATGTTTATAGTTAACTTAAAATAAGCATTTGTTTCTCTATTTTCAACAATCCAATTTTGCTGTACTAAAATGTATGTCAACCACATAATCGACGTTTTATTCAATTTTATAATAACAATGTTTCAATATTGGTTTTCCGGGTCAAAACGGATGTGGTCCGGGCGTGGCGATTGCGATACGATTGTATTTTATCTGCGCTATTGCGATTTATAAACCCACTAAATTAACCGGATTGCACTTACTTTTGAAACTTTTTTTATTACAAATTCGACACGTGTTTTGTCTCCTCTACGTGGCATTCTCAGGGAACATTGACTTGTTTCTCCGCGAAACGTGTTGCTTCTTTTTAATTTCTTGACGACAAGAAAACGTTCATGCCTCGGTAGGCCATACATTTTTATGTTAATTTTATTTCAGCCCGTAGCCCCGACTGCAGCGCAATTTTCTCTGTCCCTTGCTACAAGTCCTAGACTTGGTGCGCATAGTTTGCGTTACGACATCTTCGTTTTAGGTAGTACTAATATCTGTTCTGTGGTCCTAGTCTGCCGCGAGGACGTCTTGCGTTAGGCACTTGCTTGGTGGTAAGTGCTAGCGGTAATTTGAGCCTTTTTTTTTCATCTTAGCCAGCAAAGATTTTTTACTGCTATTTGTCATTTACCAGTGTAGAAGGAAAGTAAAGATAGTTTAAAATGAATGCTCCATTTTAAGCTACTACATGTCTACTTTGTCTGCAAATTATTATTCAATAATTTTATCAATTCAATGCGGCATTATAAATTCAATACAAGTACTTGTGTCAACATTTACGTTAATTTCACATAAACTTTGTATACTTTTGTAACTAGGTATTTAATTGATTGATCTGACTGTTTTTGTACCTAGTATATACCAGCAATGTTTAAATTTGTATTACCCGATGTACATTCTAATGAGAATTTGTTTTTATTTATTATTAATCTATTTATACAGGGTATATTATTATTCGTTCATAATACTCAAGGAATATGTTCCACGCACGAAAAAAATACATGTAGGTACCTAAAATACCTTTTTATATATATTAAACTATAATTTATTATCACACGTAGACTGAATACATAAATGCGGTTTCCGCAGATCGCGATACAATAATAGATAATCAATAGTACTTACACTATACACGAATGATAAGTCCCATTCCATTAGTGTACAGTAAGTACATTGCACACTGCAATTTGGTGCGACTTGTAATGAATACTTAATTTATATAAATTAACTTAAAATATTGCGGATATTCGACTAGCGAAATATTCATTCGTAACCCAGTTATTATAAAGTAAGAAAAACTTCTACGTACCTAGCTGCTGGTAACGAAACTTAATTACATAGAAGCACTCAAGCAATAATCCTATCTTGGTATCTATTTTCTTACTGGTGCCACTTTTCCACTGGTGCCATTTTCCCAATTGGTACCATTTTTTCATTTATACTATTTTCCCACTTTTAACATTTTTCTACTGGTATCATTGTTTCACTGGTATCATTGTTTCACTTGTGTAATTTTCCTACTGGTAGCATTTTTCCCACTAGTACCTACCATTAACTTACTATATACTTTTATTACTTGCCATGATAAATACTAATTCTAAGTGTCAAACAAATCGCACGATGCGATACAAAGTTTTCATACAAACTTTAACACCCTGTTCTTTACACCCCGATTAAATCGTGAAGTATTTTCTAAATTTAGTTTAGAAAATACTTCATCATCACAGCCTTCTAATGTTCCCACTGCTGGGACACTAGCCTACTCTCGGGTGAGACGAGAGTAGGGAGAGAGAGACTTGAATACTGACTTTTATCAAATTTATTGAAGAATAATAATGCCAAGTTTCAAGTTATAAGATAAGTATCAGGAATGCTAATTTAGGTTTTGAAATATTTGTGAGAGACCAGAGAAAGTTGAGATAACATGGAAAATTTGCGAGAAAAGTAACGCAAGTAAAATGCGCGGGTCATAGCTAAGTATCTATTAAAAACCATCAAAAACAATTGCAAAGATTCGACAAGCGAGACGCAGGCGCGTATAATTAAGTCCGTTCACTTGGCAGCCCTGAATGATAATGAGTTAAAGAGACAGTGGGGCCAACACAAAGGCGTGAAGCTAATGGCGCGTGCATAATTCGCACAAGTCTATAGGTACTAATATCTGTTCTGTGTCTATAGTGACGGCTGCGGCAGGCCCATACACTAATAGAATCCGTAAGTCAACTTCAAATGAGCTATTTGTAGTGCAAATGAACAATGAATGAGGATGGCAAGGTTATCACGGACGTCAAATACATTTGTTCAGTTATGGTAAAAAGGTTTTATACGTTACTAGCAGACGCGCCCCTATTTTGCAGAGATGCTATAAACCTTCCTCTTAAATTATCTTTGGATGAAAATTGCATTAAAATCCGCTGCGTAGTTTATAAGATCTAAGAAAAATTTAATTTACTTTACTGTACCTATTCATTGAAAAATTTGTGAACTGTGAAGTTCTCTTTTATCTTGATATAGTCGATCCGTTTAGTCTAAGGGTCTTTGGAATGCCACGTACCTAAGCGGATATTGACTCTAAGGATACAAATATACTTCATGGTGTTCATATTTCCAAAATGCAAGCTCTATAGTTTATAAACTTAAAATGACCGTACCGTACTAGCCGTAAGCCGGAGAAAAATAGTATGCCTGTAATTGGCACACATTTCATTGAAAGTTATTTTATTGAGTGTTATTTTATTATTGTTCGTTTTGTGTACAGCTGGCGTTGCATAATAAACAAAATAAAACCATATTAATAAATTTAAGTGAATATTAGTAACTCATTAACGAACCCAGAATACATTAGTAGTTTAGAAGAATAGTAGAGCTCTGTGATAGAAGTGGTCCGGGAAAGAACTACCACCATACCTGTTTCTGCCATCAAGCAGTAATGCTCGCATTGTTGTGTTCCGGTTTGAATGGTGTGGTTTTCGGTGAAATTACAGGAACATGAAACTTTCGATCTACATCTCAGGGTGCAAGTGATATCTCTGATCTTGCAACAAGCTACCGCCATACCATAAGTGGGTCGTAAGCTTATTTGCCACTTCAGTGGTATAAAAAATATATGATACAGTTTCTCAACTTTACAACAGATTTCAAGATTTCAAGATTTCAAGATATTTAATAACAAGACTATTAAGCCGGAAAGAGAGAACAGTATACTTACTTAGTATTACAGTGCACCTTGCATACAAAAGGTAGGCATGTCACACGATACACGACGCAGCGTACCTGTACTTGACAGCGTTGTACAGTGTACGAGGCTTGTTGAAAAGTGTTGGAAGTTCATTTTACGTGGGTTTTAGTATTCAGAGATAAAAGATAAACTTTCTAAAATTTTAAATGGATATAATGTCATTGGCAGATTGTTGAATCCTTCACTTACGCTTAGAAACTTCCCACGCAGACCTAAAGCAGCAGTTATGTGAACGAGCACCATAGAAACAAGTTTTGTGATGTGCACCATGTCTTACTAAATTTAGTTTTTGGACATGCCTGGTTTTTTTTATTCACAATAAGCTTGCGCTTGAACACTATCTCGCCTGATGTTAACCGATGGTATGGTCTACGGTGTACCTATTCACTCGTATTTGCTGGTATTTTATGGTGTTTACCTGTATTCAGAGCATGTGTGGCATTAAGCACATACGTTTTAAAATAGAAAAAAACAGTATTTCCCTACAACACGACATGTGAATCTTAGTGCGGGATAAAGGCTTTCGACTGGCGTAAAGGTGCTTTTTACTTTTTATCTTTTGCTAAACTAGCCTACCTGTAACAAACTTGTACTTTCAAACCTGCCCTAAAGTACTGTTGTAAGCTATTTTTGTTTGCTGGTTAAATAAATATATGATATTGGTGGTTAGCCTACTAGTGTATTAGTTTACTGTGAGCCAGGTCGATGACAGGCAGAAGATGTTACATGGGTGCTATAAGCCAAAGTCAGTAAGTAATCCCCGATTTTAACTGCTAAAGGTGTTTAGCGTGCATCCATCTCCGGTCGTTACCGAGAACGCCGAGAACCAAATTACAATCCGAAATACAGTGCGTTCACACTTTTTTATCTTTAGCTCCGGATGTTGAAAGAGTTAAAATAACTGTTCATGGACTGTAATGTCACATACATTGCGTGTCAACGGCCGTCGACATTTCGTTGAAGTTGGATTGAATGCAGTTCCTGGTAATATGTTTTAATGTTTAATTAAAAAATAACAGTACCGATATTATGAATCTGGATCACCATGACAGCCTTTTAATATCCCTACTGCTGGACACTGGCCTACTGTCAAGCAAGAGTAATTGGGTCTTAATCCACTACGCGCACCCAATGCAAATTATGTGAAATATCATAATCAGAATCATAAACATTAATTTGCAGAAAAAGGTATTCAAAAATATTTCAATGTTTTTTTTTACATTCTGCCTAGGCATGCAAAGTCAATCTATACCACATGAATTTTAAGTAAGTACATAATAGTTTACAATCACTACGTTTAAAATTAAATTAAATTTTTCTCCTCCAGATTGTTACAATATAGGTTACAGAGTTCGACAATTCAAAAGCCTGTACTTTGCGATTGGACTCTACAATTACGTTTTCATTTCAACAGAGCAGTCTCGGTAGTTGTTTGGCCAATTATCTCCCCAAGATCAAATTCTGTTAGCAATTCAGAAACAAATTTATTGCTGCAGAGTACCAGAGCTACCAATTGGTATTAATCGAGTTAAAAATATTTTCAGTTAAATTGTTTACTCTCCCTTTAATGGAGGCGCTCCGCTGTCTAGTAGGAGTCAGGTATGAACAATTAAATAAAACAGGAATGGGAACTGGGGCTCGATTCCAGGATGCGTACGTGAATTGACACGCAGCGAGCCGAGCCCTTAGCGAAATTGAGCCCCAGTTTTAGTTGGTACTTCACATAGTAAAAAACAATGTTAGAAGAACAGACAGATTTTTTAAACTACTACGCATCGAATTTTCTTATTTCAATTTTTATCTGAAGAGTAAATGAATAGGAAAGTATGTATAGTTTTATGGTTCGAAGACGGGGCGGGTCACTAGTTCTATCTGAGTACCTAAGTGAAATGATCCACAGGTACCTAAACGATGTATATAAGTGCTTATATTTGTTATCGTAAAGTCTCCAGATACCCACCAAGTTATAAAAATACGCAGTTAACATAAATTGGAAAAAAAAATATTGTTGCGTGATTTTGCGTGATTTTTTTATGAGCTGTCATAAGCGCTTTATGATTATTTGAGCGTTCAAATAGTATAATAAAATTTTAAAGCCTATTTGCCGTCAAGTAATTTAACGAAATTACCTGATGTAAAATGAAGGGATCCATAACAAAATAAATTGCGTCCAGAGAAATGAGTATTTCTATTCTAAAATTGTTGGTAGATAATTTGTCGTCATATTTCTATATTTTTGTTAGTAGATACACAAAGTGATCCGAAAAATAACAAGGCAACTTTATCTTATCCGTTTGAGTAATTCAAGTAAAATATACTTAAAAAGTAGTTTACATCATTTTCCAATTTATCATCGGTGTTGCGAAACCAATGGTTACTGAATTATGAAAATAATAAAGGTAAATTTAATTTTCACTATTAACATTTCAAACCAAAGGGTTCACAAAATGGAGGCACCAAAACAATGCGTGCCCTCTCTGACCACGATGGAAACAGGTAAATGATAAATAATACAAAATAATCTGGAAGGGTCTACTCAGAGGTTTTAAGTCGTATTTCCGTGTGTCGGAACCGCAATTAACGTATGACCTTCTGAACCCCGCACTAATTAAAGAGGGGTTGGAACGCATGTGGTTTGCTAAATGTACATGACTAAACATATTTTTGTCTTCACCCCGCGTAGTGGTTTGCAAGTCAGATCTTAATATTAGGTTTTCACGGTCTCCCGAATTTTAGCGAGACTAACGAACGAAAGCCAGGATTGGTAAATGACAACAAACTGGCGGCGGAATTTGAGAAACTTGATTTACCTATCAATTATTTTATACTACGTACGAATTGGTAGGTACTAATGAAAAGATTGTTGGAAACCTCTCTGCTTGTCTTGTTTGTGATCTTTCCCACTACAAGATACCCACCTATAATAACGGTCACTACAGTAGCCTAGAGGGTAATACAGGTATCCAAGTTCCAAACCGTGCATTAACACATATTATCGGATAAGTTCTGAACAGTATTTCCGAGTTTCAACTCTATTAAAAGTTACGTGAGCGGGACGCGCCGTGAATGTTTTGTTCCGAACTGTCTGCGGCAGGTGTGTGATAGTTGTCTTTCCATTTCAGCTTGCAATTCAGTTAGTTTAATGTATGCAAGGGGGTGGGGATTATGCGTTTTGGAGCTTTGATAATTTTGGATGTAGGTAATTCAGGTGGACCGGTAAAAGTAAGTTAAAGTAAAATAAGTTCGTATGAGTTAGTGGTCACAGTGGAAACTCTGGTGACGAAGTTAATAGGCCGCCCGAAGGCCTCTGTCATGACCTAAGAACTTTAAAAAGCCGGCATCGACTGCTTGACGTGCCTCCTGAAGCACAATAGAGCTCAGTTGAAATTGCCACTGGCGGTCACCCATCCAAATGGTGACTACGCGGAACAGTGCTTATCTTCGTTATTAACTTAGTCAGCTACGTCACACGCTCTTCGTTGCCGGCTATAACGCTCTCTTTTTTCGAATCCGCACCCTATTTATTCGAAAATCGAAAATCATTATGTAAGTAAAAAAGATAAGTTTTCAAATCTTGATAAAACACACAAATAAAAATTACAACTTAATTCCCAAATATATCCTATAAGTATTTCAAAGATTTTCTTTACGATACATACATTTCTAACAATATAAAGAAGAAAGAGTTGTATTTTGTTTGTTACGAATAAACTCAAAAACTACTGGTCCGATTTCTAAAATTCGTTCACCATTAGAATGCTACATTATCCCTGAGTAACATAGGTTATATTAATTACTAGTGACCCGCCCCGGCTTTGCACGGGTGCGGCTTCATTGCACCCGCGCGAAACTGGGACGGACTGCTAGTTATTTATACAATAAGAATGTATTTAATGATCTCGGTTTTTATGAAAACTGTTTATATTAAAATAAATCTATTTTTATGTAAAATATTTATGAGTTTTCATCTTTCACCACGTGTCTAAACAAAACTGGTGGCGTCACACTCTGACAACCTCTTTAATTTTTTTTACTGACGATGATGGTGCGTATAAACTTATAAATGCATTTTGGCATTTGAAAAGCATAATCTTACTGACAAGCGTTATCTCGTGTCACTTAATAGCTGTTGGTGAATTCTGTAGCTTCTTAAGGACTCCATCACGTTCCATTGACTCCTTTTATAGGGTTCAACCAATAATCCATCTTGGAGGATGTAGGCGAGCTTTAACAATGATAACCTCCTAAACACATACCTATAATAAGCATATAAAAGTTACGTTATGAAACGCCATCTTTCTCATGTTTTGAATCAATGTAGAATCCATTATTATCCAGGAACATAGATATACTATCTGTGTCCAACGTAAAGCATCATCATGACAGCCTTCTAATGTTCCCACTGCTGGGACACTGGCCTACTCTCGAGCGATAGTGATTGGGTCATAATCCACCACGCGGACTCAATGCGGATTGGTGGATGGCACATGTCTTTTGAATTGTTAGTTCTTGGACATGCCGGTTTCTTCAGGATGTTTTCCTTCACCGTATGAGAGACTGACATTGTGCACATAAATTTTTCAAATTTTTGGCCTCCGCAGGTCTATTAATTTGTCGTTCTTTGTAACTTCGACGACCGATGTGGCGCAGCGGGCGCAGGTCCGCCTGCGACGCGGAGGTTGCGGGTTCGATTCCCGCCTCGGGTCAAATGTTTGTACGATCTACAAATATTTGTTCCGGGTGCTCTGGGTATTTTCTATATATAATAAAAAATATCTATCTATGTATTGTATTGTATTAAGTATATATCAGTCATCTAGTACCATAACACAGCTCTGTTTAAACAGTAGCTTATCTTGGGGCAAGATGATGCTGTGTGGATTGTCCAGCATTATTTATTATTATTTATTTATTTATAACTAGTGACCCAATGTGTTAACAATATTGTAATACAATGTGTCGGTGACTAAATTTATGGAACATTTGGTGCCCTTAGTTGTGGTTTATTCAGTGACACATTCATTTCGTATATGTAAACCAAGTAAATTCCATTAAAATAGATGTATGCCAAAAAATATTAAGAGACTCTCGTAAGATACCGCCGTCGAGCAATGAATCTTCAGCAATACGTAATTTAAATTACCGCTGGCATCCAATACATTACATTAGTACCTACATTATTCTAAATTAATTGTAAATAACGTTATTTGTTTTGCCGCTTATAACTTTTGAAATATGCCCGAGACTCGCAGTACGTAACGCCGTTCCTATTTGCTTTATTAAATTTTACCCGAACAGTCTTCAAGAGGTGAATTTATTTCTCTGTCTGTGAGTGCGGGTGTTTAGAGGTGATGCTAGCCTCCGATTGAAAAGACGGAGTATTTCATTGAAATTGCACGGACACCGACTTTGGTGCTGATAAAAGATAAGTAGGTATTCTGACCTATTAATCAACTTGCAGTCCACTGCTGGACGTAGGTCTCTTACAAAGCGCGCCACCAAGCCCGATCTTCGGCTTTTCTCATCCGCTTTCTGCCAGCTACAGTGCGCAAGTAACCGCAATCGCAATCTAGCCGGAAGGCGCCCTACACTAAGTACGCTTGCCTAATCGCGGTTTCCCAACGACTATCGGTTCTATGGCATAATTACAATTGGCACTTCAGCTTGCTTGTCCTTTGAGCTATGTCGATCACCTTGACGAATAGATGGAAAAAAAAACATCGGTTTCCGGCTTTGACTTCGACGAAGCCATCACATCCCTACTTTCATTATTCTCCGCTAACCCGCGGATTAGATTAGCAGCCTCGCAGCGGGAAGCAATATCTACTTTCATATTGCTTACAAGGGGCGTAAACTTTTTATAGATTGTTCTAACACGCGTTTGAATCTTTGCGATTTCGTTTTAGAGACTCATGTTTTATGGTGGGCTGTAATTTTTTCATGAACTTCGATAGAGTTTATTGTGATAGAGTACTGAATTTAATTTTTTAGATAGGGTTCAATAGAAAGCGATATCTTTGAATTAATGGAAAGATTTTGAATTTATTAAATAAAATTAATAAATAATGCTGGACAATCCACACACATCATCTAGCCCCAAACTAAGCAGAGATTGTGTTGTGGGTACTAGGTGACAATATACATAAAATAATACAATATATAGATAGATATTTTTATTATACATAGAAAATACCCAGATCACTCGGAACAAATATTTACAGATCGTACAAACATTTGTCCCAAGGCGGGAATCGTAACCTCCGATCGCGGAAAGTCCGCCTCCGCGTCGCAGGCGGACTTTCGCCCGGCGTGCCAAATCGGTCGATAAATAATATATGCCGAAAAAAAAAAACCACATACGCTGGTGTCCGTAGTTCTGAACTCGTTCAAGTTACGAGAGTTAGTTGATTATGAATACTAAGGCTAGACCCGGTTATGACTTGACTTTGATTGACTACGGATCAAAAAAATATACCGGGCCATGGACAATAAATTAGTCTATTGCAATATATATTGTCAATTCAACTAGTTATTTTCAAGTTAGCTTAAATTCGTTGACTGATACCTATAAGTACTGTAAGTAATATACAAATTTATTTCGTTTTACTAATTTTGGTTTGCACTCAAATTCTTTCATCAATTATTGAAAGTAAAAACCAGTTAAAATGTTACTAACGCGATAGCAAAATATAAACCCACGTGGGATTACACCAATACAATACAAAAATATTGAATTGCTCCCTTATTTATTGAGAAACGCTATCTAACCTACGTGGCGGGACTCGAAAGTCGATCGCTGGTGGAAACAAATATGGTGACAAAGTGAAATGGATAGCTTTCACAGCGTTTAAAAGAGTTCTGCGGTAGGAATATTTTTAAAGCTCATTCTTATTAACTGCTTGTAAATCGTACGTGTACGCTACAAAAGTGTTCAACATCTAGATGTTCCATAATCTGACGCCGCGTAAATCATCTGTAATAGATGTTAAGGCCAGTGATGGTGACGCTTACGCTGCATTTGAAAATACTGTGGCGCATTAGCAAGAAAACTGACAGCGCAGTTTTATACTGATCATGATAGACTAACTTTATCCATTGCTTGGCTCATTAAATCAATAACAAACAAACAGACAGCACAGCTTCAAACTGCTCATGACCCAATGCTGTGGCTCATTGGCTTAAAAACAAGCAAACAGACAGTGCAGCGTTTTTTTTTAGTTTTAAGTAAATAAATAAATAATGCTGGACAATCTACACAGCATCATCTAGCCCCAAGTTAAGCTGCTGTTAAGCAGAGCTGTATTATGGGTACTAGATGACTGATACATATTTAATACAATTCAATACATAAATCGATATTTTTTATTATATATAGAAAAAACCCGAACACCCGGAACAAATATTTGTAGATCGTACAAAGATTTGTCCCGAGGCGGGAATCAAACCCGCAACCTCTGCGTCGCAGGCGGACCTGCGCCCGCTGCGCCACATTGATCGTCATCGTTTTGACTGCTCATGACAGAGAAACCTCGTCTATTTTATTGGCAACAAACAGAAAGTAGAACGTCAAACTAGTCTCATGACAGACATACCTCATTTATTGCTGTGTTTGCCGTTCATGAGCTAAGCAGAGCAAACAGAAAGCGCGTTGATCGTTATTGCTGGGTTATTAATGGTTGAGGTTTGTCTGTCATGAACAGTTTGACGTTGCGCTGTCTGCTACTACTGCATCTTCATTACCTAATGATCATTCAAGTCCGGAAGACCACTAGTACTCAAAATTCAATTCTGTATGTACCTAAAACCTTTGCTGATCTAAACATGCTTTGAAAAAAACCAGGTAAAATCGCTTCTAAGGAATCATAACTTAATAAGGAGTCCCACAAAACGATAATCGCTCAAGTTAAAAACCTGCATTCTAAAAGCGACTCTTAAAACAATCAGCGTTTGAAAGACGAACGAGCGGGTGGCAGACGTGCCGTTTGTCGGTGAAATTGCTCTAGAATTATTCCTAGTTGCCATCTGGTGTTTGGTTTCTGCCGCGTCCGCGATACCTGCATCTATTCTACTGCTAATGTAGGTAGTTCGCTTATTTACAATAGCAGAAAGCTCTCAGATAGTATTTATAGAATAAAGACTTTAGAGAGTTGGTAATCTTTCCTTTTATTATAAAATATGATTTGCCTGGAAAAAAACCTTAGTGTCATGTACTTTGCTAATAATATAAAAAATATCTTTTATTATACCTACATGGTTTAATTATTCATTTAATTTTATATTTTATTTGTAAGTTACCTTGGTTTAAATGTTCATTAATTCATGAATGTAAGGTTCTCTGTTATACTTCAAATAAGCAATGTGTTCTATAAATAAGTTGTGTACTTAGAAATCAAGGTACTTACTGACGTTTTTTGATATTTTTATTTATACCTATTATCTACCAACTTAGATCAATCATCATCTGAGTCACAATTATAACGTTTAGGTATGACTGACTGGATAATTAGATTAATTATTCATAACCAGTCCATAACTGACAATCAGAGGGTATCGGTCGTTTGGTGGCGAAGCATATGAATAGGTAGGTGCTTTTACAAAATACATTATTAACTACATTTCACTGACACCGCTAAAATCACAAGTTGCAAAATAACAATAATAAATATTTACATCTTGTAATAATAAGTATCAATTTCCTAATTTTGCAAAAAAAAATCTTAAATAAATTAATTCGAACAGGAATGTTAAAATTTAATCAAATTTATATTCAAATGCTGCTATGTTGTCAGTGTAAAGCTTTGGGGAGGCATCGATGTAATATTATGTATATTTATTCAATAAAGTCTCAAAAATATTCGACTAAGGTTTCGCGGGAGTAACTGATGCGATTTTTCCTTTTGTTCTCATTTTCCGTCCCATATTTTTGTTTTCAACTTCACTGAATATTTTTATTACATTTTCTTGTCTCTCAACACATGAGTTACTTTTGTGAACTCCTCGTGGTTTTTGCGATGCTTCCGGGCGCGTTCGGCTGCAAAAAGTTATAGACACCGTTTCATCCGCTTTACATGTGTAAATAATGAATTTTCTTACACGAATCTGAAGCTTCATTTCCTTTGAAATGGAGTTTCATAGCGCACGACAGGCTTTGATGGCTCTTTTAATGAAATAATTAATATTAATACTTTAGATACTTTGCTGTATTTACTAAACAAAATTGTATTGTACACTCAATTCGTTCTCAATCACTTGGTGGTAAGACTCTTCAGCAAGAGTCCGTCTTGGTGGGTAGGGTACCACCGCAGTGCCAGATATTTTACCTAAGCAAACTTAGCACAAAAACTTTTAACTAAAATGATAAACTTAAATTAAATATTTGTTTTTTATTTGGACGCGTCGCTAAGTACGTAAGTTCGTTTGGGTCATTGGCCAACTCTGTTAGGCCTCATGAAGGTCTCCGCCATAGCCTAACCACTTTGAAAAATACCATAATATGCTAAATCTGCCCTTCGAACCACGTCATTATTTCCGCGCACAAAATATTCTTCAGCTGAACATCGATACGATCATGTACATGGTTAGTATGAAGCGATTCGTAACAAAACCATAATATCCTATGAAAAATTCAACCGCCCCGCTTGCGATCGAGCCCCGTGAAATCTCTCAGTGAAGCCCTAAGGAAATACCTACTACGAACAGGTACGGGCTTAGGCGTACGTAATTCGAGAATTACCGATTGAAAATGTATTGAAATGTATTGTTTCATTGAAAAACTACTATGTTCGTATGAGTCAGTGGCCAACATTGTGTGCCGGAGTTAATAGGCCAGTCGAAGGCCACCATCATGGTAACAACTATAGCCGAGACTGACTGCTTAACGTCTCCTTCTTCAAGGACTAAAAAACTACGCAGAACAGTGCTTAACTTTATTGATCTATGAATAATTTAGCCAGCTATATCAAGAGATGCTTGGTTTTATTGATTAATACACAATGTTTATGTGTGCGAGTGAATACTCGGTATTGCAAGCGTAGACATAGTGCTATAAAAATAGGCAGAATCAGCCGACAAATGACTTAAGGCTGCTTGCTTTAACTTCTGGCTTAAACCCTGGCGTACCATAACAATAAAGGTTCCACTTACCAGTTCAACTACGGCTCAAAAAAAAGGCCATCGAATTGAATCAACAAACATCCTTTCTGAGTTCACCCCTGTACGCGTATGAATGACTTGAGTTGACTCCCACAAACGACTTGTTCGATGCTAGTTCGACGTTATCTTATTCATAAGATACTTTCTGAACCTACACAAGGGCACTTTTACGTATAAAACAGGGTTAAGGCCGGGTATTCACAGAAACTTAGCGGATAGATAATAAAATCACAGAAAAACGTCACAGTAAGAGCCGGAACACACTGAGCGTTGCGCGGAAATGCGCGGTTCGCAATATTTTCTTATGTAGTTTTATGCCAGACATACAACAAAAACCCGGTAAACAGGAGGCGCTGGTAATCTACTTTCCACGTAAACCTGGCCGGAGGGTGAGAGGTGAAAAATACCTCGTCTAGAGGTTGTAGGTTCCATTTTGCATAAGATATCTCGGCTTAAGTCCTTGTTTCTTACAAATCGACGATCGAATTAAAACGACCGTAATAAAGCGATAACAGTTATTTTCATCCTAACACCTGAAAAGTTATTCAGGTCATTTGCGGTAGCGACCGACGATCTGCTGTCGTGTTTTTTTGGAAAACAGTATTTTCAGTCGCCTCGGAAAATCAGATTGTTCTGTCATGAAAATAGAAACAGTAGGTATGTTAGAGACTTGGAGTAAATAGAAAAGCAAGGGGTCTTGTTTATTGTGATAATAGAAAATCCAGATTGGTTTTTGTTTGAGAAGCTCAAAATCTTCTGTGCCTTAAGCTACCTATGAACGCTCGTTCGTACCTTCCGTCTCGATAAAATGATTGATGACGTAGTTTAATTATAAAGTAAGTAAGTTTGAATGAGTCAATGGCCAACTATGGTGACAGAGTTTTTAGGCCACCCAAAGGCCTTAAAAACACTTAAAAACTTTAAGGTTTGGATGGCACAACATCTGTAATAGTCAGGCGTGGTGCTTAACATTTGAACTCTGACGCTCAAAGCCCTCCTGGACGCAAGTCCTAACTGTGATGTGATAGCGGATGGATGGAAGGTGATTATGTCGGAGTGCTTGAATTTCTGTGTAAAGAGTGTGTGAGAGTTGACCTAATTTTTTAGTGCATTTAAAAGTACTTTATATTTGACATTTGTTGACATTTACATTATTTCACTTGACGTTATATTATTTAACTTGACATTTTGATTGACATGTATTTAATTTTGTTAGACTTATGTTAGTGTATATAATTAATTATTATTTTTAATGTTTAATGTTTTAATTTTGTTTTTAATTTATTTGATTTTTGTTATTATGTTATTAATTAGTGTAATTGGTTATGCACCGTTCTAGTTAAATAAATAAATTGTATTGTATTGTATCAGGTGGGCGCCTTGATTATCTTGTCACTTGCTGACATAAAAAAAGGCCTCTGTCATGGCTTAAAAAATTTGAAAAGTATATAAAGTAAAAAAAAAAGGTACTTACTTATTTATTAACCTACTCGCGTAAAAAATTTAACTCTCCATAAGCGGGGACTATCACCAGCTAACGTATATTTCAAAGTACGCATGTTATTACACTTTCTGCTCAGTGCTTTTTTTTATTAATTATGATGGTAAATTATGATGCATCATCATCGTTGACTTAAATTTGAAATGAGAATCAGTTTTGCTGTAGCACTTATCTGCTCATATATAATCTACGGAAAAGATTATATATGAAATTCTCACACACACATTCATATTTCCACGCAAACGAAGTCGCGGGCAACAGCTATCTAAATAATAACTAACAGTTGAATTGACATATGTCAGGTTTTCCGGTACTAAACCGGAAGGTGCGGATGTTAGTAGATTTTCTTCGTTCAAACTTGCTGGAAGTGTAAGTATACCTAAGTACCTGCACTAAAATATCAATTCACAAAGAGCTTGTTCATTTCTCACACTACGGAGAAGCGGGACACCTACCGACCCTTATCAACCTTCCCTATTATCCTGGATTAGCCGGACAAATGGAATGTGTAATTATCCAACTAATCGCGTTTACGACACACGTTACTATCAAAACTTAATATTAAAATATGTACGTTATTAGTATTGTATTCCTTCGTAAGGGCAGATATCCGCAGAAGAATAGAGTTTTTATAACGAACGCAAAGCATGCCTATTTATGAATTTGTTTATGGTCTCAATAATCACAAAAGTCATGATACAGTGATCTTAAAATACTCGTAGTCTCCAAAGTTGTTATAATTTTAGAAATTTTAAAATTCAAAACTTTGAAATTTTAACTTTTTTTTTCCGCGGAATAAGAAATGTCAAATACAAGTAAACTGTCAGTTTAATCGCAAATAACTACGATTTATTTGGAGAATAGTGCCGATTCGAGTTTGGTCGAATCCATCAACCTATAGGTTTAGGTTTGAAGGGCACTGTAGCAAATAAAATTACTGGGCAAAACAGACTTACTAACTACGTCTCAAGGTCTCAGGGTGACGAGCGCAGTGCAGTGCCTCACATGACATCCAAATTATTATTATTATTATTATTATTTTTAAACATATTTTTAGGTGACACACACTGCAGCTCTTACAGTCAGCATCAGGCAAACGACTTGACCGTCTTGTCATTTACTGACACGAAAATAAAATATACATCACTGGGTGTCTAGTGGTAATGACCCCGCCTTCTGCAGTGGAAACATTAGAAGCTTTTCATGATGATGATGAATAAAAAAAAACTTCTTTACATACCTTCGTATTTAAAATGTTATGAATGAATGAATGAATGAATAATGCTTTATTGTACACCTTAACAGTATTAAAAACTTAAAAACAAAACACATTTTATAGTTATGGTATAATAGGATCAAAAAACCTTGTCACATATCATCGCAGGCTCGTTGGCTCGCGGTCACCGGTGTGGACTCGCAGCACTCGGTCGAGGACCATCCATTCCGCCGTTAAACAAACAAACTGTCGAAACCCAATTCATTTACATTTACATCAACACTTGAACTGTTAAAACGTTTCATTTAAATTAACTTTCAATTATCATACGTTACGTGAAATGATTTAAAGTGTATAATGAGTTGCTTTTGTAAGGGCAGCATGTATTTTGTTTTAAATCAAAAGCATTGAGTATGTTATTTTAAAATGGAGAAGGTCAACAGAAAAAGTCACTGGTCATCATCATTATCATCATCATCATTATATTGGCAAAAAGACGTCCACTTCTGGACAAAGGCCGCCTCCAAAGAATGCCTCGACGACCGATCTTGAGATTTCACCATCCACCGACTTTGGTTCCTCGACAGGCCGTCATATGTACCGGGAATCGAACCCGAGCCTCCTGGTTGAAAGCCAGGTATATAGCCACTAGACCATACGGGAGATGAGAAGACTGCTGAATTTACGAAACTGACAACGCAGAGCAACACAAAACAGCAAACACAAAAGTAACCAAGTATGTAAAGATCTTTGTTTTCCAGTTCGCGGTCACTAACCAAGACGAGCCAAGCGAAGCGCAAGGGTACTACCTACCTTTTCGATTTAGAATTTGTGAAGACAGGGCTTGTAGAGTTAGGACGTGTAGAGTTAGAAGCTTGGCTCTACATGTGATCTGATAACTTTTTGACAGTGTGATTCAATGGTCTCGTCTTGGCAAAATGTACATGAAAATGTTTTTAGTGGAATTCTTTATTCCCCAGCGGTTTTTAATTTTGCAAGCGATATACCCACACTTCAATTGCCACTGGCAGACACACATCCAAATGGTGAGTACGCGGAACAGTGCTCAATTTCGTTGTTCTGTTTTACATCACGAGCGCTTCAATTTAAATAGTAGTAATTATTGTAATCGATCATTTACTGAATGCCCAGTAAATTGAACAACCATTGATAAGCCCAGTATGCAATCACTCAACTCATAGATAGCCAGCAGTTAGCAGCACAATGTTCGCAGTTCGCCGGGTCGAAGCACCCGCCCAATTCCTAAATTGCCCTGCGCCAGACCAGCTAGACCTAGGCGTGTATCACTTTATAGAGGCTACGTTGGAAAATAAACTTTCAGATCTTTACTTCTCATAGACATGCGAATGTTTGGATGGATATATGGATGAGTGGATGTTTGTTACTCAATATTTAATGGCTGAACGAATCTGAAATTCGGCACGAATAGCCCATATGCAATTTTTTCCACGCGAACGAAGATGCCGGTAACAGCTAGTATATAAAAAATATTGGTAAACATTTTTACTCAATGCCATCCTGCACCCAACCTAAACAGCAAGGAACAAGACAGCTGATCGATAGAATGCACATAGGTATGCATTATTTTTATAAATTCATACTTATAACCAAAGTATACAAAACATAGAAATACTCAGACCAGGAACAAATATTTACAAATCATGCAAACATTTGACCCGCAGTAGGTTCAAACCCGTAACTACGAACGAGAATTGACTCGTGTCACAATTTTATAATAAAATTCGTAGTGAAACTTTAGTACGGAGCTACTATTATTGACTCTATGCCAGGGCCTAGTCACAATTAACTCTCAACATGTTTCAATTTTCACCACCGGCTAAATACTAAATCCTCAGTTATTAATATTTAGTTGGCTCCACATTTGAGACACTCTATACAGTCACAGTTGCACCAACTCGTAAGTAATTCTAAAGCTTTCCACAAATAAAACAGGTACAGTGTAGGTAAGTACGAGTACAGTGGAAAGGAAAGCTCTAGACTAGATTATATAACATTTTAGTTATGCATAAGCACGGCGCTGATCAACTTTGACGACCAATAACTATGCAAGGGGATGACACATGTCGGTGAAGAGATGACGCGACACTGTTTAATGATAGGCTAGATCACATAACACATCACTCTAGCATTATCAAAGTATTACGCACCTATGATGCTTCTTGAAAGACTCAAACTTTTTCATAATCATACTATAAACCTCTGTTAGCTAATGTGTCTTTCGAATCTGTTAACATCTTTGTTCATTGACATTGTTCAATGACAAGAAAATACAATGACTAAGGAGGTATGTGTAGTTTCTTCGGTCATTTTGCCGGTACGATATGATCCTCCCATATTTTTTCTCGTTTATTTTGAGTGAAGAATCATTTCTTTCAAAATTTTGTTCGTCAAATTCAAAATTCGAACTGATTCGTTTGTTTTGTATACGTTGACAGTTACTTGACATTGACACTGGCAAAATTGTCTGATCAGACAGACTACCTTTAAAAAAAATAAAAAAATGTCAGCTCGTTGATAAGTTGCATTCACCTTGGTAATTTCACTTGCCACAGTGCCCTTCTAAATTAAAGATTGTAATGTTTGCATACTGCTACTTACAGACAAAATATTTCGTTCTGCGGTTACACCCTTTAAGACGAGCTCTTGCTGAAGAGTTCTACATAGTAGAACTTGCGGCATTCTAGCATATTTTCCTGTCCATTACGTGACGATAAAAATAACAGTGTGAATTAGAATTATTGAGCTCCGTTCCGTACCCGTTACGTTGCTGTATCAATGCGCTTGCTCCACAAACAAAATAAGAAAGTTGTGGTGACATGGCCAACTTACTGCATTTTCTTATTGATATCCAACGGTTGCGTCGGAGAAGTTTAATAGAAACAGATACTTTTATCATTATCTTGATGTTACATGTATTTTGTTAGACTTTTTAAAAACCAGAAGTTGACTTGCAAAATGCATTCTAGAACATTCGTTATACCAAGAAATTAAACTGATCAATTACAATAACAGTTAAGTCTATAAAGGTCTGTAAAATTTTATTTGCAGACATCAGCGATGGCGTCTCAAATTATGTCGGTAGGTACGGTAGAGATATGCTCCATATATTTTATGTACAGGTTTTTCCATCGATAGCAAAGTCGGTAACCATTAGTCACAAATTCACAAAACAGTATGAGGTAGATTTTTCAAGGGAATAAGACAGAAAAGTAAGTGCTTGCTGTAAATTTTTATAATTGACAACAATTAAATTACTTTTTATTAATTTAAAAGGGATTTCGGGAGTTTTAGTATAAAAACCCCCATTAGAGCTTCAAGCTCGGAGGATTTACACGAATAATGATAAATAATATAAAATGTAGGCGCACAAATTCCAGGCAAGAATTGCCTAGTCAAACAAATCAGAACCAAATTATAGACTTTTGTTTTGAATTCATTTTGATAATAATTATTTGTGTGGTGTTAATTGGACCTAACCCCTTTTTTATACATGTTTGGTTTAATAGTCCATGAAATTTTGTAAGAATCTTATTTTGTAATCTATTTACTTAAATTCAGAATATTCCATGCTTTGTAGAAGCTAATGTTATCGGTATAAAATCAAATGGATTTTTTCTGCGTTTTGCTTGGATCAGTGGTTCGAATAATTTGGAAGAATGCTACAAAATAACGGAGGGTAAGGGAGAGACACTATAATATATTATTTTTATCACTTTTCTGATTCATTGCTTGCTAGGTATTATGTGTCTGTTTGATGAGGGAATATAAAAGTTTGTGATACTCTATTATATTCACAAGTTAACTAATTATGTATTTTTATACATTCTGGAACTATATGATTTATGTCCAGCAGTGGACATCTATTGGCTGATGATGACCAACAAACATTTTATAACAAGTCTCGTAATAAATAAATATAATATGACATTACAGGATATTTCATTAGAGCGCATAATGTTCTACACATAAAAATAATATACTTGTACCCGCTGGCCTGGTCTGTCTTTGATAAGAACAGAAAGGATAACTAATGTTTGACCAGATAAACTTAATCGATTTACTCAGAATTTTTAAAAAGTATTTAAAAAATGTAAAAAAACTCAACGCAGAGCAAGTCGCGGGGCGTCCCACTAGTTTAAACTATATCTATATAACGCTGACCTATATCCCGCACAAATATGGTGGTGTACAATAGAGTGTCAGGGTATTTGCGAGTGTAAATTGAAACATGTCGGCAGTTAATTGCGTCCAGGTCCGGGGCGCAGGGTAATCCCTCGCGACCTTCGACACTCCAACTTAACACCCAGTTTAATAAACCTAAGGAATCTATGCAATAACCTTAAGCGTTATATCAGGAATTGGGGTCCTGGTTGGAATTGAAGGTAAATAACTTTCATACAGATTTCAAGGAACAAAACTATAGTGATAACTAAATGTTATCATCATCATTATTTTATGTTAATAGACGTCCACTGCCTGGTTAATATTATCGGTCCATCAAGTGCGCGTCAGTCCCACAATTTGTTTCTAGTTCATGGTCGCCATTCGAGAACTTTTATTTAATTTATTTTAAATGCAGGGCAGCCGTAGATTTCCTTCAACACCTAGCCAACAAAATAAGTAGCCTGTCTACTTGCGACTTTTGAGGAGGTAGGTGCCTGCTAAAAATAATTTACATTAAAACAACAACGCTAGTAGATTTTTTAATGCTAATTCGCTGATGACTCATACATAATAGACTATTTACTAAGCTCTCTGTCTGGTGGGGCAATGCCTTTAGGGTCTCAAAATCTTCAACATTAGAAAGCACATATTAATTCTTCCAGTTTAAGAGATCGTAAAAAATAATTACAAGATTATTGCTGGGTTTACGATATAGGGTGTTCGTGTTCCGAGTTCTTTCTTGATAACAAGAGAATATTTCTTGAGATAACGCGAAGTAATCTCCTCTGAAATTATGTTCTTTTATTTTATTTACTGTTTCTTGCTTTAACAGGGAAAAGCTTTGGTTTTATGCTTAGGGATAAAATATGTAGGTGTATGTATGTAAGAGATTAAACATAAAGCATGGTACACAAATGCGTGAAATATATATCTAATATCAATACTTAGTGACACCTACCTACTTTATTTTGTTTAGTAGCAGGCCGAGTTTCTTTTTAAGCAGTATTATACAATAAATAATAATAAAAATCAAGAAGATTCTTGTTTGTCGTTTTCTTAGTAGCGTAAACCGATTTCAAAGTCTAGTCTAATAAACTTTTAATAAATTGTGTTCTCAAAAAAGTTCATTTCATTTTTTAACATTTAATAAACTACTCTTTGGATTTATCATCATCATAATCATCTTTTTCATCACATTAACCAATTAGCCACTGCTGACGACTGCCCCAAAATGTTTGAATTAAACGTTGCTATTGCTTTGACGTCTTCTATCTCTTTCATCATCATCATGACAGCCTTATAATGTTCTCACTGCTGGGACACTGGTCTACTCTCAAGCGAGAGTGATTGATCCACCACGCGGACCCAATGCGGATTGATGGATGCCTTATGTCTTTCGAATTTTTCGTTCTTGTATATGTCGGTTTCCTCACGATGTTTTCCTTCAGCGTATAAATACTCTTACTGCGAATGAACTCCAGAGGTATGTCTGCAATTATGAACGTGACAGTACCCACCTTTGTCTATGTACGGTTACGTATGTATACGTGTCCAATTACGAGTGAATCATTCGAAATGCCCTCCTTTGATCTTGTACAGTGAACAATAAAAATCCGGTTGGGCCCAGAGACATCAACTACTGACAATACGCCATAAAATATATTGATGTTATTTTCGTGTTTACTTTTAGTGTGGGTCCATCGATCCAATCTGAATAAAATGCGGTCTATTTTATAGTTTCTCTCTTTTTTTACATTTAATAAAAGTTAAAACAACCCTGTGACGTAGAGTCATGACATAAAAATACTTCGGCGTAGTCTTTTTGTTTTTTTATGGTGTCAATGAAAAAAACTGATCTTACCTTATTAGCATGACAAATTAGACTACCGGGTTAAGAATATAGATATAATTGTTTGAAAATATATTATGTTTCTCGACAAACCACTTTTTGTTAATCTAGGTGTGCACACATCATTTGATCACAGTGAATAGATGCACAACAACAAAGAGTTTTTCATAACGTTCATCTGCCCGCACGGAACTCGTTACAAAACTTGCACTAAATATGCAAATTAACTTTAAAATGAAAAAGAGAAATCTAATAAAAACGTCAGCGCAGAGGCTTTTCGTGAAAAGCAAGCGGTAAATAAGGCAAAGGTCCCAGTCGTATCCATTTGTCCCCTCGGAGCATTCGCGGGAATGAGCAAAAACAAGTGAAAATAAAGTGAAAACGTTGTTATTCTCGTGTGGATTACCTCGTTCCTGTTATTCCAGTGCCTCTGGCGAACTCGGATAAAAGTACGACTTCACAACTTCCATACATTTTAATTTTAAAATAATTTCGCGACTTGCAAATAGGGACGCACACTAATTGAGTCCATTAAAGTTTTGTTGGCGGAATTATTTTCAGCCATGATTATATTTCGGTTCCCTACAGTCAAGTTCGGTAACCGAGAAATTCAATGTAAATTTGTTGATACTATTGGAATATTTCTTTTAATTAGATGTTGTTTGTTCAATATTCGATCCACACTGACTTTTTATACTTTCGTATATCTTTAAATATTATTATGGATCTTTTTATTATAGGAAATTCATACTTATTTGTCGAAATTGGGTCATGAGTTCCCAAAGGTTAGATGTGCACAAAATTGTAATTATGTTCATCGAGCACTTATTCTTTATAGAACTCAGTTGCAAAGATGGCCGTTATAGAAATTACCAGTAAAGTTAGGTTTTATTCGCTCGAAGGCTCCTTTTATACAAATGAATACTAACTTGTACTGTATATATCCATTATTTGTCGCATTCTAAAATCGACTATCATTAATAATGAAAAATAGTCAGATAGGTATCATCGTCTATTTTCTAGAAAAAAATTAAAAAACATTTAACTACAAATACAGCTATCTTGCGAGTCAGAGAGCTATCTTGCACAGTAGGTAATGGAAGCATTATTTTTCAGTGGCAGAAATAAGCGGCCCGGACACCCCTCGCAAAGAGCCCTATCAGAAGTTCAAATAAGATTCAACGACGCGTGTTTACAAGGATGGCTTTAGGGAAACGGTTATCATTCGTAACGTCTCTTACCTATTCTCCAGCTCAAGTTATTATGCCGACAATGAACGACGGTCTTGCAAAATTACTTTTCGGACCACTCAGCGCGTCGCCTGTCCGCGATAATACATTTGTGATATATCGTCAAGCATCTTTTCTTACAACTTATAAAGTACGCAATTTATTTTAAAATTATTTTGTGGAACCATCATTTTATTTATTTATAGTCAACATAAACCATGGATTGGATGCACTTTTCATTATTCACATGGTATATTGTGTGAAGAATAAGTTATGTTACTTTATTTAAAGTATGGTGATTTAAGTATTTTATTGATTGCTCTCACCATAAATCACAAGAAAATCAAAACCACACTTGCAGATTGTAGAGTTTTACAATTCAACTGTATCTATTTTTTAATTGATTGTATAGAAGAATTGGAACCCAGATAGAGGGTGGCGATAGTATTCGAGTTCCGAGTTGTTAATTTTTATTTTCTAATTCTTAACCTTGATAGAGCATCGCTGACTATGAAGCTAAATTATTCCTAAATAAGCACACCCATTTTCATACCACTTCAATAGTAGAAATATTCATCTGGCAATGGCATTCATCCAAAAACCTGACGCTCAAGATTAAGCTATGATTGGCCTCAGCATTATAGTGACTACTTTAAATGCCAGTATTGTAGTTATTTTTACTTCAAATTAAACAAAAAAAGAAAAAAAAAGGTTTTCATATAGGTTACAAATTATATTAATGATAGAATCAGGAATTTTCAGTAATCTATCTAAGTTTTAATAATCTTTGTTAGAAGAGCGTACTTAATCGACAAAGTCGTGGGCCGTTTAAATTTAAATACTCTAATAAATAGTAAAAAGTTAAAGTATTCGAGACAAAATAAAGCAGTTAATAAATGTTCACTCAAGTCCAACTTCAAACACGAAATCTGTTTTGGTAATTTTGAAACGGAATCAAAATTATTATTCGGCAGTAGAAGTTTGCTCGATCGCTCAACTTCCTCGGAGTTTGGAAAGCGTTACTATTGCAGAATCGTGACTGTTTCTCACAGACTTCTGACCCGCTGTTAGCCACATAAAATGAAAACTGGTCAATCAAAATAATACTATTTAAATTTATGAAAGCGGAACATACTACAAAATAAAACCTATTGGGTGTCAGATATTCTGCCTCCAAGCAGCAGTGTGCAAACATTACTGTGTTTAGGTTTAAAAGACATTGTATATTATTGTATAATATAATTTATTAATACACAGAAACTTTTCAATAAAACATTTTCAATTGGAAACATTTTGAAATATTCTGTATTGAAGTTCTAAGCGTTTTCAAATGGTAATTACGAGTACCTATAATAATATAATGTTCCATTTTCTAACCTCATTCAGCGTACACGTATTTGATCTGATTCCATTTGGGACGTTGTAAGCTTTAGGGAATAAGTTATTTCATGGTAATAACACTTTGATTAGTTCGACAAACGTATTACCAATTTAAAATAACCTGCCAACATTCAAAACATAGGTTTCGAAGGTAGCTGGGTCGATCCCTAGTGAAATGCCCCAAACCTCTCGTTATGGCCATCGTAAAAGAGGGTAAGTAATTTTATCACTGGCTAGTTCCAGATTGAACTGAATTTAAATTTTCCCGTGCATTTTGTTCAGGAAATGAGAGAGCGTCAGAAATGGGGTGAGAAATATTGCTGTTTATAAAATATAGTGTCACTAAGGAAGTTGTTATGTATGGATAATGGCTCATAGATTCTGCTGGGGTCTGCTAAAACGCGTGTAAAATGCGGGCTAAAATGCTAAAGGCGCGATTACGCGGTTCATTAAAAACTCTTCTTTTATGTAAAATAAAAAATGTTACAATGAACTCACGACTTGCAAGTTTCGCAAACTGAACTTTTTCTTCTTATTCCATATAGTTTCCATTAGGATGATTACGATTAACGATGTTGATGAACGATGAAAGATGCTTCCATTGCATCGCCATCCAAACGCGTAATGCCGTAGCGCACTTACACTAAAAGAAAAACGATCATAACATAAAGGAAACCAAAAACTACAAACATCGCTTATACCTTTTTTAATTAAATTTAAATAAAATTTAATTTTAATTTTAATTAAACTTTTTAAATAAATTTAATTCCACTTGGACTTTGATTTACCTACATTTTAGTAATAAAGTGATTACTATGATTTTAGGAAACGACAATACGATTATATTGTATTTTGAATTGTGTTAAGAGAGAAATAATTGAGGAAAATACTGATTCTACAATATACGGTACAAAAGAAATATTATGACCAGACGTATAGCGGACTCAGTGGTGTAGTTAGTTAGTGTTTCCTTGTATCAATTGGAAGCTCATGGGATCCTTGCTTAAGTTGGCATTTAAAAAAAAATTACGTTAAATCTTCTAAAGGCACACATAAACATGATGTCACGTTTCAAAAACGATTCGTGGATGGCGCAATTAATTTTCAGCCAACTGCCTTTGGCATTGGTACAAAATTCAGACAAAGCGGCAGACAGTGATAGCTCTGAGAGTTTACAGTACACTGTGCTTAAGATGGCAGGTGGCTAATAACAATTACATTGCCACTTAAAATAATCGGAGTAGGTATAAGGTAATGGGTTAAAGTCTCATCAGTGTTTCGGAACTTTGAACAATAACCGTTGCGGGAGATAGACAGAACTCTGGCTAATTAGGTAAAGTTGCCTCATAATTTTATTTAGGGAGTTACCCTATCCAATAATGGTTCTTTTTAGGCGTATCATGTTTGCCAACTGTGTCCAATGTCTAATCGATTAACCGCCTTATAAACAGTTATAAATACCTACTTACAAGCTGATGATAATTTTACCTAACCAGTTATAGCTTTCCTGTATTTTATTACAGTTCCAACGATTAAGACACAGATGATCATGGATATCGATATAAATATATATAAATGCAATAATATCTTGTGTCATTATTATTCTGTAGACGATGGTTGGATTATTACGGCAAACGAGCATTATCGAAACGAGATAGCACGTAATCACAGTCTATTCTTTACGGCTAGTATACTGCGCAGTACTTTGATGTTTTTTTTTTTTTTTTTATACAACTGAAGTGGCAACCAAGCGTACGGCCCACAAGATGGTAAGCGGTTACCGCAGCCTATGGACACTTGCAATACCAGAGGTATCACTCGCGGGTTGCCACCTTAAGGCTAAGATCGAAAGCCTCATGTGCCAGTAATTTCACCGGAAACCATACCCTTCGCACCGGAACACAGCAATGCGAGCATTATTAGCGTAGCTGCGTAATCTTTGAAGAATTGCCGGAGTTATCACTTCTTTAAAGTGCTACGCAGTTACGGCAATCATTGCTTCAAAGGGCTCAAATGGCAATGCTACAAACAACTTTGTTTGCAGCAGCAATACACATTGCCGTAGCACGTAAGCACGTAGCTACGGCAATGCTGCGAACCGCTACGCTAATGCAACAAAGTGATTTGCAGCATTTTTCTTAATCATTATTATTTACTTCTCATTATTGATAACTCAACTAATATTGTTGGATATATTTGCTGTACCAGTGGGCGTTGAAATAAATACTTTCTTATCATAAATACCTACTTACAAGCTGATGATGTACCTAACCAGTTATAGCTTAATGTTTTAGGACTACTGAAAGGGACTACTAACGCCCACTGGCACAGCAAATATCCAACAATTAATAAGATTGTCGCGCGTGGCTCAATAATTCTGAAACCGTTTTTCTTAGAAAGGTAGGTAAATTATAATGTGTGATAGGAATCTTATCACTGTGTGTGTACTAAATGGTAAAATTATGGTTGATTCAATTTTCATTCGACGCGTTCATTCAACAGATTTTAAATTCCTATTTCATTCGGAATTGTTGTACATTCAACCGGCGTGCGGCGGCGGCACCCTGACGCGGCGGCGCGGCGTCAGCATAACTTTTTTTTTCCTACATACTAAAAACAGACAAAAAATCTCTAGTACTATTCCTAAGTCTGCCGTAGAACAGTCGATGGTCCTGATGATGTCCCGTGGAGGAACACGTGTCGATATTTTTCTTTGTGTGACCCCATTAGTTAAAAGGTTAAGCGGAGTAGTACTAGAGATTTTTCGCCTGTTTTTATTTTGTAATGGATTTCCACAAAGTAACGCCTGAATCTATCAATTATACAAATAATTGTCCGTGCGACAAATTTTTAGTTTGAGGTAATCTCCTAGTAAATTGGGCTCATTCACCAGTTTTACACGAAACTGAACTAACAGTGTTTATTAAGCTACGTTTTTTTCTCTCCACTGATTGTGACCCGAATGGGTAATTATAACAATTACAAGAGGCAACGCATACCTACGTAGCAAACAGCTCACGTCTGGCACCGGTGGGTCCTCAGTTAATAATTCAATCACTCAGGCCCTGAGAGGACGAGCTTAAACGCACAGATATGCAAATTTAGCACGCAGGCGATACTTACAAACTTTCAAATTAAATTGTGACTGGTCGAAATCCTATTAGACAAGTGGTCATCGAACGATTTAACGTAAAAATAACTAAATTACGAAAAAGAAACATAAAATATACAATAATAACGTCTTGGAATCATACATTTTTCACTTATGTATTTCCTTATTATTTTTTGCTTGATTTTGCAGAATTAAAACTGCATATAGTTTTACGTAAGTGCCTACTAAATTGGCTATACTTAAGATAAGTAATAGAAACAATGCGACTTAAATGTATTTTATTTTTGTTGTATCAGCGTCTATCATAAGTAATGTATCATATGTAATGGGCAACATCGCCAATGTTGAGTAAAAAAGGGTTAGCAACAGTTTTCTTTTAGAAAACCTTACAAGTTTTAACCCCATTACAAACGAACATCACTGCCATTCAAGCTCAAGCTATGTTGGGTTAAAAATAAGCTGTGTGAAATTGCAAAAATAAAATTTAAAACGGTTAAAATGAAAAGCCCTATGATGCTTTCCAAAATGGCTGAACATATCCTTCCATAAAAAGCAATATTTTATAGTTTGTCAAGCGCTGTCATTGTATTTACTTTAGCCAACTGGGTCAGCAAAAAACCAGCTCTAGCTATATTATGTATGTAAAGCAACTTTGGTTACAGTCACTGGAAACTTGTCTAGCATTCAGCTTCACGAAAACTGTTAGTACTCGTTTGTACCTTACCTACTCTCCTAAATCATTTTATAACAACTAGGAAATCGGAAAGACGCCACCCTTACACTGTAGAGATTCCATCCAATTCGTACGAAACGGTTTGACTCCACCTTCATCATTCGCACTGCCAAAGAGTGGAACTCGTTGCCGGCGTCAGCCTTTCCAGAAGAATACAATTTAGGAATATTTAAAACAAGAGTGAACAGGTATATTCTAGCCAAGCGTGCTCCATCTTAGGCCGCATCGACACTTAACATCAGGTGGGATAGCGGCCAAACGCTTGACTAACACCTATAAAAAATATATATATATATTTGGTGAAGAGAAAATAATGTAGTGTGTAAGATAGAAAGCATTAGTGTGCTTTTAAAGTTTCAGTAGCTTGCTAAGGCGTAACTAAATTTATTATTAGATGAGTATGAAAAAAAAATTAGATTTTTCATAGAATTAAAGATAGAATGGTATATTTGCTTTTAAAAAAGTATAGTAATCTGAATCCTTTTATAGTTGGATTCCAATTCTAGCACGATCGTTGTTTAAATCACAACATTTCATTGTTATTAGCCTTTTTAGAATTTTAATTTATCAAATTTCATTGAATCTCATTTTAACTCACTATCTATCTTATTTATACAAGCGAATGTTTCCATTTATGTTTGTTAATCAATCAATCCGTGACCACTGAACGGATTGAGTCGAAATTTAACACGTGTGTATAGTAATTAGCCAGGAATAACAAAGTTTAATACTCTATTTTTACCCCTTAAATCTGCTCATACACTAACCACACGTAGTGCAAATTGGTGTCGTTTTTTTAAAGAATACATACGATACGATATAAACGCAGGCAGAAACAAGTCGATCATAATCAGTAGGTACGTGTCACGCACGTGGCAAAGATCCTGGAAATACAGAAATGAAATGCAGCAGTAAACGGCGTCGTAAAACACAAATTTATCCTTATCTTTAACCTTTACGTAAAACGTAATTTCAGGGAGTAAATAAAACCGGATGTAAAACCACTAATTACAAATAAGTAATAAACCCATTATAAGATATGGTAAGATATCAAAAAGCGATAATAATTCTAAAATTGTTGTAAAATTTTATGTTACGATCTCTCGTTCTGCTAAACCAAACTTTGACGATACCCAGTTTATGGTCTGTACACTTGTATATACCTACTTCATGATTCAGTATACTTCATGTATTTTTTTTTTTTTTTTTCTTTATTAATTAAATAGGAGTTTTGTCACACAATGACAATGTCACTCCCGTACAGACTAGACACTAACACTTTAACTTACTTACAAAAGAGAAAACGCGCCTACCTTACCTACTACTGTAAGTAGGTGGAACCTATCTAGATTACCTAGCCTACTTACACTACTTACTTAGATCATATTACCCGTAAATAGAGTTTTATCAGCATTTTGGCTTCCTCGGATAATGGGAAAGCCAAAATACTGTTACAAATACCTACACTGAGCTCGTATCTGCATCTCATATGTTGCCGCAGCACTTCGTTCCGGACACACTCCGACAACACATGGTGAACATCTTCTATTACATCACACTCTGAGCAGTTAGGGGAGTCCGAAACACCCATCAAAAATTTGAACTTGTTTGACGGAATGTGTCCGGATCGAAGTCTTAATAGTGCAACAACATTTCTTCTACTCATTTCTTTTTGATTAAACCATGGGTAGCTAGGAGGCCGACATTGTATGGTCTTATACCAGATCCCTTTGGTACGTGAGCGTTCGTCAAAGTACTCGTGCCACAATTCTGTACAACTTATTTTCACCCTACTTAATGACTCACTATGCAGTGGTAAACAACTGTATACAATGCCGTCGCTTATAGCTTGTTTAGCCGCTCGGTCGGCCTTCTCGTTACCTATTATACCAACGTGAGAGGGTATCCATTGGATAATTACCTCTTTATTCATTGCACAAACTTTATGGATCGAGTCAAGGATACTGTAGGCTATCGGAAGTCCTCGAATACTCGAGGGCAGCCGAGCCAAATGCAAAAGGGCGCTCTTAGAATCAGATAAAATAACAAACTTTCGATAATCCAATGATGCCGCGTATGACAGCGCTTCAGATATGCCAATGAGTTCGCAGTGCATTACAGAAATATCGGCGCTGATATTAAATTTAACACAAACATCCATCTGTGGGTCAACGAAAGCTGCCCCACATCCAGATTTTTCCTTTGAGCCGTCCGTGAAAAGTTTATAATGTGTACAATATTTGTCATTCAAGTACTCATTACATACACTACGTAAATTATTTATACTAATATGCCTCTTTGCACAAGCTATTCCCTCAATAGAAGTCTTAATATTGATAGAAACATCATATTTACTAATCCAGTCACTAAAGGAGTATATCAACATTTTGGCGTTAGTATGTATAGGGAGATTGCAATATTGTCTATGCGTGTTAATCAATAAAGGTAGTTTCTTTCTTCTCCAGTAATCACCCTGACATAGATTATCCAATTCTTCTAGTACATGAATATTAATATTATTCATAATTGATTTTGATTTGAGCCAAAATTTAGCAGCCAGATATTTTCTGCGAATGAACAGCGCTGGGAGACACAGTTAACTCTCCATTACGTGGATGGGAGTGCTCCTTATAAACCCACCTATTACTCTCATCGCTTGATTTTGCACTTTATCCAGTTTATATAAATGACTTTTTATACTAGTTTCGTACAAAAAACAACCGTAATCTATTCGACTTCTGATTAATGAGATATAAAGATGTCTTAAATGATTTGGATGAATGCCCCATTTTGAACCAGCCAAAACCTTAAACAAATTTATAAATTTAAGTATTTTATCACGCGTTTCATTTATATGTCTGCCCCAGTTTAAGCTTCTATCAAACCACATGCCCAAATACTTAATGCTATCAACTTGCTGAACATGTTCGTTATTTATATTTAGATTAACATTGTATCTATTTAAGTTTCTAGTATACTTTCGCGTAAATACACAAACTTTAGTTTTCCTGTGCGAAATATTTAAACCTAACTCAGATATCATAAGATTCATTGACAATAATGCGTCTTGAGTAACAGTAACCGCATCATTTAGGTATTTACGACTAGCATAAAGTACAAAATCATCAGCGTATTGCGATATGTACACCTGCCTTAAGTTCTTACAAATATTTATAGTAGCTGCGTTAAACAATAAAGGGGATAAGGGATCACCCTGTGCTATACCGGTACCTGTAACTCTACTGAGCACCTCGTTATTGTGTAATGCAATAGATAAACGTCGTGAATGTAAAAACTGCCAGAGGTACCTACAAATAGTTGCACCCACACCAAGATTGTCCAGCATATCTAAAAGACTTATTAAATTAACATTGTTATACGCGTTATTAATATCGATAAAACATCCGACAGTTGCATATCCCTTAGTAAAGCCACTCTGTATACGTGATACCAACCTAGTCAAGTTGTCCATACACGACTTCGATCTTCTAAAACCTACTGTCTCCGCTGAGAAACAGTCATTTTTCTCTAAATGCCACTCTAGTCTACGCGTGAGGATTGTATGAAGTATTTTGCATGGGCAACATAACAAGGCAATTGGTCTTAAACTTGAATTTGAGTCATTACTAGCGTTTGGTTTAGGTACAGGAACTATTTTAACATCATTCCATTGACTCGGTACAAAACTCGATTCTAAAAATCTGTTATATAATGATACCAGCACATCCTTGGCTGCATCCGGAAGGTTTTTAATCATAGAGTACGATATGTCATCTACACCTGGTGCTGTATCAGACTTTTTGATGGTATTAACAAGCTCCTGTACCGTAATCGGCGAAGTTAGGTGGGGATTCTCACTTAAAAACACAGGACAAGAGGGTACTGCATAATCTGGAGCTAGACTACATAGTAAAGTTTCAGCTGTTTCACGAGATATAGTGTTTCTAACCGACCTGCTACCTTTAAGCCATCTCATTTTAGCCCACATTTCACTAGATGATGTCACTTTGTCAATTCCGTCACAAAAATCCTGCCATGATTTACGTTTACCACTACGAATCACTCTTTGTGCAGCACTGATCTTGCTCTGTAAATTTTCTAAATTACTTGGTGTCGGGTTCCTTCTAAAAACAGCGAGTGCCAGACGTCTTTCGGCCACAGCTTTTGAAATATGATGATTCCAGTAAGGTCGAGGAGTAAATCTTTGCTGATGCAAAGGATCTGTGCAGAGTTTAATAAATGGAATAGCTTCGTCCGCTACCCTGTTAACCATATCCATAAAAACATTATAGGCAGTTTGATTATCATTTGGCAGTGTAAAATCCACAAGTTCTCTCTCAATTCCTGTTCTGTACTTCAGCCAATCAGCTTTTTTGAAATTACGTTTTCTTTTGCCGTTATTAGATGTGCCAACAGAAGTTTTCATCTTGATTATTAAATGATCACTTCCGAGGTTTTCATTCAATACCGTCCAATCGAAGTTCAAGGCAATGTCCACAGAAACTAATGATAGATCAGGCGATGTTCTTTGTACTGTTCCGTTAACCAATTTAATTCTTGTATGCGTTCCATCGTTCAAAGAAATGAAATTATTATCCAAAATAGAATCTAAAATTTGATCACCTCTTGAATCTGTTTTAGTTGACCAGTTAGTGTGGTGTCCGTTAAGGTCTCCGCCAATAATAGTTTTTTGTCCAGCCATCATGAAAATCTGATCCCAGTCTCTGGTAGTAGTATTGACAGCCGGAGGGCAATATATGGAGAAAACATTTTTCAAGTTGTCGCAGTTGTAGATTTTTACATGAACAATCTCAATATGTAAATTAGATAAATTCACATCATCGCCTTTCTGCGCTTTTATCGATCTATGGGTCAAAATGGCTACACCACCATAACCATCTGCTCGATCTACTCTAAAAACATTGTATCCATTTATTCTAAAATTGCTACCTGGGTCTAACCAAGTTTCGCTTATAATGGCAATATGTATCTTTTCTTGACTTAGTAAGGCTTCAACCTCTGCACTCTTAGGCCGAATGCTACGCGCATTCCACTGTAACACATTCACAAATGATCTTGGGTTGTAATCCATAAATTTTTTATGAAGTTACAACAAGGCTGATCTACAATAAATTGTAAAACGAACGATAGTATCGCTTCAAATAATATACTTCCACAACTTTTGATCTTGTCTTCCCAGCTTCCTTCTTCGAATATTTTCTCTTTGAGCTTTTTAAACAGCAATGTCCATGACAATTTATCTTTATTCTTCGATCTACTCTCATCAGTCAATTGCTCTTCTGTTCTCTTTTCTTCTTCACTGGTTTCGGACACGCATTCAAACATCATACTGTCATCCTCTTTTTCTTCAAATACTTTCCTCTTTTCTCTATTTTTTTCTGCTTTAGACTTTTTCTTTGGTTTTTCCGGTACCTTCGTTTCTTTTGTAATTTTTGCATATGTATGGTTGGTCACATCGTTCTTATCTTGGTCTTGTGAAGGTTCATTTCTCGGAACCACTGATGGAGTAGGTAGAGGAGGGTCCTCTGTCAGATCCAATGGTCGAGGTGACGGCGGCACATATATGGTAAGAGCTTTTTTATATGAACAATTAAACTCAGCCATCAGCTCTCGAACTTTTTTCTCTTTTAAATAAACTGGACAAATTTTTGTCATAGCCATATGTTTACCCATACAGTTGTTACATTTGAAATGTGTTGTCTCACAATTTTGATGGTTCTTACTGCATTTCGGGCATATAACTTTCAAAGAAGGGCACATTCTAATCGGGTGACCAAATCGCCAACAACGGGAGCACTGCGTCACTGGGTAAGTGTATGGACTCACGTTCACTCTTGTGTCATAAATGTAGATATGCGAAGGTAATAACGACCCCTTAAAACATATCCTAACAGATTCACTTAGCTCCCAGTGACCGTCATTAGTGTTCTTGCGTTTAAGCCTTTTTACCGCTAGAATTGTAGTATCACTAATTAATCCCTGTAGTATTTCTTCTTCTTTTAAATCAAGGTCAATGTTTTTTATGACTCCGTAAGACTGGTTAATTTCTAACGTTCTCTGGCATTTAAAACCATTCTCATTAAAATTCTTGCATTGAAGTAAATTATCAGCATTTTCTTCGTCATTAAAATGGATCAGCGCCTTAAATGAGTTTATATATTTAATCTTTACAACATTCTTAATATTTTCAGTCTTCAGCATTTTTGCCATTCCAAACTGTTTGGGAAGTTTTTCGGTACAGGTAATACTTATTTCGATTTTATACTCGGGAACTCTAGTAGGTAAATCATTTTCTGTATGGTCACGGCTATATATTTTGGCCTTTCGCACCATAGTTGTCCAAATTTCGTCTTGATTTAGGTCTCGATTCCTTTTTCTGGGTCTACTTAACTCGTCATTTCTACCCTCTGTAGAACTCAACTGAACAATCTTTTCCGTACTTCTAGTCATCTCACTCTCGCTGCATTCCGTACTCATACCGCTTTCCGCCACATCTTCATCTACCATATCATTTAAAATCGCGTACCTATTCATCGTTAGATTAGCACGCAATTAACATTCTAACTAACAGACGCATGGAATGCGTGCAAAGCGCGCACCGCGCTGCTCAAACCGGAACGGGATCGAACAATAGATTGACGCGTCTACCTGCAACAAGCGCCCGCGCGCCACTGATACTTCATGTAACATAATAACATATTTTAGGAGCAGGATAACAAGTTTATTAAAACCATTATGAACTTTATTTTTAATTGTACCTACTTACTAATTTATCAGGGTTTACGGAAGAACCCTATCAAATCGTGATTAAAAAAAATGAGGCCTTTCTAGCCCCCTAACGATTGTCTATGCATACAATTTTTTAATATCAGCAAGTGACAAGACGATCAAATCGCCCGCCTGATGATAAGCACCACGCATGAACCATTAACAGAATTGATGCAGTGCCACAGTTGATGTAGATTTTTTGTATTATTATTTTTAAAGCTTCTGCAAGGTGAGTTCCTTATATCAGTCCGTAAACCAACCATAGATTTTTATAGATTCATTGAACATATCATAGGCTCATGTGACAGATCTTAATGCTCGACTATGTCAATAAATAGTTAAAGACTTCTTTGACTTTTATTTGAACTTGGAATTCTGACTTACAGAATACAGAAAAAGCATATAGGAATTCTTTGTAGCCAATCATCCGTACGTGTTTATCAAGCTCAATCGACTTTATCGCTGTCGTCGAATGTATTTTCTAAAGTTCGTATGTTATGACATACGTTTTTGTTGAATGCATTTTGTTGTATCATTTATGATGACAGCTTTGCCCACTACTCAGTAAACACAGACTGTGAAGAAACTTTTCCGTTACGTACGTACGTACGTATGTTTAGATCAATAAGCCTGCAGAGTTCACCATCACGCATCGGTCGAGCACTGAAGTGACCTTTATAATCTGAATCTATTTTTCATTCAAAGATCAAAAGCCAGGTTCCGACAGTTTAATTCTATTGACCACGTTTGACATTAATTAGACATTGAAAAGTCCCTTTTAGAAAATTCAATTGAAATATGGATGATAAAACACCACCTTAATTAACGCTGGAAATTAGAAGATGAAAAGCTTTTAGAAGCTTTTTGTTTTGACACTTCGTAATTATTTACTTATTGTAAACCGATTTGGATTTCAATTAAGAATATTTTGCTCACATTGTTTGCGACCTTCGTGAAGTTACCTATTAGTAAAATTATGTGTCCTTTAAGACCCATAATTAACTTTTTGTAAAATTATGTAAAATTGCTCAGGTGCAAAAATTTTGCATGGCACTTCTAAGGTTCATTTTTTTCCGCACGCAATCTTGTACTCTCTTAAGAATACGTCAAAGATAGAGTGTGTAAAGGAGGCTACAATATTGTTTCAGTATAGATGGAAACTTACGTCCCTCCTGTTTTTAGTTCCTATGTCCCTCCTCTTTTTTATAAATGTATTTATCAATTTACTGCGCGGATGTGTTTACGCAACCGGACTGAATTGATTAAAATCCCGGTTCTTTCAACATACAATATCAAAAAGTATCTACATACAATGTCAACAAAAAGTTCATAACAATATCAAATATAACAAGCTACATTTGGAATGAAACGTTCTTTGAAAATAACGAGTTAATTGTATTTGATGTAGAACGTTTAAAATTGCATAATCAGCGTTTGCCAGGAGGCATCTTGCCAGAATCCTGTAGTGATAAATCTCACCGGATTCCATTCAATAGAGACTTGTGCGAATTATTAACGCCCCATTAGTCTCAGCCAAACGTCTTTATTTGTATAGAGAATCTTATTGAAATCTACCTACCTATCGGTGAGTTGGAATTATAAATGACTTATAGACGGCTTTCGATATTCTGCTGGCGCTGATCACGTTTCTTCATTGCCTGATACAAATAATAATGCTGGGTGAAATTAAATCTTATCTTACTAATATATCCATACTTCGCATTCAAGCTTAAATGCAAAAGTATGGATAGGTAGATGGATAAAAAATAAAAAATAAAAATAAATAATAATAAATAATTGCAAAACCGCGGGTGAAATCGCGGGACACAGCTAGCACCTATTTTCATGCTTATTCAACACGGATCATATCCCTATAACATAATAATGAATCCGATATAACAAAATACAAAAAAATAATCATTGCCTATGATTTATATATTTTTATAACTGCATAAGAGTACTACAATTCAAGTTATACACGAGACAGCCTGAATGTTGTTTGATACTAATTCGGAAACATGAGAATTGGATTACACGGACCAAATGTGTATTTTAGCCAGTAGCGTTTCTCTTCTTCGTTGAATTTCAGTTGCGATTATAGAATACTTTATTCAGAACCCTTTAGATTTTAAAACCGAGCAAAAATATGTAGGTCCTAAATGCGAACTGTCTAATAACCAATACAACGATCTTTACCTACGTATATCCACAGTTTGCAATTTCACCTTCATCTTGTGTTTTCGTCTTTAGATTTCTCTTGCATTCGATAGTTGAATGCTTTGAGACTTAATTGGTACTTAAGGTTTGCACTGCGTCTTCGTCATCTATTCAGGGAGGTCTACTCTTGAAAGCTACAAACGATAATCGCAGCAAATATCGTAGTTCAACTTATGTCAGTGACAACTAAATTCAGAGCATACACGGGCATAAGCTGAACTAAGAAAACTGTCCGATAAATCGGTTTTATTCGTAAAAGTAAACCCTCAGTTTCGTGTGTAGGTGATGTAACACGCATGCGTCAGACAGACTTGATGATGAAGATGTAAATGTGCAACGCGAACATAGCTATCATCATGACAGCCCTCTAATGTTCCCACTGCTGGGACACAGCCTTTCTTTCAGGCGAGAGTGATTGGATCGCCACCATCGGACATAACGTAGATTAATGGATAGTATAAGTCTTACGAATTTTAGTTCTAGTTTTAGGACATGCCGGTCTCTTCACAATGTTTTCTTTCACCGAGAACTGGCATTGAGTAAGTTTTTTAATACAAATAGAAAAAGTTGATTGGTGCACGACTGTGGTTTCGAACCCACGACCGTAAGATCACTAGGCAGGTTCACTGCCACTAGACCATCGGTGTTCTTAACATAGCTTCAAAAGTATTATATTCTAAGTAATTTCGACAACAAAACGTCCCTAAGCAGGACAAAATATTGCATCTCCCACACGCGAAGGGTATTCGACATCAATCGCTCCTGTCCTAATAACCGTTTAAATAGCAGAAAGATTTATGGAAAAGCCCAACAAAGGAGCCCTCGATCCTGCTTCGATAAATCTACGCACGAAATAATACGATCCCAAGCGATTTGTACTGGGACAAAGACTTTCGTCCGCTAGGTAATAAAACTAAGGTTGGCTGTATCGCGGCAAGATAGAGGTTTGAATGCTTGCGGTAATGTCTGTGTTCTTTAGGATAAGTAAATGGATACAGGTTGCTTGAAGGGACTAACATATATTTTTTTTTAATTCACCTGGTGTCTCGGCTTGGTGGGTACCATCGCAGAGTTAGATATTCTGCCCCCAAGCAGTAGTGTGCCAGCGTTACTGTACAAGTAGAATTGAAATTGAAAATTGAAATTGAAATTTATTTATTGAATAATAACATACATTACATTTTACACATAGGTTGTACAATCTTACTTTTAAGGTTTGATTATAAGACGTACCTATTTCCTTGATGGACAACATTGGTACCCAAGCTAGGATTATGGTCCTGGGTGATGGCGTGGCGTGGAAGTAGCACTGTAGCAAGTGAAATAAATCTTAAAATTTTGGGTGACAGTGCAGGTGGTTTGGGCAGGCGTTAAGTCACGTTTACATTATTCTGTCGTGGCGTGTCGTATATCATAAACATATCGTTCCATACATTTTTTATGGTTAGAATTATATTACTAAAGCGCAGTGTACGCGTTCTGTAAATGTGTGGATACGATATACTTATGACGCGTCACGACACTCCATGACAGAATAATGTAATCCCGGCTTTACGCTTAACATCAGATTAACGACTTGACTGTCTCATTCATACTGACATAAATAAATTAAAGTTTGATTACAGAACTTACAAAATAAAATAAATAATGCTGGAAAATTCACACAGCATCATCTAGCCCCAAGCTAAGCAGAGCTTGTGATGACTGATTATACATAGAAAAAATCCAGAACACCCGGAACAAATATTTGCAGCAAAGTCGTCATAAAATTTGTTTCAAGGTGGGAATCTTCTTCTTCTTCTTATTTTGTTTTATGGCCTCTGTGGCTAGTTTGCCACAATTTTGCCAGTGTCAAGTGTATCAGTTTGATTGTCGCTTAGCAACGTAAACAAACGAAATTTGGAAAGAAACGATGACTTTTCTTTCAAAATTCTCCTGGAAAGTCTTTGACTAAATTACCAACCAACATTATCCCTCCATTTCAGTTACAACACTTGTGCTAAGTAAACAAGTTAAATTGAATAAACTGCCACCAAATTTACGCAATAAAACTTAAAATAACACGAGAAAAATAATTAAAATGGGAAGACCTATGTCGTTTTGACAAGATAGCCAAAGACAATCCAAGGTGGGAATCGAAACCGCAACTTTGATTTTGTCACCAAGGTAGTTTGCCCTTAAGAACCAAGTGACAGATCTAACAGCATTAACTTAGTTGAAAAGTTTTAAGTACCTGTAATTTGTTATATATTATGCTCATATATGTTTTGGCCGTGTTTAAACTTTTAGGTTGGCTTATAGATATGGCAATATTTGAAATATGAAAGGTTACATAAATGAGTCATATTTTAAGTTTACAACGGCTAGGCTTCGATTCGTAACTTGTGTTGCCATTAAATATTGTATGGTCCTGCAACATGTTTCTATACGAAGCCTCGGGGAACATTTGGCCGTTTTATGGGTTGCATCACGTCTTACAAATACCTACTATACCGCTGACGGGGCTGAAGAATACTAACTAGTGAAATTACGACGGCCATAAAACATACTCGCTAAAACCCATCTGGCTTGGGTTTAGTTAGAAATATTTGGGATAATCAGGTACGATAAAAATTAAGAAAACTCCAAGTTTGATGTTGTTTTTTACTATTTATTTGCTCATGAAAAAGTTTTAGAAAATAAGTTTTTAAAGAACTTATTTATTTTTTTGCTATACAAACATAATTACAATTTAAATAAGTTAAATTATTGCTCTGTCTGCTGCTAATTGGGCGTGTAGTAAATTATTTAAATATATATAACAATTAATACAAAAATAAATACCCACGCATTTTCCTACAAAACTCTTGGGGCAAATCTTCAAAAGAATTAACAAAACACGATAAAGAACAAGTAGTACCTGAGCATTATTTAAGAGAATCTGTCCTGCTGAGAGCACTTTGCTGTAATAAATTCACTCACAATTTATCTTTTCGTGGATTGCTTTGCTTGTAATCAGTGATGTGCAGAATCTTTGAAGAGCTGCTCTTAATGGGTGAAAATCACCAATACGAATGCGTGTTTTAGTAAAGGTTTAAATTTATAAGTATATTTACGTTTACACTAGTTTAATTTAAATGACACTTTTTAAAATGAATGACACTAAAACGTTTTTGTGAAATGTTACAACAAACAAAGCTACTAAATAGTCAAACAAGGATACAATTCAGAGAACTATTAATGAAAAAAAAGTTTTGTCATCATCATCATTATCTTACCCAGACCCGGAACAAATATTTAAACACTGCGCCGATACGTTTACATTTACGATTCAAAAAACTTTTTCAGGATTAGCTGTCTAGACGCATATGAGGCCTCCAGTCGATTATTAATATAATAATTTTAAGTGCTGCAGCTACAAATCAATGGTACCTACATTTTAGGCTCAGGATAGAGGTGACGTAGTCGACTCTACGCAGTTCGTTTAGGATTTTAGTAACAGCTTCTGTATAAAGTTGAAATCCAGTGCAAGTTGTGTTATTAAGTTGCGATGCGTGACGCAATTAAATTATAAACTCAGCACATCACTACTTGTAATAGCGGCCGGGTCGTGGGAAATTCGACAAAAACCCCGCACCACCCACACTTCTCTACTCAGCAGAACCATTACACAAAACATTGTTCCAAATTACATCGCGGGCGTTACGATAATGTTTTTGTTCATTTCATAAGATAAAGAAAGTTGTTTTTCAATTGTTTTTACAATAAAAAGCCGAATGTTAAAGTTTAAATTGGAAAATCCCCTAATTTGTTTTATTGCGTTAAGCTCCCACTTTATTTGTACTAGGGTGAGCAAGTGACCTTTGTTGGCATTTAAATTATTTAATTTAGACACAGTTTTTAATAATTCTCAGTTCAGAGGAAATTGAAACCGCAACCTCTTGCTTCTCAACTGGGTACTCATCCACCGGGCTACCAAGGTCGTCAAGTCAATGGTGATGACACTAAGTAACTAAGTTATGAACTGAATGAATGAAAATAGCTAATTTGACAAAAATTATAATAAAGCGTTTGTTTCGTTCTACAAATTACCTAAGTACCTACTTCAAAAGGCGGTATAAAAAACCAACTTCAGTCAAATTAAGAATTCTTCTTTTCTAGTAGCTAAAGCCGTTCAATATTTAATCGTGCACTTTACAAGCGATTTTTAAGATTTACTTGACTACCTATCCGACTGTTGAACTCATAACTCGGCAAGCATTATTTGAGACGCGGTCAAAGATTCCATATACTCGTGCTACATAACGTACCTTAGTAGAATTCATACATCGGTAGAAGCAAACGGGGCATGAGCACGTTCGTAAAATGCATTAGACAGATACTGAATTTGGTGAATACTTAGAGGATAAAGCAATATTCTGAATAAAATAAAATAGAAATCGGTTTGATACGTATGGCAACAACGACTTAGCTATGTCAATTTAAATATATTAGTAATGTAAGTATGACAATGATGGTTTTTTTTTTTTTTACAATGGAGAAATCAGATATAACTTTATTTGCAATAATAATGGATAAATTAAAATAATATAACGTCTAATTCATGTGCTCGTATTAGGGCACACGTGAATTAGACTTTATAGAGCTACCCTAATACAAAAAAGCCAAAATACGTTCAAGTGTATAATCAAATAAAAAAAAAATTGACTTCAGTCTAAAAAATAGTTAATAGTTTCGATAGATTATGATGATACAAGGCGATGTACTTAATTACTATTGACACATTTTTTTATGATTTATTCAAAAAGTACTGAACCAATTTCAATTAAAATTAAATGAAGCTTCTGAAGTATTCATAACATACAGTCGAAATGATAACCTCCTTTTTTGAAGTTTGTTAAAAAATAGTTCGTCGATGGAAATGATAGTCTCTACAATGATTGTGTTTACAAAACAAAGCTCTTTGCGGTTTAAACTATTTAATTATATCCCTACAGGGCAATGAACGTAGCACAGTAAATGTAGAGAGGATGATAGAAATAATTCATTACAAAGGCTCGGGCTCGTGTCTGTTATTCATATTTAAATTGCAAACTCGTGTGAGAGACTCTCTTCGCTGTGATAACACAAATACAATTCATGAATGCTGTAGTTTTCAGGGTTATTATTGTATATTTGTAGTGATTGAAAGTTAGACGGTTAACGCGAGTGAAACCGCGCCGAGTTTACTAGTCTTTAAATAAAAATATAACTAGCAGTATCCATAGGATATTATTTATACTTTAATTTTCCTTTACCTAATGTAACGTGTCTTTAAAATCTGTCATGGTTTTTGTTTAATGAGATAAGAATGACAACTTACTTAGCGAGCCGCTAAATTACAGTTTCTATTTCGTGTATGGGTGGATTCGACCAACTTCTGGAATAACTATTCTGGAGAATAATAAATGTTGCATACAAGTAAACTGTCAGTTTACTCTCGAATAACTACGATTTATTCGGAGAATAGTGCTTATTCGAGTTTGGTCGAATCCAACCTTGGGTTGGTTGAAGTGTTTGTCATTACACACGTCACGTAATTTGGTGCTTGTTAGATGGGCAAACCACCTTAGAACTACTCAACGCTCCGCGATGCCCGTATGACATAGATGACCGATTTTGACGATGCGACGTCGCAGTTGTTTCGCGATCATAAGAGTAGTTAAAGCTAGACGAACCCTTTTGAGATAACGAGCTTGTAGGTTTTGGATTTGCTCGAAAGCGTGGAATAACACCTGTCTAAAACTAAAACGGTGTAGTAGGAACCGACGTAGTGGAAATAATCTAAGCTTAGGATGCGCAGACGAAGTCACGCATGTAAACTAGTTCCAAACATGTACCAATTTATTTAAATTTAGTAAAACAAGCAAGTGTTGATTACTAAAGGTCAAAATACAGAGTTTGGTTTTAAATTAATTCTACTGATCATATTATTATTTTAATTATGCCTTACCTTCTGCCTAGGGAATTGCTCGCGTGAAACTCTGCTGAAAGGTAAATATTATATTTTCAGGTTACGAACAATGTCTTCTTATGCTAAATGCTTAAATAATTTTTGGACATTGACTGATTTAAACTACAAAAAATAGGTAGGTACTTTATTCAGGCATTATAGGTACTTCGGAAACAGGAAGGCCCGGAACACAGAGTCTTGGTTGGCTAATCCTTTCATCACAGAACAGATATTAGTACTACGTTTTTCATCACGATGATACATACCTACATAGGTAGGTAGGTACACACATTATAAATTTTATATCATCAACAACATCTCTCACTGCAAGTTATCCAGAGACGCGTATCAGCGGCTGCTGCCCGATCCCCACGCAACTCCCGCACTCCTGTAAATTTGCAAGAAAACGTCTGAGTTATTTGGTTTGCCTATGTAGTTGTAGGTAGGTATTGGTACGATATAACTTGCAAAGGACTTGCGTGCATTAAAACTGTTATGATAATATACGAGTGTGCACTTGCAGAATCGTTGCCAAAACGACAAAAGAGCTGAGAGCAATTTTTTTATCTTCCTTTCGCTTGGCCGCTTCACGAGAGAAGAAAATTATTGCCGTGTAGTAGAAAAAGTCTTTAAAGTAAGGGGTCAGGAAAGAGCTCACAAAGACAAAACACTCAAATGGGAGTACTGTCGAGACGATCAGACAACGAACATCAAAGAAGCGTTCTACTTTTGTGACATAATTGTACCAATATCTGAGAGGTTTTTGCTTTGAGCTTTTTTGAATTATTTTGGTAATGAAGGAGATACCTATTTAGTGATGTATTTTATTTGTTGACGCTAACATGAAAGCTGTATTCCAGAACGAAACTCAAACTCACTTGAGCGTGAAACTAGACTCAATTTTGTGACAATTCTGGGTAGAACATTGTTATATTGCCAAATAGAAATTTCCTATTCTATCCTATGAATTAATAGTTATGTGCTTATAGAAAACCGCAACGACTGATTTGAAAACCTTACCATCCACTTATGTGTATACTTTTCTGGGACCGCTTACTACTGAGCCTACACTTCGGTTTTTTTTAGTTTGAGGTCGCCAATTGAGAACCTGGCTTAGCCACTAAGGATCAGTTATTTGAAGTAAATTGGCATAATAAAATAAAAATAAAAAAGCCTTTTATTCTACTACCCTAAAAACATTTTTACAAGATTACAATTAATTTCATTTTATTTTAATTAAATTGTATTTCTTAAATAAATAAACTTTGTGCACAAATAAAATATTAAAAATAAATCTAAGCAGTAATCGCCTCTTTGGCGTAGGCCTCCCTCAGATTCGCATAGGTCCTGCTAAAGCAATGCAGTCGGAGCATGGCGTAGTTACAATATTTATTTAAAGTTCGTGAGAGCCACGCTTCTCACGTACTGGCTCATTCACGAGCTGTTGTTTTAATTTAATTTCATAGATTGCTGTCTGCTGTTTTATACAGTTTGCTCGTTTATTTATCTATGGAAAAGTTACACTACGGAAATGCTAAGAGGTGGTTTATGATTTCAGCAATCTGGGTATAAACTCACAGTTGTTTTATTGTATGACTGATGCGTACTTCTTCTCATACATATAAAAATGAATTGCTGTGCGTCCGTCTCGGGGTTATAAGCGCAGTGCAGTGCCACGCATACACCTAAAAACTTTAAGCTTTGAGTGGCACTGCATCTGTAATAGACAGGCGTGGTGCTTAACATCAGGTGGACGCCTTGATTGTTCTGTCACTTGCTGACATAAAAAAAAACTCGAAAACGACTTGAGACCGTTTTGTCTGATTTTGGTCTTGAAATATTTGTAGGGAGAAAAAATATAAAAATATTGCGAGTGATACCGCGCGGGTCAACTAGTTATGAAATAAATATTTATTTTAAGTTATTAAATTTCTAATAAGCAGTGAGAACATTAGAAGGCTGTAATGATAGTAGGTACGAAATTGTACAGATTATTATTATTTATGGACTTTGACATAGTATTTTTAATTTTTTTATTAATTAATTTTATTTATATTTTACCTTTTATTTTAAAATATGACATTGTTACCTTATTCAGTAAATTTTAATGTTTTGTTTTGACTTATCTAAGTACATGCAACATGTGGAAAGATAAATAAAATGAAATGAATTGAATTGAATTGAATTGATGATGATGATGATGATAAAGAATGCTTACTAAGTGGTAGTCTCGATTTCTAAAGGTATATAAGACTACAGTATCTACGGTACCTAGCATTATGTTGATCTCAAAGTAGACGACCGATGTGGCGCGGCGGGCGAAAGTCCACTTGCGACGCAAGAGGTTGCTGATTCTATTCCCGCCTTGGGGCAAATGTTTGTACGATCTGCAAATATATGTTCCGGGTGTTCTGGGTATTTTCTATCTTCTTATAAGTATATAAAAATGAATCGCTGTGCGTTAGTCTCGCTAAAACTCGAGAACGGCTGGTCCGATTTGACTAATTTTGGTCTTGAAATGTTTGAACTTTTGAGTTCAGGGAAGGTTTAAACGGTGAGAAAATATACAGGTGTAAAAATTTTGCTAAAAATTAATCGCTGTGCGTTAGTCTCGCTAAAACTCGAGAACGGCTGGACCAGTTTGACTAATTTTGGTGTTGAAATGTTTGTAAAAGTTCAGGGAAGGTTTAAACGGTAAGAAAATATACAGGGTGTAAAAGTTTGCTAAAAAAAAATCTTGTGTTTCTTGTAATTAGTAAAGAATGCTGTGTGAAAAGACCTTTGTGCCAGTGTTGCATTGAGTTCTTCGCTCTAACTAGGTAGAGACCTGTACGTAGATGCGAGGGATCTCTGCTTCAGCTAATACTCAGGTAAATCACAAATAACATTATACCAGTAGTACTTACATAATTATAAAAAGAAAATCTACAAAACTAAATTTTAAGAGATAAACTAAGTAAGTTTTACATAAATACAAGCCTAATGAACAGTTCTCATTTAGCAGATTTTTATAGGTAGGGTACCTATTATATATAAGTTGTTTATAAGTTTTGACTGATGTGTTTGAGCGTATGTAGAATAGTTGTGTGTATGTACTGTAATGCTTATGTAAAGTTTTGGTATGATTAATGTAATGTAAAGTATGTCTTGTATGTGATGTGTTGTGTTGTGATTGAGTGTTATGTAAATATGGTGTGGGTGTGTGTGTCTGGGCTCGAGGTGATGAAATGTAGGTATGTGGTCGATTACTTAATTAAGAGGCAATGTCAAATAGCTCTTCTGTCTGTGTATAGTTCAGGGATTGGAGATATGCGTTAATCTTGATTTTACATTCATGTAAGGATAAATCGTTAATTGGAGTAACTTTATTGATTCGATTATACAGGTATGGTGACAGGAACGAGTGATGTTTTTGCGCAAATGTAGTTCTACAACATTGTGTATCATAAACTTTAACTCTACTCCGTCTGCTGCCGTGTCCTATTATTTGGGGTTTAAGGTGTTGTATTGCAATAACCCGCTGGATATAGATTTGCCTCACCGTTAGAACTTGGCAATCCTGGTAGAGTTGGGTAGTTGGATACCTGTAAGGTCTGGAGGAAGCTACCTTTAGCACGGCTCTTTGGGCTCTCTCAAGGGGTAGCATGTGTGTTTTCGCTGCTCCCCCCCAGGACGTGACACAGTATGAGAGAAGAGACTGGCAGAGTGCGAAGTAAATGGTTTTGAGATGTCCTTCCGTTGCAGCGTGCCGTATTTTTTTGAAGACAGCAATTAATTTTCGGATTCTTGTGGTGAGACCTTGGATATGTAGTGTATAGCTCAACTGTGGGTCAATGTTTATGCCGAGGTATTTAATAGTGGTCGCATTCTCTAGATTGGTACAGTTGCAGCATACCGATTGTGTTCTTGCTAAACAGTTTATTGTGTGAGCTTTCATGTTTAGTTCAACCTGATTAGGGAGACCTGCCTTTCGCAATGCAAAGACGAGGTATTTTGTTTTTGTGGCATTTAGCGTGAGCAAGCTGTGGTTAAGTAGAGCGGAAACTGTATTGAAGCCTTCTTGTGCCACTGCAAAAACGTTTGGCCAATTTTTGTCTCGAAACAGCATTACCGTGTCGTCTGCAAAAGCAATTAGTTTTCCATTTAGTAGTTTAAGCTCACATAATTGATTCACGTAGATCAAGAAAATTGTCGGGCCGATTATACTACCTTGAGGAATGCCAAATTGCGTGGTCGAGAGCTCTGTACTCACGCGGTTACCAATTCTGAGGCTCTGTTTACGGTTGCTGAGGTAGCTGCGGAATAGTTCTAGCTGTCCTCCACGAATCCCTATATTTTCTAGCTTCCTCAGAAGCAGGGGAATGGACACCGTATCGAAAGCTTTTGCTAGATCTACGAATATTGCTAAGCATTTGTCGCCCTCGTCCATGGTTTTAGTGACAAACTTATCTAGCTCCAATACTGCGTCAGCTGTCGATTTACCTCTCCTAAAGCCAAATTGATTTACCGAAATAAGCTGATACTTTTCAAGGAACTCGACTAACCGATTGTTGATTGCTTTTTCCATTACTTTTGATAACGCGGGCAAGATCGATATGGGTCTGTAGTTTGCTGCTACCATTTTATCTCCGTTTTTAAATATAGGTAGGATTATCGATTTTTTAAATATATCTGGGAAAGCGTATGTCGAAAAGCTTAAGTTAATTATGTGCATGATTGGTGTACATAAGACTATTTTATTTTCTTTGATAAGGCGGGCTGGTATCTCATCCCAGCCTGTTGAACTTTCCGCTTTCAGAGAGTCGATGATTTGGAGAACTTCAGCTTCGTCCGTATCTAGCATTACAAATGAGTTTTGTGGACTGTCCTTATTTACAGTGCTGTTGTAATATGCGTTATCGCTACTCGTGACAATTTTTTCGGCTAATGTTTTCCCGACGTTCACGAAATATTCATTTATGTTATTTATTCTAGAAGGGTCACTACCTTCGATAAGATCTTGAAGCAGCGGCTTTTTTGACTTGTAGTTTGTAATTTCACCTATTATTTGCCATGTTTTTCTTATGTTTTTACCTGCCTTTTCTAGTTGAGATTTTTCGTATTCCTTTTTAAGTCTTCTGAGAAGGGAGTTACAGAAGTTTCTGTACCTCTTATATGTGGTAATAATAGTATCATTTTCCGGTTGCCTTCTTGACTTAGCGTGTAACTTATCCCGATGTCTCATACAGCGTATTAATCCTGGTGTAATCCAGGGTTTTAACGGTGTTTTTCTTCGTGAGCGCTTAACAATGGATGTATGTTTCTTCATAGTTTCGGTTATCGTTTTAACCAGTGTTTCAGCGGCGGAGTTTACATCCGTTGCACTTAACACATTTCCGAAGTCAGTAGTACTTAACTCACTTGCGATAGAGTCATAGTCCACTTTTTTTATATAGAGTTCTGAATGTGTTTTTACAGGATTGCCGTCTAAACTTAACAAGACTGCGCTGTGGTCAGTAAGTGAGTTCTCAATAACCAGAGTTAAAGCGCGTCGCTCGGTTTTGAGGATGACATGGTCTAGGCAATTTGATTCTCTGGTTGCAAAGGAGTGAGCGGGTAATAGGCCATGGTATGCAGTTAGCTCTAAATATTCCGGCGCAAATGGATGGTCTGTATTTTCTGTTATGTTTATGTTGATATCTCCTGTAATTATGATATTCTTAAATCTGGCTAAGGAAATGAGTAAATCGTCTAATGACCTTATGAACTTTTCGCGATTTTGGTAAGAGGGGGAACGGTAAATAGAAATTACAGCTATTGAGTTATCCAGCTCAGTTACCAAACAATTAGCTTCTAAGAAGCGAGGTTCATACGAATACGACTTTATGTTTTTCTTTATGTAGACTACGACTCCATCGTTTTGTATGGGGTTATTTTCCGTAGCAACTGAATCATACCCATCCAGTATGGGAATTAAATTATTTTGAGGAAGACGACATTCAGTAAGAACTATGATATGTGGTTGAACCTTTAACCGACTAAGCAAGATACAAAAATCATCAAAGTTGCATCCAATGCTTCTGATGTTTTGATTAAGCAAAACCAGTTCCTGTTTCGACTTAGCTATTATAAGTGAACAATTTTCAGGAATACACCTAAATGCCTCCGAAACCCTGGCGTCATCTATATCTTGACAAAGTTCAATAACGTTTCTACTCATGAATAAGTATTATAGCTTCTTGAGTGGCTAATGCACTCCTGTATAGTTTGAAGAAATTAGAGTAGAGGTAGATATAGGGAGATGTGGGTCGTCGGTTGCACTCGGGCATAGGTGATTTATGAAGCATGGCGTGATTGTCAGGTAAGTACGGCACAGATTTGTATAGTGAATAATGTATGGGTGTGTGTGTGTGTGTTGTGGTGTGTGAGGCAGTATACAAGATATAAGTAAACGTATCTAATTCTAATAAACAAACAGAATAACTTTTAACAATATTTTTTATAGTAATAAACATGCAATGATAGTGCTTGAAAGCTGAGCTTAATTGACATAGTCACGCATTTTGTTTATTTCCAAGCTGCTCTTCGTGGGTGACTTTGACGCTTTTAGCCCCTTCTTCCTTCCTTAGATAAATTATTCCGTTTTTTATCCAACAGTAGGCAAAATTGTTCTGTCTTGCATATTCCCGAGCTTTGAAATATAATGTCTTAGCATTATGCGAGAGGTAATCATTTATAAATATTGGTTTTGATGGCCCTTCAAGCGCTAAATGAGCCGTGTTTAGTTTTTCGTTTAAAACATTTTTGTTAAAGTTTTTATGCTCCATCATAATCTTGCTTTTTAGTGCTGTTGTAGAAAGCTCTACAAGAATTGGCCTAGGTGTGTTTGGGAGGCTAGGTAGTCTTCGTACCTCACGTATCTCATTAGGCTGAGCATCAATCTTCAGCAATTGGAATATTTTATTAACAACCTGCCGTAGCTCTGCATTAGATTCCTTGTGCTTGGATGGGATGTTTTTAATCTCAATTTTGTATGCTGCAGTCTCTCTGTTCAACTCTTCGATTTTTCTTTCTAGTTGTTTGATTTTTAAACATGTTACCTCATTGTTTTTAGTCAGGTCGCTTGTAGCGGCTGATACATCTTCATATTGCGCTGAGAGTTTTTCGACCGTACTTTCAATTTCAGTATTACTGAGCTTGATGTCTTTGATTTCCTTCCGTAGTTCATTCATGCCGGTTTGGAGTTGCATTAGTTTAGCATCTTGATTTGCTTGAAAGTCCAAAAATAATTTAGACATGTTCTCATTTATATCATCTTTGAACGCGTTTAGTGTTGAAATGAGTTCATTGCTACGTTTTCTTTTAAATGTTCTGTTTGTGTTAGTTTCGGACTCTTGGTCAGTTTCGGACTGGCTATGGCCCAGCTCGGACGCCTTGATTCGGTGCATGTTCGAATTTTTTGGAATCGGAGTGCTAGCTGGGGTGCCGTAAGGTGGTGAGCGATTTACAAGCGACATCAAACTGTTCCGTCAGAATATAGAGAAAGAATTATAATACCAAGCAACACGGAAAAACAATGCGCTAATAATGTAGTAGGTATGAAGCGATGCGTGTAGTAACTTGCAAGCGATATTCGTTTAAGCAGTGCGCTGGGGCTCTTTGTATTAGTAGCGAATAACGTAGCGTACCGGTTTAATGACGTCACGCTGCCCGTGGCACGGGTGCGCTCGCTAGTACTGTACGCTGCGTCGTCGGTCGGCTCGGTGAGGTATGAGTCATGCGTTTCGACCGGTAGGGAATTTTTGCACGCTACAGTAAGTAGCACTCTGGCCTTGCGGTCCCACGGTCGACTCTCGTGCAGGCGGTTGGTGGTTCGAATCTCTGAGCAGGTGGGGCAATGTTCGGCCAATAAGAATATTTGAGACTCACTTTGAATGGTTGCGCCGGCGCCGACAGCTATTTGTCCTGCTTCAGGGCGGAGTTTAGTCGTTCCAAATACTGTAGAGTAAACGAGAATCGAGCCAGCCAATCACGTCGTTTCCAGGAAGAGACACTGTCACACGTCCACACTCAACGGGTTGCCGAAGCAGAATGCGAGTGCAACCGCGCCGTGTCTACCTAGTGTACAATAAAAAAATATATCTAGGTATGTGTTGTATTGTATTAATTATATCTAAGTACCCATACCACAAGCTCTGCTTAACTTGTGGCTAGATGATGCTGTGTGGATTTTCCAGCATTACTTATTTAAAAAAAAGCTCTTCGATGCCGGCGATGATAGGTGCCAAACTCTAAAATATCTTTCGTTTGCCAAACTGCTAACTTCAAACTTTGCCTATAGATTTATCGTATCTATCTGTAGTTAGTACGCATTAGTAATTAGGTGCAAACATGAGCTGCCTAATCATAGCAACACGACTGCTTCCATTAGGGTTGTACTTAGTAACGAGCAATAGGGCGAAGTGTACGATTCTCGGCAGTTTAGCAGAAAGCTCCCGGGCGTAATTCGTGGTAGAGAACGTTTTCAAGCAGAAATAGACGGAAGTAGATCTGGTACAGATTTAGCAACTAATTAGAATCACATTTTTATTTATTGGCAGTTTTGATAGTGGCAGTCCAGATTCTGTTAATATTTTGAGAAATTGTTGACACGCGTTGAATTATAAATAGAATAAAAGGAAAAGTCTTCATCAGGATGAAGATTTGAAATTGAGTCAAAACAGTGTCGGTATCTCTTCACTGATATACTGGTACGTGAAAACACCCGTTTTTAAAATGATTTTGAGAATATCTAAAGGTAGCCAAGAGTCATAAACTGAGTCTATTTTGTTGAACATCTTTTATTCACAGGTAAAATGTTATGTCAAAGTCTACAGATTTCCTACCACAGATCTATACTACTACATACTTGTTGTAGTCTCTGCAACGTCATCGATATACCGGGGGCGAAATACTTAAGTACCTACTCTCAAACATGTTCTTTCTTTCCTCATTATAAAAACATCAATAGACTTGTAATAAGAAGCTTCGAAACAAAAACAAATAATTGGCATGTTGCTTTTTTAATATTGTTTAGAATATTATGTAATATTTAATCTAACTTATCTATGTAAAACAAATTAATGTCTTTAAATGGGTCAACTGTTTCATATATTTTTGTATAAACCCAATTGTACATTACACTTTTTTGGTGTTACTGTAGCATTAAGCGTGGCTACTGGCAGTGACTAGTTACTGCTACAAAAACATTTAAAACGTTAAAAAATTACGCAAAGCTGTAATCTAACTAAATTAAGTTCGTATGAGTCAATAGCGTACTTTGGTGACAGAGTTACTAGGCCGCCCGCAATCCTTTTGTACTGTGGCTTGGTGACTTATATAAATAATTTTAAATTTAATACCTAAAATTACTCGACAGAAACCGCCAAAAAACGGTCGGTGGATTCACCTATTTTCGTTCCAAAGCTCCAATTATGAAAAAGTGTGTCGATATCATCCCGACTCTCAAGAATTAACTGTTCTTACCAGTTATAATTCTGTTCTTAGAGTCGTAATTCGTGGCGGGGTAAGGCTGCTAACAGACCGACTGGCGGGCATTATTAACGGGCCATTAGCCTCCGTTCGGGCCTCGCCGGGGATCTCCGACACGGCCTATAGACAACTATTCCTTGAGACGCTAAGTGTAAATCCAGAATTGACTTATTTTAAATAGAAAATAGGTTGCAGGATTTATTGGTTTTTGATACGTATCAAATTGTAGAGAGGCATTGTTCCAATAGGACGAGATTACGCGTCTATTGCAAGTTTGCTCGTATTGGACTTAAAAGTGCAAAGTAAATTTGTCGTAGCAAAATTTAGTAACTTACGATGATTATTTTTTTATTTGTTACGTAGGTACTCAAACCATTATAAAGCTGTTTTGTTACAATGATACCTACACTGCACGCTGTTTTTTTTATGAAAAATACTTAGTACTTTAGAAATTTATAGAACCAAACTTATTTTCTTATGTTACGAGTACCTTGTATAACGGTCAACGAATCCAGATCACTTTCAGACATAAACAATTTTAATGTTGTCGAGCCACATCACACAAGGTTTAGTACATTCTCGTCTGGACAATAAAACCAGAAGGAATCCAAACACTATACACAATCAGTGCTATTTCCACAAACCTACCTTCCTTATACTGGTGTCTACATCGACGCGCAATGCACATGTAGATATTCAGCATTTTGCATTACAAAGCACGTTTGCTCATAGTACTCGTATTCTCCACGAGAGACATGTAACGTCATTCCCCTGTATCGACACACGACATGCAATTTCATGAAACGGCACCCTTTCGAGTAAATTGGCAACCGCACTTCCGAAATACAGCAATATCGTAACACCAGTGGGTATAATGCTGGAAAATTAGATCAATAAAGTATGGAGAGTTTTAGAAGTGTCGTTCGTAATAAAGTACAAATGTTTTGAGTGTCATTCGGCGTTGTAGCAAAAATAGTAGATAAACACCCAACATAAAAGTAGGAACGTATTTTGGTCAACATACTATCTCTTTTCTTTCTTAGAAACGGGTTAGTAATTGTCCCAGCTAATGCCAAATTTCTTCCTTTACAGCCAAATGCTACGGATAAATTACACTATCACACTAATATAATAAACTAACTCGGGAACTCGGAAACTGTACTTTTCTCTGGGATAATAAATAGCCTCCATGTTTGTTCCTATTTAACTCTGTAATCAACTAACCGATTTAGCTGATATTAGAAACATAATTATATAGATAATAACCGGAAATAGGACATAGGCTACTTTTTAACCTACTTTTTAACCCTGAAAAAAGTACAGAGAATACGACAAGGTTTACGTTTGTCAAAAGTATTATTCCGAATACGGCTTCAGGTGCATTACTCTTGAATCCAATGACAAATTCGATCCAATCCCAATTTCTATTTACTGCTATCAAATTTTTGTACTCTTGAAAACAACGTTGAATTTGGCGCTAGGTTTGCTGTCAAAGTACGAAATGTCATACCTACTTGTCCAATTACAATTTTCATTTTCAATTTATTGCATCATGTAACAATCTTGTATAATGTCTTGGTAATACAATGTTTTTTTGTCAGGTACATGAACCCTGTAAGGGCGCTGCAGTTTGAGTTTGATTATAATTAGGTACGAATAATTTTATAAATGTGTATGTAAAATTAATATTATCAAGTATACTTTGCAGTAATTAAGTAGGTGTGTCAATTATTCACTGGTCAAAATTATGATAAAATAATATGTCATAAAGGTAATCCAATACCGATCGCGTTCAAAAGTAAGGCCCCAGTTCAGAACTATCTCTCTTGCGACGGAGTCACTACAACTAATACTTCAACTAGACGACCAGTGTTCTGAGCGCTCTCTTATTGTCTTCAAAATATCTTATAGCCAAGCCCATTATAACTATTTACAACTTGAACAAGCAGAGAGTTTCTCCCAAAATGGTAATGTCATTACACGCTCATTTCTCGGTGGATTCGTACAGAAATGCAATGTCTACATAACTATAGCAATATATATGGCAAACACCAGACAAGTCAGAGCACTACTGAATATCTTAGAACTTTTGATTTTTAAACGGAGTGGTAACGATTATGTTTCGAGCGCTCCATGGTCCTGTGTTTTTTGTACATTAGAGTAATTGTTTTTCGATCAGATTTCAATGTTGATTATTTTAAGGTTCCGTCCCTAGATTAGGGGCCCTGAAATGGAAATATTTAGAACCCTTATTTGGAATTGCTTAGTTGTGCCTCTACGTTTATTTACTTACCTTTTTTACAATACCTTTTTTATAAATAAAAGGAATTATTTTTAAAAATGAAAGCTCCGGTTAAACTCGCTGCTTCTTAGTCGCCGCACCTGCAGGTCACGCGCATGCGTATGCGCATGCTCAATAAATACCATAAGCAGCTTTGCCCTGTCACACGAAGCAAATTTGCTCCTATTATCGCAGCGTAAAGTATATAACCTAGTAACGCATAGAGCTTGCAGAATTTATTGAAACGTTAAAACTTTCAAATAACTTCTTATGCGATTAGTAGCTGTCATTACAGTGAATAACCTGTCTCACACAGCTTCTACAAGTGTTTCAGAGACTATCAGCTACCTAACGCTTTAGGCACCGCAAGTTTGAAAGGTTGAAAAAATTTAACTTTTAAATTGCACCGCATCGATTTTGCTGTTCTAAGGTACGAGTACTATCTCGTAGTTTCACTCTTGCACCAGCAAAAGTTGCATAATACAAAGGAAGCAGTCGACTTTGAAACACTAGATGGATAGATGATCCGTTCGACTTGAAAACTCTGAGGTGGTTGGTAATAAGAAATGAATCTTGCCAGAGCTTGTTTCTATACTCTCGAAAGTGCAGTAACTTTTATGCAAACACGTTGCAGCATGGAACATGCCACCTGGGAACCAGCGCTGAGTTGCTAATTAACGAGGTAAGTTGCCACCAACAATATCTAAAGCCGAACTTTGTTATACATGCTTTGTGCGAAAAGATTAAGTTAGTTTATATCCCAATACTTTAATGTCAACGAATGTCTGATTTAGTTTATTGTTGTTTTTTACTTTTCAACTTTTTTTTTCAGAGAACAGATAAATACCTACTCAATGTGTGAAATAAAAGTAGCGTTGTATATTGGGCTCTTAAGTCAACTCATCCCGCTCGAACATTGCGTTTACAATTGTCTTTAGCAGTGGATGTCAAATGGCTGATGATAATGCTTATTTTAAATACAACTGTAATGAAACTCTATTATACATTATTTTACTACGTACCTTATGATATACCCAAAGTTCGTACGTTTTTAAGGTTATGCTCTTGCTATACTCGTATAAGCGAGAAAATATGTTAATTCTGAATATTTTCTTTTGTAGGACGAAAGCTGGAAAAATTTAAATTCGGACACCATATTTTATACGATGTAAGTAATTAAATATCGGCACGCAAGCTCAGTGAGAGCAGAAGGTATTTCAATGAATGAAGTCTCTACCTCAAAAAAGATTACGAAGATACTTTTACGAATTTGCTCACTCCCCATAAAAAATAAAAAACAGACGAAAAATATCTAGTACCTACTATTCCGCTTAACCTTTTAACTCCCCATAATATAATCGTCATCATGATCAGCTTTCTAATGTATCCAATGTTGGAACACTGGCCTACTCTCAGACGGAAAATATTAGGTCAAATCATTTTGAATCATGGTGGATTTTACCAAATATTGACCGCGAATTGGTAGATTAGAAATTATAAATACGAAGTTTTAGTTCTTGGACATGCCGGTTTTAGCATGATATTTTCCTTCACTGTTTGAGAACTAACATTGCGCGCATAAAATTTTCGAATTAGAAATGTGTTTGGTGCATGACTGGTTTCGAACCCAAGGTGGACTTTCGACCAGACCACCAGTTTCGTGAACATTATGATAAAAACCTAAGTAAAAACCTTTTAATTTTTAATAAAGTTAGCATTTGCAGTCCTACTGCCGGAGAAAATGAGGTAAAACCTCATAAAAAGCTAAATTTAAAATCTACAGCTTTCGAATAGCAACAAAGCATAATTCATAAACTTTTATTTGCATCAACATGGGTTTGTGAGATGTACAGGTTTTGGTTAAATTTAGTGCTGCCACATTCTGCTAACTAGAGCATGCAAATCTTTAAAACGGGTAATCTTACAATAATCATAATAAATATAAAACATCATCAGCATCAACAGCATGCTATCTCAGGACATACATCATATCTTCCTAGTCCTTTTAAATTGATCTATTATTTACAAATACCTCTTACTCTAACAAAAGTACGAATAGTACTCTTATCTACATACTTTTCCGGTAAGTAGGTAGTCTGAACTAACTTTCATGGGTAAAGCCAAGCTATAAGCTTATATTCGACCCTGGTAATAAGTGTTTACAAAAATATGTAAAAAAAAGGTTTCGAGTACCTAGGTACAGTATTTTAAAAGTTATATCTGGTTCTTATAGCTTTGCTTAGTTTAGAGCGCTGTGTTAAAAAATGTGAGTGGTAACTCATAGCACTGCGCATAATGTGTCAAGTAGTCAGGATAAGGGTGTGACATCTTGAATCCTCCCGGAGCTAAGTTAACCTACAGATCATGCAAAAGTTACTCATAACTGACCTTTACGTGTCCGGGAATTTTCACAGTAACATCTAGAGAACAATGGTTTAGTTTAATGTTAGCTTCCGTGGCTTGCGTGCCCAAATAGCATGAAATAATTCTGTAGCTTTGATTCTGTGCGTTACCTTAATACATTATAGTTATTATGGTGTATACACCATTTTGTTTTTTATTTTATTGCGTACGGAAAACTTTTATTAGTTATTGCAGAATATAATTTTATAAAATCGACTGACTGACAATCAATAAAATTGGGTTCCTTGTACTATAAATAAACTCAATTCCTGAAATAGAACGGAGCGGAAATAGTAGAGATAGTATCACTGCCGCTTACTATTTATAAAAGTTGCTATGAATACTATACTTATTAGACTTTGTTTGGTATCTCAATTTTATTTTTAATCTGGAGTCAACTTAGGTACCTACCTGGAAACTAGATGACATGAGTGCCATGTGGCCATAGTCACGAACGATAGTAATATCTTTCGGCTTGCCGATGCCGGGCTCATCTTTCCTCTGGGTAAAATCACCTAAAAAATAATAGTACTTCGGTGAAATCCTTGTCATAAGTACTTACCTTTTACATTTCTACCTAAAACACGCGTAGGTAAGCAGGTATTAGAAAGAGGTCAAAAGGTATTATGACTTCGAGAGTAGTTCTCGTAATCTTCACGCAAGCTTCACGCTTACGCAGCGCTCATCACGAAAAACTCGCAAGTTGTAAGTTTATTTATTTATGTAAATAGGTATCTCTTACACACTCTAATAATAAAAGTGCTGTGAACAATAACATAAAATTTACAGCTGGACGACAGGTTTAAGATTAATGATTACAACACTGCGGCCATGCAGGCCTTTTGTGTTCGCCACTAAGCTTGTGTTGTAGCTTTTAGATGGGTATAGTTCACCTCCAAGCTCTTTTCTTTTAGATATACAGGAAGGTTAACGCTTAAGATTAATAATTACAACACGCGGACATACAGGCCTATTGTGTTCGCCACTAAACTTGTAGCTTTTAGTAGGTATAGTTTCATCATCATCATCATTTCAGCCCGGTATCACCCACGGCTGGGTATAGGCCTCCTTTCGCTTATGCCATAGTTAGTATAGTTTACCGCCACTAAACTTGTATTGTAGCTTTTAGTGGGTATAGTTCACCTACAATTTTTTTTTAGATCAACAGGAGCACGATTACGATGGTCCAACAAGTTTTTGTGATCAAAGGTTGGTCAGGAGAAGACGCTATTGTATTCCAAACATAAATCTAAACGCGCGCGATACTCATAATTGAGTTGCTTATTTTACACTGCACGTAGGTATGCCATATAGGTAATTGCCCTATTTGACAATGCAATATAAGATGGAAGCAAAATAAATTTAAATATTGGCAAACATTTCACACAACGCCATCTAGCCCCAAACTAAGCAAAGCTTGTAATATAGGAACCAGAAAACAGATAAAATACTTGAACACTTACATTTTTTTTAGAAATGAGTTTCCATAATCCGGCTTTCGGATCTATTACCGCCGGAAGAAAACAAAGGATCAGAATTAAAGAAAAGATTAGTAAATCGCCACCGTCTAGTGGCTAAATCAAGCGCTGGAGTTAAAAACATACTCTTATAATCTTTAGTGTATAGTGTAAGGTAATTAAATTATTCCCTTTTTTTTAAAGAACTTATTCTAAAATTGTCATGTCAACCGTTTTCCATTTGGCGGAAAAGTCGTATTTTTATAGCACATTATTTACCAAATTTTAATATTATTGCCATGTTAATTACCTTTATTTATGAGAACTGGTGGTCTAGTGGTAGTAACCCCACCTTCCGATCCTAAGGTCGTGGGTTCGAATCCGGTCGTGCACCAATGGAGTTTTGGCAACGAAAAATTTATGTGCGCAATGCCAGTGCTCTCATACGGTGAAGGAAAACATCGTGATCGTGAGGAAACCGGCATGTCCAAGAACTAAAAATTCGCAAGACATGCGCCATCCACTAATCCGCATTGGGTCTGCGTGGTGGATTAAGACCCAATCACTCTCGCTCGAGAGTAGGCCAGTGTCTCAGCAGTGGAAACGTAGAAGGCTGTCATGAAGACGAAGAATTACCTTTTCAACACACTTGCTTATAAATTGGCTCTATGGTCATCGCAATAAGGCACAGAATGACACCCATAATCAAGCTATTTTTTTTTTTGTTATTTTATTATGAGTTTTTTTATTATTTTATTCACAAGTGTGTTGAAAAACGTCGTATGATACACGTGTGTATTGATGATTACCGTCCTCGGCTATCTTAAGACCCTCGCCTACGGCTCGGGTCTCAATGGCGCCTCAGCGGTAATCACCAATGTTACACACTAGTACCATAATGTACTATTACCCTTTAAATAATAATTACATCATTTTGATTGTGATCCAACGGTGGTATGTAAAGTAGTGTAGAAATAAAAATGAAACCAGTTTTTGTAGAAGTAATATTAATAAAAAAAAACCTTCAAGTACTACTTCACTTCACTATCGTGAAATCAGCAAAAGGTCTTGAAAAATATGGTCAATTATACAAAATAACATTATTATAATAAGAAAATAAAGCAAGATTCTCATTTGTATGTAAGTTGATAAGTAGCTCGCTGAAACGTAACTTGATATTATGTTTATTATTATAAAAACTATATAATTTTTCAACGCCATTCAAAAGATGTGAAATATAATAAATATAATAAAAGCAACTAAGGTTGAGTTGCACCATCTAACATTACCGTCAAATTGTTCGACGACGATTAAGCAATTTGACGTTAACATTAGATGGTGCAACTCACCCTAAGACACCAGCGTTTATCTAATTTACCAATCTTACATAAGATATCAATTTTTAAAATGGCTGTCCTGAAAAATTGCTATTTTAGACTTATCAACTTTTTACCGGCATGGCTACGGAAATAACCGGCCCATACCGTCAATAGATGCAATGCTAATGCTGACAGCAATGTTACGTTTTGTTTATTTTTGAATGCCCGAAATATAAGCACTCAGGCAATTCACGGTTCTAAAGCCAGTATTTTTTTGTGATGAAATCTAGTTTAGCCTCGTTCACTCAAAATATGCTGCTATAAACTCTTTTGAAGAGACCCAAATTGTAAGAAGAAAGAAACAGTTACGCGGTTAAAGAGTTGTAAGAGGTAGGTCTATCAGGGTAACTTTGAATCGCAGATGCTCAATCTAACAAGTGAAGTGGCGCAAACAATAAATCTTGGCCGTTTCTTCCTTTGGCCTGCAAAAACAGCTACGCGTAATTAATTACCCAGAGGTCAGTGGGATCCAATCCCTGTGCCAGACTTTTTTCAACTTGCACTAAACTGTAGATGGCTAATTGATTTGCGAATAAAGTGGCGGGTCATTTCTGTTGGTAAGATCATTTATTTTGTTGAGAAGTGTTGGCTCTTTTGATGTGAATCGATGGTGAACTTTTGCAAGCATGGTTCAAAAGCGGTCGTGCACCATCAATGGATTTGTTGAATGCCTGTGCTCTCAAACAATGAAGAAAAACTATTAGATATATGATTTTTTTTTTTGCGAAAAGTATTTTTGATAAGTAAAATGTTTATATTTGTTGAAACCGGCATCGGCATGTCCATGAATTCGAATGATGTGTGCCATCCTCCAATCCCGCATGGGGACAGCGTGAGATCTATCTCGCTCGAGAATAGGCTTGTGTCTCAACAGAGGAAATATTAGAAGGCTGTCATGACGTGTAAACACGTATTTACTTATGTACTTATGTTTTGTTATTGTTGCAGATGCGGTAAATTTATGATAACAGCGATTATTTAGGCTGATTATTACGTGTATAAAAAACTATATAAATGATGTACCTAAGTACCTAGAGGTACGCATTTACGAAATTCAAAAACCGGTAAGTGAAAACTCGCATTTAAATACTCAGACAAAGAGAAGAACACATGCTTAATGCTCCAGAATAAATCATTAAAGATTTTTATGAAGAAAAAACCACACAGACTGAGAAATGGCTGTGCTAAAAGCATCACGAAAACAGACAACAACGCGCAGATTGTTATACAACTTTTCCCTCTTATCGAACTCAGCGTAGCGCAATTTATTAATTTCCATCAAACCAAGAAAGAAAAACGTGTTTCTCTACAAATTACTCTCAGAAGGGGCGTCTGATAGCACGAGAAAAAAAAATTAAAACATCGTCTGAGTTGAAGATCTCAGTAATGATCTGCAGAGAGGAAGGATCGCACTGAAATTGTTTTCGTTTTCCTTTCAGCTTCGAGTTTCCGACTGGCGACTAAGTCCCGCTTTGGGAGTGGAAATGCGGAGCGCTTATCTAGGTATCTATCTACGAATGGGTATAGCTCGTATAGTCAACAGGATAGGCGAGAAAAACGAACAGTGACCGTTCGTCGCCGCGTTTCGGTCGGTAATAAATATGAGCTTGCGCCCATCAATTTTGAACTTCTAAATCTATGCTTGCGCTCTTTTAATGCGTTTTGCGATGGCGAAATTTTTACTTTTTCGTATAAGTAACTTCTTTCTTAGCGATTTTGATTACTTATGTTCTTAGTTAAATAAATAATAAATAAATATTTTGGACATTTTTACATGGCACCGTTTAATGGCCCCAAACTAAGCAAAGTTGTACATGAGAACCAGATAACTGATAAGCTACTTATTTTTTTTTAAATATATACTTTCAAAACATGTAAACACCCAGACTTGGAACAAGTATTTGCAGATCATGCATTGTCCCGCAGCCTCTTGCTTCAGGAATCGTCGAACCCACAGCCTTTCGTTTTTCACCTGCGTCTCGCTCACCGCGCCTCCAAGGACATCGAAGTCACATTAAACACACAATGTTTAACTCAATTTGTGCATTACATTACATAATTACAAAAAGTGACAAAACACGACGAGTAGAGTACCCGTGTCTATTTTACCAAATTCAAAACAGATCTACCCTGGCAATGTAGAATAATAATTGAAGGTCATTGTCTTCTAGAAAAATGTGTCTAAAAACAAGTCATCTTATTTTTATCAGAGCTCTTTCGCATGGTTGCTTTGTCTGAATACCAGAAATTTATTGCGTTGTACAGCCTCCAACGGACTGCGAAGAATTAGCCGACAATCAGCTATGCCATGACACTGTACGTAGAAAAATATAATGACAAGAATTATGAGATTTGAGTTGCGTCTCAATTTTAAGACGATTTAAATTAACATTTATAAGTTCCATGACCCATTCAATTCAGTTATCATAATCATGCTTAAAAGTTACGGCTCTTTATAGGTACGTCTGCAATCAGAATCCCCCTGTTGATTGTTGAGACTATAGTTAAGTGTTAGCTTGTACCTACCTCTTTCGATTCAAGGGTGCCGGTCCTGGTCCGGTGTAAAAATGTGTTCCTCCAATTGAAATAATGTGTTGACAATTTTTTCCACTTTATCAGGGGTGAATAAAAATGTTAGTCTTCTGGAACACATCAGAATGTCCACTAAATTTATGACAGTGCCAATTCGCATTAGACTAACGTGCGGATTGGAGAACATGGTCCGATCATTCAAAAAAAAAATCTAAACTCAAAATTGGTATTAGGAACAAAACACTCGCTCGACATAGCCAAGTCTCTATCCCAGTTGAAGAAAAAAGCTTGATCATGATGATAATTTATGTATTTAAGCCGACATCCACCTAGGTATCCAATTATGATCAAAGTTCAATCTGTGAACAGACATTGACATTATGTCCACAACAGGCGACACTCGACAGCCGACATTATGCAAACATATACACGGCATGGCAGGCTTGATATCAAATGAAGCCTCGATGAACCAATGCATCCATCATCAGTCGTCTGTCAACCCTGTCACGCGTGTAAATCGTGCAACATTGATCAAAAGCGACTATTCCAAACTATTCTCTCTCAACGTCCGATAGCCTGTATTTACGAAAGCCCAAAGCTACATAGTTCCAATTTTATTTTCACGCCTGCAGTTCGCAGATACGATGAAACTTTCATCGGAGGCTTTCACTAGACGCGAATGAAACATAAATTGTGGACGGTCGCAGTGTTGGACGCGTCTGTCTGCATCACTCGCTGTCGCTGTTTATTTTTAATAAAACTAGTAGCCCGCTCTTTGCAATCAAAATCTACAAATCTTTTATTTTCTTTAGTGTTTAGTTAATTTTTTTATGATTGTAATATACTTGTCATCCGTAAAATAATGTAAAGCTGACTAAAGTCTCAAATTTATAGAAAGTTTAACTCCTAGAGAAAGCAGCGGAAAATACAAGTTTTCATAATAAAAGTCGCGGCGCGTTACACTAAGTAGATACCCTTATAATATTGAGTTTTCTTTCAACATTATTTTTGTAGCCTTCCCTTGCAACATAATTAACCTAATTAGACTTTATTCTAGGAGCATGTTACTAATTCCGTCTTCTAATTGAAACGTGTTGCAGGGAATAAATACAGCGTAGTACCCGCATTACATCGGAGCTCTTTGGCCCTCTAGTTACACGTTTTAGCTGTTTGCTCTATCTACAGTGAGCACCCATTTAAGGCTCGTTCAGGAAGGCAGGATAACTGCTTCGATAATTCTGTTATCTCTGTCTAATAAAAAGACTTGATATTTCTTACAGTAGTATGTAAATTCAGGTATTATTATTGCGTAAGATAGGAAATAAAATTTATATAAACCATAGTGATAGACCTATTTACTTGTTTATTTCATTTACAAAAATATGAGACAAACAAAGAAAATTTAATTTATATACCTTTAATATATAACTATATATTCACCTAGCTTTAAGACATTTCAAAATGTCTTTCTGTACCGACCGTACCTATAACTATTTAGGTAAAAGCTAACTTATTCGTAACAACAAAGGTGTCTATCATCTTTAAAAAAAAGTCAAGATATTCTAAAGGGTAACATGCAACCGATACCTCTGTGACTTAATTGCAAGTTTTTTGAGCAAGTTCAACACAAGAACGAGTTAAAAAACATACAATCCCTTCTCTGGTTCCTGCAAGTGTATGGGTTATGATAACTACGTCCACTGTTTTGTTAATAAAATAAGTTCGTCCTACGCTTATCTGCTCCAGAATTTCAAGACATTCATGTTAATGTTGTTATAACCTCCTATCACGCAGGAATAAGATTCTCAGTAGAATTTACCCAATGAAAATTGGAATTTGTAAAAACTTTAACAGGTATGTAAGCTACTTCTATCTACTTGTAATAAAGCAGGGTATTAGTCTCTGTAATAACTAAATTATGTAAATAGTACAGATATTTAGGACATGCCTTTCTTCAATAACATTTACCAGAACAAACCAATAATGCTTGGCACTTCTTAGCCAAATATAAATTTAATAAAGTTCCTTCATAAAACCTTATAAAAGATTCTTGCCTCAAAATGGCTGTAGAGTGAAATTTTGCGAGTCATTTGATGGCCCGCTGATAAATTTAGCGATGATATCTCCAAACTTTATTGACCGTTAAAGTCGATGTTGCCGTCCAAGTTGACCTATTCGCAGAGTAAGAGCGCCTAAACAGAGCGCTCAATGCTCTGTTAGAGGTGCAAATATTTTTCAAATTGGCTTTTTACCCTTAGTTTTTACTAATATTCATAGTCAAATTGTTTTTTTATGAAATTTATGAATGCTTTCCTTTGCGTCGCTTTGCCGCCGCTACGTCGCTTTTTGGTTCGCTCGCCTCTCGGTCAACGGTACATTCGAAAGTCGAAATTTTACAACTATGAATACCAAGGTTAGTTTTGTAAATGTATTGCTTATTATCCTTTTAATTTAACAGCATTATGTTCATTTGTAATTGTAATTGGCTCATATTTCATTTAACTTATTTACATGCAACTTACTTAACTCGTTATTAACTTTAGTAAATGTTTATGTTAAATATACAAGTGTGTAGTTAAATTTAAAATTACAAATAGATTACAATATAAATAAAGATAATTAATTATCAAGAACATTTTTGAAATATGTAACTATCTCAAAAGACAAGTGGATTGTTATACAATGGCTCCATCCTTTACATAACTTGATTAAGGGTGAGTTGCACCATCTAACGTCAACGTCAAATTGTTCGACAACGATTGAACAATTTGACGTTAACGTTAGATGGCACACTAAGACATCCCCCTGTGTGTAAAAGAAAGCCGTCTTTCACAGCACTGCACACAAAAGAAAAATTATAAAAATATCGTTTAAATGACAGGGCTGTCGTGCAGAACAAGCTATGCACAAACCGGAACTAACGAAACGCAGCGGATTGGTAGCTTTTTATCTGGTTTTAGGTGATGTCGTACTCTGTCTGATATTTAAGAATGATCCAGCTACGACAGTATGAAAGGCGGGCATACTTTTAAAAATCATTGGTTTTGTCTAGTTGAGGGTTCTCGCCCCAACTTTGTGGGGCACAACGTCAACGAAATTACCTAATTTAAAAGAGGATGCAGCGACAGTATTATGTTTCAAAATGTGAGGCTTAAAGTCAGCAACCCCGTACCTGCAGTATTGGTTAGTGTGAAAACGCCCCTGTGATACTTTACTCTATAAGGAAGTGCTATTCCGATATAGTTATTTTAGTGACGGGAATATTATTCAACGGGTACCTATCTCGGGCACAACCGCAAGATATTAACTTGATTTACGAATATAGTCGTAAATTGAAAAGGCTTGGAGCTATAGCGATACCATACCAAAGGAAAATTAATTGGAATGGATGTAATGATCACATGGTGTGACGCTTTGTTTGTTTAACAGTTTGTTAATATAGCAATAGGAATTTAATTTAAGCTCAAGGGTTTTTTTTATCTAAATGTTTGATTTATTTAGACGACCGATGTGGCGCAGCCCGGGGCGCAGGTCCGCCTGCGACGCAGAGGTTGCGGGTTCGATTCCCGCTTCGGGTCAAATGTTTGTACGATCTACAAATATTTGTTCCGGGTATTCTGGGTATTTTCTATATATAATAAATAATATCTATCTATGTATTGTATTGTATTAAATATAATATTAACATAAATATTGCTGTGTTTCATCAAAATCTTTGTCTGCAGTTTTACCAAACTCTTTTTAAAATCGTGTCTGCGAAAGCATCTAGTAAAATCTGTTTATATTTAAGTTGGGGACACAATTCCATTCCATGGTCATTGTTATTTATTGCAAGCGAGAGATTTATTTACATTTCGTATCCATTATCCTATCTAAATTACGTGCTTTATCGCTATTTGTCCAGTTAATGCTATTTTTACTGCGGACGATGATAGAACAATTTATTTGGCGATGGACTTAGTTTATTTTGAAATAAAATATCTACTTTAGTAAGGTACCTACTTAATAAATCTTAGTTACAATAAATGCATAATGTTTGTTAGTTTGTATGTTTGTGTTTACTAAACCAATAAACTTCTGAAACTATCGTTGTATACAAAACTTACCTACTCCATTAGGTTCTCCAATTTCGATCGACTTCAAAAATTAAATGGGTATTTTTTTTTAATAATGCTGGACAATCCACACAGTATCATCTAGCCCCAAGCTAAGCAGAGCTTGTGTTATAGGTACTAGATGACTGATACTTAAATTACCTATTATTATTCTATCGAGGCAGCCAACGCACAACACAACTTGTACAGAAAACTCTGAATGTCATATTTTCCGGCTCCGCTATTAAAGGAATTTCAACCTCTATAGGGAGGGTCAAAACATGTAATGTTAACAACATGGTTATGGAAATAATACCACTAAATTCTTTTTATTTCCAAATAAAATAACTAAATATTTGATAACATAAAAGAAACCAGCCAGCAACAACTTTCACTTTAATATAAAATAAGTGACTTTGCTGGGTATAAATAGGGTAGGTAAGGTATGCATCGATCTGAATCCCGGGATGTCTTATTAAAATTATCGGTGTCGAAGCGAGCAGTAAGTGCCTTAGGTGACGTTCAACCCCCCCCCCCCACCCCCTTTATCATATTTATGGGAAGTGTCCTGAAAATTTTCCCTGTTATTTATGTCTACCTACGAGATTTTTGGAGACGCTCACCCCGAACCTTAAAAGAGTTGCTTAATATTTTCGGCTTGTTTGCTTGTTTCCGAGTATAAAAATTCAAAAATACAAAATTCATTTAGGTATTTATAATAAAAAGCAAGTTCAAGTGAATGATGCAATAAATAAAATATATATAAATTATTAAATTTATATTATCAAGAGCACCGGTGGTCAAAGAGCACCGGTGGTCTAGTGGTAGTGACCCCGCCTTCCGATCCTAACGTCGTGGGTTCAAACCCGGTCGTGCACCAATGGATTTTTCTGTTCGAAAAATTTATGTGCGCAATGCCAGTGCTCTCATACGGTGAAGGAAAACATCGTGAGGAAACCGGCATGTCCAAGAACTAAAAATTCGAAAGACATGTGCCATCCACCAATCCGCATTGGGTCCGCGTGGTGGATTAAGACCCAATCACTCTCGCCTGAGAGTAGGCCAGTGTCCCAGCAGTGGGAACATTGGAAAGGCTGATGATGAAATTATTAAATATTATTATTTAATATATATTTTTTTAAAAAAAAAGAAATTAAAATAAAAAAATATATAAAATCAAGGATCACTTTGAAACGTTGCCAGTTTTACGCGTCCAGTTTAGAAGAATTCGGCAACAAACTCGGCTGTGCTTTTTTTTCAATGATTTCTCTTCATCTTGGCTCCAGTGTGGTGCCAATCGAACGAGGTGAGATCCACGATATCAGATCACTGCAGCATGTCGAGCTTCATGCAAGACTTCAAGCAGGCTGCCTTCATTTAACTCTGTCATCAGAAATGGCCACTGGTTCATACAAACTCAGTTACTTAGGTAGATACCTTAGAAGCAAATGTTTAATTAGTTTTTTTGTAGGTAGAAAATTGTCTTGAAAAATTTATCGGTAATTTTGTTTTATAGGCACCAGTAAAATGCTGGAAATCTCCAAACGTAGCTACACAAAAAAGACAAATCTAATACTAATATATTTTCAAACGCCTTTTCATAAAACTTCAAATTAATTAACTTGCAGATATTCCTTTGGGGGGATTAGCAGCTCCTTTAGATATGAGTCGAAACGTTATTGCCTCCAGTGTATTAACACACCCACTTCAAATTTATATTTCATAGGAGTTACCTATGAAATTTTTATGGAGTTTATGAAATAACTATGTCAATAAAGAGTTTTTATGGTGATTTTCTCGGAACGCTAAGGGGAATATGATGATTAAAACTTTTCGAAGTAGGTACCTAAAGGTAGGTAGAGTCGGTCAGGCGATTTGCTCGCTTGATTTGATTTGATCCTATGGTAAATTATCTAACATCAACCTTTACTTAAAAAAATAATTATAAATCTATATTTTAATGTTTGTGTTTCAGCTACACTGTAACGGCTGAACCGATTTGAAACAAATTTGGAATAATAATAGTTACCTACTTACCTGGAATAGCATAATATAATAATTATCTAGGTACCTACCATGCGAAAAAACCCTGCTGGCAGAGGCTAGTGTTTCATAATTTTAATAAAATAACTGCAATACTTACAGAAATAGAAACAAATCGGATTTATTAACATCGTCGCGTAAGTAAGTAGTTATTTAAGTATATATAGGATAGGTACCTACTAAAATGGTGATGACACCTACTAATGGTGGTCCAACCATTAACAGTCTATTGAAAAACCATTAGCTCTATCTTCAAAGCCTGATAAAGTCGACGAGCACATTTTTTTACATGCTTAAGTATACCTAAACTGAAAACTCTTTTTCTAAATCTTTAAATTTAAAGTACCTGCTAGGTAAAACGTTTTGTTTTATTAGTTTTGAAGTTTTTTTTTTTTACAAAGTATAAACAAAGCGTATAAATAAAGCGTGCTTGCGAGTTTTCCACCTAACATAGTGAAATGGTTTTACGAAAATGTACATAGTATTTTATTTATTTATTTATTTATATATTTTAGGAAAACCATCGGCACAAAATACATATTAGGCTCTTAAATAGTTAACTATGAGGCCATTTAAAGGTCTCCACTGATAGACACATAATGGCTAACTAGAAAACGACATAAAATTAGCAAAACAAAAAGTAACTAAACTATAAAAAACCTACTTGTCATTCACATTCACCTCTAGTACCAAATTAGGCCGATTTTTTTTCTCCCAACTAATTTGTTGTGTGATTCTAACACGCCGATTTGCTTCATAGTTTTACTTTATAAAATAAAATTAAATTAAATTACTTTTATCTATTCTGAGCATGATTTCACATGCAGTTAGAAGACCATAATGTGGCCCCGTGAACTTTTCATTATAAAATACTACTAGAAGTTCCGAATTACCTAGTACCTACTGGGTCTCTTTTCATCTGGTTTCAGATCCAATTTCATATCAGACAACATACCCTTAAGGTTCTAACATAGAGTCTAACGAGCGCTCTATTATGAGACCCCCGAAGTCTTCATAGCAGCTTATCTTGCCAATGGAGGCAACGTACCTACATAATATCTTTAAGACGTTCTCAGAGTGTCAAAATATCCGCCACTTCAATGGCAGACTAATTAAAGTACGACAACAGTGTGAATAGAAGCAGTGTTTCAACTCTCATATTTTTCTAAACAAATAGCTATAGAATTTTTTTTTAATAAGCAAGTTCCGTATTTTATAAAAGTGTAGGTACCTGCTAGACTTGAGTGTAGGTAAATTCAATCTCAAGCAGCTCAAAGCATTTATTTTGTAACAGTTTTGTGTGTAGGACTGTCAAAAAAACAATGCAATGCGTTTTTTTTAAAGTACCGTTTTCTAGTAAAAGAGATAAATTACTCAGGGCCTCAAGGTTTTTTCACAATCCACCCAAAGGCATTGAGAATTTTCCTCTGAGTATCCATCATAGATTATTTTTCATCAGTTGCTTTTGATGTTGAATTTTAAATCGTTGAAGTTTTGTTCTGATATTCTTCAGACTGTGCAAGCTTTGTTTGACCTAACCCCGTCTGTGTTCCAAGATTAAGTAATAGAGGCGAACCAATGCCTAAGGTGAAACGAACACCATCTTGTTAAGCATTTCAATAAGGCGACTAAAGGACCAAGCCTAAGATATCTCGCTCGTTTGATTAATTCGCAATTTATGATTTTTTTATTTTAAAATAAAATATTTAGGAGACGAAAAAAAGGGGAAAAATTGACGTCCTTTTTAATAAACATTCAGAAATCATGGCAGAGCAAGGTATCTGTGCTTGGTCCTATAAATATAAGTACCTACCTACACTAACCATTAGGTTCATATAGGTACCTTTTATATTATGTAAATACTAATGACTAAGGGATGACTTATGGCACTGAAACGTGGTCGCTAACTATAGGTCTCGTTCAAAAGCTCAAAGTCGCCCAACGAGCTATGGAAAGAGCTATGCTGGGAGTTTCACTACGCGATCGAATCCGCAATGAGGAAATCCGTAGAAGAACCAAAGTCACCGACATAGCTCTTAGAATTAGTAAGTTGAAGTGGCAATGGGCAGGCCATATAGCTCGCAGAACCGATAACCGTTGGGGAATAAAGGTTCTTGAGTGGCGACCACGAACTGGAAAACGAAGTGTAGGACGGCCCCCCCCCCCCCCCTCGATGGACCGATGACATTAAAGCGGTCGCAGGAAGTCGGTGGATGGTGAAGGCCCAAAATCGGTCGTCATGGCGCTCTTTGGGGGAGGCCTATGTCCAGCAGTGGACGTCTATCGGCTGATATGATGATGATGACTAATGACTTAGATTATATAAACGAAAGGACATTAAATTTGTAACCTATTTATGGTTTTCTCTTCATTTAAAAAATAACGCTTGTCTCAACATATGTAGTACATTAATTTAACTTTAATTCAGTTACAGCTGTTTTTACACATTAATTTTAAATATTGTTTTGTATAATTATTTATTGTAATTTGTTGTATAGTTCTTTATTTATTTATTTATTTATCTACATAGCAGGGACAGAGACCTATGTACCTACTTACCTATAGACAATGAAAAGTACAATCTGTATAGTACAATATATTAATTTGATAAGCATAAACTTATACACCGGCATAATACGTAGGTAGGTATAGGCGTCTCCCTAGTGCAGGGATGATCCCCTGGCCCTGCTAATTTAAACTTAGTTTTTTAGGTTATTTTTCGGTATAATGTAGTTATGGTCAGGCATCTTGTCATTTACTGATATAAAAAAATCAAATTTTAACATTCAGTTTTTTTTTGAGGGCCAGTTGCAGATTTTAAATCATAAATTTAATTTCAATCTTATTTATCTTTCAGAATGACAAAATAGGCAATAATCATTCACTTGGATCAAATTGGTAACTTTGGTACTTACCATCGAAGGCCGATTTCAGCAACTAATAGCTTATTGAGTAGCACATTTTTTGAGATAATTATGAAAGCTTAGAGACCCTAGTGTTCAAACCGTGGATTGTAGTTTTTAGATTTCTAATTTAGGTTTGAAAATTCAACTTCGACTCTCTCAAACAAATTCGTCACTTTAATAGTTAGGCCAAAACTTTTGTAACTTTCACTAATGTTGAGCAATTGAATAGATAATTTATGCATGCACAAATTATTGAGATTAGTAACAGAAAAAAAATCTCAAAAAAAGCTCCCAAACATTTTTTTATCAGATATTTAGTTGATATCTGAAGAAGTTTTAACATTAGGTACCTGCCTAGATATACCAAATTTTTAATACTGTCCCTGTTGGTCAAATTTTCAATTTTGAAGGGTAGGTATTCCAACAACTTTAGGTGCATAGTTATCATACATTAATTTATTAGATACTAAAATGCTTTTCACAAACCGACTTTTTGAACCTATTTATTTCAAAATCGAGCGCATACATAAATTTTCGATAACTCTCACTCACGGTTTCAGATTTCCCCATAAAAGCCCTGAAAAAAAAACAGTTTGTAGGTATATGTTTGGGCCACCCTGTATACCTAGATATCCTTACAGGCTTAGAATAACAACACGGAGAAACGAAGTACGCGCACGCAAATTGTGATCATTTTTAGTGAGACTTGTTAGTCTCACTTAGACAAGCTGCTCGTCATTCATCAATGTGAAGTCATCGTGCGCACGTCTCTCACAATTATAATTTCAAAATGGTGTATTGTGTGGTGAAAGGCTGCTGTAACACCACGTATATAATCATTAATCACGTATAATACATAGGCCGCTCACGCAAACATCAATTGTTTTGTGAACACACTTAGAAAAAAATTAGAATGAAACTATCATTTTCGTGTTTTATTCTAAGCTTACAGGATTCATTTTTGTTATTAGGGTCATAAGTTGTTATGGGGCTCCCACACCTACTTAAGAATTTAAAAAATCTAAAATAATACATCAACCTTTTATTATGTCTACAATCTTTGTAGAGCTTTTTTGCACGTGAGTAGGTATCTACCGAACGAAGCACTTGACGGTGTCCTAGTGTCGAAATCGAAGTGCTAATGATGCACGAGGCACATTATAGGACTAATGTAAACATGGGCGAATAGCGAAAGTTGCAGAGTAGCTTCTGCCTACATTTACATTTTATAAGTTTCCAATTTACCTATCGACATAAAGTTACATAAAACTTTTTATTATGTTAGGCACTTGCATAAACATGTTCAGGTAGTGTACCTACCTACCTATATTTATGAGATACCATCATGCTACCATACCAATGTTTATGTGTGCTGGAGTTAAGGTTGTTCTTTGATGATTGGAGCGACGATAAAAATATTTCTAGGTTTCGATTTGAGCGTTTTGTTTGAACCAGAAGTTAAATTTCTACACATAGCATATCTTAAAATAAATTATTGTAGAGCAAAGATAGGTCAATAAATCACGATATAATTTAGTCCAATTCTCGACGTGTCGTTTCCAATAACTCTCGGATTTGCGCGCCCCTTACAGTAAAATCATCATCATGGCAGCCTTTTTTTCATTTTTTGACACTCCTACGACACTATAGCCTACTCTTGAGCGAGTGATTGGCTCTTAATTTAATCCATCACGTCACATCATATTTGTGGAAGAAAATGTACTTGTGAATATGAACGTAGAACACCGTTATTGGGTCGGGTTCGGTCAGTCTCCACAGCATTTTGTTCTCAGCGCTCTTAATAGAATCTAGCGTGAGGGTGGACTCGGCGCATCCAATTTTGCGTTTACATTATCTCTGTTGTTGCAGCCTCGTCGACGCCTTCAATTTCCCAAGGCGGGCTCAGCGCGAAATCCTTTCGGAAATATAATTTCGTGGACGAAGTTTAATTACAATTCGACATAGCTACGAGATAGGTTCTTGATTTTGATCCTAAAGTGCTTAGAAAATGTAGAGATTCTCTGATTCAGTTTTCTGAGCCACCTACATTCGACAAAAGTTGCCGTCAGGATATGGCTGGTAGTAACAAACAAGAGTAAAGGTTAGTACCTAGCTGAACTGATTCTTGTAAAATAAACACACCCTTGCAACGTAACTACCCCTATAGATATATCAATTTACTGTGTGGCAACTTCTCGTGGTACCTAGGTATGTACTTATCTCTGCCAACGTTCAAAAATTAGAGCAGGTATTAAATTGGTAGTTGTTTGAGCGGTTTCACGAAAAGATTTTCCTGTCCAGCCCGGCTAGCATGAGCATTGTAAACAGCCGTTTTCTCTAAGGGAATGTAGGTAGGGGAAAATAAAGGTTTTCATTGAACTAGTAACTTTCATCCACTCTATATCATAGATAAAGTAGAGATGCTCAGTCTACGGTCCATAATGACGACGAAGCAACTAATAATAAGGAGTTTGAATAAAACAAATAAATAAAATCCAATACGGATCATAATTTATTTAGAAAATGATATTATACACTTTACAATTGACCAAACAATTGTTTGTATGGCCGGATCCTAGAATTTAACATTAAATATTAAATCCTATGAAAAATAGGCACATGTGCATTCTTGTGCCAGAGAATAATAAATAAAAGTCTACGTATAAGTACCTACATCCACATAATAAAATTTACTATTCAATTGTGACTATTAAATTACAATAATTAAGAAATTTTAGGGCAGGTCATGCCGCCGCTAAAGCTTTGCATTCTTATTTCTCTATTTAGAATCCACAATCACCTTAAATAATAACCCCTATAACGTGGTTACATTTCATTCAGTGTCTCTCCCCAAGCTCTTTTTATCCGGCCACACTAACGATTGTTTTAACGACGCATGTAAGCATCCTTCTAACGTTTTTTTTATTGGTAAATTATTAACTAACCCCTTTTACTAATAAACATTGTTCAAGTGTGAAAAATAAATGTTTGCATGTTTTATCGCATATTTTCATTGAATTCCAAAGTGCCTAAGACTTTGCACCTACCACATAATAGTAATAATCTGTATTTATTATGACACAGCTTTGTAATGTTTTAGTAATGGGGCACATTATGTACAAATATTTACATGTTTCGCGACAGTTTTCATGTCATTTTGCAGACACTCTTATAATATAGTATCCAAAAATGTACCTATTGCTTTAATTATTGTAACGTAAGCTCGACGAGTGGAAGGCAAAATGACAAGAGAAAAGAGTTACCATAATCAACTTAGGTGTTCTACAAGGAATTCACTAAGATGTCTATGTAAAATGCAAATAACAGAAATACTAAATGAAAATCTCGGAGAAATCGTTATCTGCCTTTCAAGTGCGTGCTGATAAGGAGAAAAGTGCAAGTTATCAACATAACTCAATAGCAGTGTTTCTAGCCAGCACCACAAAAAAATCTATAAATAGAAAGTGTACACAAGGAACATGTAGCAAACGTGTAGATGTAGAACAAGTTTACAGATGACGGAATCAGTCATACATGTTTCTGTATACAACTAAGCATAGCGGAGAAGGCACGCCTAAAAATAACTGGTGACTCATCGCGTGTAAAGCTTTTTACCACTACAAATGCATTGATGATAATAACTCGAATCGATTGATGCGTTTTTTCAATAATGATGGCACCTTTTAGCATAAACAAATCGTGTGATATCATTGTGTTCAAATGATCTATTGTGATTGCTATACATAAATTGGGAAATGCAGAGCATATAAACGAAAAATCGTCCGAATTAATCCTCAGATTATTTCATCGTGAATAATGTTGTTTATCTAATGATGAACATAACAAGTACAAATGATAGCATAATATAATTCATTGAATTGTTGTATTAGACACAAAATTGGAAGGTGCAAAGGGCTACATAGCATAAACTAAAACTATTGTTCTCAACAAAAACATCAATCAAATATGGGTATCATACAATTTATTCCTTAAATAAAATGGTAAATACAACGTAAATGAAAAAATAACTAACGGCCGGTTGCATATTAATATAGTCTATGTTTCATACAAAACATTGTCTAATAAACTGGTACATTTATTATGAAACTGGCCATTGTGCACTATACAAAAGGTCTGTGACGTTACGTATGTACCTACGAGTGCAAGTGGTCATTTTAAAATAAATTACAATGCATTTTACTTTGGAAGATATAACACTGGGTATTACAGTCATGTAACAATAAAATAAACAAATTGTAACTTCATCATGCCTGTTCCGCTTTGCATCGAAAATTAGTCGCAGATAAATAACATTTATAAACGAGAGTTCATTTCTTGAAACATTTTTGAATCACTATCTAGGAGTCGTGTCCTAAAGCCGTCCACGCACCTAAGTGTCCGCGGCACTGAATTTGACACTAGCTGTGGTTACTGTTACTATACGATAGATTGTTGATTCTCTTCATATTAACTGAAGCGCTGCTCCCATTTCTCTCGATGCCAACTAAGAAGTCTTCGAGTAACTTTGCTAAAGTCTTTCGTTTGAATCGCATCGATTCGTTGATCACATCGCGGAGCACCTCTTTTTTGTGTTCTACGTCGCCTTTCAGTTGTTTCAACTGCTCGAACAATTTGGCGAAGTCTGCAAATAAACAAATGAGTGTCATGCATGTTTGCGTTGTAAATTTATCTTCGAGGAGCGTCTACCTGCATGAGTTAGGGCTACACAAAATTGCACAGAAATTAGCAACACCGCCACGTGCTGAAGCACTTAAAACCAATTCGGTAATTCAGATATTATTTGTAAATATTGTGGGAATCTCTAGCTACTCAGTAAATGGAAGCGATGCAGGCTTCATCAAAGTCAACGTCAAGGAAAGTTTTATAGAATAAAATCATGAGGATCAGTTTGAAAAGTCTTACAAGCTAGGTGAATTTAAACTAGTTCCAACCACGGTACCATGCGCCACAAGAGTAGTAGTTATTTACGATAGGAGCTCGTCCAACGAAAAACTACAGTCAAAAACCCGCCAAGCCGAAGCGCTTGCATTGTTTTGGTTCAAAATGATTGCCAGAGAAATTACTGGTATTGTTATTAATTTAGAGCTTTTGACAATATAATAATATGACCTTGCTTAGTGAGTGCTTACAGTTACAACAAATCAATAGAAAATGGGTGCCAAATTAAAGTTTGCGACTGAACTACTGAGATAGATTCAAAATCTAAATACTGAAACACTACTCAACCACAGAATAACTTTTTTTTTTATGTCAGCGAGTCAAAATCCAAATCAAAAATTATTTATTTCAATAAAATCACAAGGATCACTTTGAAACGTCTTACAAGCTAGGAAAATTTACACCAGTTCCAACGCGCCCATGCCGTAAAAGAACTGGCAACAACACCGGCTGGGTTCCTATCGCTTTTTTGCTATTGTTATGGATGCCGAGTAGAGTTGGAGCACATTCGTCCCAAGCTTTTTTATCATCTAGGTAATCGGTTATTTTATAGTAAGCTTTTTGAGACAGTTTTTGTTTAATTAAGTTTTTAAATTTGCCAATTGATAAATTTTGTATGTCGATTGGGACTTTGATAAAGAAGCGTACACATTGCCCTTTAAAAGATTTACTGACCTTAGTGAGCCTAACTGTGGGAACAGCGAGTTTATTTCTAGTGACAAGACAATCAAGGCGCCCACCTGATGTTAAGCACCACGCCTGACTATTACAGAAGCAGTGCCACCCAAAGCTTAAAGTTTTCAAGTGTTTGACTGGCACTGCACTGCGCTTATCGCCCCGAGACATTGTTGTAAGTCTCTTTCGCCCAGTAATTTCACTTGCTACAGTGCCCTTCAAACCTAAACAGTAATGCTTGCACACTACTGCTTGGAGGTACAATATCTGACACTGCGGTGGTACCCACCAAGACGAACTCTTGCTGAAGAGTCCTACCACCAGATGAATACTCAACTAATTAATAATTCCATACGATTTCGAAAAATAACGGCCTTTTAATTTACCTATCCTTTTATAGCATTGTTTTTTTTTTAATTTTTGATTCGCATTTATAATCATATCGCCCGTAGCACCGACACTCAGACCGCGCTGAGCGCTTATGGAGGAAGGGCATATCGCTCCTCGTCGCGCGCGCTATTACGTATACATATATATAGATACATGCACGCGAACTTCACTAATTATAGCGCCAGATCTTTTAAATAGCGTTAGAGTATTCGGGCGTAAAGCTCTCACCTTTCCCAGGGCGACGGACCGCTTTGAACACTTCCGTCCGAACGTGTTGGTTGTGTTTCTTGATATCCGCAACTTCCTTCCGTGAAAATTGCGGAGGCACTGGCACAGGCGGTGGAGGTTTTTCAACCTGAAATATAAAATAACGTGGTAATGCTTAATAAAAAATAAGCGTCGGTGGTATAATTATAGGAGTAGTTCTCTGTGATAGAGCTCGTCCGGGGAAGGACTACCACCATGCCTATTTCTGCCGCCAAGCAGTAATGCTCGCATTGCTGTGTTCCCGTGTGAAGGGTATGGTTTCCGGTGAAATTACTGGCACATGAGGCTTTCCTTACCTTGGTGGTAGTCCTTCCCCGGACAAACTCTATCACAAAGAACTCTACTACTTTTATTATGATGGATGGATGGACCCGGCAGTATTATCTGACGCGTCTTTGCTTCAAAGGCGCTTTAATTCTCCGTCCTGGCTAAGTAGTTAAGCCATGATGCAGACCTTGAGGTGGGTTATAAACTCCATCACCAGAGTTGACCACAGACTCATAGAAATGTGTCACGCAAGCAAATCCCGATAAGCGATTATGTCGCGTTGAACGGTAGCCAACAGACAGGCTACATAATTAGCGTTTTGTCGCGTATGGACTAATTCGCAATAGGTCAAATTCGAGAAACTGGTAATCCTTCAAAATAGACCCCAAGAGTTGTTTGACCTTCTCATTAGTCTATAAAAAAAAATGGCAACCGATTCTAACGCTATTTCGCGGAATAGGAAGGGTGCCGTGTCGTTTCACCCTGATGAAGACTCTAGAAATAGGGTCTAAACAGTGCCGATGTCACACTGTTTCGACTTCGGGAACTTTTTGACTTCAGAATATGAAAACACCGTTTTTAAAATGAATGGAAGAAGGTAGTATTGAGTTACATTGATAAAGTAGTACCTTTCGTTTCCGCTTCTTCCCTCTGGAGTTGAAGTTATTCTCTGCGGCGATGCCTTGCAAGATCGCGTTGATCTGCAACTCCTGTGAGTCGTGCATCGGCGGCGGCGGCGCGACGGGCGGCGGCGGCGGCGCGACGGGCGGCGGTGGCGGCGGCGGCGTCGGCTCGGGCGGTGGCGACGGCGATCGTGGCATTTTACTGCCCATTGTTGTATACGCATCTGTGATAAGACAATACGTCTCAGGGTGGTAATACGCAAGTGATATCTATGATGTTGCAAGCGTACTTAGGCTACGGTAACCACTTACCATGTGGGCCGTACGCTTGGTTGCCACTTTAGTGTTTTCGAATAGTGAGTGAGTAAATAAGTTCTCGAATAGTGAGTGTAGAAAATCGATGGATGGAGAAAAAAATCCACATACCGCGATGGGAGGTTAGTGTAAAAATCCTCTTCAAAGGGATTTTGGGAATTTTAGTGTCTTTTGGAAGTTGGCTACTTACTGGTCGCTTACGAAAATAAGAGATAATTCGGGAATTTATGGCGTTATTTATCGCGTAATTACCTATTTGTTTCTTCCGAGCAAAGTTTCTAATGTTTTGCAAAACCGTGGTCGCGGGCAGACTACCCTATAAATTCCCGCAAAATACTTGATTGGGAAAGTTAAAATTGGATGCTTTTATACACCAGTATCACAGATCACACTCACTACCAAGTGAGTGTGATCGCGATTCATGAAATATGCATGTTACCTCCATTGAGGAATGGCTTGACGACAGGCGGTAGGTTCGGCGGCGCGGTGGCGGTCGGCGAGGCGGGTGGCGACGTCGGGCCCGCGGCCGGTCCGCCGGTGTCCACATTTGGAGGCTCCTGAAACATAACGCAATGTTTATAAAATTATTATGACGATGTGGAGTGCCCGGTTGAGAAGCCAGTACGGGCTTTGGGACAAATGTTTGCATGATCTGCAAATATTTGTTCCAGCTCTAGGTTTTTTTTTTATGTTTTATGGTGACAAACAAGCAAACGAGCCGCCTGACGGAAAGCGGTCATCGTCGCCTATAGACATCTGCAACACTATGTTAGGTGTTATAGAAGCGTTGCCTACCTGTTAGGAAGCTCAAAAAGTGTTTCTATGTGTGACATTGCATTTTTCCGCGTAGTCACCATTTGGAGACTTGCTGTAGATTCGGACCAAATATATTGAGACACAGTGTCCCAACTGACACTTTTAATTTTAATATTTTTTTACTGTCGATTCGGACACCATCACTACAGGTAAAAAAAATGTAAGCAGAATATAATACAATGTGTTATAGCTAATCAAATCCGTGAACGCCAGTGGCCATTACAACTTAGGATGCCGTGCTTCGGACACGTTAAGCTGTCAGAGCTTATTTTTTAAAGCTATAGATCCATTCAGACAACCCTTTCCCTTTATAATATTTCTTAGGATAAGATTAAGATTATAAGATTATGTGTTGTGATAATACTGACCTCAGGTGGTCGTCCGGAAGGTAAGTCGGAGGGCACCGGCGCAAGGGGCGAGGCGGGTCGTCGCGGCGACATGAGCGACATCGGCGACAGCAGCGACATCGGTGAGAGCGGCGCGGCCGGCGGCGACAGCAGTGAGAGTGGCGCCAGCGGCGGCACTGGCAGCAGTGGTAACGACTGCTGTTCAAACAAAATATAATAATAAATAATAACAGTACTTAAGATGAACATTTATTATTTTAAATACGCTTAGCTGGAGTGGGATTGGATTTATGTGTTTCGTACACCAATAGATTTTCTATATGAAAAAATTATATGTGCAATATCAGTGCTCTCATACAGAGAAGAAAAACATCGAACAGGAAACAGGATTACCAAAAAACTAAAATTTACCACTACTCATAGGTTCTGTCACCCACGATGCAGAGAATATTGATGACTATGATGTCCTAAGCGACGTATCCGTCCATGGCGTACCTTACTATTAAGTTTCAAATTAAAAAATCTATTAAGGAGTCCTAGGGGAAGTTCTAGGGAATCCTAGTGCTAGATAAAGACTTGATTGTTGGGTGTGTTGTTATGAAATGAAGTTCTTTTTTTCTATCTATCTATAAAGTGTACTCACAGGTGTTGGTGAAAGGGGCGAGGATGGCGCGGGCGAGGAGGGCCTGCGCGCCACGATGTGCATCGGCAGCGGGCCCACCTTCCGCTTGGGGGGCAGGCGCAGGTTCTCGGCGCCGCGCTTGCCCGCCCCGCCTACGCCGCCGCCGCCGCGCACCGCGCCGCCCACCGGGTCCATGCTGTCCGCCTCGTCGACCATCATGCGCTGACAAACAATACGTTTTATTGTTAATATTAACCGATAATAAAATGGTGCAAAAGTTTTATATTATTCCAAAAAACCTTCTGCTTTATACGCGGATGCTTTACCAGTTCCACCAAGTCATGTCTTGCCTGATCGAAATAATTCTTGGAACGTCTTCGGCTGGAAGCGTCGATAGGTGCAGTACGATATTTAGTGGTAAACTTTGCGTTCTAATCCTAAAGTGTTCGAAATTGTTCCAACTAAAGCGATGACGTAAAACAACGTGAGAAAACCGGCACGTCCAAGAACTAAAAATACGAATGAAATATATTTTTTATTATGCTACCCATCAGCACTGGGTCCTCGTGGTAGATTATGACCCAATCACTCTCACTTGATGAACACGAGCTGCGCTATCACAACGAATCACATTTCTAATACAGCAACTAAGTTAGAATTACACCTTTAGTTAAACTTATCTTTAACGTTAGCTACATCGCATTTACCTTATCAATTTTGAAGGGATTGCCGAACATGTGCTGTCGAACCGGCTGCGACTCAATCTCGCGGAGTTGCGGCGTCATACGTTTCAGATACTCCTGGTAATTGCCCATTTGAGCCACGGGCATCGAATGCACGCTGTCCTCGTCCACGAGCCGTGTGTGGGCAAGCGACGGCTGCAGGAAATTCGCCCGCATTCGGACCACCTAGAACACATAATTGTATGAATTAGAAAGTGAATTTAGATGGAAATTAGATTATAGCATTGAAATCAGGGATAGTGTGAAAGAAAAAGGAATAAGTAAGTGATCACTGTATAGTTTTTATTTAATCTACTAAACTGTATAGTATAGGGAAAAGAGACAAATAGTCAATGTCAATAAACTGAAATACTGGCAGAAAACTTGTTAAACCACTTTTCTTAAAATCAATAAATGCACACAATAGCAATGCTATTATCATTACCTCCAAATGTTGTTTAATTTTATAAAGAACTAGCAGTCCATTCCAGCTTTACGCCGGTGCAATTAAACCGCCCCCGTGCGAAGCCGGGGCGGGTCGCTAGCAATATATATATAGCCTATGTTACTTAGGGATAATGTAGCATTCAAATGGTAAGTAATTTTATTTGGCATTATCACTAGAGTTGGCCACTAATTCATACAAACTTACTTACTTACATAATAGGCTCCTACTTATTTATAAGCTATACTTACGTACTGTCTATATTACTTTTGTTATTTATTATTATTATTATTATTTTTTTTTTTTATACAACTGAATTGGCAACCAAGCGTACGGCCCACAAGATGGTAAGCGGTTACCGCAGCCTATGGACGCTTGCAATACCAGAGGTATCACTCGCGGGTTGCCAACTTGAGGCTAAGATCGAAAGCCTCATGTGCCAGTAATTTCACCGGAAACCATACCCTTCACACCGGAACACAGCAATGCGAGCATTACTGCTTGGCGGCAGAAATAGGTATGGTGGTAGTCCTTCCCCGGACGAGCTCTATCACAGAGAACTCTACTACTCTTATTATTATTATTAATTAATTATTAATATTATTATTATTATTGTGATTTTCGATTTTTATCTACTTGGCTACAGCCGGTAACTATAATGATATGCACGGGCCTAAGCCAATATTATTATAAGTTGACTACATACCTGATCCAAAAGATCTCGTCTCTGTATATCGAATGGGTTTCTATAAGTGTGCGTTTGCGTCTTGTGCCTGCCTCGAGACAGTCCTACAACGAAACCTCCGAACTCGTTCAACTGATCCCGGAGCGCTGTGAACTTGTCTTGCAGGCACGGGTGCGATATGAGGTCCTTCTTAAGTGGTGACCGAGGCATCACTCGTACGCTCTCTGCCGCCTGAAAACCATATTTGATAAGAATTTTATAAATTAGTTTTTAAGTCATACTTATAATTTCGTATGAGTATTTCACTCGTCAATAATAACTAGCGACTCGCCTTCAATGGCTCGATTAACCTCATTGAAATTATGTTACGTATATCTAAGCGTACATACATACAAAGCGACAAACATCGGGAAGCGCCTTTGTTTTATACCATGCAGAGATAAACACGCAACAGTCACATAGTTTAGACCCATCACGTCGAATTCCGTGTCGTGGGTAACAGAACCTATCGAGTTTTGTAGTACCACAACAGCAACAAATATTTATAGACCATGCTAACTTGCAATCTCTCACATTTTAACCGGACGATGGCCTACCCCGGACACTCAATAAAATGTATGAAGCAAACGCGTTGCAATCACCACACACATGGTTTGTGTACGTAAACGCGGCCGTTGTATGTGTGAGTGTCATGGTTAGCCCCAACTATAGCAAGAGCGAGAGAGCACTCTTTCGCTGTCATGAGCGCGCTACACCTACACAAAAACCAAATAAGCTTCAGGGCCGGCGAAAGGTGCAGTGTGGTGCCGGCATACTTGCGACCGGGGTGGGATAAGTAAAACCGGTGGGAGGTAGCGAGAAGCCATTCTGTACGTAGTACTAATATCTGTTCTGTAACAATGGTCTAACGCGCCACCGAAGTCATTTAATGTTGAACATTTTATTGTAACACCACCAAAGTCTTTTATTGTAGACTTCAATTAATATGCATAATAAGAGTTACCTTCTGATTGTTGCTTGAAGTCGCCTTATTGATCACGTCGGCGCAGAGCTTCTCAAACTCAATCTTTGCTTGGTTCTTCAGTCTTTTCAAATAATTCAGTACAGAGAAGCTCAAGGAGTTATCCTGGGTGTCAGGTAGCAAGCTCTGCAGGAGCGGGGCTGATGCGCCCATTTTAGTTAGCGCTCTGCGAAGAGGCTGAAAATGAGAATACATTCATAAAAGTTTAAAACCATAACAAACATTACATCATAGAGGCCTGTCTGTGTATGTAGTGTCTGTGTATGTATGTATGTATGTTAGTGGGTCGAATTCAAAATAAAATGACTGAGGAAATATCGAAAGTAAAACCTTCAACAATAATGGACCTGTAGCTGATAGTAGTATCAAAGTATTTGTGTTGTGGTTTGACTTATCGTCGCCAGCACAAAACCTCAAAACGTTAAAAATAACACATAACAGACAAAATTATGGTCATAATTTATTATCATCCTCAGGTATTATTTTGTTTTAAAAAATTGCTGAAATAAGTAGAATTATATCTGATAGTTTAGTCGTGAAATAGTACATTATGGTACTAGTGTGTAACATTGGTGATTACCGCTGAGGCGCCATGGTCTTAAGATAGCCGAGAACGGTAATCATCAATACACACGTGTATCATACGACGTTTTTCAACACACTTGTGAATAAAATAACAAAAAAAAAATAGTGAGTTATAGCAATGAAAAAGTCATAGTTTGATTATGGGTGTCATTCTGTGCCTAATTGCGATGACCATAGAGCCACTTTATAAGCAAGTGTGTTGAAAACGTAGTTTATATATACACAGGGTTACTTTTGCATTTATAATGAGCGAGTATACTACCATTGAGTTGGTTCCCACACTACAAGCTTTACTTCTACTATCCAATAGTATTTATTTATTAATGCTAGTTCCAACGCGCAAATTAATTACCTGTACATAATAAGAAGGCATCCTATCCAAGTAATGCTGGAACGCCATCTTCCATTCCGGCGTCGGCTTGCAGCGGTGCACCTTGAACAAGTCATCTAGCAGTGGCAACAGCATCGGATAGTTGTACGGCAGCACAAAAAGGTTCACACACGTGAGGTTTGTGGACGCTTTCAGGTAGCCGAATGGATGGTTCATTTCCGAGTTCTTGCATCCACTGTTTGCGACAAAGACCTGAAAATTATGGAAATATAGTTTTTTTATCTATACAATTTTCTGTTATCTATATCATCACTGCTGGTAAACTGGTTTGAGTGATTGGAGCTTAATCTAACAAAAATAATATTTACTAAAATGGCAACCAGCATAATAATATATTCTACTTCTATTTTTAAGTAATCAAATGAGGAGACGTTAAAGTCGTTCGTCTGATGGTAAGCGTCACACGTAACCATAGCAGTTGCAGTTAAATTAAATAACTACCCTTGGATTTAAACCGACTTTTGAGTCGTAAAAGTTATCACTTTGAAAAGAAAAGGTTCCCACATTGTTATTTACATACCTGCCAGCAGATTGTAGGCTGTTTCCTAGCTAGAATGTACTGTGTCAATGGACTGGGTTCAAGCTCGTATTTATCGAACGGCAGGTTGTCTATCACCATCGGTTCTTGGCTGGAGCACGTGAACTTGACAACTGGATGCGCGGATCGAGGCGGCTGCAAATTAAAAATATAGTTTATCAAATGAGGCTCAAACGGTTCAGTGGGCCTGTGAGTGCGGTAAATATGCCAAATGTCAGCCAATCAATTTCAACGATTCAAGGAAACCACGCTTTCATCATCATCATCATCATCATGACAGCCTTCTAATGTTCCCACTGCTGGGGCACTGGCCTACTCTCAGGTGAGAGTGATTGGGTCTTAATCCGCCACGCGGACCCAATGCGGATTGGTGGATGGCACATGTCTTTCGAATTTTTAGTTCTTGGACATTATTAACCACACTTTATTATTGGTTAATATTTGACAGTTTTACCGGACTCGCTAGCGACTAGTAAGTTCAAGGAAGTTAGCAACTCATGGTAGACCTTCAGAAGTATCAGAGACCAACTTACGCGTTACGTAGGTACTGGGGGCCTTACTTTTCAACGCAATCTCAATCCCAATTTAAATCTAATTCCAATTTACTATTGTCAAATTTATGTACTCTTGGAAACAAGGTTGAATTTGGTGCTAGTTGTCATGAATCATATTCCAATAATTGTTCAATACCTATCCGTTCAAGAGTGTGGCCCCAGGTTACTGTTATTTTTATTTGAATTTTATTTATCATGAGGAAATTCCCATGGTATTATTTACTGCTACTTTTTCCTTGTTTTCATACAAATGCAATAGCAGAATATCTCTGAATAAATTTTATTAATTCAATTAATAACTTAACCAGTAAAAGTATGACTATTTTATCAAACATTACATATAAATCAAACCATGTGGAAACGTTGTAAAACTGTAACATAGTTCACATATGGAAAATATAGGATGGATGCCTTCTAAAAACAGAATGAATCAGTTATATTGAAAATGCTATTGAGTGACCCAGTTGGAAAGTAGAACACGATAAATAGGTGAGATAAATCAAGTAAGTAAGCTCGTATGAGTCAGTGGCCATATCTGGTGACAGAGTTTTTAGGCCGCCCGAAGGCCTCTGTCATGGCCTAAATCAAATCAATCAAGTACAAAGAACTTACCAAAGTCGGCGCGTTCGGATCAGAGCGAAAAGACTCTGGAATCGGCCAGAATCCAACGGCAAAGCCTTTTTGGGCGACCGTTCGCGGAACGTAGATGAGCCGCCGACACGAGTGCCAAGCTTGAGGCGCGGTCGACCCTGGAGTTGTGCTTGTTTGATATGACCCTCCGTTCCAACGCTGAAAATATTAAAACAGGAGAAAATTATATAAAAATCTTATTTCGATACCTACTACTAGAACCCACCCTAAAGATTTACGGGGTGATTATAAAGTGTATAGCTACAGAACAGATTTTAGTACTACGTATATAATTATAATGGTAAAGAAAAATGACTAAAACTAGATTAAAACTAGATCCTGTAGTTTGAAATATCTGATATACAGAAGCCCTTAGTAGGCCGCCTGAAGATCTGGGGGGTGGGGGGGAGCTTACTTTTCAACACAATCACAATCCCTATTTCAATCAGATTCTAATTTACTGCCGTCAAATTATTTGCTCTTGGAAACAAGGTCGTAGGTTGTCATGAAATGTCATATTCCAATACTTGTCCAATACCGATTGCGTTCAAGAGTAAGGCCCCTGTTCCCGCTATGTGCTCTAGGAGTTGAATTTCAGGAATTATTTTCTTAGTGCACGCTTACACATACCTACCCTGAAAATTTCTGGTCTCTAAGACTTATTGTTTTGGCTATGTGTTGATTGTTAGTTAGTCAGTCAGTCAATCATTCAGTAACGCAACGATTTTATATAATTCTAATGGTAGCCTAGTTAAGACTACTATCCTGCCCTTGGCAATACAATAAACATAAGAACTTTTTAAAATAATTAAATGTTTTAAATATTTGCATAAAAAAAAAATATAATTTAATAGTGATCTTGAGGCTTATCGTCAAGATAATTAACCTAACTCAATATTAAAGTAATAGTTACAATTAGAAGGCTTTTAGATAGTTGATCGCGGCGGCTTTTATTTATATCTGAATCAACACAGCACCTACAAGTGTCTAGAGTTGTGAAACGCAGATTTAATCGGTCACTGTTTCAATGAATTAGATAACAGCAATTCCACTATCAAAGTCGGAACAGATACGCTGAGAATTGAAGATTAGGTACCTACTTAAACTGAATACATACTTAGAAAGTAAACAAATTCTACTATCTATCTGGTTTGTGAATTGTGTTATCAGTGTTATGCTTTTAAAATTTAATTACTGACACTGCATAAGTGTACACTATCTATAGGTCAGATAATAAGTACAGGTACAAAAATAATACTAAGTTCAGACAAATTACTTGAAATACTATAAAACACAGGTTCATCGTGAGAACGCCGGAAATTCCAATTAGTTTCAAATATACTAAACATATACAAAATATAGACTATAATAATTATTATGGTCTACCAATAAGATTTATAGAATACTTTAGAACCTTTTTCCACCAAAACATATAAACAAACTGCCAAAATTTAAATGATGCCCCAAAAGGAATTTATCGATTTGGTTAGAAAATGTTCTTTGTATTGGCCTACAAATCAGATGGTTGCGTACGTAAAGGCACCAGAGCAAGATGATACTTTTTGTTTCCACATTAGTCAAAGAGTTTTTAATAGATAAATTACAATGCTTCTACCGAACCTTTTATGGCAAGATGCATTACGAGGCCAATGACCATAACTCGACCTAGTTGTTTATCTCATTAGACCGACAGAGATCCAACTCATCCGTTTGTGTGAGACTAGTGACCCGAACCATCACGAGTTAACGATGTAGTTTTGTTTTGGCAATACAACATTCACATTAGGAGTTTCGCATCTATCTTTTGAATAGTTTTTTTTTTTTAATGATTTTGAATTAACAAAGACGTTTTTAAAACCTTTGCACAAAATAATATTTGATAAGTATTTAAAGGTTTACTCCAGATGCCCTTTTATGCTTTAATTTCAAAAGTTTATAATTATTGATGGAGTTGAATATTGTAAAATCATCATCATCATCATCATATTCCTTGCATAAATGTGTATGTTGACAGTGACTAAACTCGCGTGAGTTAACTGTGATGATAAAACTGTCTGTTATAAGGACCTGTGCCGGGACCGATAGCTTAAAGTGCTTTCCGAAGCACTGAAGGCTTAAAGATTCGCTACAGGTTAAAAATAATAAGAATAAGTAAGAATTTTGACGTTGTTTTACTTTACTCACCCCGTTCCTATCACCGTCGACGTCCATCTCCTTTTCAGGTTCATGGATGATTTCATCGAGTTCCCCCTCCTTGGTGACGGCTCCGTCTATCGGCGGCGGGTCTGGTCCGATCTTCTCGAAGTTGATGACGACGCCGCTCTGCACCTTCTGAACTAGACTGTCTATGCACTGCATCAACATACGGTGAGACGTGATGCAGTAGGAACGACCTGGGGAAATTAAAATACTATTGAACTTGTTCATAAATAAATCTCAATATTGTCCTTCCTTGTCATTCGTATGTCTATGAACAAAGACGATGATAGATTTGAAAAACATTAGCTAACAGAGGTTTCAAGTACATTTATTAATAAAATCTTATTTTTTTTCTTTCGTACTCTATATTTTTTTTTTAGCCATCATTTAAATATATTTATGGTGAGAATACCGAAGTAGGGGTGATGTATAAAATTAACCCTAGAATCATATCCTCTTCACCCAGTTTATATTTTGCTCAAAAAAGAGTCAAAAATAAAATGGCCAAACCGAATCTATGAGCAGATGTTATGTAAGTAGGAACATAAAAAGGCTCACTAGTCAAGTTTCTAATCAGTAGGCACGTTCTCAATATTTTTTTATGGTGATGATGTTGTTTGATAACTGTTTCATGGTTTCCTGATTATGGTATAACAATCGGAATGGAGCAAAGCCTTAAAAAACCATAGCAAAGGTTAATTACTCAGGTGGGAGAAAACTCAAGTCGTAGGCGTCGGCGTCAGTAGCTTATTTAATAATAATCAGCTGATCAAAGACTTATTTTTAAATTATTTTTCCTCTTGAGCAATCGAGCTTTTACAAACTTCGTCATTTAAATGTCGCACATTTGTATTCATTTATCATCAAAAGCGCTCAAAAAAGCTCATGAATACTTTTCTTACATCATCAGTTTTTTTGTTGTTTTGTGTGATTGTTCTTAAAAACAAGGCGTGTTGTATTTTATTAGTCAGATGTGTTTGAATAGAACGTAACTTTTCCTAATTTATGAACAATGCCAGTTCAGAAGGTTATTTATTATAATGAAACGTTATGAGCAATCAGTATTTTGGTTGAACCGTGCTTAATAGCGATCTCGGTGATTCGGTGGTCAAGTGCCCGACTGATAAGCGAGAGGTTGCGGGTTGGATCCCCGCTGCTAGGTATTTCTATATGGCTATTGTAAAAGTACATAAATTACAAACAAACGAAATCATCATCATCATGAACTGGCCATTTTCAAGCGAGTGATTGGGTCATAATAAACCACGCGGACCCAATGCGGATTGGTGCATAGCACATGTTTTCGAATTTTTAGTTCATCATTAGAATTAATTAACTCGTGCATAACGGGGCTGACTGCACTTGTAGTAATATTTCATAAGTTAGTATTTAAGTGTTGTTGTTTGTTAATAACATAAATAAATATAAATAAATAAAAATGCCGGTTTCCTCACGGTGTTTTCCTTACCGTATGAAATCACTGGCATTGCGCACATACATTTTTCGAATAGAAAAATCCATTGGTCGGAACGACAGGCCACTAGACCACCAATGCTCAACAAAATAAATATGTTCTTTCAATTGCTATCTGCTTTCCAAAGTACAAGCTTTGCTTAGATTAATGCCATATGGCGCTGAGTAAAAAAGTCAGCCTGTAGTATTATTTATTTATTTACAGTCGTTAGGCCAGACGTCCATCACAAGAGTTGACAACTGACTCATACGAACTTACTCAGGAGATAGGTAATTACTTCGACTACCTACCTGTAGTTGTAAATCACATGGAAAAGGTTAAAAGTCGGCGATAAATGGCAAGTTGAGCGGTGAAATGAGTTATTTATAGAAAATTACTTCCATGAGCTATTACCTAATAAATCTTCCAGTTTTATTTAAGTCATCTGTGTTCAAAAGAAGCTCAGTATTATTACTGCCATTTGAGTAAACATTAAACCTTATATCAAGAGTAAATTATTATGTATGTCTATCAAGGTAAGTAAAAAAAACATTCTGTACGTAGCCTAAAGCCTATTTAGAGTTTTTAGTTACTTATCATTTTGATCAAATAACTTTTGACCGGTTTGTATATTATTAATTCAGACGATGAATGAACCACCCCTTAAATTTGCTTTAACGAAAAAACAAAACGAAAACACGCAACTAATTACACGCTTTATTGCTAGGGTATTAGGTATTGAAAATGAGTAACGGATTCTAAAGTACCTTTATAATAATGATAAACAGATTTTTATTAAACTCAAATGAAAACTTTCACTGGTGGCCTAGTGGTAGTGACCCCGCCTTCCGATCCTAAGGTCGTGGGTTCGAATCCGGTCGTGCACCAATAGATTTTACTATTCGAAAAATGCCAGTGCTCTCATACAGTGAAGGAAAACATAGCAAGGAATGTCCAAGAACTAAAAATTCGACCGATGTGGCTCAGCGGGCGCAGGTCCGCCTGAGGCGCAGAGGTTGCGGGTTCGATTCCCGCCTCGGGACATATGTTTGTACGATCTACAAATATTTGTTCCGGGTGTTCTGGGTATTTTCTATATATAATAAAAATATCTATCTATGTATTGTATTGTATTAAATATATATCAGTCATCTAGTACCCATAATACAGCTCTGTTTAACAGCAGCTTACCTTGGGCTAGATGATGCTGTGTGGATTGTCCAGCATTATTTATTTATTATTATTATTATTATTATTCAAAAGACATCCACCAATCAGCATCCGCGTGGTGGATTAGTCCCAATCACTCTCGCTTGAGATCTTTATCTAACTTATCTTATCTGAGAGTAGGCCAGTGTCCCAGCAGTGGGAACATTAGAAGACTGTCATGATGATGATGAAAACCTTTACAAAGTACTCGACAGACAATATTGAAGCTAATAGGTACTCGTCTACAAGCATTTTGTATTGGACTAGATAAGTGGTAGACTGCGTAGGTGGACATAGGCACTCAGTTAACTAGCAATAGAAAATTGCAAAGTAATAATATTTCAGACGCTAATTAACTTTGTAAATACCTTCTATCATTACTTATGAAACTTTGAAGGGAAGGGGCCGATAGTAGCATCGTTTGTCGGTTAATTATCTTTAAATAGAATAATTAAAAGTATAAAATAAAATCGCTTACCGCAGTGTCTCTCTGTATGTACGCTTAGATCTTTTAAACTAAGTAACGGATTTTAAAAAGGTTTTTATCAATAGATAGTGATTCAAGAGGAAGGTTTATACGTACGCGATGTTGCGAGTAACTTTTAATTATTTTTTTATATTGTTGTGTACTGATATTTTTTATTTTCATTCATTATTTTACATACGAAGTAAACATGTACCGATGTTGGGAAAAAACAGTCTCCTGTAACACAGCTATTCCTTTAGCTACGACAGGAACCAGATCTCACCTATGGTTTAAACCCATTATTACTTTTGCTAATAAACAGTATCTGTATTTGTACTAAAACAAATCTTAAAGAAGTTTGATTAAAAAATCACAGCAGTTATTATCTCAGGTCGGTTATCATGAAACGTGGCCAGTGACGCCACAGAGAGGTTGTATATTCGTGAAGGCAATTAGCAAAATGTATGACGACATCCTCGCACTACCATTGAATTCAATAATTATTGGAATTAGATACGACGCAATTAATTTCTATTGAAACCGATAGGCCACAATTTTTTATGGATATTACCAAAAATAAGTAAATTTCAAAGTAGCTGAAATTCAGTACTTACAAGAAAGTGTCGTACGTCATTGCAGCGCTCGTTTTGTATAAAAACAGACTCATTGCTGCAATAGAGCTCATGGGTATCATAAACATAATATAATAATAATAACACTCTATTGAGGACAAAATGTGATATAAAAATTACAAAGGTATTATGCATGTAGTCCTACAAAAAGTGGTTATATCGCAGGGAGCGATTTCGTAAACTACGAGTGCTATGTTACCACAAAAGTCAGACCAGACCAATATTTGAAGCTCATGCAAATATTTCTCTCACAGTGGGAACCGAAACCCCTATCGGTTTTTAACTCTGCACTGACACTGTTCTTTGATGCTAGTAAGCTTTGTTCTTTGATGCTAATAACAGAGAAAAATGTAAGGGGCAATGTGACTCTCAACTGTGTAACTAATAAAATAAGTGAAGCCCAAGTTGGCCCCAAAGCAAAACTCCTTTTTCGTCGCAAGCGTTCAGTAGTAAATGACACGAGTTGTGTAGCGTAACCTTTCGTTTGTAGTCTAAAAACTGTCCGTCTTTCTACTACAATGAGCGTATTACTTTATACATCAACAACGCCAAAATATGGCAGCAATCTAAGCAATCTAAGTCCTTAAACCTTAAATAAATGTCAGTGAAAGGACAGAAAACCAATTGTGTCTGAAGTCCCAGGATTGTTGATCTGTAAATTACCACCAGGCTAAGAGCTAGATTAAGTAACTAACCACCAGTGACTTCGCACATTGCGTCAATTGGTGTGAAGAGTCACGAGCTAGAATAAGTAACTTACTACCAGCACAGCACTAGTGACTTCGCACATTGCGTCAATTGGTGAGAAGATTCATGAGCTACATTAAGTAACTTACCACCAGCACAGCACCAGTGACTCTCGCACTATGAGTCAATAGGTGAAAAGTCACTAGCTAATTTAAGTAACAGACCACCAGTGACTTCGCACATTGCGTCAATTGGTAAAGAGTCACGAGCTAGATTAAGTAACTTACCACCAGCACAGCACTAGTGACTTCGCACATTGCGTCAATTGGTGAGAAGATTCACTAGCTACATTAAGTAACTTACCACCAGTGACTTCGCACATTGCGTCAATTGGTGAAGAGTCAGAAGGCACGAGTCCAGAATCCCTTTCCACAGCGGGTGTTCCAGCCAACCGGAGCACCAGCGAGAACAGTCTTTGGTCCCAACGGAAGGGTTCTCGGGTCAACTCTGAGCCGGGGATGGGGCAGTTCATTGGCAGGTTGAACTGTAATGAAGGATATAGTTTACATGAATGATGGTATTGTGCATGGTATCATGTGACGATTGGTGACTCGTCCACCGCACAACCTCTTGTGCGGTGGATGCGGTCCCGGGTGGTGCTTATGATGAAGTGAGTCTGCAAAACGATATTATTATACAAAGTGGTAATTTGGCGTTTAAAATATTTCAAAATGAGTTTATAAATCCACAATTTTGTATATATAAACATTGCATTTCAGCTTAGCTTGTTTTTTTTTATACCACCTTAGATGACAAACAAGCTTTTGGCCCACCTGATAGTAAATAGTTACCGTAATTTTAATGAGCTGCTAGACAAATTAATGACATCTACACTTCTCACTACGCATTCTCGTACATCTTTGAAGGCTAGGCGACCCGCTTCACTTTAAAGAATTATGTAAAGTACCTTGACTGCTGATTCTGATTCCAGACAGGCATCATTTTTTGGTCAGTTTTAATTATTTATTTTTTTAGTTGAGAGGACACTTTGTAATGTTTTATTTATTTTTTAATCTAGTGGGACTAGCCAACTTATACAAACAGGTTAGATATTATTTTGACTATTATTGACCCTGCCTTCCGACTCTTGTTGTGGGTTCGAAACCGGTCGTGCGCAAATGGATTTATCTAACCAAAAATGTACGTGAGGAATGCCAGTGGTATCACAGTGAAGGAAAACACCATAAGGCACACTGCACAACTAGCACGTCTGTTGAATAATCATTCGAAAAACATTGCAAATTGCCTTTCACCAATCTGCATTGGGTCCGCATTGTGGATTATGATCAAACCACTCTCGCTCGAGAGTAGGCCAGTGTCCCAACAGTAGGTATATTAAAAAGATGTATTTATGTATTTATATGTATTTATGATGATGGTGATGATGATGAAGCAAACAAGTTCTCTAAATTCATCCAACAACAATTTTATTAAAATTATACATTGGTATTTTGATAATTAATCTTAGTATTTTTTGATTCTCAGGGTACTCTTTAAAAATCTCCACTAGATTTAATTTTGATGTTGGTAAAATGAGCTATGTGAGCACTAAATACTTTATTTATCTCTTATGTTAATATTATTTTGACGACCGATGTGGCGCAGCGGGCGCAGGTCCGCCTGCGACGCAGAGGTGGCTGGTTCGATTCCCGCCTCAGGACAAATGTTTGTACGATCTACAAATATTTGTTCCGGGTGTTCTGGGTATTTTCTATATACAATAAAAATATCTCTCTATGTATTGTATTGTATTAAATATATATCAGTCATCTAGTACCCATAATACAGCTCTGTTTAACAGCAGCTTACCTTGGGGCTAGATGATGCTGTGTGGATTGTCCAGCATTATTTATTTATTTATTTATTATTGTTTAGTTGTACGTATATCATAATCATTAATTTGTTTTAAGTCCCAAGTACAACAATCAGCAATGAGGTTAATATTCACAATACCATAGAAATGCCAACCATAGTAACCAGGGGTTTAATTCAATCATTCAATTTCCTGCCTTAAATAAAACACCAGTATCAAAATTTCAGTATTACTATGTGGTTACTAATATCTGTTCTGTGGCATTACTATAACAAATTGTTTGTTTGTGACCTGTTTTTATTCGATTTAAGTAATGCTTCCCGCAATGTTGAACCAACTTCAGATCAGATAAGATAAGAAAGGCACCATTACAAGTAAAGATGCATTACTGGTAGCTCTCTGATAAAAACAAAATAAACTTTTTTAAACCTACTTATATCTTTAAAATTTACAAGTAAAGGTGCATTACTGGTAGCTGACTATGTTACAAACAGAAGAAACCTTAATAAGTAAGTAACTACCTACATCTTTATAATAAGTAGTAGGTTCCTAACTACTTATCTGCTTAATTAACTAGGTATGAGCTTGGATTCTTCAATATATAGTAAGTAAATAAAAAAGCTTTACTACTACATATTTACTAATAGGTATAACACACTTACTTCCTCCTGAATGCCAGCATTACTTGACAGTTTCCCCCCATCTGTGATGACAACAATGACTGAGGGTTCAAGGTAGAAAGGGCACCTGCCTTGGCCATAAGTATCAATGCCAGTCTGCATTCGATTGATGTTCAAAACATCAAATGCATGCTTCAAAGCCGCACCCATGGTGGTGAGACCTAAGCATTGAAGATTTTTCAGCTCATTTATAAATGTAGCCAAATTTTCTTTCCATCCAGCCTGAAATGAGACAAAAACAACAAAGCTTAACAAGATTCAAATAAGGCTAATAGGAATATAATAGGAAGGTTTAAATTAGAAGTGAACCTAAAATTAATGCTGAAGAGTAAGCATCCGCTAAGTGGAGCAGTTCAAATTTCCCCCCCAAATCGCCATTTCGCTGTGGGTGGGCTCGACCAATAGCAATGCGCGACGAACGCGCAGTATAGCGGGCGAACGAGGCGCTATCGCGAACGGAGGCAGCAAGTCAGCAACGGGCGGCGGCGGCGCGGTGCGAGGCGATCCCTTCCTCACCTCCTGTTTACGTCGTGCGTGCTGTCTATTTCAGTAAAACTCGCACTTTCAAAATATGTTATGTTCTTGGATTGCAGATAACAGTGCTACCCATACGGACGCTAAGCGACCGGCGTAAATATGCCTAATCTCAGTAAAAATAGAGAGATTCTCGCTTGGCTAACGTGTTCATTCTGGTATACTAACCTTGATGTTCGCGGGAGGTTCTTCGAAAGTTAGGAGCATATACCTGTCCCCTCTGCTTTCTGGAGAACGCTGACGAACCTACAAAATGAAATTCATGAGTCTAGCACAATAACACGAGATAAACAATTTGATCACAAAAACGAACTTTTGACGAGTCGATGACACTGCACGTACCTTTACGAACGTTTCCACGGCGCCCTTGGCTACATCTAGTAACGTAGGGCGTCCGCCTAAATAAGCTCTTTGGTTCATGGAAGCAGATGTATCTATTAGAAATACTATGATAGTCATAGTGAAAATTGGCTAAATGTCCTTGAAGATACATTAAAATATGCGCACGCTATTAAAAAACTGAGAACCAATATGGCCGCTACATAATTCGCCGACTCGCCAGGAAGCGACCACCCGACAGCCGCTTCGACGAGCAGCTGAACAAGCTACGCCACGAAGACTCCAAAAGTACCACGTGACCTAAAATCATAAACACGTTCGGGCACCTTCGGCTACCAATAGAAAAACGTTCGGCTATTTCCGTCTCATAGCAACTGGGTTACCACCTTAAAATTATGGTTCTCCACAATAAATTTCTTATTGTTATTACATTACTGCTAAATTAGGAACACAACTGATATATTTATAAAGTTAAATCGAGACACACTATTCATTGTCATGCCATTGCTTTCAAATTCATACTTACACTGCTAATAGCCACATGGTTTGAACACACAACTTATATTTGTTATAGGAATGAAAGAAGTTGTTTCACGCAGTATGGAGCCGGGCCCTGGTCCTTGGTAGGGATCTAGATAATAAGATAATCATTAAAGAAACCGTTTATCACTGTTTATTTATTTTATTTTGGCTTCTTTCTTATTATAAAGTAAGTTTATCTTTGTGAAAAAGGCCAACAAAATGCAAAACAACAAGGCGGGTTTAACGAGTAACTGGATTATTAGGTACTGTCAAAGTCAAGATACGTCACATGATCATTGCTCATCATAACTATCAGGGCGGACCTCTAGTGTTCCCGTTTTAAAAAACTTAACACAATAAACATTTTTCATTTAGAACTTTGTTTGACAACTTAAAAATAAAATTGTTTTACTGTAAGACATATATTTTTCCATTTTTCTATGGTGTTACAAAGACCTAGGTCACTATGAAATTGGTCCTTTCATGCCCAATGCGTGGATCACGTTCTAATCTTGTTTTGATTTACTCGTTTATTATAAAAACTTACTTTCAATAAAATTAACGTTTTCCGAAAGAACCGTTTATAAATTAACTTAATAGGTAAACAAAAATATGATGTACAGTTGCGTTGCTGTTGCTTAGTATTAAAATAAATGCAACAATAAGGGTGGATTCGACAATCTTTTATATAAACTATTCTGTGGATTAGGAAATGTCAAAACAAGGAAACTGACAGTTTACACACAATTAACTACGATTTGCTCGGAGAATAGCGCCTATTCGAGTTTGGTCGAATCCAACCTAATTAATACTGGTTTAACCTAAATAATTCCTAAAATATGGGGGAAAATAATGAGCTGGCAGTCAAAACGGCTATGCGTAATCAAACGAAACGGAAGAGCTAATTTACAATAATCTCAAAATATGAATACTACGTATTTCATTTCATACTAATTATGATTATTATTTTATATTTGTACTTGTTAATTTTCTTATGGCTAATTTTGCAAATTAGAGGCACTGAAAATTAAAAGATGGTCAGTTGAGTAAAAAAGCGGTAGATTTAAACGTTGAATGCTACTGATATCGTGAGATAATAAAATTAATTTACTTTGTGAAAATAAGCAGCACACTCCAATTTTTTTTATTATTACAAGGTGTCTAACTCAGAATAATTACTAGGTGCCTTATGTCATATATTTCACTTCTAAGTCAATATGTCCAACAAGCTAGGTCTGGCATCAGCATGATAATTTGTATTAAAAAATATTTTTTGCCCCCAAGCTACACAGGCATGTATATTTTCGCATTTTTCGCCCTTACTTGTAAATAGGAAAGTAGGAAGTCCAATTTTTTCGTTCATGTAACTATTCCGCGAGAACCGAACTAAAAGTAGAGTTTTTTGTAATAGAGCTCGTTGGGGGAAGTACTACCACCATATCAATATATCTACCACCAACCTTTGGACCTTGAATTGCTGTACTCCGGTTCGCACACGAGGCTTTCAATCTAGTTTACTTTTAGGGTGGCAATCTCTCGAATCGAAATTAATAGGCTACGGTAACCGCTTACCATGATGGCCTTAGACTTAAAGAGAAGAAATTAGTTACCTATAACCCATGATAGTGTGAAACCATCATTGGTGGTATTATCTAATATAAGTAAGTAAATAAGTAGGTACTTACATAATTTAGAGCAAAAAGTCAAAGTTAACTAGTTCAGGCTTGTAACTTGGATACTTTCCGAATGATTATAGGTGGGGGGAGCCATTACCAATTTTATTGTGGTAGCCAAAGATTTCTTTATTGGAATCTATCACCGCCTAAACAACGACTTATCGTACGGCAATGATTCTTAGTTTCAGATATAATTTAGGGCAAAATTATTCCAGTTTTAAAAGTTCTAGGCTTCGTAGATTATGAGCCATTTTGCCGCCAAAAAATTCAAATATTTCCAGATATTTTAGCGGGGCGCGATGGCGATGCCAGCTCGTTGCACTGCAGTGGACTTTAAACCTCATTTATATATAAGTAAGAATCATTTTGGTTTCTGCTAAGAACTGTCAATAAAAAATTAAAGAAGCATAATAATACTTACAAGTTTGCGTCAGTAGCTTTTACTAAGGTATACATATAGAAATCTTTGGTCAGTAGTAATTCATAATAACAAAAGTGTTTTTTTAAGTCTTTAATGCAGTTCTTATTTGGGTTACCTACTGCCAAAGACATTTTAAGCGAAGCTAACTGCATTGCTAGGTACAAGAAATGCAGTAGGCTTCGATGATGTAAACTTTAGGTAGTTAGAGGTACCTACTAAGTAGTGCCAACAATCTCTAAAAGTAGGTAGGTAACTAGTATTTTAAAGACATTAAAATAGGTAGATACTACCTACTTATTTTATTATTTCCTCTGAGTTGAAGTAGGTAGGTATAATTTCTAAATGAAATTAGGGACAAACAACATCCCAGCACGATTCAGCAATACAAAGTTATCATTCTCTAATGGGCGCGTGCTGTAAATGTAAGTAGGTTGTGTAGGTATTATTTGTTTTGGTATCAGTACGAGAATACTTATATTGTGCAAGATTTGACATTGACCCATCTGGGTCTCTTTAACCCCTCTAAACTTTTATTTTCTTTCCTTGCTATAACAGCAGCGATATCAGCTGATTATCAATTCAGCTAAGGACATTTTAGTCAGCAAGTTTATTTGGAAAAACCTTAGGTATGAGCGGATGAACTCCTAGGTAATACAAGTAGGTATCTACCTGCTTACCAACTAGCAAAGTCTTTAAAAATGTATGTCGCATGCGCGAAAACGTCACAAAGGGTGGGTGTAAAGAGGGGTCACCCTCGAGGGTAGTGGGGGTGGTTGCACCATACCGTTTAACACCCCACAAGATTTAGACCCTAACAAACTTCTATTTTGTTGCTGAACATGGAGTAGGTTTTCGTATACATTAACTTTGGTCGTACTGGAGTTAAATTATTTTGCCTCAAGCAGGACATGAACCTACAATTTTCCGCTTGACACGAGACGAAACAAAAACGGAGTTAACAACTTTTTTCTTGTTTTATTAACCTTTCCCAGTATGGCAGTAGGGCAGATAGCGCCATCTGTCAAAGCAATCGGAACTACTTTTCTCGAATCGAAAACATCTCATTTCAAAACTTACCGTAGAAAGTTCGAGTTCAAAGTTTCTAAGTTCGATTATTTTTTGGTTTTTTTATAACTCAAGTATCAAGTAAACGCAACCGAAAATAATATAAGTAGGTACTTACAAATTATATATTTTAAATTATTTTTTTTAAACCAATACCAACCTAGGTACAAACATACAAAATAAAATTATGTATGTTTGTTTAAAACTAGCTAACAAAAATTAAAGTTTTTAGCTTGTACGAGATTACTTGACATTGACACAATAGCAAAAGTAGACATCCTTTAAAAAATGTGTTACGCTTTGGTTGGTGGTTTGTTATGGGGTCTATATATAAGGGTGGTGTATTGTATAAAAATTCATTACAAAAATTCTTACGGTTATGAAATATTATGATGTGCAATACTTTTGAGGTAATGGATTATCTGGATTCTGGATGTACCAAAAGTTTTACGCCCAGAAGAGCACATCATAAAAAATCTTTACAGCCGTCAAGCTATGTTTACATTGTACTAGTTTAATCAAACATTGCTTTAATTGGAATGAGATGTTTTCGTCTCAAATTATTTAATAAAAAACTATTAAATGGCGGTAGCTCAACTTGCAAATATTCTATAAAGTCATAATACGTATCTTTGGTCGTACTGGAGTGGAAATCAAATACAAACGAAAAGAAAAAAAATCGTTTGACACGAGACGAAACAAAAATGGAGTTACCAATTTTTTTCTTGTTTTGATAACCTTTCACAGTATGGCAGTAGGGTAGCTAGCACCATCTGTCAAAGCAATTGGAACAAATTTTTTTATCTCGAATCGAAAACCCCTCATTTTAATAAGCAAAATCTAGGCTCATAATCAATCAATCAATCATGTTCTTCCGTTTTTTTTTCTTTTTATTTATATTTATATTCTGTGCTCGATTTACTTTTAGTTTAAAGGAGTTGTTTCACGTAATACGGAGCCGGGCCTTGGTCTTTTGTAGGGGTCTAGATAGTTAGATAATCATTAGAGAAACCATTTAACACTGTTTATTTATTTTATTTTGGCTTCTTTTATAATCTAAAGTAAGTTTATCCACAATGCAAAACAACATGGCGGGTTTAACGAACAACTGGGTTTGTTAGGTACTGTCAAAGTCAAAATGCGTTACGATTATTGGCTAATAGCTGTCATGGCGGACCTCTAGTGTTCCTATTTTAGAAAACTCAACACAACAAATGTTTTTCCTATAGAACTTTGTTGTCTTCTTAAAAATAAAATTGTTTATTACTGTTAGTCTAATATTTTTTTCCAATTTTTCTATGGTGTTACAAAGACCTAGGCCACTATGAAATTGGTCCTTTGACAAATCATAGAAAACGATATGTAATGGATTATCCATCCTTATTGAAAACAGAGCTTACGTTAAACGTAGTGCTTACATTCTCTTGGGCTTATGTAATAAAATATCATGTCGGGCTCTGTCGGGTTCCCGTTTGTATGCATGCATGTTAGATGTTTTGTTTGTTTTGTAAAGTTTTGTTGTTTGGCTTTGAATTATTTGATTTGAGTGCAATACTACAACAAGCAATATAATGGATGAAGTGGTTAACAAGCTTGGGGCGGCTGCTATCAGCGAGAATGACGATAACAAAACCCATTTCGAGAACCTGTACAAAAATAGAGGCAGAATAGGGAATCAGGAGGATAGAAGAAGGAATATCTTAGAAACACAAAAAGGGTAATAAATAAATAAATAAAGTTAATTTAAGATGTAAATTAAATAATAAAAGAATAGTGTAGCTTACACTATTCTTTCCCCAGGTAAAGTATCATACATAACATTTATTCTTAACTTATAATATAACTTAATGCAACTCAATAGCTAATTTATATATATTTATATATATATAATTTATATATAGTGATGATAGCATAATAAAATCTTTACAGTCACCGCAACACCAAATTGGACAAATTTAGAGGTATCCTGGAACTTGTGGAAGCAGTTGAGGATGACACACTCACAACACCGAGGGTAAGTAAATGATATCAATGAATACAAAATATGCACCTAAATCATTGCATTTATTCAGTTATTTTTAAGTATTTATTTAGTTACTTGTACAACCATAAGACGCTCAATCAATTTTTAGTTATGTCTGATGGCCAACCTGACCTTAAAATGTTGTGATTAATATATACAAATATTTTAACTCCAATTCATTTTCATGCTTTCTATATATTCCCAAAAACCATGATTGATTAGGTAATTTTCTACAATCATGAATTATATTTGCTAGAACATGGTCACGGCTGCCTTAGTTTATAATATTGTCTCTAAATGTTTTAAACCTATAATATTGTCTCTAAATGTTTACAGACCCATTGGAATCCAACAATTTTCGTCTCAGGATTTACTAGGATCCCAAACTACTGTGATGTTCTAATGATGTCAGAATGGATGTATGAAAAGCCTAGCGATTTTGCAGAGAACTGGCTCGTGGTTCCATGTCCAAGAGGAACAAGGATGTTGGTGTTAGCCAACAAAGTGGGTTCCTAAACAATTTTTTTTTTTCTTATTTTATCTGCATTTAGTCTACAGACTATGAGCAGGTTTGGTGTAGGCAGTCGGGCTTGGCAAAGATTTTTTACAGTGAACATTCCTCCCTCTTATTTATTATCATGTTTCATCCAATTTTTTCATAAACAAGTATTTGAGCAAATAAACTACGCACAAAAATTACAAAAGACATTACCAATAGCATGGTAGTTTATCAAAACTAAGAATCATTGCATTAGAACTTAGAAGCAATGTACATGATTTTTTTATCTAACAAATGAAAATATTATTGTACATTATTTACATATTAACATCTTATTAGGTCAATAATAAGAAAAAAAAAATAAGGTATGTACCATTTATTGAAGATTAATTTATACATCTAATGGTTGAGTTGATTACCTGTTGCCCATACTGGAATGTGTGAAGCAGATGCTGTAGTGCTTGGGACAGGTTTTTTTAGATGAAGTTGGCTTGCCCAGCACCTACATCATCTTCACAGCTTAGCCAGCCTACATAATGGGGTATATTTAAATGGGGTAATTTAATGATAAGAAAAACCATTTATTCAACCATCACAAAGTAACAGAAAATAAATAAAAACAAAATATATATAGATACCAATGTGGTAATGGGGGTAAGGCTTTCCATATGTTAACCAGGCACTAGAAAGCAAGGGGAAACCTTGCTTTCTAGTTGATGGACCAACAACACTGTAACTATCGGGAATCTATTGGGTTTCTGTAACACAGTAAAAACTAACAAGAAACCAGTGAAATCACTACTATGTCTGCATCATATTTTTGGTTATTAAAATATTTGTATTTGTTGTAACGGGAAATATTTTTATTTCAGGGTATAACAAAATGCTTTAACAAATATGGCAACTTTAGATTTGAATGTCGCACAGCTCTGCCCGGCGGTAACCCGTGCCATATCAAAAAGAACCATTGCACAGTTGTGTTGGACTGCTTCTACGATAAGGAATCCAACACTATGCATGTCCTTGATGTCCTCGCTTGGAACAGTTGCGTGATGACGGAGGGTGAAGTTAGTTCTAGTAGCCTTTTAATGTTTCTACTGCAGGGACCATTGCTTACTCTCGAGCGAGAGTGATTGGGCTCTTAGTCCACCACATAGACCCAATGCCGATTGGTAAAGGCACATGACATGGATTTTAGATTTTTTTCGAATTTGAATTTTTAGTTCTAAAAAACATCCCGTTTCCTCATGTTATTTTGCGAATGCACGGGCATTGCGCACGTAATATTTTTTTAATAGAAACATACATTAAAAATCCAGGATCCAAAAATGAGGTCACTACCACCAATATCATTATTTCTTAAACATATATGTGTAACTGCAATATACAAAACCGAAAGCTGTAAAATGTTTTAATAACACTATTTTACAGGCTGGATTCCGACATTTCTGGATGTCTGGACAACTAGAACAGATACCGGAGCTAAAGCTAATTACAAAGAAGAATAAAATGATCTTCAAAGTGATACCGAAACTGCCGTGTGATACTGAGTCTCTAAACAAGTGAGTAGCGGATGCTAGTAACGTATCACACAGGCTATTTGCAAGCGAGTCCAAAGCGTGGCGAATAGCGCAGTAGACGCCAGTTTGTAGACTCACCTTCAACAGCCCGCCTACCCCACTTCTACACAACAAAACGCGGACAGTCACGAATTCGCTGCGCCTTCGTTGCTAACTCGTCTCGCTTTGAACTCGCTCGCAAATCGCCAGTGTGATATCAGCCTAAATATTGAAGCGCAGTGTGTATACGAAGCTGAGGTGTCACGCCCATCTAAGAATTAAGAAGAAATATTTGTATTTTTCGTATTATCTGTTTGTAACGCATAAATTTAAAAACTACTGGTCATCTTTCACCATTAGGATGCATACATTATCCCTGGGTAACAGACTATAATTATTTATTACTGGCGCCCAACCCGGTCGCTAGTTAACTTATAATCAACAACCTTGTAACAGGGGGGGCCTTACTAAAGAAAAACTGTAATTTTAGAGAAAGGCAGGGAAAGGTTTTCCTTGTCATTCTTATGTCAAGAAACAAAGACATTGATTTGAAAGATACATTAGTTATTAGAGGTTTAATGTACGTCTAAATAAGGTTCATAATTACAGGTTTCTATCGATATACCCTTATTACAACCACAACATGCCTCCTGTGGACGGGCTGTTGTTCTATCATCAGAAAGCGCAGTACTTCGCCGGTGAAACTCCGCTGGTCGGCTGGCTGTACCCCTATATGCTCAATGAAGTTCTGGGTGACGGTAGGCATTCAAATAATCTCTATCCGTTGAATGAAATTGCTTCATTATTTACAAAACAATACGTCAATCACTCGGAGGAAGATTAAGTCTTTGGTCAAACATCAGTCGGTTCTTTTCGGTACGCAACGAAGACACAAGCGAGCAAGCAGACAGTTTATAAGTGCACACTTACCTAAAGTAGTGTATTTAAGTACATAGTATTTGCGCATTCCTTTTTTTGTATAAAGGCGAAAATGTCAAAAATGTACAATGCAACTTTAATGTATAAATTTATTAGTTGAATTGCCCCTCTGATCTACGAAGCTAAGCAACATTCTAGTAGGCCACTATTTGTATGGGTTCATCTGAGCGCTTCCGTGCTTTGGAGGGCACGTTAAATGGTCATCACAGCTGTAAATGTCGTTAAGCCCTGAGATCAGAACCCGACGATAAGACCCCGAGATGCAGATAGGCTTAGACGTAGGCCTTCGGGCGGCCCATAAACTTTGTCACCAGAATTGGCCACTGACTCATAATAACTTACCTATTCCAGAAATCAAAGTTCACACAGGATACATCCTGGAGAAGCCGATAGACTATACAAACTTTATGGAATTCATAAAACAATTTGAAAGCAAAAATAAGAGGAGGAGGCAAAAGAAAATATTTAAACCCAATAAAACGGACACAGAAAAAATGTCTGAGGTATTTTTAGTCACGTTTAAAGCAATAATGCGACTGTTAAATTGATTTTAGTACTGTTGCGATACGATACAATAGTAATTACTAGTATTTTTCATGTATTTTAATTAAAACAAAACATTTCTACTTTAGGAAAGCGCGACTGAAGAAACATCGGAAGCTATAAACGAAAACGCTACTACTGATGCTGAAGTACAGGTAATCAGACTATCTTACCACACCCCACATTCAATGTAATGTATGCAATAAACGCGTCATTCACATGCATAGTTTGTGTCCGTAAGCGGTGCCTTTGTATGTTGGGTGTCATAAGTAAGTTCGTATGAGTCAGTGGCCAACTCCGGTGACAGAGTTTATAGGCCGCCCGAAGGCCTCTGTCATGGCCTAACAACTTTGAAAAGCCGGGACCGACTGCTTAACGTGCCTTCCGAAGCACGGGAGCGCTCAGTTGAAATTGCCACTGGCAGTCGCCCATCCAAATGATGACTACGCGGAACAGTGCTTAACTTCGTTGATCTGTTAGGAACAACTTAGCCGGCTACGTCACGAGCGCTCCATATGTGTGTCATGGTTGGCACGTTGGCACCAATAGGCATGATAGTAACTAAGAATCACTAAAATCTCCACCTTTATAAAAAAAGAGTCATAGAACATAGAATATAACAAACAAACATAGTTCTTTTTACATTAGATGCGTGATTGATAATATTTTTAATAAAATAAAAGTACAAAATACAGCAATCCGCCATAAAAGGTCCACCAATCAGGAGCACCAATCAGGAGCATCTTGGTTCTCTGACTGGTGGCATCAAACAAAATTGCAGAATTTTGAACCTTATTGCTAAAATTTTACATTGAAAACAGACGTAACGACGTCACCGCTGTCACTCCGCGATTCAGCGCGTTTTGGCGTGAATTTTTGAAAATTCAAATTTAAACGCATTTTTTTAATACTAAACCATTAATTTCTGGAATAATAAATTATTTTTTACATAAAGTCGATACTTCTGAACACAAAAAAACAGTTTTTCAAAAGCAGTCCTCATGCCTGTTACAGCAAGTTATGTTATGCTATGTGTATGTTGCAAATAAATCTTATCTTATCAAGAGCGAGATAGCAAGCTTCGCTTGTCTCGTCCGTTTATTGGTTTGTGGTGGGCACGCTCAACGTGCCACAGAGGTTGTCAAAATGATAGATTTGAAAAACACATAGCTAACAGAGGTTTAATTAAAGTATGTTTATGAATGCCCAAAAAAAACAAATAACACGCATTAAGCCGCGTTTAACATTATTCTCTCGTGGTGTGTCGTGACGCGTCATAAGCATATCGTATCCATATATTTTGAATGGTTAGAATTTGTGTTGTGACGAATTATGTAAATGTATGGATACGATATACTTATGACGCGTCACGACACTCCACGACAGAATAATGTAACCCTGGCTTTACCCTTGAACTCAGTTCGAATCCGTTTCAGTTCAATTCAGTGTTAATCTCGATCGCACACACACGAATTCACTCGATCACAAAACTATCAAACACCAGACAGTTTCTGAATAATAAGTCGATTTTGTTTCGTTTCAAATATTATGTACGCAATCCGTATGCAATCGTGCGCTAGTTCAGCTTTCAATACCAAAATTGATCAGCCAGAGATTGAGATTAGGTTCGAATCGAGTGACGACAGTTCGAATGAGTTAATATTAATATTAGTTATATAAACTAATATACTATATAATAAACTAATATTATATATATAAGGTCATTCATTATCAACCTGACAAACTTAAGGGGTATCCACACATAAAAAAAAAATACTTGTACTTTTTTTTTTCTAAACGATTTTTTTTTATATTTAAAAAAAAAATCGTAATTCTGCTTAATAATTAGTTATCCTTGTTAGAAATCGAAAAGGCAGCGCTCAGTACGTGTCAGTGACCCGCGCGTCAATTAACCGCGGGTCAATAACCCGCGCGTCCTTGACCTGCGCGTGTCCTTGACCCGCTACGGGGCGCGCACACTCGAATATTTCATTATTACGTCGCTTAACTTGATTCCCAACAACGATAAATAAAAATTGAGCGGAAAAACGTAATCGATTTTTTTTTTGTTTACTTGGGATTTTTAAGACAAAACATACATAAAAAAAAAATTATAGGTACATATATTTTTTTTTATGTGTGGAACCTATCCCTTAAGTTTGTCAGGTTGATAATGAATGACCCTGTATATTAGTTATGTAAACTAATATTATATATAATATTGATGTCGATTCTGTTGTAGCATTTTCTAAACTTAGCGAACAAAACTATCTCGGTCTTTTGTATTTTAAATTCATAAGAAAAAGACGGCAATAATTTTAGCTAGTATAGTATAGAAAATGTTACAACAGAATCGACACTATTAGTTATATAAACTAATATTATCTGTAGAGAAAGATTTGTATTTTTGTTACGAACAAACTCAAAAACTACTGGTCCGATTTCAAATTTTTTTTCAACATTATATGCTACATTATCCCTGAGTAACATAGGCTATATATATTAGTAGCAACTCGCTCCGGCTTCGCACGAGTACGAGCTTAAGTTTTCATTGCAGCCGTGCGAAGCCGGGGCAGGTCGCTAGTAAGTAATAAGTTATGAAACCAAATTTTTAATAATTTAATACATTTCTAGGACAATAACGCGGTAACGGAACAGAAAACTATGGAAACCGAATGCAATGTTCTAGCACAGGTATGTCTTCACGGCCTTCTAATGTCCCCACTACTGAGACGCTGGTTTACTCTCGAGCGAAAGTCATTATCATCATCATGACAGCCTTCTAGTGTTCCCACTGCTAGACTATTAGCCTACTCTGAATCGAGAGTGATCGGGTCTTAATTCACGACTATATTGCTAGATACGTCTTTAGATTTTTTATAGTTATTAAACATGGCGGTTTTCTTACGAAATTTTTCTTGTTTGCGAATACTGGCATTACGCACATAATATTTTCGAGTAGGAAAATCCATTGGTGCAAGATGTGTTTCGAACTCACGACCATTGGAAAAATTGAGTTTTGTCTAATGATTGTTTCAAATATAATCATATTTTAGGGTGACAATGCAGCATCTGGCTCGACAAATGGAAATGCTGAAGAAGGCAATCTGCTATCAAAGGTATTTTTATCTTTTTACACGATTTTGGGCCATAATGTTTTGTCTGTCCTACATACGAAACAGTTGTGCTACTATTATTGCTTATTACATACAGAGTTTCTTGCTGGACATATGAACTTGTAACTTCCCGCGACTTGACTTACAAACTTTGCTCTGGCGACCTCCTGAGTTCAACATTGGGAACTTTTAACTTTGTTTACCTCATGAACGTCAAGTTGAGGCTATGCATTGTTGTGTAAAAATGTCCGCCAATATATATTTTATTACTATCAAATTTGATAAGGATTACAAATACAAATACAAATACAAATATTTTATTAACCACAAATACAAATGTTGACACAGTAGTGATTCACTGGTTTCTGAGTTAGTTTTCACTGTGTTTCAGAAAGACAGTTGATTCCCCAAAATGTAACTTATGGATATGGCAAAAGTAAATAATTTTAAACACTATTTTAAAAGATAAGTACAAAAATATAATAAAAAAAAAAAAAAAAAAATGTACAACACCAAAACCCACTATATTATTTAAATACCTAATTAACAGTTAATTAATAAATGGAAGTTTAGTGAGAGAGTGTGTATAAGTGTTGTGTGTGTATGTAAGAGTGATTTTAATGGAGGTTTAGTGTATGAGTGTTGAGTGTGTATTATGTGTAAAGTGTGTTGTGTATGAATATGGGTGACTTAAGGGTAAGGATGTGTGTTTGTATGTTTGAATGTGATAAATGATCGTGTTTTAAACAACTTTAGTTAGGAGCTTTTCTACTTCTTCATAACTTTGATCTTGCAGCCAATCTTTGACGATTATTTTTAGTTTATGTTTTGTCATTTCTTTTGTTTTTATTTTGGAGTTAAGTGCGTTATAAAAGACAGGGGCAGTATGAGCATAGTGCCTTTGTGCAAAAGAACTTTTGCAAGGTGGCACCGGGCACTTATCAATTCTCTTATTAGTCGTAGGTAGGTATGGCACAGTCTCTTTGTGATACCTACGTATACAATTACTGATATAGAGTTTTCTCACTGTGAGAACTTGACATTTCTCGTAGAGCTCCTTCGTTGGATGTCTGAATGGTAGTTTGAGCATTACTTTTAGAAGAGCACGCTGTGCTCGTTCTATCTCTATAAGATGGGTTTTGTTGGCTCCACCCCAGGAACATATACAGTACCCAATTATGCATTCGCCGAGAGCTTTGTATGTCTGTGTTAGGAGCGTTTGATCTGCAACTGGACGAAGCAATTTAAAAACGTATATTACCTAGCTTCCTAATACGCTTAGACACAATTTTTATGATTGGTCCTTTATATCATTTTATTTTATTGTATTTAATTGTTTGTTTCTTATATAATATTATTGACATTTGATATTTGATATTTATTTTGTTATTAATAATGTTATTTTTAAAAAATGATTTTAGTAGGTACGGAATTGTACAGATAATTTTTTTATTTTTTTATTTATTTATTAATTAATTTTATTTGTTTAAATTTTATTTTAAAATATGACATTGTTACCATATTTAGTAAATTTGAATGTTTTGTTTTGACGTATCTAAGTACATGCAACATGTGGAAAGATAAATAAAATGAAAAAATTGAAAAAAAATATAGCACATGACCGTACTACATGGAAGAGAGATGAGGAGCCCTTTGCCCTGCAGTGGGATGATACAGGCTAATAATAAATAATAAAAAAATATAAAAAATGCTGGACAATCCACACAGCATCATCTAGCCCTAAGGTAAGCTGCTGTTAAACAGAGCTGTATTATGGGTACTAGATGACTGATATATACTTAATACAATACAATACATAGATAGATATTTTTTATTATATATAGAAAATACCCAGAACACCCAGAACAAATATTTGTAGATCGTACAAACATTTGACCCGAGGCGGGAATCGAACCCGCAACCTCCGCGTCTCAGGCGGACCTGCGCCCGCTGCGCCACATCGGTCGTCAATAATAATAGTAATAATAATAATAATATCAAATTTGATTTATCAGTAACACAACGATTTTACGATTTTTTAGGGTAAGTACTTAGATTTGTTTGAGATACGGCCTATTCTGGTTTGTAGAGCTGCTACGAGTAGAGTAGAGTTCATCAGATTCTTATCACGAGCTTAATGTGCAGTGAATGCAGATTCTTGGACGAAAAATTCATAAATTCTCATCGATGGGCAGAATCAATAGAGATTTGTACACCAACACAAAGTTGGCAGGATCTAGAGAACTGAGTAATAATTGCACACTCACCGGACACTCAATAAAATGTATGATGCAAACCTGTCTCAATCACCACATGCATGATTTGTGTACATAAACGGTACCGTTGTATGTGTGTGTCATAGTTAGCACCAATTGTCGCTAGAGCGAGATGGCGTGCTTTCGCGCATGTCATTATCGCGCTGTGAAGAGTGTACACAAAAACACAATAGAAGCATGTGAAGCCCTTAGAAAAGTGCCCACGAAGTCGCGATCGGGGTTAGAGCGTACGCAGCCTTTACGTAGTACTATTATGTTCTGTGGTTGTAGCAAAGTTTTGTTTCTTAAAAAAAAAACTTTCAACTGAAATTTTAAGTCAATACTTTCTTCTTTCTCAGAAAGGTGATGCTGGTGATTCTCAGTCAGAGGCAAAATTGAGTTTGGAAGCTGAAAGTATGGAAGCTGATATCAACGCAGGGAATAATATGGAAGCTATGGTAGCCGAAATAGTAAAGGAGGAAGAGAAATAAACTGATATTATGTGTAGAATGTATTTTAAAAGGCAGGAGGACACGTGTTTTTTTTTGTTTTTATACCACCTAAGTGTACGGCCCACTTAATGGTAAGCTGTCACCGTAGCCTATGCACACTTGCAACATCAGAGATATCACTTGCGCGTTGCCACCTGAGACGTAGACCTAAAGTCTCGTGTGCCTGTAATTTTACCGGACACCATACCCTTGGAACCGGAACACAGCAATGCGAGCATTACTGCTTGGCGGCAGAAATAGGTATGGTGGTAGTCCTTCCCCGGACGAGCTCTATCACAGAGAACTCTACTACTCCTAAAGCGCTTAACTTTAGTTTAATCTATGCGAGCGCTGAGCGCTTTTATTGTTTCCAAAATAAGTTCGGTTGTTTATATTGTGTCTAAGCTATGTAAATAATGAAATTAAATAACATTTAGACATGTCTAAATTTTCCGAAAGAAATCCCGAAACAAAGTATTTATTAATATAGTTTAGAAGTCTGTGTAATGCAAAATATTTTAGAATGCAAGTTGATGATTTTAGAATAATTTAATTACAGCTTACCTACCAAGGTAAAGCATATATCATGAAAAATAAATACTATTACTAGGTACAGTACTAATATCTGTTCTGTGGTACTACGTAGCTTCAGAAATAATTTGCAGCTGTTCTACCATCATTACTATAATATTTATTCACATAATACGTATATGGAAATGCTGTTTATCACTACCAAGCTTATTCTGTGGATATCAAGGCTGTTGTATAATAAAATAAGTTTTTGTAAAAATATAATCTTTTATTCAGAACCCTTTCCTGTTTAGCAGTGAGTTAAATAATTTCATAAATTACTTGTCTGTCATAACTCTACAGGTACCTGAGCTTTATTGTTTCTGCAACAATATCATATTATTTTAAACTAAACCTTCCTCTTGAATTACTATCTATTGCTATCTATCGCTGAAAACCGCATTAAAATCCGTTGCGTAGTTTAAAAATCTAAGCGTACATACATGCCTACATATTACATACAAACATAGACACTTCATTTTATACAATGTATGTAAGGACTTGTAATAAGGACCCTTTGGATTAATTCTCATCATTAAAGAAAACTTCTACTTCTTGAAGATGTCGATTAAAGAAAAATACTGTAGCTTTCATGGTGGTAGTAGGTTAGTAGATAGATAATGTTTTATATCATCGAATTGACAATAATAAGGGAGAGTCGTAAAGTTTTTAATGATTATTTGCTAACCATAAATCGGGCATTTCTCTCATCTAAACACATAGAATATTAATATAAGGAAATTGAGTCGTAAATGGCGGGCATTGTGCGAAATGAATTTCAAACAATCAATTTACTTATATTATGGCGAAGTGGCCTTTCATCAGAATTTTATTTTCGGTTTTATGAAATGAGGCTGCCATGTTTGGTCGGGTGTGGGCAAATATGTTTGGGTTTATGTTACCGTTACACTTTTAATAACAGCATTTTTTATAAAATATTTATTTATTACTAGCTGCCGCCTGCGGTTTTGCTAGCGTGGTACCTACCAGGATAAACAGCGTCCAAACATTTAAATATAATATTAATTGTTTATCTATCTACCTACAATCTAGCTCCATAACGGCTAATGAAATGGTATTGAATCTTCGACTACGAAACCCTTCATGCTGGTTCCAACACTCTCCTAGCAGTTATTTTAGTAACACTTACATTTGCGTATCTAAAAGGTCGTATAAAATCTCCATTGAAAATATTGATAAAACATTTTCGACCTAACATATTTCATGCTAGATAAGGTGCGACTTTATGGCAGAGTAAGGGCTGAATAAAGGACTTCATTACTTTCTAGGAAGTCACAGTTATTCATCCCCTGTCCGAATATAACTGATTTAGTGCCAGGATGGAATATTGAGAACTGAACCGTGAAAGTTTGATAAATCGTTTAAAAAATGTAGAGTTTCATCCAGTATGTTACTGCCTACACCAACATTACCTACCTACAACTAAAAAAATTTACATTTTCATAGCGCCTCTACGAAAGTTTTCAGTAGGTACCTGGTGTGTAGGTACCTAACTATACATATACCTATACTAACTCATGGTTAGTGACATAATAATCGCTAGCATGTAAGTACCTTTATTAAGTCACCAACACAGGTCCACGACACGAATTTCAATAATTTATGGTCGTGTCGTAGAGGGACGCTCCCTACTCCTAAAATTTTCGTATCGCTACGCTAACATTGCATGTAGCGCGTCGGGCGGCAGTGAGCGCGTTTTCGTAGCACGAACTATACAATTTTCGTAGAGGTTATGTTGTGGTACTTATAATATAATATAACTACCTGGTCTGCCCCAGCTTCGCACGGATGCAATGAATACTAAAGCACCCGTGCGGATCCGGGGTGGGTCGCTTGTAATAACTATAGCCTATGTTATTTGGGGATAATGTAGCATTCTAATGGTGAAAAAACTTGAAATCGGACCAGTAGTTTTGAGTTTATTCGTAACAAACCAAAATACATAAATACAAACTTACTTACAAAAATACAAGTCTTTCCTCTGTTTATCTAGATAACGTAGGTACACTTTTAAGACGTCAATTATGCAATACCAGCAGGCAGTGCTCTGAGATGATTCCTATGTATGAACAATATTTTACGGCATCTATACGAAGAGTTAAAGACCAATCTCGTCCTAACATTAAACTTAACGTCTATAATGGCTACGATCCTACGATAGTAGTAGTACCTACCTACTATTACCCGTTCTGTGACGATTCACAGGGTGCTATTATAAACTAAATGCTATCTTAGAAGCACGAGAGAATGGGGCAATAGCCAAGTTTAGTTTTCAGTAAATCAAAATGTTACAAACTTCAAAAGTTTGCGTCTAAGTACCAACGCAATCTATATACGCAAAACATTGAATCAGCTGCTTGTTGATTTTCAAAATTTAATTACGCACACAAGGGTTTATGTCTTGCGATATCGGCCGCACGCACAATATAATTATCACATGTGATCACATGTATATTTGTGACCATATAACTATGGCACGAGAATCGCCATCGCACTCAATGTTACTCGCACACACCTACACTTTATACAAATCATTTCGAACCCTTTGTTGTCTCTCTAATTCTGTGACTAATCGATATTTAAGTAGAATGTTTTTCTTGTATTTCAAATAGAACCTACCGCTCCAGAACATCCTGTATAATAAAAACAAGAGTTTTATTGCGATCATATAGCGTGGCTAAGTGCTGGGTATGCCACAAGACGCTTGTCTTGAATTACCTACACTTTATTTTCTCGCGTATTTTATTATGGTAATAACGTGAAACGGTCATCTAAATATATAAAATCGTTGCGTTACTGACAGATTGACAGAAAATCATCGCACAGCCATAACTGTATTTAGATACAGTTATATAGCCTAGAGACTTGGGAGGATCTTAAGAGGTAGATGTGTAGGTAAAAGAATTCCCATAGGTATCTAATTCAAGTCGCAAGAAGACGCAGCGGAAAGATGAGTTTTCCATGAAAAACTGCACGCAGACAAAGTCACGGGGTGATCCACTCTTTGATAAATAACAATGTCCCTTGTAGGTAGTAAATTTTATTGGTGCACTGTAAAAATAATTCAAGGACTTTTTTAAGGTACGATTGGTCGATTTGCGGGCGAATGCCCGTTTTAGTCGTGTAGTCGCCCGCGCCCTGACCAAATACCTACAGAATTATTGGGTTTGTGGTAGGCGTAATAAAATAATTACTTAGGTACACGAGTTATTCCCACAGGGGTCCAAATGAAATGATGTTCCATTGAACCTTAGTGAGAATATTACAATAAGTATAGTACTTATTACTTTAATTCCCAGAACAGATTACTGTTTTTTTCAACTAGCTAGAGAAATATAGATAACGAGTTGACCCGCGCGGCTTCACCTGCGTTTATTACAGTTTTTCATGCTATCCCACAGGAACAGTACCTACATTTTTTCGGGATAATAATATACATAGCCAATGTGTTATTCCAGGATAAGTCCTGCCACATTCCAAATATCATCACAACGGTAAAGTCGTCACGGAGATACGTGGTTCAAACAAAATTTGTTAGCGGCTAGGTAGGTACCTATATCGCTAAATAAATAAATAAAGTTTTATTTCAGGCATCAATTGATAAGTTACTGATCTTAATTTACTTAATCTACGGCCCATAGAAATATATACCTTACAGACTAACATACATATAAAAAGAAAACTTATAAAACACACTGCACATTATTTAGCACGGATTGTCTGCGCCGTGTTACGCTCACGCACTGTCTTGGTGTCACGCAGGCGCCCCCGCGGACGCGTCTGTACATCTCACCCTTCGGCCAAAACTCTGGATCCATGAAGGTCGAAAGACGGGCAGTCGGTACTCTTACCATAAAAGACTTGAAGCTTACCTACACTATGGCGAGATTCCAACTGCACAACCCTCATGGTGAGATGGGTCTTGTGTACTCCACGACATCCTCTGGCTTTACGACGTAGTGAACCCGGGACACGTAGAGATAAGAGCGATTTCTTCCAGGCAATCTTTGGATGGATTAGAAATGTTACAAAATAACAAACTCTTAAACTAAGCTAACTTAACATCATAACAATTAACAACACACAATCACACATAATCAACTAAATTAATTGTTATGATTTTATTAGGTAGGTTTGTCTAAAATTACCTAACTCCAATATCCATTATCTGCTACCGTCTAATGCTGATTACAATAATTTTATTACAAGCTTTACCTAAATGGAATGTTTACACAAAAGGTAGTCAGGTAACCGAGCTAATTAGATACTTGGATACTTTTCATAAAATGTAAGTGGCCATTCTCTAGATTTGGGTAGGCCTATTCCAAAACATTTGGACACGTAAAACTTTTTGAAACAAGCCTTAGATCTGGGGTGTGTATTCCGGCACAACACGAGGTTTTTACATTTCAAGAATTATATACCATCACATTAACAGACTAATCACGTCACACTAATCACATTATTAATCACACTAATAATATTTTTAATGCGAAAGTTTAGATGATATGTTTGTTCCTCTTTACCTCGACAACCAATTTACCGATTTGGCTAAAATTTAAAACATAGGTAGGTACTTAGATCGATAATGACCGAGACATTGTAATTAGCAAACCTTATTTTGAAACTCCCAAACTTGAGTTTGTTACTATGACTCAGCGGACTCAACAAAAGAAGACAGTACATGACGAGGCTTTTCTTTTCAGTTTCAGTTGTAAAGCTTTGTAAGATAACATCGTCCGTCATTTCTTTAGAATAATGACGGCGGTCAGAGCGTGGGGTACATTGGAAATACTGTAAATAGAGCAGACGTGGTACTTTTGGAGTACTAAAGGAGTCTGAACTTTAATAAAGTAAACTTGCTATTATCACATCTCACTTTATTGTTTTAGAGTTTTTAAATAGTAGGTAAAGTAGGTATTATTTGTATTATAACACTGTTTTGAGTGGTTTTGATTAATGTTTTGCTCAAATAAATAACTAACTGCCGCCGGTTAAAAAATCTAATTACATAAGGCTTGTGCCTTATTCCACTCCATTCCTTTAGGCGAAGGAGTTTAGAAATAAATAAGAATTGTTTACAATTATGTACCATTTACGAGTAGAACAATATCTAAAAGCCAGCTTAAAGTTTGGCTTAAAAAACTGTCTTTGTTTATTTTTCCTGTTTTTTTTCTCTCGTCTTCAACGAGTTTTATCTACTTACTAGCTTTTTTAGGTGCTTACGGTTCATACCGCAACATGCGTGTTGATTACTGAGTATTTTTGCTCTGTAGGTCAGGTATCCTCTTTGGACATATTTTGGCGTTCCGCCAGTCGCGCGGCTTGACGGCTCTTCTATGCAATATTATATTCATGAAGAAGACTTCCGCAATCTGCGTAATCATTGGCTTCCTCGCTTTGACGATATGCTTAGAAATCTTTGCTTCCTCGTTTTCATCCGATTTCGGAAAGTATCACAAAAGTTTTTAGAAAGTAGAAAGACATAGAAAGCGGAGCAAATGTTATGCGTTAGTTCTGAAATTCTCATGTAGGTAAGTGAAGTTATTCTTCATGAGAAATAAATATTCCTAAACCTGACATTTGGTCTAATAACTAAACATTTTGATAAAAGGTTTATCTTTTACCTAATATAAGAATTAATTTAGTTAGCTTTGGCTTTTAAATTTAGTTTTTTTTTCAGTAGGTTTTGTTCGAGTTAACTCTAAGATTTGAATTGAACCATTTTCAAATGTAAAGCAAGCTAATGCCAACTGGCAATTGCCTACTTGCATATACTACCTACTTAGTATAATTATCTCAGAATATTTCAGATTTCAGATTTCATTTATTTAACCCATTATAGCACAGTTTATTTAACCGATTTTACAAGGTCATTTCAATAATAATAATAAATAAAAACAGTTTTTAGGCATTCATGGTAATAAAATAAAATAATAATATAGAATAATACAAAGAATACTTACATAATAATAAATACTTACATCATATATTTGTCTCTGTCCTAAATTATACGTCCCTGTCCGACAGAATAACCTAGTTCCGCGTAGTCATCATTTGGATGGGTGACCGCCAGTGGCAATTTCAACAGAGTGCTCCCGTGCTTCAGAGAGCACGTTAAGCATTCGGTCCTGGCTTTTTTAAAGTTGTTAGGCCATGACAGTGGCCTTCCGCCGGCTTAGAAACTCACCAGAGTTGTCCACTGACTCATACGAACTTACTTTAGAATAACCGTTCATCTGGAAATTAGTCTACTTGAAACTGACTCTAAGATAATAAAATTGACACTTAAGTAGGTACCTACTCGAAGATAAAGAATAGGCTCTTTGTTAATAACTTCGATCTACCATCACCCCGCCACCCGCGCCGCCTCGGGACATGACATATCTTGGCTAATGAAACAGGACTATGTCCTGTGTCCCTCGAGTGTTCGACGACGACGCCTATTTTCTATCGCTAGGTTATTAAACGATACTCGTAGTCAATCAAGTAATTTTGCTTGGTAAATAGGTAGATGATATCTATTACATTGGTATTGTCCTGTCCATCCATAGACAGAAGACATATACCAATACTTGCTCAGATTATTGGAATAGTTGTATTAGAAGTTCAGCTCGAAAGAAAAGTGTAAAAATACCTTTGTTTATCGGCATGTTAACACGTTACAATGCACATAAGCATACATGTTGTTTTTCTAAGAGCACACGTATAACATTGCAAGAGAATGACATTTTCCCAAATAAGTAGAGCACCAAATAGTACCTAACTGCTGTGCTGTTTGCACTAAACATGCACACCTTGCACCTTGCACTAGCGAGTCGGCACCCGATCAAGTCGGTTGAACTCCTCTAAGCGGTCAAGTGGCCTAAAAAATTTTATTGGTTATGTGCAACATAAACTATAAAATGTTAGTAACTCTGCAAGTACACCTACTTTAATTAGGTGGTAAATATCTCATTTTAGCGGTCCCAAAAGTTTATTCCCTATAGCATGTAAAGCCTTCTCGGGATTAGGGAAATATAACTATGGAACCCTAGGGAAGGTAAACTCATCAATCTTGCCATCCAACCCACCTATCAAGTCTTGTCTCACTGTGAAGGTAACGTTTTACGTCTGTGTGGAAAATCTTACAACCTAAGTCAATTTATATTGCTATAGTTTATATATGCGTCATCCAAATGATGTTTTTATGGTGTTAATGGAGACAGATAAAATTTCTTTGATGTGCAAATGTTATTGGTACCTAGACAGTTGGGACACTGAGTCCCAATATTTTTTTGTCCGAATCGACAGCAACTCAGCAATTCGCGTAGTACTCCGCATACACATTTCTGCTCGCATTGCTGTGTTCCTGTTGGGTATGGTTTCCGGTGAAATTACAGGCACATGAGACTTTCCATCTAACGTCTCAGAGTGGTAACACGCGAGTGATATCTATGATCTTGCAAGTGTACATAGGCTACGGTAACCGCTTACCATCAAGTGGGCCGTACGCTTAGTTGCCACTTTAGTGATATAAAAAAAAAATGATGAGGAACTAGAAAATAAAACAAACACGGAAAGTCTACTAAATTAACTAAATACTCTGGTCTTTAGAGAAACAAATAAACTTTATTTTCGTAGTATCTCGTAGCACGGTCTAACAAAGAGACTGTTTTAAAGATACTAAATAGCGTTATTTCTGCGACGCTCATTTCTCAGGATTCAAGCTATCGTGCTTTCACAAAGTTGCCGAGGGCTCACATTTGCATTAAGTAAGCTCGCGGTCGTGGAGCAAAGTAAAAATGGAAGTGCTCTAAAGTAATTTCTATGTCTATCAATCAGAAGAAAAGCATCCACACACAATGTCATTTACCTACACTGTCTTAGTAGTATCACAAATCGTTTGTAAAATAAACAGCTAAAGATCTATGTCAACTAAATGAACTTATACCTACAACCTTCGTTCATCGAGTCCATAGTCAATCCATAGTCGTTCTTGCGAAGTTTTGAGTGAGTTTTAGTTTTTGTTGTGAGGACACTAACAATTTATTTTTATTTTTAGAAAACTTACTTATTAAGACAATCCTACCACTGTTAATGTTAATGTCTGCAAGGCATTGTTTTCTTAGCCAAAGTAGATTTAGTCCTGCACAACTTCGCATTATTGACATCCAGGTGCCTACAGCTCTGCTTGTTTTCTGAATTCCATATACGCGATGAAATGTTGATGTGACAGGAATTCACGATACATTCGAGAATGATGGATGGCGGGGCTTTAACTATCGAATCAGCGGTTTAAAAGAGAATTCTCGGTTTAAATTTCCTGTGTGGTCTACAAACAATTTCCTACTCGTATAAAGACTTAACATGAAAGAACATGATTTAATTTAACTTTATCTATGTTTAATTAGACCAAACTCGAATAGGCACTATTCTCCGAATAAATCGTAGTTATTAAAACTGTCATTTTTAATTGACATTATTAATTGTCATTTCTTATTCTGCAGTATAGTTATTCTATAAGTTAGGTCGAATCCAACGAGTTTCGTATTCTTAGAACTTTTAAGTATTATACTGTTATCATTATTTAACAGAAATACATTTTTATTGGTTCGTAGGTTTGTACTGAGACCTATACAGTTGTTACACTGTTACACGCCTGCTCATTTTGAATAGTGTTCTGTACTTTGATTACACATTGTTAAAATTGGCGATTAGATCAACCACTGTGCTATGTGTATTTTCAAATGCGACTGCCACTAATTTAATTTATTTTCGTGGCGTTTCAAATGACGAGACGAACAAATGGAATTAATAGGCGAAAGAGACATAATAACCACGTTTCGGGTTGATGAGCGCAATGCAATATGCCACGCAGAACTTTAAAACTTAAAACTTTGGATGACACTCCTGCAGGCGTGACTTTTAACACCAGGCGAACAACTTGACCGTCTCCACATTCGCTAACATAAAAACGATTGTAGTAGGTACCTACATTCGTACGTATATTACTTTGTATTTTCCACCAGCTCAACTTGTAACTTAGACTAACTATCATCTATATTTCGTCACCTTCAGTAGACCGTTTAGTTAGTAAACTAAAGCGCCTAGAAGTAGCAATATTAATTATGATAGCAACGAGCTCGTAAAAGCTATTTTACGCGCTTCGCAAGAACGGCTGTTACTGAACGGCTTTCAAGCAATAAAGCACGAAGAGACGTTTACCCTGGTTTTATTGAAGTTTTTTGTTCGGCACATTTAAGCGACGACGCGACGCTGATGCCTCGGCTTGCTGGATTACGTCTGTCACCATCGAGTGAAACGTAAACGTTAGTTAATTTTCAGAGTTCCGTATTTCGTACTTTATGTTATGGGGAAGTCACTGTTTTTCTGTAATACAGTTTATATGTTAAACTAACAGAAGGCAGAGCTGCACATTTACTTGTAAACATGCAATTTTTGTTTTTGTATAAACAAAACTCTTAATAAACGATCAGTCTGGTGCCCGTCTCTCTGTCATTTTAATAGAATACGTAAGATAAAAATTATTTGCAAAATAACATGAATGTGGGTTATACAAAATGGCGTACATGTTTAATAAGATAGATTAGGTACCCACAGTAAATAACATGAATGTTTAAGGGTGTATACAAAATGGCGTACATGTTTAGTAAGATAGATTAGGTATCCAGTGTAGATTGTTACCTTCCATGCTAGTAAGTAAAAACTGTGTTACGGTTTTATTCTGCAGTTAATGCTTTGCTTTTTACGATGACATTGATGAATTGCTCCAAAAATACTATCGACAATTTTAGGACGGTCGAGACTCGAACCACATCGTTCCTTGAGCTGGCAATGCTACGCTACGACCTTAAGCTACGAGTATCTACAATTAATCCACAGGCAGAGTACAGACTACCCTAACATTCGCGCAAATGATAACTCAGATTCATTGAAAAGAATTAAATAGTTGGTAAGACATTTTTGAAATTCGAAAGAAAAATATACCGATGTCCTTAGAAGTCAACGTGCATGAACGGAGTTTCCTAATAGGTGCTCTATCAAAGCAAACTTGGGCCATGAGAAATATCGAAGGTTCATCTAACAAAAACTGTTATTATTCCAGGTTGGGACCTACTTATACATTCTATCCGCGTGGAAAATAGCACGTGTCTACAAAAAAATCTTCTACATTTCGCACAGGAAAAATATACTCACTTACAGCTTACAAAGTTCCAAGTGTGAGCGGCGTGGATTTATTCTTGTATTGCTGGATTATGCCATGCTTTACGATAAGCTACGCTCTCTTTCTAGCTTGAATTGAATCCTTAGTTTTTATTACGACCTTGCATTAGAATTCCGCTCGCCACGTTTTTAAATCCGTATTGCATTTGGATCCATTGAAACCGAACGAATGTTCGTCTCCCTATTTTAATAATCCGATTGAGTGACTCAGATGAAAAATAGCTTTTGGTGCTAAAACTTGATTAAGATTTTTTCTCTTAAAATGTTTATAAAATAGGTATCCTTCTAAAGTTTGTGGTTTACTCGGTACCAATATTGCATCTGTACTAAATTTTAAGTAAATAGCTTTATTGTAACCGAAAATCCGGACAGGCGTAGAAGGTCTCCGGCGAAGGAACCATAAAAACGAACGTGCGAATTAATAAAAAAATCTAATTTCAAAAAGTAAAACCCTAGATTTTTTCCGAAAAAAAAGTGTAATCGTCACCTGAGTTCACGATGACGACTATGGATACCAGCGTTAATTTAATTTAAAACACGTCGTGTCACTCGTTTCTTTAAGATGCCATTACCAACCTAAATAGGCTAGCGGCATTGAACCCAAAATCTTTGAAAAGAACGTGACGTTCTTGATCTTTCTTGAATCTCCACAATATTTTACCCACAAATGATTTCGTATTCTGAAGGTTTTGGGGTGAAATGGTTTAATCACGCTTTTCCACTGCATCGATTTGGATGAAAATTATCTATTAAAAATAACATGCAGATTATCAGGTTATATTTCAGCGTTGAATTTAAGCAAGGATCAAAGAGTTGAATGCAGGTACTCATCTTTGCATTATAGCTCATTTACACCATACAATAATTGCATTCAAGAATTGCCTTGTCAAATTGATTTTAGAAACAAAAATGTTCGAAATTGGATTTGATAAGGCAATTCTTGCATGCAAAATTATTGTATGGTGTGGCCATTACTGACTGACTTGACTGCCAATCAACGCACTCTTAACCGTATTAGATCTGAAACTTGGAGGTTGTGTTCTTTTTAAGTGTTTAGTAGAAGTACACTAAGAATTTCTGGAGAACGACGCGTCGAAAAGATGGGAATGGAAGTTTGTATACAAAAAACGCGAGGGCGCTCTCTACGAGACGCGCCGCTACTTAAAGCTGGAAGCGGATTCTTTAGTAAGTAAGTAAGTTCGTATGAGTCAGTGGCCATCTCTGGTGACAGAGATTCTAGGCCGCCGAAAGCATCTGTCATGGCCTAACATTTAAAAAAAAATCCGGGAGCGACTGCTTAACGTGCCCTCCGAAGCACGGGAGCGCTCAGTTGAAATTGCCAATGGCGGTCACCTATCCTAATGTTGACTATGCGAAACAGTGTTTAACTTCGTTGATCTGTTAAGAACAATTTGGCCAGCTACGTCACGAGCGCTCCCGTTCGGATTCTTTTGTAACGAAACCATGTAAAATGAACGAAAAATGCAGCTCGGTGGTGGCAGTTGTACTCGTATTAAAGCGCGTAGTGCGTGCAATGGTACGTATTAAAGGATGTCATTATGAATGATTCAAGTGAGGAGAGTGAGGATCATTAAGCTGTCGGAAGGAGGACGCGGTAATGAACCCCACGATAGCGCTGTTGTCTCTGAAGTCTGCAGGGTCTGCGCTAATTGCTGCACACTTATTTAGGTCCACGTTGCAACTTATAACTTCCAACTTGCGTTCAACTATCAACCTACTTAATTATGCCGTAGTACTTTGGCAGTGTTTCTTTTGAGTTGTCGTTTTATTCAGAGCAAAGCTCTTGCGGGCATAACAACAGACTAATAACAATTAAAGTTTCGAAAACTTAGCAATACATAAGATGTCATGATGACAGCCTTCTAATCTTCCCACTGCTGGAACACAGGCCTACTCTCTAGCGAGTCTCGGTCTTAATCCACCACCCGGACTCAATTGGGGTTGGTGGGTGGCACGTCTGTCATATTTTTAGGTCTTGGACATGCCGCCGGTTTCCTCACGATGTTTTCCTTCACCGTATGAGACAGGCATAGACACATTTTTTTTCGAAAAATGTTTGTTGCACAACCGGGTATCAAACCCACGACCTAAGAATCAGAAAACAGGGTCACTACCACTAGACCACCAGTGCTCAGTTTTAAGATGTAAACATAGTACATAGGGAGTGATTGAGTAACTAGCGAATCCTAGCATAGTTATTTTTATCTAGTAAGATAAATAAAACTTTAGTTGATCTCAACCTTTACCCACACATGGATAGGATTCATTACAAATTCTGTTGTCAGAATGTCCAAAGGTCAAAGAGTCGTGCACGGAACGGAATGAGCCGGACTAAATGATTTACTGTGCCGATTATTTTCACGTGGAAAACAGTTCCGCATCTTGTTTGTTGATAAGTTTAGTGGAAATAAAATCGAATTAGGCGATTAAATTGAGTGGAATCGAGGTCGAGTTGGATCGCTCGTACGTGAATGGAATGTTTTAAATTTAGATACGGGTTAACCTACTTTATTTGGCAACACTGCAGGTATTTTTAAAGGATAACTGAGATTTTATATCCCCAAGCACTGTAGATTATCATCATCAGGCAGTATACGTTTACAGTTGGACAAGGCTCCAGAAAACCACGCTGAACGATCCTCTTGTCAAAACATCCTCTTGTCTTGGTTTCCGGTGAAATTACTGGCACATGAGGCTTTCGATCTAAGCCTCAAGGTGGCAACCCGCGAGTGATACCTCTGGTATTGCAAGCGTCCATAGGCTCCGGTAACCGCCTACCATCTTGTGGGCCGTGCGCCGTGCGCTTGATTGCCACTTCAGTTGTATATAAAAAAAAACATATCATAACGGCCGAAATAACTAACGAATGAACAAAAAACCCTTCATTAAAAAGTTTACTTCATTAAAAGGTTTATTTAAGTTAAGGTAAGCTTTTTAATATTCCAACGATGCACTACAAAAATCACGAACCAGGCAAGCTTGAAGATGAGAAAATACTTCAAAAATCACTGTATGCTGTTTGTGCAATGGACAGGGAAAAATGCTAAAAGGAAACTGAAATTATTCACCGGTGTCTGAGCGTACAAGCGACTGTTCCATTTGTAGACTACGGGGGATTCAGCAAACATGAAGCAACTCAGCCTTCCAATGTTTCCACAGCAGATCACTGGTTTACTCTCAAGCGAGAGTGATTGGTGCATGGCACATGTCTTTTTGCCGGTTTCCGCAGGACTTTTTCTTTACCGTTAGAGTGCACTGGAATTCCTCACATACATTTTTCACGACCGGTTGCAAACCCCGACCATAAGATCAGAAGACGGGTTCACTACCACTAGACCACGAGTGCTTTTTTGCTATGGGCTTGATTTATTGATGCTGGATTTATCACCAGTTTGGCATCGAGAACCGTTCGATCGTATCGTGATTTTACCGATGTAAACTATAGATATCTTACAACCGTAAATTCGCAATTGAATGATTCTCGTGAGTTTGCCTAACAAATATTAATTTACTTTGATGGTTTCTAAAGTATTTTATCCCAAGACGGCAATAGTTAATATACTCCGTTTATTGTAATAGAAACGTAAACATGGAGTTTACTTGGATCATTGCTCTCCCCCCGGACAAACTACATAACTTTCCTATTTGTACGTTCAATTTAATGTCAATAATATGATTACCTACATCCTACATCCCGTAATAGGTACAATGTTGTTGATGGACTAACAGTCAACTTATTTTTTGTTTTTACTACAACTAGAGTTTTAGTTAGAGGGATGAAAATAAGGTTTAGTGGTGTAACTAATGCCTGTACAAGGTGTGAAACTTTAATCAAAGGGTGTGTCTGATATTACTGTAAGGTTTCAAATGCTTTTATCCACAAAGTTAGTGTCTCTTCTTGTCCTATTATACAAAAAATCATATTTTAATGCATTCAAATCACAAATTTAAGTTTGTTTAGGATTCAAAGTTTTTAACATTTTAGAGCATACCAAATATTTATTAAAACTTTAAATTATAAAAAAATCAGACATGACTTAGATATCAGTAAATCTGAACCTGACTCGGCCCTTGCAAAGGCTATGTTAACATTATAACGAGAGGAAAAAAATATACAGACAGATTCAGATGATGAACACCTACAAAATAAAAGTTACGAAACGCTTTCTACGAGCAGTTTTGCAGCCCTATTTACTACACAATAAACCCCGCTCACTGCTGTTTTTGTATGGGTAAATAACTCTAAAAAACAACGATATGTACTGACTGCCAAAGCCACCATAAGTACAGGTACGGGCGATAATCTGAACCAGTGGTATCCCTGGGCACCACAAATTAGTAAAAGAGTTAGCAGCAATTAAAAATAAGTATTTAATTTATTAATAATTAATTTAATCAGTATTTTCAGGGTATGTCTTGTTACGCAAGGGAAATCAATTTCACATAAAAATCGTTGCATTACCTACGGATGACAATCAACGCATAGTCAAAATGTAGATGCATAAGGAATGAATTCCCGTAATCTAGACCACGCAGTAATTAGAAAAAAAAATAGCAAAAAAAGTCAGATAAAACCGCGCAGAGCAAAGTCGCGGGGCGTTCCACTAATCCTAAATAAATGAAAAGCAAAGGTGTCCTCCACTAACTTAGATTCATTTATAAAGTTTCAACGTCTGTTGAGAACAAAAGTTTGCTCGTGACTGCTGTTTTTTGTTCAAGGTATCAGATGTTTTTTTTTATCATAACTTATAGGTTGCTAAGTAGCTATCCATAAGATAAAACTTGAAAAGTATGCTACTAATTATTCGGCCATTAGTGGTCGAAATTCGAGTTGTATCTTATCTGGTGCGTGAAAGGGCTAAAAGGGGCATCTGACTGAGTAGGTACCTAATGTTACAAGTTCCTGTGCCACTTTGAAGATAGTGGCGAAGATTGAAAAGAAATAAATGTTAATGAGGTTTTTTGTGTAATGTAAGCTGATAGCTTCGGATTGTATGCGAGCGGAGACAAGGTATGCCGGCTAAATATTTAATTTGCGCACCTAGCGTGCCATTGTGACACTAAATGTCCTGCCCGAGTAGAATGAAAAATAATAAGGAAAGTTCTTTTTCAAAAGTATTTTAAATTCGTTTTTCCTGATGAGCATGGCAGCGATAAAATCGGTTTGCAACACGGAAGATTAAATGACTACTTGAACATCTTAAAAATATTAGCACCCCTTATACTATGTTTTCACCGGCTTTCATACAAAGCGAAGCTGTAAACGTATGAAAACTTGCGTTCAACGAAAAAGCAACTTTCATTAAAATATTATAGAACATAAAATATATATTCAGGTTCGAATTCGGTTAGGTCTTTCTCTCCATATATTTTTCTCAAAGCTCTAAATACAATGCAATAATTCTAAAATAACCATTACTTTAGAAACTACAAGAAAACGCGCTCTACTAAGTTAGTAAATTGTGCCTTCATTTAATTTGTTTCGTTTTAAAAGTATTTCTAGCGATAAATGCTTTCTGTGGAGATTTGAAATGTTTGTGGCGAGGCTTTGATTAATGAGCGATCCTCGTTTGTCGCCAGTATGAAGACAAATAGTTTTAGCCTTCCTCTCAGCGGTCGTACAAAAAATAGAGTAGGTGCTGAGGTATATTTTTTTTGCTAACCGACGGAAAATGACCCAAAAAAAGTCTTTAATAAATACTTAGTCCTGTCTATTACTATTTATGTTATTTTAATGTCTTGGCGCGATTTTGAAGTCAGTTTCTTTGTATGGATTTCAACTGTAAGCTTTTCTGATATTTGTAAATAGTCTAGAACAAAAACACTTATCTCTCCCTCTGCAGACACAGAGTCTGCAGGTACGCGTAGTTCTTTACTACACAACGGATTACATGCAGTTTTCATCAATAGAGAGTGATTCAAAAGGAAGGTTTATACGTATTGTTTAAGCACGCGAAGCCGAGGCGGGTCACTAGTACTTATAATAAAATAATGCATTAAATGTATATTGGAATGCAATCTCGCTTGATGGGTATGTCCATAGAGTTAAGGCGGCCGTGACGCCGGAGTCGCCGGTCGGGAGTGCTGGGACTCAAATTGGATGGACACGGGCAAGGTTAACGTGGCTGGTATAAAAATGGACATCCACTGGGAAATCTCGATATTGCATGTTTTTGAGTTAGAGAATTCATTTTTAAAAAGTTTTTGGTATGCGTAATTTTATCTCTAGCGTAGTAATTTATTCTGAAACACCAACCCCAACGGTTAAACGCTATTTTAATTTACACATTGTTAAAAATTTGCGCTGTCTCTACCATTGGATAATGACATAAAGGAAAGAAAGAATTTTAAACAAAGTGTGAATTTAAACAGGGTAATATTTTTTTGTGTGTGGAACCTATTATTTAATGCACTTTTAATGAAAGACCCTGTATAGCTTTAGCTTATGAAATATCAATTAGTTAATTATTTCAATAAAATAAATTAAGTACAAAGGTATAAATTTTCAACCTATTTATCTAAGAAATTTTTATAACGCTTGGTTGTCTACAAGTAAACAAGCCTATTTTTAATAAATGCACATAATTACATAAAGCGCGCTACTAAGTACTGCTAGTGTGACCGTCTGAATGGCTGGACCAGAAGGGACCCTTTCTATCGGTTCGGTATAGGTTCTTTGACGTTACAGTCAAAGAACTACGTGACTATCTAACTTTTTTGTCCTTGTATTTTTATGATAGAACTATAAACAAAAAATTGTGGTATTGGAAGTCAGGTTGGCTTGTCTTAATTATATCTATTTGTTTTTGCTGAGGTGTCGAATACGGCATTTTATTTATGAACTAGTCCTAAAAAATTTAGTAAATTCAATATCTATATCTTTGGTCCAGCCATCCTGACGGTCTACCTACATGACTGGGAGACGCGATGAATAACTAGGTTGTGACATTTAAATACACTCGGAAAAGGCCTGCATCGGTTGAGATAAAAGTGTCAATACAGTGCCATTCTATATTCATTATACTGCTAATGAAATAATAGGAGACAGCAGCCAACTGTGGCGCCAACCATTAATAAACACGTTGTACCTGCAATAGCCACATTTAGGCTTCGTTTCCACCAGAGAAGTGCGAAGATGTGTAACCAATACTTAATTATAGCTGGGCAGAGTGAGGCTAGGTAAATGAAGTAATTCTTTTGGTTCATATCAAACTCATCCCTCGCTACACATCCTGGCACATCTCTAGTGGAAACGAAGCCTAAATGTGGCTATTGCAGGTACAACGTGTTCATTAATGGTTGGCGCCACAGTTGGCTGCTGTCTCCTATTATTTCATTAGCCTTTTTATTCCCCTTCAGTGAGTAGCGGTCGGGAAAGAAAACGATCGAAGATAATTGAGTTGAAAAAAGGTCAATTGGGAACGTCACAGCACATTTTCGTCTCTCTTAGTTATTAGCTTTAGACCAGATTAGAAAATGCTTGGATAATTGAAAAAAATACAACTTTTTACTGGAAAATTAATTTTGCCATTAGAATAATTCTATTATTTGCATCAAAGCATATTATAAATTTTAATAATTATTTTGTTTATCAAGATTATTATTGTGTGATATCACAGTGATACCTTGGGAAATAATACACAGCGGGTCATACGCAGTGGCTCCCACAGGACTTATTGCGCTAAACGTTAACTTATCGGAAACGTTTTTCTTAAAACCAAAACCACACCGTATAATTACGTCATTGCGCAAACTGAGCTATCATAAAGAGCTACAGCAAACCGCATTCTTATTTCAGGTTTCATTCAACGATGTCATTTTTTATTATGAAACGCGAGAGTAAACTGAACCTCGAACGTATCTAATGTTCGACGACTGAGCTGCCATAGAGAGCTACAGCAAACCACATTCTTATTTCCACTTTCATTCAACGAGGCTATTTATTAAGAATTTTTATTTGAATTAAGAAAAGAGGGTGTAAACTTTGGAAGATACGTTCGACTGCGATAGCATCTGACGATGCTAGAAACAACAGCTGTCAGTACGTGATACTACCGCGTGAACGACCCGTCAGTAACACAATATATTGAACACGTTACAGGGAAACAGCTTCATAATACACATGTTATGAAAAAATGCGAGTTGCTTAAGCAATAAGGCGAATCGCACACGGTGAATGCGATGCGATAATTTTGTTTTGTAAAGCGGGCTACAGACCCTCAGTTTAAACTAACAGTTTTAATAAGTACAGTTTTATCTAATAATATTTCGATTAGATTGACAACTTTTCAGTTCTCAGTTTTGTCTACACACGTTTAAACTGCACAGTTCAACTGATGAGTTAAAAGAAAGCAGCTAAAACTAATGGTCTGTAGCCCGCTTTACGAACATTCCCGCACTTCAAAACAAAACTGTCCTGCCTTGGTTGCTAGTGGAGAACTATGCAATGATTGGCCAGTTGAGACGTTAAGACGTGACGGTTCCATTCCACTCCGTGGCGGGATAAATAATTGCATGAGACGCGGTACTCGTAGATCTGATATCTAAACATTGTCTTAGTAATCACGATGTTTGTCACTATCCGTAAGGGTATATATACGCCGCTTGTTCGATTTCTTACAAGGATAACTAAGATAAACTTTATGGATCCACTCGAAATTTTTAAGACAAAATGTAAAAACAAAAAGGGTCGTCGTTGAATATTATGCACTAGTAATGAAAGACCCTGTATACTGTTCGGTACATAAAAATAAAAAAACTAGAATCTGGCCTCTGATTATAGCGCATTTGGAATATCATTTCTATTTGTTAAAATGGCGGAATGACCCACGCGGAAATTCATCATAGGGTCTACAATCAGGGCTAACGAAAAATCTGCTGCGGAATGTCAGCAAGCGGAATTTCTGCGTAATCTTGCAATACTAATATAGTAATCTAAGTAATTTTCATCTGTAGATTACTCTACTGTTGGCGCTCACCACTCTCCTACTCTACAAAAGCACTTTATTTCCCGCATATACGAGGCCTAAATGTATGGTTACTTTCTCCATTTATTTTCTGCCATGTATTTGTACAGAATATTTAGTCAGTGTCCGTTTTCACGCCATTTGTTACAGGCAGATTCGATTTTAGGTAGAAAGCTAAAAATGAAGCTTATTTATCAGGGACGTTTTTTATAGCTACGGGTATGTTGTGATAACGGCATTCGTCAAGCTAACGATGCATGGTAATTGGAAGGGGGTAAAAAATCTAATTAGAGTAGAGATTTACTGAACGATGTGGATGAAGGGTTTTTTTTATATGTCAGCCAAGACAATCAAGGCGCCCGCCTGATGTTAAGCACCACGCCTGACTATTACAGACGCAGTGCCACCCAAAGCTTAAAGTTTTTAAGTGTTTGCGAGGCACTGCACTGCGCTTATCACCCCGAGACATTGTTGTTAAGTCTCTTTCGCCCAGTAATTTCACTTGCTGAAGTGCCCTTCAAACACAGTAACTAATGCTTGCACACTACTGCTTGTAGGTAGAATATCTGACACTGCGTTGGTACCCGCCAAGACAGACTTTTGCTGAAGAGTCCTACCACCAGGTATAATACGATCTCGCGCGGTTAGCAAGTGCCCGGTTGAGGCGAGAGGTTGCGGGTTCGAATCCCGTTGCGGGAAATGTTTTCATAATCTGCAAATAAGATCCGGGGTAGATTGTAGTGTGTATTTAAAAAAAAAATATTTTTCTATTCTCGCAGTCGCAGTTCTCGCATTTGCTCTTCTAATAATATGGTCTCATGGTAGCTTTGCTTATTAAAAGGATATGTGACAATGTGTAAAAATGTTTGTAATTTATTTTTAATAATACTTACGAAATTCACTTATTAACAGTATCATAAACGCTCTAGGTAGGTGAGGATCCAGTACCATAGTAGTAATTCAAGCTACTAATATATTTCTTCAAATATTTACATATAAATGGATAACAGTATTTTTTAATTTGCCTAAAAGAGGGCAATGATTTAAAAATACATTCTTATGTATCTATAATATGCGCACTTAATTTCAGGAGCTTCGTACAAAGCTCTAACAAAGCCCTATCACTTTTCTAAATGAAAGAAATATCTTGGTCGTCTAATCTATAAAGCATTAGGAATTTAACTGTCTTAAAACGACCCAGCAGTTTTAAGGATTTCTGAAAATTTTAAAGGGTAAAGTTTTGACTTTGCATCTATGAGGTTGGGTTCTTGACATCAGTGACAAGCGGAGCAACAGTGGTGGCGCCGTAGGGTTTAACACATGAGACCTTATTCATGATCATACTTTAAACCTATCCGAAAAAGCGAAAAGAAAATTGGTAAACATTTTTACATAATTAGTTGTTGCCAATTTACAATATCCGTTTCTGAATAAAATTAATTAAATTTTTCAATTACATCTGGGTTAATTTGGGTGCATCCCAGCGCTGTTAAGTTATTATTATATACTATTCAAATAGTCATAACTAAACAAATTTTGAAATATCTTAAATTAGGGTCAATAAGAGAAACTGTGTCAAAGTCATTAGAGTTTTATTGACTAAAGCTGTTTTGAGTTTGTGCACGGTAATCAATATACAGTTGTCTATACCTACAGTGTGTAATTATACAAGGGTACAATGATATTAGTATTAGTGCTATTAGCAGTCGGTCCCGGCTTTTTCAAAGTTGTTAGGCCCTGACAGAGGCCTTCGGGCGGCCTAGAAACTCTGTCACCAGAGTTGGCCACTGACTCATACGAACGAATGAACGAATGAATTAGTTAGGTGCACAACAACAGCAAAATTACGAATGATCGAACTTTGACACATTCAGTTTGGCGAAAGCTCGAGGCGAAAGCTTAAAAAATCTACAACGCCAACTGTAATTTCGGGCTATTCCTACTATATTTAAGACTACTGTCTTACCGAGTAATCCTACCGGTTGGACTACTGAGAACTTTCTTCCTAACAGACTTCCTGATAGTAACTTCGCTGGTGTTTCATCGCGTTATCATGTTAGTTAATTTGTAAAACGGTCTGGTATGTTTTAACCTAATTGATTGATACGCTGTCATTGTATTATTGATAAGTACATACTCATAAAAATAGCTCAAAAAAGATAATTAATGAGTATCCCAGTAGGATATAAAACAACAACGTCACTGCCTCGCAGAATTCCATGCTGGTGAAAGGCATTGATTATCAGTTTAGCTGTATTTCCACGGTTCGTCATTAGGGAAAGTTTAGGAAGAAAATCAGTTAATCCGATCTTACAGAGAGTAAACTAAGTTTATAAATAAGACGGCGAGGGTCCACACGGCAAAAGCTTTCGATTGGTTCAGAGTGATAAAGAAAATATAAGGGAACAAAATCGAGAGTCGAGCCGTTGCGAGTTCGAACACGTTTCTTTCAGCAATAAAGTCTATTGGCAACGGGTTAAGGTGCTTAAATTGCAACTGAAGGTTCGTTCTACCTTTGTCACTTTAGAAAGAAGTACCTACCTAAAATAGTGTTTTCAAGATTTGGGGATCAAGAGATGTAGTTTATGTCGCATAGAAAAGGCAGCTTGTTCTTCAACTGAAATTAGGGCGGTCGTTCACTAAATTTAGTTGAGTCAGGGCAGCGTCGAAGTAATGTTAAACACACAGCTAGCACACAAGGAGTCCAAGAAATTTCCTAAGCAGTTTTTTTTGGATAGAAAAAAGTAACATACAAACCTTTGCATTTATAAATATGTATATTGAGATTTAATTAAAGAAGGTATAGTTCATTTAATAACAACGATTTTCCAATAACAAGCAACGCAGCTGTGGCCGACTATACCCGTATTTATAATACATTCATAAAAATCGAATGAAAAAGAAAACGTGAATCTGTTTACGTATGAACGGGTCTGTTTTATTGTTTACTCACATTTCTATTTTTACAGTAAAAGGTTTTCATTCTGTTTGTCTGCTTATATTTTACGCGGAAAATCGTCTTATTTACAGCTAGCTTTACCCTGCGACTCCACCCACATAAAATGGTATTTATACAGGGTGGTAATTTAGATGAGGCTTATAATAGCTACAGGAAAACGTTCAGGGACCATCTGGAACTTGGAAATATTTAGGTTCACAGATTTAGAAGAATATATCTATACTAACTACTCTTTATTATAAAATGCAAAAGTAACTATGTGAGTCTATCTGTTACGATTTCACGGCTAGCTTACTGAACCGAGGCGGAGTTGGAAATAAGGACATACTTTGTGCTGTGATACTTTTTATGCATGTAACACAAATTAATACGATGAGCATTTTCATTTTTTATTTCAGCATAATGTCGAGAAGATCATGCCAATAACAAATAAGAGCAAAGCCGCGGGCGGTAGCTGGTTGGTGCACAGGAAACATGTAAATAGTCATCAGTTATATTTTTAGATCAGTAATCACAGAACTAAGATAGATCTAGTTCTGTGAGAGTAATATTTTATATTTACCGTCCAGGACAGGGACTGCTGGAAAAACTCAGGGGAAACCTTTGCCCTGCAGAGGGAAAACATTGGTTGATTAAAAAAATGGTTTTAAGTACTGTTTATTCATCTATAAAATGAAAATATAAACAAAAATTACTTAAAAAAAAAATATGTAAATGGGATCAAAAGTGGAGCTCTATTTAGATTATAAGCACGCAACGCACGTATCGTGTCCGTTGTTTTATTTGAATGATCTTCTTAAAAATATGTTCAGTATCTTAACAATACATATTAAAATACTCAAAATCCAACACAAACATTCGTCATAAACTGGTTTTAAGCATGCATGGCCACCGGCGGGGGTGGACAGCCGTCAACCGAGCCAATACTTGACGCGTATTATTCCGTACTGAATGGGACAAAAGAGACCCATCGCAAACTCACTGAAATTGCCTGTCCTTCGTCCGCACCATACTGAATTTTGTGTTTTATTATCTCTAAGGTGGTCCTATAAATTCATAATTAGCTTTCATCGTGACCATCCTCCGTTCCATCATCCAGAGTAGCTAGGTCTCAATCTACCACGTTGATCCAATAAAATATAAGTCATTCCACCCGACTGAATAATACAGCTTGGTGAATGGCGCATATTTTTTTGGGAATTACTACTACTACTGTCATTATTTGTATCTGACAATTAGTATTTGTCACTACCTACGAGAAAAATACATTTAGAGATCTGGCATTTTGGGATTCAATCCTAACTGATGGAACGATACCGACCAGTAATAATATAAACAAACAAACTACAGGCGAATTTTGCTCGTAAAGAATAAAACAAAATTAAAGCTCTACCTAAACTGAGGCACTCAGCCACAAACGCCACAATTGGTACAGTTTCAAGAGTTGCATTAAAAGTTGGCGCTGCGGTGTCTGCCGGCTTAAGGTTATGGCAGATATATCGACCCGTCAACAGCTCAACCTCACCTAGACTGTTGAGTTGACTTCAAACTGCAATGCACACTAATCAACATCGTATCGTAATATAGCATTACCTCGCCCTGAATAATGTCAAACGTCACAAGTGAACGAGTGGTCAACTCGTGGATACTAGCGCTTACAAGCCTCTTCAATGCGCTCTTTGTGTACGTAGCTTCTGGTCGTGATCCTTCGGCGCACCAGCGTCTTCTTTTTTTTCGTTTATGGCTTATAAGGCTTATTTTTCACCATTCTACCAGTACAGTGATGTGATTACGTCAAGTTGCTCGCTGTTGCGGCGATGCGGGGCAGATTCCATTCATGTGTGACAACTATTTAATCGCTCTCCGGGATGTCACGTGCAGTCTTAGATAAGTAAGACTTTACACCCAAAAACTCATTTATAATTTTAGCATTAAATAAATTGCCGTGCTCCATTTTTCAAAATATTTTTTTAATAAATCATCCGTTTTTATCGCAAAAAAAAATTATGTAAGTAGGTATAATTATTCATCAGCCTTTTAATGTTCCCAGTGCTGGGACTCCGACCTATTAGACTCAAGCGAGAGTTATTGAGTCATCTTAATCCACCACACGGACCAAATACAAATTCGTAGATGGCACATATTTATTGTCTGGCGAATTTTCTTACTTGATTAGTAATTTAGTTAAGTATATTTAAGTAATTCCCATAGGCAACGAATAACATGTACCTATACCTAAGCGTCAGCTTAATGGGTAATTACCAGATACTGATAGTTAGTCGACAGTAACCCTATTATCATTCTAGCCTGAATCACAGTTATCCAATCAAAATGTAAATGAGTTTCCTGTGTTAGTTTTTACTTTCATGAATTCCATGGCCAAAATGCATACGTTTATCTCATATCTCTTTTATTTTTTACCTAGATTAACGCAATGTTTAGAGACTTGTTTTTATGCATACAAAATTATGCGTTAGGTTTCAGTACGTAGTAGTAATATCTATTCTGTGGTTTCAGTGAACGCGAGCGGTTCGAACCGCGGTGCGAATCGTAACGACCGATGTGGCGTGGCGAACGTCCGCCTGTGACGCGTCATGCGGTTTTTTTTTTAAGATTTTGCTGATTTAAAATTACACTTACGGTCTATCACGGCATTCTAGCGCAAGGATCACACGCGGGAAAGACAACACATAAAAATAGCGATCATACCTCAGTCTATGTGCCAAAATATTATAGCCAATTTTCTAAGCTAAGATCCACATGTGTTTTTTATGAAAGCATATTGATGCAGCATCACATCGTTAATATTCATCTACAATTCCTCAACTAACTGATAGTTATTAACTAGGGCAGCAGTAACTTGAACTAGTGCAGTTGACCTGCGTATTCGAAAGGTCACTGGTAACAACAGCCAACAGATGTGTTTTCATCAGCGTACAACGAATGGGCCTTCCAGTGTCCGGTTTATGCTTTTAAATTGGTTTATTTTAAAGAATATTTATACCACCTATTTGTTATAGACACGCGGACAAACAATTTCATCATCATCAAAGCGCTCGTGGTATATGTTTCGACAGTTCTGCGTGGTTACCATTTGCCCTAGTGCAATTTCAACTGATCGCTACGCTACCATGCATCGGAGGGCACGTTAAGCAGTCGGTCCCGGCTTTTTCAAAGTTGTTAAGCCATGACAGAGGCCTTCAGACTCACACAAACTTACTTAGTTATCATCTGATGATGATGATGATGATGATATCATCATCATCATATCATCCAATAGACGTCCTACTGCTACATAGGCTCCCTCCCCCCAAAGAGTGCGACGACGACCGATCTTGAGTCTTAACCATCCAATAACTTCCTGATGCTTTAATGTCATCGGCCCATCGAATTGGGAGCCGCTCTAGAGAACTGTTCTAGAAACGGACGCAATTCGAGAACCTATATTCCTCAGCGGTTATCAGTTCAGTGAACTATAGGCCCGTCCACTGCCACTTCAATTTGCTTATTCGTTATTTAACGCTACGTCACTAGAGATCTTAAATTATCCATATTTTGTTCAATAAAAATCTGCAGAAAAATGCAGTAAAACCAAAGTCTTTCTATAACCTACTAACTTTATTTGAGTCTACATATGCAGTAATCCCACATTTGCCAGTTTACTGCATATTGTAGTCGGAGTAAAGATAACACCGAAAACATTTATATTACGCCATTTTGTGGATTATATGGAATTTCCGTAAACCTGAAAAATATTTATTGATACAAACAGGACATAAAATTATTATTGTTTATCGAAAAGGTAGGAAAAGACTGAGGACCTTTTACTCCTTCATACACAAATGTATAGTTTATGATAGTATACGTTCCTACTTTTACTTCCTATAGGCTAATCCTTTTTCCAAAACATCTCCAATTGGTTCCAAATAGATATCAACCCCTTCCAACTGACCAAACACACGCATTTCATTTTAAGTTACTTTTTTGTCACCTTACTGTTTCTTTATATCACAACTTCTGTATAATTATTCTGGGAAAAAGATAGAGTCGAATAAAATTGTCAAGTTACTCTACGATTTATTCTAAGAATAGTGTTTATATATTATAAGGTTATTCATTATCAACCTGCCAAACCTAAGGGATAGAGGTTCCATACATAAAAAAAATACACGTACTTTTTTTTCTAAACTTTTTTTTTAATTTTTCAAAATTCTAATTAATTTTAACTCGTAATAAAATTTTTTTATGTGCGGGTTTGGCAGGTTGATAATGAATGACCCTGTATACGGGTTTGGTCAAATCAAAGCTTAATCAAACACTACTACGTACATATAAAAGCTTTCACTTCCACTGTATTTATTCTACTTTAAATATTTATTCAGGTCCAAAAATTTGTGTTATTACTGTCAAGGGGGTGATATTACCCGTAAACTTTATATCGAAACATGTATATTTAAACAGTGCAATAGAAGGCAAGATGCTCGGTCCATAGCATCAAGTAGAGATTTGTTTGTAACGATCTCAAAGGATTCTGGTCCAGTGAATCGGAGCGAGATTTGAGGCTGATAAGATGGACAGTCAGGGAACTTCCTCTGCGGCTGATTGGTACGCTTGAGTTTTTGATAATATTAATTAGTTATTGGTAAATTAAAACGCAGTAAATATTTATTTGTAAGGTTGAAATTACGGTCTAAGTATCATGACAGCCTTCTAATATGTCCACAGCTGGCACAGAGCAGATATTAGCTGCTGGGTCACTAATATGGCCTACTTTTAATCGAGAGTGATTGGGTCACACTCCACTACGCATACCCTTCGAGTCCTTCAAGTTTTAAGTTCTTGGACATGTCGGTGGTTTCCTCATGTGGTTTTTTTTACCGTTTAAGAGCAGTGACATTTCGCACATATTTTTTTAGAAAAATCCATTGGTGACGATCGGATTTAAGCTCTCCACCCAGGATCAAATGCGAGGTCACTGCCACTAGGCCAATATATACGTACATACCCTGCAGACATTCATCACAGACGAGTATAGTGTCCTACCGCAACTTTTTCTCCCAGCGTCTCACACATACCTTCTGGTGGTAGCTAACGATTTCAAATTCTCTGCACACAGCAGGATCGCCATTCTCTCAAAATTTTAACAGTAAATTTTATACTTACATGGGAACAGTAAATTTTTATCATCGAAACTTTCGCATTGTTACGTAGTACTGATATATGTTCAGTGGCATTGTAATAGTAAGTAAGTTTGTGTGAGTCAGTGGCCAACTCTGGTGACAAAAATCACAGTCATGGCCATTGAAAATCCGGGACCTGCAGTGGCGGTCATTCCAAATGGTGACTACGCGGAACAGTGCTTAACTTCGTTGATCTGTTAAGAACATCTTAGCCAGCTACGTCCAGTGATAGTGTAATAGGGTGATTTGTAGTAATGACTGACTATTTTTAAATATACAGCCAATTTCTTTACAAAAAACTAGTCACGTCAGCTATAACGTCAAGTGGTATTTTAAAATGCTAAGAACTGTAGTTAGGTGGTATTTTCCCCGTCATATGTATGTCGTCCGTTGCATAAGTTATGGTTTGCTTGTGGTGTCTCGGCTATGAATAGACTCCGAACAAAATACACATCACTAACCTTCAGTTTCTAAGACATGTCGATTCCCGCTTGCACTTCTATCGTACTCTTTTGCCTTTTCAAAAGATTTGAACTTGGTGAGTTGAATGGAATACTGCTGTTAAAATTAGTTGAGTTAAACTCATAGCTTGAATTTGACAACAAAAACTTTTTCAGGAGATACATGCATTATTTTTACTATTTTTATAAAACAACACCTCAATCCTTGTTTTATTATGTATTATATTGACCTTGGTCTGTACTATGATAACTTCATTGTTTCAGTGCCTAGAATAAAAATAACATACCTTGAATAAATAGACGTTCAAGCATTATTTTATGAAACTCAGACATATTTCATGCAATTGTGTTTATACCAGTAACTGGATTCAACGAACCAGTTTTTTCTGCACTATGTAACACGAGCGGCAAAGTTTGTTCAAAGACTTGCAAAAGTATTGCCTTGCACTTGTTTTTCTTGTTGATTGATCGTTTGCGAGAGACATAAAGATAAATAAGTTTTAAGAATACTGTTTTTATTTAGACAAGTCGTATTTCAGAAAACCATGATTAAAATAATTTTAATCATATTCGTGTAAAGTATTATTGGCCTTATCCAAAAGAACCTATGTAATTTAAATTCAAATTAAAAATAGTTTTATTCAATAAAATCACAAGAATAATTTTAAATCGCCCTAAAGCTAGGTGAATTTACGCCACCCAGTCTTAGAAGAATCTAGCAGCAAAGGGTTCCTTCCTCGCTTTTTTTTTCGACCAGTATTTTATACTATAATTTTTATGTACTATATATCTATCGTACTACTTACCATTCTGTATATTACTATATCGAGAGTAAATAAAGCACAAAGGAAATTTTGCAAAATGTACAATCTGTTGCAAAATTGTGTTGTCTAGAGATGTCGATACACTGTAAAGTCACTTTTCACGCCAATTTCATTCTACGAGAGCATTATTGCTTACTGGCAATCTCTCGCGACTTCTGTTATTTGGAATGAGCTAAGGTCTTCATATATGTTCAATATAATACGCTTTACTTCAGTAATTCCATATTGAAATTAGTTGAACAAAGGATTAAAACTATACTGTTTCACAGTCCAGACTCATACGAACTTACTTACTTAGACAAAGTAGGATTATTTTACAAATAGTATAGTTATAATAACCGTCTGGAAAGTTTATTTGTTTAGCAACTAGCAGTCAGATGTTAGCATGTAGTTTTTTATATAGAAACTTATTGATAAATCGTAGCTCTCAATAGGTATTTTTATTTATTTAAATACATTAATTTAATCGGCTATATACGTTCATTACACCAATTAAAGATATTGCGTGAATATTGGAACGTCATGCGTCATCTAAATATTTGAGAGCGTAATACTCGTAGTTAATATATCGTTAAATTTTTATGAAAAAGCGTCAAAACGTCATGACTTAATATTTAATTAGTATTCAAAGTGTTTTAGTATTCAGGCCTTGGACTATATTCATCATGACAGCCTTCTAATGTTCCCACTGCTGGGACACTGGCCTACTCTCAGGCCAGAGTGATTGGGTCTTAATCCACCACGCGGACCCAATGCGGATTGGTGGATGGCACATGTCTTTCGAATTTTTAGTTCTTAGACATGCCGGCTTCCTCAAGATGTTTTCCTTCACCGTATGAGAGCACTGGTACTATACTTGGACTATATTATAGACACATTATTACAGATAAATAATAAAGAAGATAGAGAAAATAATCGTCAATAAAACAAATAGATAAAAACAAATCAAAATGTCGTAGCGCGTAGCATTCTCGTAGCTCGGCGTAGCTCGCCGGCAGTCAGTGAGCGCGGTCCGTACCCGCCGGCCGCGCGCGCTCTACACAACATCTCGAATGGTTCAACTTCACTTTTGTGTCGGTTTACTTTATAACGAGGATTCTGTCTTGTAAGTATAAAAGTAGCTCTTTCGGTTGGATTAAATTTACTTGAGCAACTTGGTGGAGCAATGTAATAGCTTTTTGAAACTTTTAGAATTCTTTTGAATAATGAAATAGTACTTTTTATTTTGTGTTTATAGTTTACTAGCTGACCCGGTTGGTTTTACTCGTCATTCCCTGGGCTCTTACAAAATATTTCAAGACCAAAATCAGCCAAATCGGTCCAGCCGTTCTCTAGTTTTAGCGCGCACAGCAATTCATTTTTGTATAGAAGAGAAAGAATTTTCAAAAATGAGCAAACAGGGCTTTGGCTGTTTTGTTTTCTTTACATTTGCGTGCGATCTTTCTTATTATCTACACTAAGTCTTTGTATATTATTTTCATCGTAGCCAAATTGTTAGCAAACTGAATTATGTATGCGTTAGACGTCTTGTTGAAAACAAGCGCGAGGTCAACCCGCGGTCCGCGGGCCAAAGCGAGAACGGAAGGAAACGAAGAATTAAGCAACCGCGTAAAAATATGTAAATCAACGCCCATTCTCCCTCTTTCGGTGTCAGATTATCTCTGGGACTGCACAAACATGAGTAAGTATTTTAGAAATGAGCAAAAATTTTCACGCTTTCCTACTCTTTAGCGTGTTGATTTAGATACTACCCTTATTATAATTTCAGAACCAGACTTCTTTTGAAGCATGTGAAGGTATTTCTTTTGAAAAAGGATAAAAGCGACCCTATGACCCAGAGCTAGTCATTTCGATTTACTTTCTAAATTATTATTAGAATCTATTTCTAGATGCTTTTTAAAAAAGTGAAACGGTAATTCGTTTTTCTATCCATCACTGCAAGCTGCTAATTGAAGCACTAAGTACGTTAAGAGATCAGAATTTTTTTGTTTTTTTTATCATCATGAGATCAGGGTAGTGCTAGTCGGTGTGGCTAGAGCTCTAAACATATATTTTCAATGATTGAAAGTATTATAATATCCCGTTTAAAAAATACGCCTGGCACCTGGGTCACGGGATTGTGTTGGTATTAGTGACTAAACGCACTATGAAATATAATGAAAAACGATTTTGATATAAGTTTTATTAAATCCTAGTGATACTGACTGATTGACTAATGAAAATCAACGCACAGCATAAGCCGTAAGTCCTAAAGACCTGAAGATTACAGGGTTTGGTTCTTTTAATGATCTCAACACAGGGATACTCCTAAATTCAAGATCTTCATCATTCTTCATCTTCTAGAGGGATGGGGATAATCAAGTTAGTTAGCATAAGAAAACTAAATGCGAACAAAGTCGTAGGGCGTGCCACTAGTTTACCCGCATTCGATTCGCAGCCGCTGTCGTCAGTGTGAAACTCATCCTCTTTGAAACTTTTTATTATATTAATCTGAATTCTGAAAAAGACCACCTTCTTTCAGAAAATAAAGTTTCAAATCAGTTCGCATAAATCTTTTTGAAGATATTTGCTCAGAAAATATTAGCTAAGTTATGGCAAGCTTCCATGTGCACGATTTAGATAAGACAGGCACTTACGAAACGTTCACACGTTCAGTGCGAAGGATGTTGGAAAGTTTTTTTTAGGAGACGGTCAAGTCATTCGCCTGGTGCCAAGCGCCTGACTGTAATAGCTGGCACTGCACTGCGCTCGTCACCCCGGGACGTAGTGGGCTCTTTGTTTCTTCTGTCAATATATTTTATTTTGTTTTATTCATAACTAAATCCACAGCTCTTTTAAATTTTAACCTGTATAATTATTGTGTGCGATTGCTGAGAAATAACAAAACTTAAATGATGATCACCAACTTGAAAACGAAGTAAATACGCGATGAACTGACGACTACTCGTATATAGCGGTA